>OX438711.1:3113750-3730000 GCA_949316375.1 Mythimna vitellina | reverse complement strand
CGCGCCTGGATTAGGTCAGATTAGAATAGTGACCATTAGAACACTGAAAGAATGGCGAGCGAACGAAGCGATCAAGTGAGTTAGGTTAGGTTAAAACAGTGACCATTAACGCTAGATGTTGAATCATTTTGATAAGGTTAGGTAAAAAAATATATATTCATCTAATTCTACATAATAATATTTAAACAACATTTCAATATATGAATAAATAATTTTATTAAACTATATCTCAGCTTTTGTCAGGAGTAAGTGATGTAATAATAGTTTGGAGTTATGACGCGCGCATACACGTTACAAACTATACAGGAGCAGTACGCAGAATTCGTGTATACATTGTAATTGCAGATTTAAAAACAGCAATACAACGTATACGCGAGCAGTTTTCTATGGCTGCGTTCTGGCCTTGTATAGAATGGAAATACGCAGGCTCGTTACAATTAAGCTGCAGGTTTTTTTTTTAATTCTTGATTGGTTCGCGCTTGACCGCTATCTCACCTGATGAAAAGCGACGATGCAGTCGACGATGGAACGCGCTTACCTAGAAGTAACCTATTCACTTTTGACTTAAAGATTCCCGGGTTGTAGCCATCAGGAAACACAGATTCACAGGATGGTTAGAAAGAGTTGCCGCAGCCCTGAAACGCTGAGGGCAACTAAAGGAACAAGCATCCAGGGTTTTAGTCAGTAAGGGTGTGTTTCCACTGACATGAAGCTGGGTGGAGTTGAGAGGTTGAAACCTCTACGGTGCAGACTAAGTGTTTCACCTCGTCATTTGTACCGCGTACATCGAAGGACTGGAACAATTTGCCTGCTGCGGTCTTCCCGTCCGATTATAATTTGGGTTCTCCACGGCTAGAGTGAATAAATAGGCTCTTAATAAACTAGCGTGCTTCAGCATCAGCGGTTGCATCACTGCTTACCATCAGGTGGGATCACAGTCAAACACTGGTTTATATCAATTAAAAAAAAACGTGGCCAATCACAATACTCGAAATCTCCAATCTGCATCAGTGGAAATAGTGTAAGGGGAGTGGAGTTGAGCGGACTTTCAAATCATCATCTTCCTGCCTTTGTCTCGAGTTATTTGGGGTCGGCGAAACACGTTTTTTTCTTCCACTCTGCCCTGTCACTCGTCATGCTATCACTAACTTCCTTTTCTTTCATATCACTCTTCACACAATCCATCCACATGTATGCTCATAACTCTTTTAGTAACATGCGTTTCATCTCTCCTCTTCACATGACCATACCAAGACAAACGATTCCCTTTCAACTTTTCAGTCACTGGCGCCACTCTCAAACCTCCCCTAATATATTCATTTCTCAATCTCAAACAAATAAACACGGGGCCCCGAGCCGGACAGAACGGAGTCGAGCGGGCTGTGGTGCAAAGAGTAGGGGGTTCTGCTTCAATGAAAACACTTGCCACTTTTTACTGACTGGCCTGTTGGTTTAGTGGTTAGAGGCCGTGACTGCCATGCCGGAGGTCGTGGCTTCGATTCCCACAATCACCCAGGACTTCCCAGGACAAATATTTGTTTGATGAGCACGATCATTTGTTCTGTGTCTGGGTGTTATTTATCTATACTTATAATAAATCTGTAGAAGTGAAAATTCTGTACATTGAAAATATCAAAAAAATAAATGGCAGGGTGTTACTAGACCGACACCGAACCCAAAAATGTGATTAAAAAATGTTTTGTCTGTCTGTCTATTTGTTCAGGTATCGCAAAAACTACCGGTTCGATTACGATGAAACTTGGTATAATTATCCTTTCATATCCTGGGCAGCACACTGGGTACTTTTTATCCCGAAAAAGTATATACAATAAAAAAGAAACTTAATTTTGCGGTTCGATCCCTAGACCCGATTACTTGTACCAACCGCAAATAATAAGTTTGTCGTAGGTTACGTCACATGCAGGGGAGTTCACTAAGGGGCGCTGCACACGGCTAAGATAAGTACTATAATATTTTATCACAATACAATATCGCTCGCCATACAATTCAATGGACACACGACGAAGATAGTAAATAATATTTCATATTTTCGTATCTCAAAAAACCTAATAAAACCATTTTCGACTTCTACGCGGCCGAAGTCGCGGGCAAAAGCTAGTCTATAATATAGAAAGAAAGAAAAAACGTTTATTCGTGCCTCACATAATCGTATAAACTAAAATTACACAATAAAAGAAAGTTATAATCAGTGCGAGGCCAAAAATATGTATTTATTTAGAAATATATAAGTATGTTTATCAGTTGTCTAGTACTCATACCACAAGCTCTGCTTAGCTTGGGACTAGATGGCGTTGTGTGATACTTCATCATCATCTTCCTGCCCTTGTCCCATCTTATTTGGGGTCGGCGCAACACGTTTTTTTCTTCCATTCTATCCTGTCAACCGTCATACTTTCACTAACTTCCTTTTCTTTCATATCACTGTTCACACAATCCATCCATCTTTTCTTTGGCCACCTTCTCCCTCTCCACCCATCCACATGTATACTCATAACTCTTTTAGTAACATGCGTTTCATCTCTCCTCTTTACATGACCATACCAAGATAAACGATTCCCCTTCAACTTTTTAGTCACTGGCGCCACTTTCAAACTTCCACCAATATATTCATTTCTCACGTTGTGTGATACTTGTGGAATATTATTATTATTTACTGCTCTTCCCGCTTCATGCTGCCCATCTCCGCTTCAGTGAAAACGAACCTCAAAATTCTGACTCTCGTTCTCGCTTCACCCAGAGCAGCATGTCTATAGTTTTGTACGAGAAATATGAGAGATACAGACTTTTAGTGACTAAAACCACCTGTGTTCCTTCAGTTGCCATTTTGCAAGACCCCACGATAACGCTTTTGAACAATTCTACAGCTTTGGTAACGTGTATTTTGCACATAGGTATTTTTTTGTTTTAAATCTTTATTTATTGAGTTTTTTCACTAGTGCGTATGTCTCTCTGTAGGTATACAAAACAAAATGAAATAAAATAATAAAATAAAAAAAAATATGGTTAGGTTTTGAATCGGCTTTCAGCGTGTTTAGTTAGAAATATTTACATGTGTATAGGTATCAACTATTTCGCAACTCTCACCAAGGCCTCCGTGGCGCAATTGGTTAGCGCGTTCGGCTGTTAACCGAAAGGTTGGTGGTTCAAGCCCACCCGGGGGCGATCTCTTTTTGTTTTTTCTTCTTTTGTGTTTTTCATTTTTATAACTATTTTGTGAGTATAGAAATGAAATAATTTAATGTTTTTAACAATTATTATTGAAGAGGAGAGGGAGGCCAAAGAAAAGATGGATGGATTGTGTGAACAGTGATATGAAAGAAATGGAAGTTAGTGATAGTATGACTTTTGACAGGATAGAATGGAAGAAAAAAACGTGTTGCGCCGACCCCAAATAAGATGGGACAAGGGCAGGAAGATGATGATGATGAACAATTATTATTGAAAATTCATTCAATGGAGACTAAACTGAAGCTATTATTTTTAAGATGGATTTCTGCTAATCCTATAAAATTATATTTTAATAATATGAGCACGTGTGGTTGACTAGATCCCAGAGCATTATGAAGCCTTTTCAGGAAAAACATCGTAAGCGACATTTTGCGTCTTTTTTGCAGATAAGATATTTTCATTTCCTAATTAAAAAGTTTATTTCCTAACTTATAGATCAGTTATTGTATGAATAACAAAAAATGATTGTTTTAGAAAGATATTGTCATTAATCTATACATGTCGGCGAGCAATGGGTAGCTTGCCGTCCGACCGTCCGGTAACCGTCCGGACCGAGCCCAAGTCGTCGACGGCGCGTATTGTTCCACTAGCGCCTCAAGGATATGTCAGCAACTGTAGGGGCCCAGCAGTGTCGAAGCCTACTGGGGTTAAGGGTCTGATTCTGAAAGGAAGACTTGGCCCTGGTACGAAAGGCAACGAAGGAACAGGAGTGGGTTTTTAGTCAGTAAAAGTCTGACACTATTTCCCGTTCCCCCAAAGAGCGAAAGAACGAAAAAAGAGAAAAGAAAAAAAATCCATCTATAGACATTATGTAATCTTTACTATTTTTAACCGACTTCAAAAAGAAGGAGGTTCTATGTTCAGCTTTTTTATGTATATTTTTCAGTCAATTGTGGACCGATTTTAATTTTTTTTATTGAAAGGCTTATTTATAGGCTTAAAGGCTTATTATATAATATAAATGCCTATATTAATCTTCCAAGTTGATCCAAATATTGTTATGATCTGATCATGAACTACCAAGATATGGAACAGAACTAACTCCTCATAGGATTACAACAGAACTGTCGTAACAAGTAAAATTGCTTTGTTTATACGTGTAGTCGATGACGACTGAAAGAAAAGGGGGAGGGGATGTATCGAACTGATCTGATGATGAAGCCTGAAGTTAGGCACCGGAACTCTGTAATAAATTAATGTAATCTAACCGTGTTTGGGATTATTAGAATCTTTACGAGATGCACTCTGGCTATAAGTATTTAAAGTTTGGCTGAGGGGTACTTTTTAGGGGTGATGGTAACTAAAAAGTGTAAAATAAAAAAATACATATTACAAAAAAAAAATACTCACTCCAGTTGGGCCCCTACAGCTGCTGACATCTCCTTGAAACCATTGTACCTACATAGGTACCTACTTAAACTACAAATTAAAAATATTACGTTAACATTTTAATCAGCCGCGATTAGCATTTAATAAAAGATAACAGTATGATATCAATAAACTGATATATTTTGATAAAGTCATATTTAGTAACAGTGATTTCGTGGTGGTGACATATTATAATAACATAGTACCAGGTTTGTGATTATTTTTTATTTGATATACAAATAATATTTTAATAAGTGTTCAGTTATTATAACTTCAGAAATTTTATAGATTAGATAGTGTTTTTTTTTTGGGTGGGAAAATCATCTAATGACATCCCCGCTTTTGAGCGAAGCGTGAGGGCGTGTCAGACTTTTACTGACTAAAAGCCCACTCCTGTTCCTTCTTTGCCATTGTTCTAGGGCCCCGGGGATCTTTTTCACATCACCCATGGCCCCAGTAGGCTTCGACCTTGCTAGGCCCCTGGGTGATTCTTTGAAATCGAGATGGTGTCTCATTCGTCTGGCCTTGTTTTTACTTTACAATTTGATATTTTTATTTGCATATTAATATTCTCCGATTATTGTCAGTAACAAAGACACTTATTTGTGCCCAGTGACTTACGACACAAAGTAGATAGGTACGAAAGCTAGGCCAGATGAATGAGACGTTCTCTCGGTTTCAAAGAATCACACCACTACGGTTGCTGACATCTCCTTGAGGCGTGCGTGGAACACTACGCGCCGTCTTGGGCTCGGTCCGGACGGTCGTCGGACGTCGAGCTACTCATTGCTCGCCGTCTGCAAGCCCGTGCCTACGGTGGCCGGAAATCGGGATCGGAATCCCGGCGGCAGGGGCGCGAGGGCAATTGCCTCGCGCGTGTCATTCAATAGGGTATGAGTTTTGCGAGTTACCTAGAAGGTTTTTAAGGTCGTTTTTCCTGGTTCAAATGTGGCTAACTGTCGGCGTAGGTTCTATTATGAATATCACTAGCATTTCCTGTGATTAGATACAACGTAACATGGTCCATTCATTTCCTTTGCGACACCGTCAACATCGCACTTAGGATTAGTGTTTATCGAAGGATGAATTCATAGATAGTAAATATAAACATTTAAAGTGTTTTAGTAATATCTCCTACAGATAGTTATCTTGGTTTTTTGAGCCTTCTTATAGGTAGTGGATACTACGTCTAGTAACACTAGTGGCTATCAAATAGAGCGCAGTCTGTCGATTCATTTTCTTTTTTAGAAATCCGACATATATTTTCTGAAAGTATTTTTAATTTAATTGGGAAATCAAATAACTTCTCCCGCTCTGGGAGGAGCGAGAAGGCGTTTCAGACTAAAACTCACCGGTGTTCCTTCAGTCGCTGTAGGTACCTAACTCTTTCTAACGTTCCCACAAAACTACCCATACCGATAGGATTCTACAGATAAGTCTATCAATTAAATAATAATATATTATATTGGTCCTTACTACCTCTTATATCTAAATGACAAAAAGTATTTTAACACGTCTAAGTCAAAGTCAAAGCATTTTATTTCAAATAAACCATTTACAGGCACTTTTGAAATGTCAAGAAGTCAGTCTGTCATAAAAAAATTATGCTAATTGCACATTCTAAAGCGTAGATCTCTATGGAAAAGAATGTGCAAGGAACTCCATGGACACTCTTTTCAATCATGTTTTGTAATTACAAATATCTCTGTTATATGTTTCCTGTCGCTATCATGTGAGAACAATGTAAATAAAGTAAAAAATAAAAACTAAATATAGATATTAAAATAGCAACTGGCATCTAATGTCTGTATGTACTTGTATACTTTTCAGGTTCACGTTTATCCACGTCAGTACACCGCATGTGAACAACAATGGTTTGGATTCCCTGTATCGGAGGAACACGCGACGAAGTGGAAGAACATTCTAAACAGATCGACCGCGAGATCAAACAGTGGATCAAATCGTATAATGAGGTGAGTGTGAATGACGAACAACTAGGCAGCTTGCTTAACTTGCTAATGATATTGCCTACAGTCGACCACATACCTATTGCT
Source organism: Mythimna vitellina (assembly GCA_949316375.1). Taxonomy (NCBI): domain Eukaryota; kingdom Metazoa; phylum Arthropoda; class Insecta; order Lepidoptera; family Noctuidae; genus Mythimna; species Mythimna vitellina. The sequence continues at coordinate 3,723,329 of OX438711.1, read as the reverse complement.
TTTCATACAATCATCGGTGTATCTAGCAGGACAGCCCCCCTAGCCAAGTTACGATCGTTTCGTTTGCGTCGAACGCCTCGAGTAGGCCACGCCTCCGATTCCTTTGTTCTGACCACGTGACTGAGCGTTGAGATGTCGTCAAACGCGAGCGACCCAAACGAAACGATCGTAACTTGGCTAGAGGGGCATGTCCACAGGAGTGGACAGGTCCACTCAAATCTGTGTGGTTCTTTCCTCATTAGACCATCTCAGACACATTAGTGTCTTTACATTGCATACATCTTAAATGATTAGACCATTACCTACATGTTTGCTGTATGGACTTGAAAAGAGACTTTAACCCCTGAATTGTTTCGGTGTTTCTTCTCAGGGTAGTCGGCTAGAAAACACCGGCTTCATCTAGTTAAAAAAAAAAAAAAATACGTGTAAAAGTGTTTTAAAAAAAATTATTTGCTTAGATTTGTTTTTCGGGGGGGGGGGGGGGGGGTCCTGGCTCCTGATTGCAGTGGTAGGCCAGTGGTAATTGCCCCGACTTACGATTGTAGGTTGTGGGTACAAACCCAGCCAGGCGAATTTTTTTTTTGTGTAATTTATATCATAACCACTGTTCTCAAAACGGTGAAGGAAAACATCGTGAGGAAACCAACATGTCCTAGAACTAAAAACTCGAAGATAGTATGTGATATCCACCAACCCGAACTGGACCCGCGTGGCGGATTACGGCCCATTCCCTCTCCCAAAAAGGAGTCCCAGCAGTGTGACATTATAATTATAACGATTTTAAATAAAATCATTCTCGTTATCACTTTGGATATCATCTACGCTCATATTATCCTTGTCTTCTAGTGAAGATGAAAATGATGGAAGATGAAGAATCAGTCGATGTTGGTAGTCCAACATCGACTGATTCTTCATCTTCCATCGATTCTAAAGGTTAAAAAATATCGTATCCTGGCCTGAGTTCCAGCAGAGGCTGATTATGCTGTTATTCCTGGCTCCTGACATACCTGATTTTTTGTGGGAAGTTATCAGTATTTAGGCGTCTAACATCCTGTGGTAGGCGCTAGACCATACTGGGTTGGGCACACGGCTCAGTCCCCCCCTTCCCCCCTATATACGCCTATACATGGAACCTGTTCGAAAACGTCAAGTTATATCCGTCACATGGTCCGAGGGAGTACCTAGCTGCTGCCGGGGCACTGTTGATTCCCTTTTTATTTCCACTTTTATTTTCTAAAACCATATGATTCTTCTTATTATTTATTTTGAATATTTTTCAGGCAATAAAACTGTTACTACTGGGCACGGGGGAGAGTGGAAAAACAACCATTATAAAACAAATGAAGATTTTACACGTTCAAGGATTTTCTGCAAGGTAAATAGTTTGTATTAACTGTAGGCTATAAATACTTTCGTTATAACATTAACTCTTCATTTTTGTTTGCCTTTTCAAAATGTTTGTGTTCTTTTCAGTGAAAGAGCAGAAAAAGCGAACCACATTCGTCACAATGTTCATGAATCTATCCACGATATTGTCGATAGCATGGCTGCGTTGAAGATACCATTGCAAAACCCAAAGAATAATAATTCAAAAGAATATATTCTTAAATATGGTGATAACGGGCCCAAGGAATATACAGAAGTAAGTGTTTTTTTCTCGCTACATGGTTAATTTCCCCAATTTTATTTTTATATAATATTAGTTTTGTCTACAATAAGAATAATCAAGATAATGCACTAAAATTCGTAGGAATAATTGTCAAAATTCAATAAAATGTTTTATTTTCTTGTTTGCAGGAATATTTCGACCACGTCAGGTTATTATGGCGAGATGGTGGAGTCAGAGAATGTTTTAAAAGAGCTAATGAATATCAACTAATAGATAGTGCCGAATAGTAAGTAAAATATTCCATATTTTAAGTAAGCGCCATCTGTTGTGCAATAGAAAGACTATACAGCCATTTTAGTTTTGTCAGAATTTTAACTTTTACTGTGACATATCTTTCAAAATTTCAAATACCGCCATCTAGTGTCGAGTAGCTTTACCAAACATTATAATTTTAATAGATGGCGTAGTTTTGAACTATTTCATACAACGTAATTCTTTGAAATATTTTTCAGTTTTCTAGACAGAATAGATCTTATTGAAAAACCTGATTATATACCATCAGACGCTGACATTTTAAGGTGTCGACAGAAAACTACAGGTATACAGAAAATAGAATTCAAAGTGAAGGTAAGCAGTCTCAATTAAACGTTGGTTGGTTGGTTTAATAATATATAATTATTGTATATTACACTTATGACTTGTATCAAATTGACCTGTTTATAATTACTAGGTCCCAAAATCAATGCACGGTGGTGTCCAGGACTTTTGGATGTTTGACGTTGGCGGGCAAAGAGGAGAAAGAAAGAAATGGATACAGGTACCAACCTTTTAACTCCGATTTTAATCGGTTTTAACGTCTCAGAGTGTGCGTTTTAAGGGCATCTAACATGACATTTGTTTTGTCCATGTTTTAATAATATCGGAGGCACTACACTCGAAGTTGTAGATGATTATATCCATGTGACAACCATCTTATAGTAAAAAAATAATCAGCTGTCTCATACATTTAATAATAATAATAATAATAATAATCATTTATTATCAGGCAACTAAGGCCCATAGATAACATACACAAATAATTTTACAAAATAATAAACTAATTCATAAGTATAAAAGAAAACTATAACAATTATTAAACTAGGTACTATTGTACACGAAGTGACGGCGTCGTGTTCCGCTGCGAGGTCGGTATCCTTCCACGAAATCGTCGATACACGACACCCTTCGGCCAAAACTCTCCTTTGAGGAAGGTCTCCAAATGGTGAGACCTTCCTCAAAGGAGAGGATTTGGTCGAGTAGGTATTGAAATTTTGTATGGTAGAGTTGATTATTTTTTCGCGATTACGATGGTGGTCCCATGGAGAAAGTTCTTCAGTTTGATGGTCTGTAGCACACCGAATATGACTATACCCTCTCTGTTACTCGTTGTATACAAGATGGATTTTTGAGACGCCTCAGTAAGGGCAGGTACCTTCGCCCTTTAGCCGCCCATGTTGGAGTGGTCAGACGAGTGTTTTCGTGTCCTCCATCTCGTTTAGCTCGTAGCTAGGCACCTTACATGTCTAGTTAGTTTTAACTTTGAGAATGAGGTCAATCGTTGGATTCGACGTGGCTGGGTAACGTTTGGGAACCTGTGCATATCATGCAGTATGTCAAGACGAAAATATGACTAGTACTTGAAGTGAAGAACTGAAACGTAGTCGATATTGAGCCTCATCAAAGGGCATAAAGTCCATGCATCATGCGGAAGGTGAGAACGCCGTGAGGTCTTTCCAGCCACGCCTTAAAGACGAGACTTACCACCATAATTAAGGTGTGCCCAAACACTTTTGGTTGGTTTTCTTACTGGCTTCGGATAAATATACTTAGGTACTATATCAATTTACTATTTTAATTTTGTGTGTAGGTATTCGAAGGTATCCACGCCATTTGGTTTCTGGTAGCGTGCAGTGACTTCGACCAGACCTTGAGGGAGGATGGCTCTCAGAACAGACTCAAAGAAGCTCTTGTTTTGTTTGAAGATGTTTGGCAAAGCAGGTAATACTCATCGATAATGATAAAAATCACAAATCAATCGGAGAACTTTGTAGTTTCGTACTTGTAATAGAACAGAATAAACTTTATTGTACATCAAAATAGTAACATAATTTTACACAAACTCATTTCTATGTCTTATCGCTGTCAGCAGCATTCCACCAGATAATTATCTCTGATGAAAGTATGCAACGCACGAAATTTTAAAACGCCTACGCTTTTCTTTGCCGCAATCTTCCGCAAGTAGAACACTAAAACCAACATTATTTCCGTAGGTTTCTGCTAGAAGCGGGACTGATTCTGTTCCTGAACAAGCAGGATATCCTAGAGAGGAAGGTATCTCAGGGTCGCAGCATCGCCCCCTACTTCCCCCAGTACAATGAGTTCCAGGTGGCGGGAGACGAGTACACCAGAACTAAGATGTTTATCAAGAGTCTTTTTGTGGTAGGTATTTCCTTGAAGTTCCAAAATTTTTCATATGTTAGAAATCCTAAGATTCGCTTGAATAATACAAAAATCTGATTTGAATTCATCAGCTTGGAATTTGAATCACTGGGCATAAGTTTCTTGACTAAGACAGCACAAATATTTGATCATAAGGCTCCAGAAAAACTGGTCACATTACTAATAATATCTACAAAATTTCTTCACCTATTTTGGATTACTCACTTCATAAACATTCTAGAATTTTATCTATCTAACGTAGAAAGTACTGTCTACTTATGTAATAAAACAATGATTAAATATTTTCGAATTTCTGTCGAACAACTCCAAATACCTACTTATTATTTTAGTTCGTAATTTGCTCACACGCGGCGCTGTAGGTAATAACCTGCTACTACATATAACATAGTGTTGAAATGTGCTAGACTCTAGACAATTAATTTATTTTTTCTAGAGAATAAATTAATTTATTATTACTTTTCTTCTAATCTCTCCTTTCGCAGGTCTGCTGGAAGAAATTTCTTTTTGAAATAATCACTTTTCACACCTTTCTACAATTTTTTATAATAATGTGTCTTCAGTGTATATTATGTGTGTACATAAATTATAAATTACCTCTAATATATACAAATATTTATATGTCGTTTTAGCAAGTTTTTTAAATACTTTTTTAGTAATGAAATTCAATTTCATCAATGAACATGACGGAATTGGCATTTCTAGTATTAAGGAAAATGCTCTAGGATAGTCCGCGAAATCCAAACTTAGATAAATGGTATAAAATCACGTTTTTATTAGTTAATAAGACACATTTCAGCTCTTCTCTAAGTTACAGAATTATATTATGAGTTTTAATGAGTATAATTGTATAAATACATAAATGTTATTACTGCAAATATATAAATATTTACCTTACTATCCGATACTGAACTGCAAATTACAAAGAAACATACGATAATTTGAATTTATAAGTTCCCGTGAGATAAATTTGGAAAAGTCGCTAACAAAATGTAGTAGGTAATTCGTAAACAATCCATCAGATTCCTGCAATCCTCACGGCTTCACCAGGTCATCGGTTTACCTTATGGGAGGTATTCTAACACTGCGTCTTCCGGTACAATGCGAGGACCTGGCGAGGGCCGCGGGAATCTGATGGATACGAGATGTACTGGACCGATCGTTATGTCTAACAGTTTTTGAACAATTAATGAGTAAAGGTGTGATCAGACGGTTACAAACTAGAGTTCCAACCAAGGTGACCTTGGTTTATGTGTTTGGTTTCTGTTGCGGCTACATGGATGTAAACCACGTGCCAATACGTTCGGTGGTTGGGAAAACGCGCCTCCCAACCAAGGGCGCTGAAGGTCATGGATTACAACTGCTGTCTACACGGACTGAACTAGCAAGGCCACCTTATTGTGACGTTGGTTTGCAAACATCTAGTCAACCCTTTATTGTGCTTTTGTATTTCCAGGAACTAATAACAAAGAAGCGCCATAAGCGTGCGCTGGACGCGTCTGCAGAGCGCTTCGTGGTGGCGGAGGCTCGGCGCGCGCGCGAATGCTACTTCCACTTCACCACGGCCACCGACACCGACAACGTGCGCACCGTCTTCAGGGACGTGCACCAGATCATACTCACGCACATGCTAAATAACCTAGGCGTTTATTAGTGTAGAAAGCACATGGAATATGCATAATCGACGCTTGAAAGGCAAAACTTGAAAAGCCCCTAAGCCATTTTTCCGGAAAGTAATTCTTAAGTAATTCTTAAGTAATTCTTCTTCTGGATTTCAATTCAAAATTTTAAGGAAGGTATAATGTTCTGATTGGTTGTTGGGATGTGTCAAATCATGACTGTGTGCCGTTAAAAAAATTATGAAGAATATAATATTACTCATTTAAATACAATTCCTACCGGGAATGTCCATATTAATATATATTTTTCGGATCAATGACCCCGATTCAATCTTTCTACTCCGATCTATAATAATGACAAATACGCGTGTATGAAGCTACGCGTCCGTGGGCAGTAGACTTTAGGCAAGCCTTAGGTAATAAATATATTACATATATTTCGTTCATTGGAAAGGCAAAAATTACTAAGCGACATTGAGTAAATTTTACAGGAGAGTGAGTTGAAGATAAAAAATTTTATTTAAAAAAAAATGTTTAACATGACGAAATAGTCGGATTTAGATACTATTAACATCATATTAATAGTATATAAATCCTACTTTTTTTTAACTAACAATTATTTTGGGCACGCCACAATTATGGCGGTAAGTCCCCTCTTTGAGGCGTGGTTGGAAAGACCTCACGGCGTCCTCACATTCCGCATGACGCAGGTCCTCACCGGACACGGTAAGTTCGGGAGGTTCCTGCACCGGATTCGTGCGGAAACGACGCCCGGGTGTCGCCACTGTGTGGCCCACCCGGAGGACACGGTAGAGCACACGGTGGAGGTGTGTCCAGCTTGGGCAGAGCAACGCCGTGTCCTCGTGGGGGCAATCGGCGGCGGCGATCTCTCGCGCCGGGGCTTGGTTCAGGCCATGCTCCGGAGCGAGGAGGAGTGGCAGGCGGTCGCCTCCTTCTGCGAAGCAGTAATGCTAGCTAAGGAGGCGGCCGATCGCGTGAGGCAACGGTCCTTACGCTCCAACCGCCGCCGGGATTCCGATCCAGATTTCCGGCCACCGTAGGCGCGGGCTTGCAGACGGCGAGCAATGGGTGGCTCACCGTCTGACCGTCCGGTAACCGTCCGGACCGAGCCCAAGTCGTCGACGGCGCGTATTGTTCCACGCGCGCCTCAAGGAGATGTCAGCAAATCGTAGGGGCCCAGCAGGGTCGAAGCCTACTGGGGCCACGGGTAGTGTGAAAGCGGAACCCGGGGCCCTGGGACGAAGGCAACGAAGGAACAGGAGTGGGTTTTTAGTCAGTAAGAGTCTGACACTATCTCCCGCTCCGCCCAAGAGCGGGGATGTCATTAGGATGATTTTCCCACCCAATAAAAAAAAAAAATACTAACAATTATTTTTATAACATTTTTACCTTTTAATCAATCTCCCGTAAAGTTTACTCAATGTCGCTTAGTAATTTTTGCGTTTCCAATGAACGAAATATTTGTAATATATTTATTACCTAAGGCTTGCCTAAGGCCTACTGCCCACGGACCCGTAGCTTCATAGACGCGTATTTGTCATTATTCTCTTGGTGTACGCCTGCGTGAAGCTTACATACTAAACTATGAAACTGTGTTGATGAAGCGGCAACGACAAGACGGTATGACGCTGCCGCTAACCGTCACTAAACGTATAATGACAAATACAGTATTCCCAAATTAATAATGCGCATGCAGATCTTCGCTAATTGTCGTATTCCCGGTAGCACCCGAATCATTGAAAAATTAATTAATTGAATTATGCATGAAGAAAATGCACTTAACCACTCTATATACATATCGTCTTCCGACGCTCGGGGAATACGACCGTTGCCGAACAGTGACGAAGATTTCTGTGTGCATTATCAGTTTGACCTCTACGCGTCCGTGTGCAGTAGGTCTATAATGTTCTAATGCAGCTATCTTTTTTGTTAATCTGAGTGTTGCTATGACTTTTTAATTTTGAGACGCGGATTTTCGTTCTAATTTCGGTTTGCGAGCTAATATTAGGTACCTACTTATAATAAATAGTGCTATCAGGTTAAATTAAGTTTCATGTATCTACCCACTGTCTTTGTTATTTATTATACTTATTAAGGTATTTTCCATTAAAATAAGTTTTCAAGAATATTTTTCGTTTTTATGTGTGCTGTGACCCACTTTTAAACAGTTAAAAGTATAGAAATATAAAAACTCCTTTCTTTTAACTATGGTTGAAACTTAGAAACCTACCAACCGACTTATTATGAAAAAATAAATGTTCTACCTACCTAAGATGGACTGGCTAGTGTATACTGGCGCAGGCCAAAGCGTTAACTTTACATACTCTTTGGCGCAGGTAGACAATGTCACCTAGCTTGTATACCATAATTCATGCCCAAATCAGGCAAAATTTAAACGTTTTCGACAATTCCATCAAGAACAGTAGGAACTCTTGCGGTCCTAAAAAGGACCTTGTCAAATATGGATAAATAAATTATAATTTTGTATTCATTTTTTCAACGTAACCTCAAAAATCACCCGCCAAAACCGTACAGCGTTCTTCCTTGTCTCTTCAAAGCATAGACAACATCCATCGCTGTCACAGTTTTTCTTTTGGCGTGTTCAGTATACGTCACGGCATCGCGGATCACATTTTCTAGAAACACTTTCAGCACGCCACGAGTTTCTTCGTAGATTAATCCTGAGATTCTCTTTACACCGCCTCTCCTTGCTAATCTTCTGATAGCAGGCTTCGTGATTCCTTGGATGTTGTCTCGAAGAACTTTTCTGTGGCGTTTGGCGCCTCCTTTGCCCAATCCTTTCCCGCCTTTGCCGCGGCCTGTCATTTTGACTTTGACAGTTAAACTTTTTCCAAGTGAATATAATGAGACGATGGTAGGATGTTGACTGCTTCCTTGTGCAAACTTGAAGAGTATTTATATGCTAGGCACGGGAATAATAATTCTGTTGCGGGTAGTTGTTAAATATTTGTGAAAAGGAATTTATTGAAGACCGCCCCAGCTCCGTACGGGTGTTAGGATTCTTTAAAATTCTCAGCTTTTCTCTACTATAATATGCATATATTATACACCTAAACCTTCCTCGTTAATCATTCTGTATACCGGCTTAATACGCTAGAGCAAGTTACCGGATTTGAGAATAATCGTGTCCTCCCCCTGTCTTCGGACTTCAAATAATCCGATAATACTTCATCGCAACCTGCTCAATTCCTCCTCGAGTGGTAAAAACTCCATAAAAATCTGTTTAGATGTTTTTGAGTTTGCAGTCATACAGATAGGTAGACGCGGTGGACGACTTGTTTTGGCCTTATAACGACCAAAAATTATTTCAAATAGTGTATTAATACTATAATATCAAGTAAGATTCAATAAACCTACATTAATTAATGAGTTTATTGAATCTTGTCTTGTATTTTATTAAATTTCTGTTTACTAGTCATCGAGCGAGAAAGAGAGATGGAGATATGCAACGTATATAGCTCCAGCTCCTTTTAACAATTCAGAGTGTCTGTTCTTAAAAGTTACGACTTCAAATCTACATATAAAAAAGCGAAATAGACCTGATTAATCACGAAATCTCAGAAACTATAACACCTACAAACTTAAAATTTGGCAGGTAGGTTCCTTATAGGGTGTAGACATCCGCTAAGAACTGATTTTCCGAAATTCACCCCCTAATGAGATGAAACGGGTGTCCAAAGTTTGTATGGAAAAACCGACTTTCGTGCGGGCGAAACCGCTGTCAGACGCTAGTTTAATATAAACGTTCTGTCTTAATCTGTGATGAGGTTTGCTACAATAAAAAAACACACACACTCAAAGACAATACCTAATTATTAAAATATGATCATTGAACACTGCCCGATTGGCCATCACCTTTATTTACCTCACTCTATCCCCCACTACTTGCAAACACCGGCATTCTATTTAAACCGTGCCACAAAAATGATATCGTTGATTGTAAAAGAACTATTTGAACTGAGAAAGCAAGATGCCGCCCGTAAAAGTTCCGAAGAAGGCTCTCAAACTAACAACACCAACCAAGGACAGCCCCATCTCTCGACCAGTCGTCAAAACCAAGAAAATTAAGAAGAAAAACTACCAAAGCTTCTCCATCTACCTCTACAAATTACTCCGAATGGTAGCACAAGAAAACATGGGAATATCAAGAAAATCTATGCTGATCATGAACAATTTTCTGAACGATATGCTGGAGAAGATTGCCGTGGAGGCTGGGAGACTGGCGACACACACCAAGAAGTCGACGCTAGGCAGCAGAGAGATCCAGGCAGCTGTCAAACTAGTCATCCCTGGAGAACTGTCAACGCACGCCAACATAGAAGCTGTCAAAGCCATCAATATGTTCCACAAAAGTCACGAGCGAGACGCGGCGGCGAAGGACTAGTTAAATTATGTAAGAATTGGGCATTATTTTAAAGACGATTGAATTAGAGAAGTGTTTATTAGGTGCAATTAGTAAAAATGTAGACAAAATAGATAAGAAGTGACTGTTGAATGATAAGGTTTAAATTATTGACATTGTTGATTGATTAATAAATGATTTTAAAGTTATTTTGTTTTTTTTTTTAACTAATCTTTGGACCCCGATTTCATCCCCTTAGCATAGCGTTACATAGTCGGCCTTATGTGCCCACTGTTGGGACTCAGGCCTCCTCTCTAGGAGAGGGAACGGTCCGTAATCCACCACGCGGGCCCAGTACGGGTTGGTGGATGTCACATGTCTTCGAATTTTTGGTTCTAGGACGTGCCGGTTTCCTCACGATGTTTTCCTTCACCGTTTTGAGAGCAGTGGTGATGAAATAAATTACACAAAGTAATGTGCCTGGCTGGGTTTGGACCCGCGACCTTCAAATCGTAAGTCGAGGTCATTACCACCTGGCCACTTGCTCTATCCCCTTAGGGAGTGAATTTTTGACATTCCTCTCTTAGTGCTCGCCTACGACATATAAGGAAACTTATAGTAAAATTTCACACTTCTAAGCCCTTTAGTTTCAGTTGTGCGTTGATATGTCAGTCAGTTAGCTTCTCCTTTTGAATATTCTGATAACTTAAATTTTATACGAGTACATAATAAGCATCTCCATATAAACTTCCAACCCTCGTTTTACCATGAATGTCTGACGTATGCGGTAATCTGCTAAAATTTTGACAGTTCCTCTGATCAGTGACCTACCATTAGAACGTCATTGTGCAGTCATTGCTTTTAATAAGCTCGATATTGTCATTCTACCACATCTCTAGTACGAGACCATTGACCGATCAATGATCGATCATTATGAATTAGCAGATTACGAACTTTTAGGAAAATGACAATCTACACAAATATTATAAAGAGGAAAACTTTGTTTGTTTGTTTGTAATGAATAGGCTCAAAAACCGCTGCGCTGGACCGATTTTAAAAATTCTTTTACCATTCGAAAGCTACATTATCCACGAGTAACATAGGCTATATTTTATTTTTGAAAAAAATAGGGTTCCGTAAGATTTTTGAGTTTTTCGGACACAAGGTGTAAAAAGTCAACCAGAAAAGTTACTTATTTTGCGTAGGCTGCCTAAACTATAAAAGATAGAACCATAAAATGTTCTAATTAATTGTAGATCTTATAAATATCTACCAAAGTTTGTTAGGAGAAACCTACTTTCACGCGGGCGAAGCCGCTGGCAGAAGCTAGTGAATTATATAAAAATAGCAGACCTGGGTACCAGGCCGCTTGTTGAGCGGCGATGTTTAGTAAGCAATATAACAATATTTATATGCAAGTAGGAAGTAGTAATCTATAATCACCTCAACGTATTTTAGAGGTTGTGGCAGTGGAATATTTTACAACTACACAATTAAGTCGCGGGTATTCTCTCGTTAAACAGTTAAAAGAATCTCAAACTACCCACAATATCTTCAATTTACCTACCCAGAGTGGGGACGCAAAAACTATAAAAGACATCGCTTCACTCGCTCGCGTCGCTCCTCGTCACATCGCACACAAAATTGACAGATGCTATTGAATTGACAGTTGAACACAAGATGGCGCGCACGAAACAGACAGCCCGTAAGTCCACCGGAGGCAAAGCTCCTCGCAAGCAGCTGGCGACAAAAGCAGCTCGCAAGAGCGCGCCAGCCACCGGCGGCGTGAAGAAGCCGCACCGATACCGGCCCGGGACCGTCGCGCTGCGAGAGATCCGCCGCTACCAGAAGAGCACGGAGCTGCTCATCCGCAAACTGCCGTTCCAGCGCCTCGTGCGGGAGATCGCGCAGGACTTCAAGACGGATCTACGCTTCCAGAGCTCGGCGGTGATGGCGCTGCAGGAGGCCAGCGAGGCTTACCTGGTGGGGCTGTTCGAGGACACGAACCTGTGCGCCATCCACGCCAAGCGCGTCACCATCATGCCCAAGGATATCCAGCTGGCGCGAAGAGTGCGCGGCGAACGCGCCTGAGACAGAATGCGGTGTGACATGGAGTAGGTAGGTAAATAAAATAGGTAGGTAGGTAGTTATTGACAAAGCCCTTCTCAGGGCTGCAAGGCTTCCTGTTTCTTTGATGGATTATGTCGAAACGTAATTAAAAAAAGCCATTTTCAGGGCTGTTACACCCTCAGCCAGTGATTTTAATTATTTTTGATGATAAATTTATTTTTCAAGTAAGTAGGTTTTAAAAACACTTACACGTCAATTTAAACTAGATGGCCGGCCAGTGTTTCCTAGCTGAGTACCCTAATAAGAAACACCGAAATTCCAGCAAATATATAACGCTCAAATTAAATGAGAACCATGCAGTGTCCGCAATTTTTTTTTGAAGAAAGAACTAGATTATGGAGCCCAACGACTTGACGAACAAAAGAAAAAAAGAAATAAAGAATAGAAATATAAATACCCACCTGTCATCACCTGTGTTCCTTCAGTGGCCCTTTGCTTTGCGTTCCAGGGCCACGGAGCTCTTCAAATAATTCGATTTATTCCATTTTAATACCAACAACTAATACCATTGGTATTAGTTTCGACTCAAAAACACGTCCAAAGATATAAGGTACTTACAGCCAGTAAAATGCTTTGTGTGTAATTATTATTGAAAAAAAAACAGTTCAATCGGAAAAAAATAAAATGTTCGTAAAAAAATAACAAAGTCAATTTATTTAAGACACTGGATAACCTAGTTTAAGGGACAGAGTTTAATTTATTGTGTACAGATTTCTGGAGCATCTAAAGCTTTTGTAATATTGTCTATTTCTGGTAGGAAAACCTATCACATAGATATAAGTTCCTGTAAGTTTTGGGAAATAAAGATATTATTATTATTTTTATTATTTTGAGTACGTTTGACTGAGTTGACAGTACCACATTCAAGTTGTTGGTATTCGTTAGGAATGGAAATAAATGTGATTACACACAAGAACATACAAGATAAATATCATTTTAACATTACTCAATGTTAAAACGATATTTATTTTGCAAATGGATTGGTCTCGGAAGAAACGACTCAGAATATAAGGAGTAGCTGTATTTGTGCTCTTTTTACCCACAGCTGATAGATCTTTTCTTACGTAATTATCATTTACCAAGATATTTTTTTATTGATGACTGCGATCCCACTTAATGGTTAGTAGTGATGCAATCGTTGATGGTGAATCGCACTAGTTTATTAAGAGCCTAAACTATACACTCTAACTTTGAAGACACCTAAAACTATAATCGAACGGGAAGATCGTTGCAGGCAAATTGTTGCAAACCTTCGATGTACGCGGTATAAACGATGAGGAGAAACGCTTAGTTCGGACCGTAGGTGTTAACAACGTAAAGGTGGACACTCTCCGTAAGTCGGATTGTCCGATGGTAGAAAGGTGATGGCGGAATCAAGTCATGTAATTCCCGCGCACACTCTCCAAAATGCAACCTGTAAAATACCAAAAGGCTGGCTACCCTATGCTTGTGCTCCAGGCTTTACATCTAGATTATCAATAAGCTTCTTCTCACGCCTTTCCACTAAGTTTAAAGCTGCTAGATGGCATTTTGCAGCACCATCCTATACCTACGTGGCTGCAGTACTCCACACACGATCGGACCTGTGCTTTGTATAACATTAGAAGCTGTTTCGTTGTGAAGTACTTTCCTTACGTAATTATCACTTACCCAGGTCAGCTAGTCGATACAATAAATTACATAAGTATAAGTTTGAAGGTCAATATTATCGATTTTTGCGTGGATCACAATAATGTCAATAGGATACGGGTGCAGGGAGGGGCGCGCACGCAACCAGGTGCTACCAACATTTTGTTTTGGCTTCGCACGCCACGGTTAGTGGATTTAGCAAGTGTCAAGTTTGCGGGCTTGCGGACTACGAGCAGTGGGTAGCTAGCCATCCGGCTGTCCGGTAACCGTCCGGACTGAGTTGAAGTCGTCGACAGCCCGTAGTTTTCCACGCGCGCCTCAAAGAGATGTCAGCAAATCAGCAGGACCGAAGCCTACTGGGGCCATGGATTAACTGTTGAAGGAGAAATCCGTGGTACTAGAACGCAAGGGCAACTGCAAGAACATGGGTGTGGTTTTAGTCAGTAAAGGCCGACTCGCCCTCCTGATCTGCCCTAGAGCGAGAGAAGTTATTAGATGATTTCTTATCTTAAAAAAAAAACAAAAAGTAGTTTTTACCTATTTATTTTATATCGCCATCGCCACTTTGAGTTTCATTAAAACGGATTTAAGTAACGAATGCTAATGTTTTTATAATATTTGGCAGCAAGTGTATCGGGTCAGCCTTCTCGGTAAACTTCGCTGAGGTAGTCAATAGACTTAACATAGTCATCTATCAATATATATAACATTCTGAGCACCACTTTGCCTAGAACGCACCTCTTTCAAAGATTCCACATATTGTCCAGTTGTGTAGACACTTGAGATACAAAGCTACACGAATTTTACATCACAATATCTACTACGAATCAATTTGCAAATAATTAAAACAATAACTAAACTTGACTTACACAAATCCCGCCAAAAACGCCATATTTGATTTGATACGGTATAGACTTCACCAAAATGTTACGCACCTCAGTTCGCAGCTGTCTCATCAACCAGCAGCTGCCATCGACCGTTACACTCGGGCACGTGCTACCCCTGCATAACAAATATTATTATTATTTATGAGAGAGTGGGGTCGGTAGAGAGGTCACATAGGTATCGGACTTTCGAATGAACTAGAAAGATAGGAGATTATGTTAACATCGCAAATTAATAACTTCACTTGTGAGATTGTTAACGAGGAATTTTGGGAAAACGGTTTTTAGTCAGTAAAAACTTTACTTTACTATAGAACGGGAGAAATCTTTGGATGATTTCCGACCACAAAGAAAAAATTATGAGCGCATCGGTATCGGTATATCTATGCACGCACACACACACACCCACACGTCACACTCTAGTGACTGAATCTAGAGTTATCCAGAATTTATATTAAAAAAAACATACAACTGAATTGATTCCCTCCTCCTTTTTTCTAAGTTGGTTAAAAATAGGTAATATTTTTATCCTAAAATATTTTTTGATTATTTTAAGATAAAAAATACGTAAGTATTTTCAAAACAGCTGAAACCGATTTATTGACCGATTATACCCGACTAGACCGATTAGAAATGATACTTTCAGGATGTGCGTTGTGTCCTTATTGTGTTACATATTGTATACTTAGACCTTTCTCATTTATGACTTTTTCTATTGGTGCCGCATTAAAATCTGTTGCGTGATTTTGGAGTAATCATCAGTCAAGAGGATTGACTTCATCATCAAACTTTAATGTTTAAAACGATCTGGCCAGTTTTACTTTGACATATTATAAAGTGATAATTATCTATACTAATATTATAAAGAGGTAAACTTTGTTTGTTTGTTTGTAATGAATAGGCTCAAAAACTACTGGACCGATTTTAAAAATTCTTTCACCATTCGAAAGCTACATTATCCACGAGTAACATAGGCTATATTTTATTTTGGAAAAAAATAGGGTTCCGTAAGATATTTGAGTTTTTCGGACACAAGGTGTAAAAAGTCAACCAGAAAAGTTACTTATTTTGCGTACGCTGCCTAAACTATAAAAGATAGAACCATAAAATATTCTAATTAATTGTAGATCTTATAAATATCTACCAAAGTGTGTTAGGAGAAACCTACTTTCACGCGGGCGAAGCCGCTGGCAGGAGCTAGTATTATATAAATTAAGTACTTTTAATTTATCGACATTACAAAAACATAACTGTTCAGACAAGACATTTAGAAAAAAAAAGAATCTCCATGTAGCCCCCACTACTTGGTCACAATCACAATAGAGAAACCCTAACTATACGACCCCTGACAGAAAGAAATTTCACGAAAGCTCATTCAATAATTGCACAAGGTAATACCAGTTTTACTATAAAAAATCACTATTTTTATAATAAACAACCTTTGTGCTCTCATGACAGAGTATAAAGTCCAGTGTATCAATTTCCAATTGTATAAAATTCAATTTAAAGCCACATACAAGTAATTTTCAACTTTTTGTGACAGAAATAAAGCTGTATTTAGATTGATTGAACTTTTTTGAATTTGGAATTCAAACAGCGCGTGCCCATTTGCAGGGGTGCGCAAACGCCGCCGTTTCCGACCCCAGGTTTTTTTAAATAAGGAATAAGTTTACAGTTGACGGTTAGATGCTGATGTGGACAGACGTGTGTGTTATCAATAGAATAATATTAGTTTTTAAAGTGAAACTTAGTGTAGATCTAGTGTGGATAAGTGTGATGTGTGTTTAAGTGAATAAAAGATTAAAAATACCAATTTGAGGTTTAAAATCTAAAACTTAAAACTGGAGTTAGTTTATAAGTAAACTCCGCTAACTATCATAATAAAAGTTTAACTGAGATACTTAACAATAATATAATTTTAAGTGAATATAAATCCATAAGAAACTTAGAATTTAAACTTAAGTCTAAGAAACTCACTGAACTAAATCGGTTCCGGTGCCAGCACACCCTTTTCTTAGCCAGGAAACATGCACTAACGATTGCACTGGGGAAAAAATACGCTTACAAAATGGATTCACCAAAAATCGTGTACAAATATTATTCAAACCCAGCTTTTTGCTCACAAAGCGAAGTTGTGTTTGGTCAGAAAACATGTATGACCAAGATTGTGTCGCCGGAGAGGAAACGCATGTCTCCTTTAGGCGCAAATTCACCGAGAAAGTTCGAGATAAGCAACAGGATTATGAGGACAGATATTTCTGATAATCCTTTAAGAATGTCTCCAGCCGGAGCTCCAAGATACAGAGAAGAACCTCCTGAATTACCACCAAAGCCTCCTAAGTTCCAAAATAGAAGCTTTCAAAGACAGTCCTCTTTAGTCTACAAGCCTTCTCGATCAGTAAGATGCAGGACGAGAAGCGAGGATCTAGAAATGGCGCAATTGAAGCAGCAAAGACAGTCTAGGTATACCAGGGGAGCAGATAGTGATGATGGACTCGAAGACAGTCGGACGAAACACAGATACGAAGTTATCCAAGACTTTGATGATATCGTCGACTATTCTCCTACAAAAAAAAGGATCGTTGAAGCAAAAGCTAATGAAATCGAAGAATATAATGTTGATGGACCGGATGAGAATGAGCTAAAAGAAATACCTACAGAAATAGTCAAAACTGTAAATGGAAGGACGCTGAGATATGCAATCATTCCTACAGAAGATGATGAACCTAGAAAATGTAACGTAACTTTTACGTCTCCAGTCATGTCTAAGAAAAATCTGATCGCCACGCAAAAACTCCATGAGTTACTCTCCACTCCAAGAAAACTCAAAAGCTATGCCAGCCAGCCTTCAATCAGAATGACGCCAAACAAATCAATTGAAAACAAGTACTCGGAAACCCCAAGAAAATTTATATCAAGCACACCGACTCACGGAGTAACACCATCAAAATCCTGTGCGAATTTGACGTCAAGAACCAGTGCCCCAACTTCTCCAATATCTCCTAAAGCTCAACAGAAATTAAGCTATGGTCTGCCTGAGAACTTACCTGAGAACCTGCCTGGATTCGACAGACATGATGTCTTTGTGACAAGCTTTAGAGAGAAAAGTAGGGATCGGAGTTTTGATCTTGAAAGGGAGATGAGTAGAGAGAGACGGGACTATGACCGGAGAAGAGAGAGTCAGAGAAAGGACAAGAATACTGCTGTTATTATTCCAAGGTATGTACTTATAAACTACTAGCTTTTGTCAGCGGTTTCGTCTGCGTGAATGTTGGTTATTATGGATGCGAAGTCGAAGACGAATAAAAAGTAGCCTATGTCCATCCTTGGATTTCAAACTTTCTTCGTACCGAATTCCATGAAAATCGGCTCAGTACTTTAATTGTGAAAGCGTAACAGACAGATAGAGTTACTTTCTCATTTATATATGGAGTAAGTATGGATTTATAGGTTTTTTTTTTTTTATTGGGTGGGAAAATCATCCTAATGACATCCCCGCTCTTGGGCGGAGCGGGAGATAGTGTCAGACTCTTACTGACTAAAAACCCACTCCTGTTCCTTCGTTGCCTTCGTCCCAGGACCCTGGGTTCCTGGATTTATAGGTTGATGCTAGGAAATACTGGGCCCACCTTCCAGTCGCAATGTGTGTTATATCTTATACAACTTACTGGTTACGTTACGTACTGGTGGGGATTTGTCAGTGGGGATTTCAGGAATAAAACAAACTCTGGCATTCTTTACAGAAACGAATGACCCGCCTCAGCTTTACAAGGATGTTAGAAATCTTTGAAATTATAGCCTTTTCTCTAGATCTATTCTCTTTATCTAGACTTAAACCTACCTCATGAATCACTGTCTATTAGTAGAAACTGTTTTTCAATTGATTGATCAAGACTGATTGAACCTTTAAAATAATATGTCAAACCTAGTTGATAATATCGAAAAAACAAACAAAAGCCGACAGGGAGTTTTCGCGCTTTTGCATCGAAAACGCTACCAAATCCAAAAGGTGCTATGGTGGAATTGTACCCTTCTCCTAAATCAACAGGAAAGTCCGTGTTAGCATATGCTATTTTTTAAGGATAGCTTACTACATCTGCTCTCTTTAATGAGAAGCCAAATTGGTTGGTCCTTTCAAACAAAGTAGCTATCTGTTTCTCCACTTATATTTTCTAAACTACGCAACGAATTTTGATGCGGTTTTCACTAATAGAAAAAGGAATAAACGAAAAAGGTTTGTGTGCACAATTTGCACACGAGCAAAATCGGGGCGAGTCATTAGTATTTTTAAACGATGCAGAGCAGTAGCGTAAGTGTTTACATTAGCAATTGAACCTGGGACATCAAGCTCAGCAATAGCATTTATTGTGGCCGCTATAACAAGACGATTATTTTTATGTAGTTGTGTTGTTAGTTTAATCGATTACTGAAAGTGTCTAGTCCAATCTATTGAATAGAATAGAATAGAAATACATTTATTCGGGACAGACACAGTACAACGGTATAAACATAAAGTAAAAAAGAACAAAGTATAAAGAGCGTCGAGCGTGCCCGCAACGAAAGGGTGTTCCCTGTCACCCTTAGCATTTGCTGGGCGTTACACACCCAGCAAATATCTCTTGCAAGTTTGATTTACTGGCACTTGGAAATATTTTCTAGAAGGCAATGTTTTTATTTTTACTGAATACTAGCTTTTGCCCGCGGCTTCGTCCGCGTAGAAGTCTAAAATGGTTTTATTAGGTTTTTTGAGTTACGAAATTATGAAATATTATTTATTATCTTCGTCGTGTGTGATATTCCATTGCATTGTATGGGGAGCGATATTGTACCTTAAGATAAAATATTATAGTATCTTAGCCGTGTGCAGCGCCCCTTAATGAACTCCATTGCAGGTGACGTAACCTACGACAAACTTGGTAAAAATTTACGGTTGGTACAGTAATCGGGTCTAGGGATCGAACCACAAAATTAAGTTTGTCTTTTATTGTATATACTTTTCCGGGATAAAAAGTACCCAGTGTACTGCCCAGGATATTAAAGAATAATTATACCAAGTTTCTTCGTAATCGAACCAGTAGTTTTAACGTGATGCCTGAACAAACAGACAGAAAAAAAAATTTTTAATCACGTTTTTGGGTTCGGTGTCGGTCTAGTAACACTGCCATTATTTTTTTTCAGATTTAATATAGGTATAGATTGTAACATCAATCGCTTTAATACAACATGTTGTAACATAGTAAACGCATATCCTGAATACTTAAACACTGCTAAACTACTGTTTGTTCAGAATCGGGAACTAAAATTGTACTTCCTTACCTACTTATTTTTACTTGAATTTTACATTTATTTTTAAAGTTTATGTAAGTAAAATTTCAGTACTGAATAATGATTTTTTAATTAATTTTCTAAGTGGGGTGTATATGGGTGGGTGTGCATTATTCCAGTTACAATCATGTTGTTTATTCGAGTTATTCCATTTTAATACCAAACCACTGGTATTTGTTTGGACTCATATTTCAAATTCATTTTTTTACTGGCCTGTTGGTGTAGTGGTTAGTGGCCCTGACTGCTATGCCGGAGGTCGTGGGTTCAATTCCCATCCAAGAAAAATGTTTCTGTGATGAGCATGATCATTTGTTCTGTGTCTGGGTGTAATTTATCTATAATATGTATATATTTAGAGATATATAAGTATGTTTATTAGTTGTCTAGTACTCATAACACAAGCTCTGCTTAGCTTGGGACTAGACGGCTTTGTGTGATAGTTGTGGAATATATAAATATATTGTGGAATATATAAGGTCCCATTAAAATAGTGGGACAAATTTTAACACAGCGTTCAGTACGTCTAACCAAAGATATTCAAGAGAAAAAAATAGTGATTAAAGTATTTTTATTTTGACCTATATAGGTCCCATTAAAATAGATGAACAAACTTTTAGAAATCATTCAGACCATCAAAATAAAGAAAATCGTAAAAAAAAATAAACTGTACATACTTACAATGAAAAAAAAAAAACAGCTAACGAAAATTTACTAAAAATGTTGGTTACCCGATGCATAAACACATCTCATAATACTACAAAATACCTACGCGACGTCACCGGCCGCCGCGTTTATTGATCAATTCGTGCCTTCTCAGTCTAACATAGCCTCTCGCAGGCGCCCGCGTCGCGCGCTTGCCGTAAATGACAATGATGACGCAATTTCAGTTTTCGTCGTGCTACCGAGACGGTAACATGTTTCGCGAACGTCGAATGTAAGTGTGTGAGTGTTATTACGTACCTAGATAGTTATGACAATCGACAACAATGCCTTATTACGCGTACACCAATCAAGAATACTTGGAAATAGCATAAGACAAGCCCAAATCCTTTACCATAAAAGATTTGGAAGGCGGCCGAGCCTTGAGACAATCCTGGGAGCAGTACAGCGCCATCGTGATTAAAGCACCTTCATGCCACCAGCGGTTGACGCAGGAAGACCGCGCTATGCAGTGCATCTTGAAGAAGACATTTTAGACTTTAAACGACACCCCACGGCGAGCACGGCCGATGCTGGTAGTGTATTCAATGTCAGTGATTTTTACGTGTGGAAACGCCTTCGTGATGAAGGCCTCCACCCGTATCATTACACTCGTGTGCTATCATTACACTCGTGTGCAGGAACTAAAAGTGAAGACATTCTTTTAAAAGTGAAAAGACACATAATTAAACGCGCCCGCAAGTGCATTGAACAAAAGAGTAGGCATGTTCAACAATTAATCTAAACCTACCGGCGTAGAGTAAGTAGTATTTCAATTAATTACTGTAAATAGGGCTGATTCTGATTTTTAAACACGCCTGAATCAGTGTTTAACTGTTATCGAACTTTAAAATAATCAAAAATGATTCATATTAGTACACTGTTTCCACTGCGCGCTTTTTTATTTACAACTTACATACTGCAATAGCTTTGATACCTTGATAACAGTTTAGCACGCAATTAGACAGTCCAAAGCCTGGTAAAGTGTGTTGGGAAATTAGAATCTTTTCTTAGGCGCCTAGAGGCACCGGTTCCTAATCATGTGTGTTCGAGGAAAGTTTATACACACTCGATGGTAGCCTGTTCTTGAGTTGCGCGTAGTTACTATCTTCTACTTACCCAGACTAGCAACACTATCCTAAAAATGCGGTGTGTAGACAACTAAAAGTAACTATTACGATTGAGTAGCGTAGGTAATTAGACGTTCGCTCGGGGTTCAATGAACAAAGCGCGCGACTCGCGGCGCGAGGCGCGAGTTTAAGTACCTACCCTTATTGGATGTGTTTATTCTTGAGTGCCATTTATTATTTTATATAGGTCAAAATAAAAATACTTTAATCACTGATTTTTTTTCTTAAATATGTTTGGTTAGACGTACTGAACGCTGTGTTAAAATTTGTCCCACTATTTTAATGGGACCTTATATATATTTATATATTTTGATTAGGTTTGACTGAGCTGAATGTACCAAATTCAAGTTGTTGGTATTCGTTTGGAATGGAAAGTAAATATAATTTCACGAAAATACAAGTGGTATTAGTTATTGTTATAAGAAATAAATCGTTTATTCTGCAAAATCGCACTTTACTTGACGACGATAAACGATAACTTTGTGGTTTTGAGATAACTGTGGCTCACCACACACAGCTGTTTAGCATGTGGTGAGGTTTTTTCTACATATTCAAGACTAACTTCTGCCACTGGCTCCACCCGCATAATAGTAGATAATTATCCTAAGGGAACATACTACCGGGATGAAAAGTATTCTATTCGCTATTCCAGGACATGGTCTACCCATGTACCAAGTTTTATGAAAATCCATTCAGCCGTTCGAGCGTGAAGAAGTACCAAACATACACACTCACTCATATTTTTTTTTTACTTTCACACAACGTCGTCTAGTCCCAAGCTAAGCAGAGCTTGTGTTATGAGTACTAGACAACTGATAAACATACATCAACATATATAGATAATCCTAAATACTTTCATATTATAGATAAATGACACCCGGACACAGAACAAATGATCGTGCTCATCACACAAACATTTGTCCTGGGTGGGAATCGAACCCACGACCTCCGGCATAGCAGTCAGGGCCACTGGCCACTAGACTAAGAGGCCAGTCCAAGACTGGCCACTTACTGGACCACTAACTGGACTGGACATTAACTTTATGGTATTAATGTAATTTGCCAATTATTATTTTTTTGGTTTTCTGCGATCTAAACCTGCACGTAAAGAATATTTGCTTGGCCTACAGTAAGTTAATGTTCTGGGTCTAAGACCTGTACCATGACGTTTAAAGAAAGATTGTTTCATTCTTGTTTCCAGTGTGGGTAAGAGATGGCGCTAGACAACCTGTATAGCTCTGTCTCTTGCCCACACTGAAATAAGATTGAAACAATCTTACTTTGAACGTCATGGTAACCCCGTAGTTGTCTTGTGTTAGGTCTATGTCTATGTCTGAGTATGGTTTCCGTCCGCACTTAGTCCTATGCGTACTATTGTACGTGGGCCATGGCGGCCATAACCTTAGGTGGGCTTATTCCAATCAGCCCACCTCTCTCCAAAAACAGATTAGGCCTCTCAGGTTTTTCAGGGCATCAATAAGTGGATTCGGGGATCCTAAGGTTTGTGTGCGTGTTTCAGTGACACCTGTGCAGTCTAGGAGCACTTGTGCAATTGTCTCCTCCCCTTCAAGCAGAAAGTAATGCGCCTGGCTGGGTTTGAACCCGCGACCTACAACTCGTAAGTCGGGGCCATTACCACTCAGCCACCACTGCTCTCAAAATAGTGAAGGAAAACATCGTGAGGAAACCGGCATGTCCTAGAACCAAAAATTCGGAGATATGTGACATCCACCAACCCGCACTTGGCCCGCGTGGTGAATTACGGCCCATAGAGGGAATGAGCCGTAATCCTAGAGAAGAGGCCTGAGTCCCAGCAGAGGGAACATTAAAAGGCTTATTATGCCTCCAAGCATGCTCTGCACAGGGAACTGTCTGTGATGCCTATTGTGTGGAGGTGCTTGTTCAGCGTGTAGTGTCCGGTGATGGTCCCCGTCACCAGGCGCAGGCTGCCTCTGTCCAGTCTCATAAGAGTCTTGAGTATGTGAGTTTACATTTTACATGTTCGAGAACTCACTCGTGATCAGTGGCGTAGTTAGGTTGCCAAAGGCCATGGGGCGAACTGGCCCTTTTTTACATGAGAAATCATCAAATATCCCCCCGCTCTGGACGGAGCGAGAGGGAGTGTGAGACATTTACTGACTAAAACGAGTGGCCATGATTAAAGTAGTGTTGCAACCTATTTTATTTAGATTTCGATGGTGGAAGAATTTTTCGGTAAATGATCAATGATCACTATTCTTCTCTGCATCACCCAAAGGTTGACTGGTAGAAAATGCCTAAGGCATTAAGTCCGCCTCTGTACCTTTATGTGCATGAAGTGTTAAATAAATAAATAAATGATATTTACTTGCCAAAAGGTTTTTAAAAACACTTTTACACGTAAATTTTTTCCTCAATTTAAACTAGATGACTACACTGAGAAGAAACGCCGAAACAAACTCAGAGGTCAAAGTCTCTTTTAAAGTCCATACAGCAAACATGTAATGATCAAATCATATGACAACCACAGTTTTTAGTGGACCTTTCCAGTCAGTGTAAACATTTCTCAATATTCGTGTAGCTCAACTCAGGACTACTCAGGAGGTTAACGACTTGGTAGTTAGATAAGAGGTTTGTTAATCAGGTTTTGGGCACCCGCGCATAGCCCGTGGTAGCTACGCCACTGCCCACTCTGGATAGGATAATTATCTAGAACCACGCAGGTCTAGATGCAAACAGTAGCTAAATAAAAGATCTCGACTGTTTTATATCAAGGTCATCCATTTAAACACAATATGCTCTCCAATTTCAGAGTGGCCCCAGCAGCTCCACCATCAGTCTACTCCGAGGAGACGTACAAATCCTTCTCCAGCCTCAAAACGTTATCAGGAGCCACAGCTTCTTTACTGATAGCGGCCATCATGTTGACCATGTGTGGTGGGTTGACGGCTGGGCTAAGTTTCTACATGATGTATGCTGTAAGTATCTTTTTAATACACTTATTCAAACATCCGCTCTTGTCCTTAGCACGTTTAGGTACGCAATTTACTGTTTTTCGCACTAGTGAGGTAAAGTGCGCGAATTCGCCCCTGTCACAATTTATTACACGTATCAGGCCGGGCGCTAAGCGACCACAACGTGTCGCGCCTCAACCCCCGTTTATTTATTTTTTTGTAAGTGTATTGAAAAACATAGTTTGATACACGTGGAAATTTGTCACTGCAGCACCCGGCTCTGTAACACCGTATTCACTTAATTCCACCTCAGTCGCGATGACAAACTTTCTCTACTTAAATCAAAATACCTACTTGTTTATTATTGACAATCTCACCTGATGGTAGGCAATGATGGGCAGCTGAATTCGAAAGAGCATGGGTGAGTTTTAGTCAGTAAAAGTCTGACATTTCTTCTTGCTCCACCCAGAGCGGGGGAAGTTACCTGCTTGATCATTCCCATCGTAAAAAAAAGATAGCGATGATGTGATGACGATGGAGGGATCCGTACGGAAGTGAATATAGCGTTGTTCTTATCGTGTCGATAAGACATTATCATTAATAATGAATAAACGGAATAATAACAAAAAATAGGTATTTAGTTTCCAGCAAAAAGTAAACAAAAAAAACCCAAACTTGATCTTGAATTAGCAAATAACTTTTTTATGAGCAAAGTTCTCACCTAGCTATACGTTGCTATTTCAGATTGGCAGGCGTTACTACTTGGACTTCGGTGTGCTCGCTGGATTCACCTGTTTTCTGCTAGGACTTCTTGGCTTCAGGACGAGGAGACAACAGTTATTGCCTAATAGGAATTATATTTCTGGTAAGTTCGAATTTGATTTTTCTCTGCTGCTCGTGTGTTTTCAAACAAATTAATTCTTACTTAACCTTCACTTATTTATCTTTAAAAATATGAATAGATACATAGTTTGTTAATAATGGCACAGTTCATTTTATTTTTAAATACTTTGACCTGTACCATGACATAAGAATGAAACAATCTTACTTTGAACGTCATGGTAACCCTTTTTGTCCATGAATTGTCAAATAATAGTTTAAAACTTAACATAGTATGTTAACTTAACATAGTATGTTAAGTTTTTGGTAACGATAAAAATGAAAAATAACAATTTTAATTTGATCCCCTCATCGTGTTACTAAGTTAAAAACCAGTATCTGCGGCATCTTTGCGGTAATAAATGTTAGCAATAAATAACATAAAACACACAGCTCAAAGCATTGTACATAAATATTTATGCGGGCAATTTTATTGGTTTTAACTTTTGTGTTTTATGCACCATGCATTGCAATTACAATAGCACCAACTGACTTGGCACACGTCGTTCTCAAAATCATAAAGTACCTAGACCTTCACTTTTAATTAGATGGACTAATGTGGCAGCTTTATAAATGCTTTAATGACAGCGGGGCATTTTTCATTGACAGTGTGGCAATTTTCATTGACAGCGGGGCATTTTTCATTGACAGCTTAGCATTATCCGCTGCTGTCAGTTTAGTCCAGCTAATTAAAAATCAGAATATAGTTTAAAGATTGAAATCTAGGGCTAGGAGGACCAAAAAATATGTAAATAAAATAAATAAATAAAAATGTGTTTTTTTTACGGTTCTCCGGGTTCTGCGTGCAAGAACTATTTTACAATATTGGTAGGATTATTCGGCAAGCATACTTAATTGTTCTAGCTCATGAAGGCGGTATGGTCTTCATTGTATGTATCACGTACACCTTTTCTTACTGTGTGTGTACGCTCGCTTAGCATAGCATAAGCTTAACCATGCTGCCTTATAATGTTCCTACTGCTGGGACTCAGGCCTCCTCTCTAGAATAGGGGATAGGCCGTAATACACCACGGAGGCCCTATGGAAGCCACATGACTTCGAATTTTTGGTTCTACAACATTATTGCCGGTTTCCCCACGATGTTTTCCTTCAACGTTTTGACAGCAGTGCTGATGAAATAAATTACACAAAGTTAGTTCGCATGGTGTCATACGAATACTCGAAGCTTACGCTCACAGTCCACACACGCACATAAAACCGATCGCCTTCGTGAGATGGTGGCTAGAACTCCTCTATTCATCCCCCCTACTGCCACCCTGTTCGCCCTCCTTGTCATCTCGAACAAGTGAGATCACTCAGGGGCGCCGGCTTCTAGAAATCCTCATGGGTGCTCATGCTCATTCGATGGACTCGAAAAAATGGCGAAGTGTGAGAAGAGAAATATACACTGATAGACCGACTAATAAATAAATGTCCTACTTACGTACTGCGTACTTAATTACTAATTATGTTTGATAAAAATATAAAATGAAACCATTATATAAAAATGAAACTAATTTTTAGTATCAAGAAATATTATAATTTATACGTAACCTAAAAGGCGATTACTGATCTGTTTCTTGATGTCTATTCTCAGGGGTGCTCGGCACCCACTATTTATTTCTCATGGGTGCTCGAGCCCCTGAGCGCCCACGGAGTCGGCGCCCCTGGGATCAGTTACCAAAGACTATGAAACCGACACGAAAAAATTGACGTAACGAAGCAAACAAAACCTAACTTAATTCTATTTTTCCTTGCAGGTTACATTGTCCTCTCTTCATTCTCTCTTCTAAGTGCCTTCGGTCTACTTATCCTTCTGTCAGTGGAGCCAAAACCAGGGACACCACTGAACGATATCACTTCAGGAGCTGTCTGCGGAGTTAGCATTCTGTCCCTTTGTCTGGCGACTGTCGGAGTTTTGGCTTCATACTGCTGTGTTAAAGACCCACCAGATAACAGAGTTGGAACTACTAGATGGTATTAAATTATGTAAAGGTGATAAAATATTTAAATATAGCTTTCATAAGCTTTTGTTTCGAAAGTATTGGTAAATCTTTACAAAAATATCAAATCCTTTGGTGAATTTAATAGCACCGTAGGTAGCACGCCGTGTGGCAACTTTGCTATTACCAAAAAAACAGGCGTTTGCAAATTCGGATCGAGCATATTTTTAATTCAACGAACTAGTTACAGGTAGCGGCACAAATCTTGAGCGTTCGGCGAAAGAGCGGGGATCGCTTTGCGCATCGTACACATCGGCGAGACAATCACTGTACAAGGATTGCACTCCCCGCCCCCGCATCTCTTTTCATACCACTAAAGAGACCCGATATTTCAGTTACGCGTGCTTCTGCGCAAGTATAATTGTAGAAGTCAGCGCTTAAGATCCGTGCCGGTATCTGTAAGGAATTGATGTCGTGATAAGAAGGTCTAAAGCGAGAACTACACTAGACCGACGCACACGTGGATCACGCCTGATTTGTACGTAGAACGACGTCGCGTGGCGTGGATCTAATGTAGCTCTACAAGTCTAGTTGCCATATAAAATGTAGAGTGACGCGCCCGGATCGGCGTGTGTGGCATACGTGTGCGCAGTGTAGTTCTACCTTGAATTGACTTTTTATTTTTTTGAGTTTAGCTTCAGTACTGATGTTGTATTTGATCTGTGAATTGGAAGCTACAAACAAATCTATGTACCTACTTCAAATTAAGTAAAAAAAATTTTTTTTACTTGATTTGAGGTATCTACCTTTTTAATTATTCCGACGGCCTGTTTCCGATAACATCCGATATTTTATTTGGAAATAATGGATAATTTCAAAGAAATTCTGTTCCATTTTTTAATTTTTAGGCTACTTGGACATCGTATTCTAGGCCCTGAAGTGTAAAAATACTTAATAACAATAATAACGAATAGTAATAACAAAAACTAATTGTAATGTATTTAATAACTTAGGAATTATCATGTTTTATTATTGTGTTGAACAAGGAAAATAGAATAAGCTAAAGACTGATTCCATCACGGCTTTCTAATTTATTTTATATTGTATAATTTCTTGTGGTTTTTTTTCGCTGTTCTCACGTACACCATCCGACACCTAATTGAATGTTCGCATTGATAACGAAAGTATTGAGTGCAAATTATTTGAGGTCTTTTTACATGAACTATAATTTCCCATCTCAAAAAAAAAGTTATTGGATATGTCCAATGATTTTTCGCGCTCTAGGTTCGAGAGAGAGGACGTGTCAGGCTTTTACTGACTAAAACTACATCTGTGTCCGTCAGTTAGGAATGTTATTTAATGATTTTTCACGTTAAACACCTTGTCATCGATCGGGCATCAATTCCTGTCAGTGGTTTCTTGGAATCAGTCTTTGAGCTGTTTTTATTATAGTTTAGAAATACCAAAGCAGGTCCAAATTAAAAATTTATTGTATTTTATTATGTAATTGTTGTGAAATTTTAATAAAATTGGATGAATATTATTTGTTTTGTGTTATATTTCAAAAAAAAACCTTAGCGTGTCGATGGTAAAACTAGTTTTTTTTTTAAGTTAAATTCCTTGCCTGGCTTGGTAGGTATTTGGCCATGGTAATGCTGTCCGCTGACGCTGTCATTAGATGCCTATCTACGTGAACAGCCCCCCTAGCCAAGTTACGATCGTTTCGTTTGCGTCGAACGCCTAGAGTATGCCACGCCCCCGATTTCTTTGTTCTGACCACGTGACTGAGCGTTGAAATGACGTCAGAACAAAGGAATCGGAGGCGTGGCCTACTCGAGGCGTTCGACGCAAACGAAACGATCGTAACTTGGCTTGGGGGCAGGTAACAGTGGACGTGACGCATGATAGAACGTGGGATATGGCCTGTGGAGAGACGCCGCACAAACACTGAAGATCGGAACCGTCTGAGAACCCCCACATCTGGAGATTGATTAGCCCATCGGGGGCCTTACCATGATGTGTTAAAATGTCAGTCATAAGAGCGAGAAAGAGAGATGGAGCTATACCCTTACCCTTTAAAGCTACACGGATAAAGTGAGAAATGAGCACATTTGTAAGTGGTGCCAGAGACTGAAAACTTGAAAGGGAATCGTTTAACTCGATATGGTCATGGGTTGAAACGCATGTTTCTAAAAGATTTATGAATATACATGTGGATGAATGGACAGGGAAAGGGAGGCCAAAGAAAAAGCGGATGGATTGTGTAAGGAGTGATATGAAAGAAAAGGGTGTGATAGTGTGACTGCTGACAGAATAGAATGGATAAAAAAACGCGCTGTGTCGACCCCAAGTAGGTAATATGGAACAAGGGCAGAGGGCAGGAAGATGATGAACGAACGCGCGGTTGATTCACTTTAGATCTAGCTACTACGAATACTATCATAAAGGAGCACGGAATTTTTGTTTAGAAGGTACACATAGATATTTCGTATTTAAATAAGTGATAGGTAATAAAACAAGGTAAACAACCAAACGGTCATGGTCAATAGATTATTGCGGCACGACAATATTTCAGTGCAGATTGAGTAAATGCGGCCTTCAGCCATGGGGAGTCCAGTTGTTTTTGTGAATGAACAAGCTGCCTAATGACCTCAAATGCATGTTTGTTTTAGCTGAAGTTTTTTTTTTTAAATTATTTAAAAGTTTAAAACTGGGAAAAGTTGAGACGGTAAACGTTCCGGTCTACGTGCCTGATTAGCTGTAACTGCTTTTCGAATGTATCAGTTATTAAGTGACGGCAATTTGATAGATCAGTTGAATTTTTTTCATTTGTATTTTATATTTTGTTATTTAACTAAAACAATACTTTTTATGGTTAAAATGTCAATGATAAAAAGAACTTTCCTAATTGTTTACAAGAATTCTGAGAAATGGAACGTTAAAAGTAGTTGTCAAACTATGCGTCAACAACGAACGTTCCATTATTTCGTCAAGAGACAAAAATGCATTATAGTATTGCTATCTTGGTCCAACTTGTATAAAACGACAATAAACTATCCTGCTGTCCAGGAACCCGAAACAAGTTTCAGTATTGTTCACCTCTTGACTGAGATTTTCTATTCAGCTTTTGTGCTAATTTGATAACAATTGAACTGTTTGATAACAATTTCTAATTGATATAATTATAAAACGAGATGTAGCTTAGATTAAATCATCTAACCTGACAGCTGCATTTATGTCAACGCCCAGCGAGTTATGCATTTCATAATTTAAGTGGTTAAAGTGTTGTTGATAGTACAAAACAAGTAAGTCTTTGTTTTATTACTCTTTTTTTTTAATAGGATGAATAAGGAGGGTGTCGTTGTCACCATCTTACTTTCCTTTTAAAAACAAATCATGTTGTTTTTTAATATTTACACTTTTACAGATGCCAAAGGTCTTTTGAATGAGCAAATATTGTTTGAAGGTCGAAAAATAAAATAAAACATTGCTTCATTGTTATTTTATGATGCCCATATGTTAGAAGTTACATGTTTAAGTTTGTTATTTTAACTAAACACTTCTCCAATATCAGAATAACATGAAACATATCAATTATTGAGATAAACATGTACAGTAATTCTACAGCCCTATTTTGTTGGCCCAATTATGTTATCGTTAATAATATTAACAGAAATATTGCACAGTTACACATTACCTAGAGTTAATCAGTCATACCAAGTCTATTTTCAGTGAAAATGCTGGTTTTGTCATTGTAAGTGTTTAACATTTCCTTTGTTAATAAATTGAGAGAAAAGAACTTTTTAATTTATTCGTGTTTCTTCGCAACAATGAGTTTCTAAGTCAACATATAAAATCTGGCTTATAGTGTACGTCTGTTGAATAATCCATGACTTATTAGCTTTGTTCAACTAGTAGGCATGATATTGTTTATTTTAATTAACGACCATAATCAGGCATTGTAGTGGTAAACTAGGTAGATGTCTAGTAATTACTTAAAAAAAACCAGCCAAGTGCACGAAGGGTTCCGTACCATCTATAGTAAAAACGGCAATAAAATTATTATAAAAATAATTCATGAGGAAGGTTCCCAAACCTTCCTGTTTCCTCATGAATCACATGCATATTATAGTAGAGAAAAGACAAGAACTTGATTCCGCCATCTCCTTTCTACCATGGGACAACCCGACGAACGGCGAGTATCCACCCTTACATTGTTAAAACTTCAACGGTCCGGACTAAGCGTTTCACTTCGTCATTTATACCGCGTACATCGAAGGACTGGAACAATTTGACGATTGCGGTCTTCCCGTCCAACTATAATTTAGGTGTCTTCAAGGCTAGAGTGAATAGGCTCTTAATAAACTAGTGCGCCTGACCATCAATGATTGCATCTCCGCTTACCATCAGGTGGGAACGCAGTCAAGCATTGGTTTATATCAATTAAAAAAAAAAAACTTTAAAGATTTGTAACATCCAAGTAGAGTGCTGAAGAGTTTGTGTGGTTGGATGCACTAATCTCATTAACTACTCATTTTAATTGATAGTATTATCAAGGAAGGCTATATATAAAACATCACACTGCAACCAATAGGCGCAGAGTAGTAGTCAAAGAAGTGGGTGAAACCGTACGGGATATCTAGTAAGTGATAAAAATTCTAAGTCCCTTGAGCTTCTAATTATTCCAGTTGAATTGTATGTAACGTTTTATTTAAGTAACATGTATAATTAGGGCTGCCATGGCATAATTCCGGACATTTGGGCGAAATATGGTTTTTCCCCGGACACATATAAAAAAATAATTTTTGCAACAAAAATAAAAAAATGGTTTTATTTTTTTTACAAGTTGTTAATAAAATCGAATTAGGTACGTATGTAACCGCAACAATCAATAGACATTTTTAGTAATTAAATTAAACACTAAGTATATACAGGATTAATTGTAAAACACTAACTGTCTGGTAGTCCGGGTTTCACCTGGACACTTTTATGAACACCGCCCGGACGCCCCCCGGACTCCCTTCAAACTATCTCAAATCCGGGGAAACCCGGACGGATGGCAGACCTATGTATAACTAGCTTCTGCCCGCGACTTCACTCGCGTGAATGTAGGTTTCTCCATACAAACTTTGAACCCCTGCTACATCCCTTTAGCGTGTGTGGCACACGTGTGCGCAGTGTAGTTCTACCTTCAAAGTAACCAGTAGTTTACCTACATCTATTTTTTTTGTGAGAGCTGGAGTTTATACTGGGTTCAAGTCCTGTGTGACAGAACTCCAGGCTCACACCTTCAAAATTACAATTTTGATTACACTTACGTACTCATCATCATCTTCCTGCCCTTGTCCCGTGTTATTTGGGATCGGCACAACACGTTTTTTCTTCCACTCTGCCCTGTCACTCGTCATGCTATCACTAACTTTCTTTTCTTTCATATCACTCTTCACACAATCCATCCATCTTTTCTTTGGTCTCCCTCTCCATCCATCCACATGCAAAGTTATAACTCTTTTAGTAACATGCGTTTCATCCCTCCTCTTCACATGACCATACCAAGACAAACGATTCCCTTTCAACTTTTCAGTCACTGGCACCACTGACTTACACTTATGAACTACAGACATTAAAGTAGTTCCATATATTGAGTGGAGAAGCACGCATCTAGTAACTCCACTAACATGACTATTTTTAACATGGTACTAAATTCAGCTAAAACCTAATTAATATAATAATATAATTTTCCACAACAATCCTGTTGGGGTGGGGGACAAATTTCGGGCTTCGGCCCTGCAGCCTAATCCTTGGAAATAGACCTCTGACAAAAAGCTACCCTCTTGCTGAGTGACATTGGCTTTACATCCCAGAAGATACCGGTTTTTTTTAAATAATATAATAATAATATTCACACAACAATCCCACAACATCGTCTAGTCCCAAGCTAAGCAGAGCTTGTGTTATGGGTACTAGACAACTGATAAACATACTTATATATTTCTAAATACATACATATATAGATAAATTACACCCAGACACAGAAGAAGAATTATGGTACTAAGTTACCAAACATAATTCTGCTATACAAAAAAAGCGACCCTAATAATGTAAGCAACTACAGACCATAACTGACTACTGGCCATTTGACTGGCCTGTTGGTCTAGTGGTTAGTAGCCCTGTCTGCTATGCCGGAGGTCGTGGGTTCGATTCCCACCCAGGACAAATGTTTGTGTGATGAGCACGATTATTTGTTCTGTGTCTGGGTGTAATTTATCTATAATATGTATATATTTAGAAATATACAAGTATGTTTATCAGTTGTCCTAGTACTCATAACACAAGCTCTGCTTAGCTTGAGACTAGCCGGCGTTGTGTGAGAGTTGTGGAATATTATTATTATTATACACTATCAGCCTGCTGCCATCAATATATCAATACAAACAAATACCAATGTCCCATTCGAGGGTAGTGCGCACACTAAACCAGGTGGCTGATAGAGTTGATATATTCTCATGTTCACTGAGCAGGTTCGCAAAATTTGCATTACATTCTTTATGTTATAATGAAAATATATCATCATCATCTTCCTGCCCTTATCCCGTGTTATTTGGGGTCGGCGCAACACGTTTTTTTTCGTTATAATGAAAATATATAATAATAAATAATTAATTGAATTAAATAATTTGTGTACTGATAATTAATTGTCTTATATTGTATTTTAATTGTATGTTATATTAATTTTTAATTTTTATTATATTGACTAATTTATTTTTGATATCTTGACTAATTTAATTTAATGTTATGAATTGGATCAAATTGATATGACAAAATGATTGTAATTTATATACAATAAACATTTGAGTATTGAGTATATTTTTGACTACACTATCGCATTGGATTGGTCTGTAATGATAGCTGTATGTATGTCTAATAATAAATAAAAAAAATACTGTGCACTATGTCCGTGAGTGCAATATGAGTACTCACACCCAGTGTCTGTGTCAGTCCAAGTACAATTAACCCAGATTCATCTACTACATACCTTTTTGTCTACGTAAGAAATGATCAAGTAACATCTCGCTCTCAATTGAGCGTTACTTCAATTGTCCTTTTTTGTTTTTTTTTTTTCTGTGGGAAAATTAACCAATGACATTCCTCGCTCTTGGGCTGACCGAGAGGGTGGGTCTTTTACTGACTATTTATTCGGTTGCCATTTATTGCTAGGGCTTCGGTAAGTCCTTTAAACAAACCGCAGTCCTGGCAGGCTTTCTCTTTTGCTGACATCTCTGAAGCGCGTGTGGCCTTGGTCCTTACTGGAAATCAAAAATCAGAAACGTTTATTTCAAATAGACTAACACACTTCACACACTACAGGTACTTTTGAATTGTCAAAATGTCGGTCAGTCAAAAATAAAAAAAAGTGAAGCTAAATTGCACGTTCCAAAGCGTAGATTTCTATGGAGAAGAACGTGCAAGAAACCCATGGACACTCTTTTAAACCATATTATGTATTTAAAAGAGTATAATTAATAATTTAATAATTACGTAAATCGTGGTTACATATTTCTTGTCGCTTCTAATATGTGAGCGGACGGCGAGCTACCCATGGCTTACAGTCCGTAAACCGGCGCCTTAGGAACTGTTACATACTTTAAACAAATGTTATTGCCGCTTAAATGATTACTCATAATATTGTTATGTTTTTAACTAACTAAATTTAGAACGGTTATCAATGTTATTGACTAATACAGTTGTATATCAGGCATTGGTCTCCAAGATAAGCACTGCAGTCGTTGAGTTGCATTGTATTAATTGATTTTTACTGGTTTATAGCTTTACGTTCGGGTGGAAATCATACACACAAACCTACCTCGTTTATCGCTCTTTCAATTAGTGAAAACTTCATTAAAAATCCGTTGCGTGGTTTAGGAGTAGTTAGCAGATGAATAGACAGACGCTTTTTTTTTTGTGTATGGCCTCTCGCAGGTCAACCTAGGAGGTTGTCGGCTGCTTAACCGGACTTGCCTGTGGCGGCCTCGATTAAAGAATCAAAGCCTCCAGCCAGGGCTTACTTAAACTAACTTAAAAACTAAGCGACTACACGCTAAGGGCATCCCCTGTGGGGTACGGACCTCGGCTTAGGGCGTCGCTGGGGGGGGGGGGGGGCAGCAAGGGACGAGCTGGATCGAACAGATTTTATTATTATTAACGGGGAACAGACAGACGCGGACAGCGGCTTTGTTTTATACCATGTAAGTGTTCAGCCAGATTGGAAGGGAGAGAGCGGGGCGGGCCTGGCGCGGTAATGTCAAACATAAGAACTTCATTTGAGTGTCCATAGTGGGCACGCGGGCGCGGGAAGCGGTGTGGGCTGCGAGACGCGGGACGCGCGCGGGCAACTCACGCCATAGCTCGTTCATACACGTGACCACAGTGAGTGCGCGGGCGGCGAGCGGAAACCCTGTCCCACGCCGCTCCCCGCACCGCGCTGCCAATGTGGCCAAACAAACCGCGTGCCTTCCGCACCCGCGCCGCTCCCCGCACCGCACTGCCAGTGTGGCCGAGCACTAAAGATAAACAGATTAGTTACTATGCACAGTGTTCCTTCAGCTGCCTGCGGAACACCTTCGAAAAATTCGCACCACTGGCAGGCGACGACCGTAATTGACCCCTACAACTTTGCTGACACGTCGACTCAGGCTTGGTCCTTACAGGACGGCGAGCTGCCCATAGCTCACCATCCGAAAAACCCGCGCCTATGATGGCTGGTAGTCCTCCTGCAACTCCCTTCTCCAGCAGGGGGCAGGGCGTGAGGCTTGTCCTCGCCTCACGGTTTCGACCACCTCTGTTGCTTGCATTACTGCTTCACAAAATGAGGTGACTGCCTCCCATTCCCTCTCATTCCGTACCATGGCCTGAACCAGCGTCCGGCGCGAGAGGTCGCCGCCACCGATCGAATCCACGAGGATACGGCTGTGCACACTTCCACCGTATGCTCCACCGTGTCCTCCGAATACTATGATAGACCAGCTCAATGTCATTGTTTTCACTAAGCTGTGACCTACTTATTATGTTTGGTGGTAACCAATTTATAGCGACATTAGATGGATAATTTTACTCTTTAATGTACACCATAAATAAAATTACACTCTAGCCTTGAAGACACCTAAATTATAGTTGGACGAATTCTATATTATTACATGACAAATTATTTTCAATGAAATTACGACAGGAAACAATGACATAGTCTTTCCTTAAATGGAATGGAATAGTGTAAATAAAATGGTAACATACTAACCTAACCTAACCCACATGATCGCTTCGTTCGCTTGCCGTCGTGTTCTAATGGTCACTATTCTCATCATCATTCATCATCATCATTTCAGCCGAAAGTCGTCCACTGTTGGACATAGGCCTCCCCCAAATGTCGCCACAATGACCGGTCCTGTGCATCTCGCATCCATCGGATTCTCGCGATCCTCACCAGGTCATCGGTCCACCTTGTGGGAGGCCTTCCAACGCTGCGTCTTCCGGTACGTGGTCGCCATTCCAGAATCTTTCGTCCCCATCGACCTTCTGTTCTGCGAGCAATGTGCCCTGCCCACTGCCACTTAAGTTTGGCGATTCTTCGGGCTATGTCCGTAACCTTGGTTCTCCTGCGGATATCCTCATTTTAGACGCGATCACGCAAGGAAACTCCGAGCATAGCCCTTTCCATTGTCCTTTGAGTAACTTTAAGCCTTCTGATGAGGTCCATTGTAAGCGACCACGTTTCGGAGGCATATGTCATCACTGGCAACACGCACTGGTCATAGACTTTTGTCTTGAGACACTGTGGTATATTGGACGAGAAGACACCGCGCAGTCGCTATTCTGACCTGACCTAATCCAGGCTCGATGTATACATAAATAATTACCTAGCTTCTAAACCACCGTCAGCGTAGACCGCTAATAATCTTGACAACGTTGTTTTCTTTTCTGGATAAACGTTCTTCTCCTTCGTATTCGACTTCCCAAATTCAATTTTTTTGCTCTGGTCTCTAATTTCTGCAGCCCAACCCTGTTCTGTTGATCTTACAAATCACAGGCAGTAAATTAGATTAGGTACATGTGGGTAAACAATAAATGGATTAACGCGCGCTGGGATTTACCCATGACATCTAATAATTTACTTTAAGGTTAGTGTCATATTCAATGTGGTCGGAAAATCCTCTGGGCTACGCTATAATACTAGCTGCTGCCTGCGCCGGGTGTCATCATTGTGTGGCAGAGCAACGCTGTGTCCTCGTGGGGGCGATCTCTCGCGCCGTGTCTTGGTGCAGGCCATGGTTCAGAGCGAGGAGGAGTGGCAGGCGGTCGCCTCCTGCGAATCAGTTATGCTAACAAAGGAAGCGGTCGATCGAGTGAGGCAACGGTCCCCAGGCCCCAACCGCCGCCGGGATTCCGATCCCGATTTCCGGCCACAGTAGGCGAGGGCTTGCGGACGGCGAGCAGTGGGCAGCTCGCCGTCCGACCGTCCGGTGACCGCCGTCCGAAGAAGTTAGAAACATAATTACATACACACTTACAAACTGTCGCCATTACAATATTAGTTTGATGTCCTAGTAGTGTCCGATAATACGACTAGTAATGATTTCCATAAAGTCGCTGATTGAAACCTATCTACATCCGTGACTCTAGAACGCAAGGGCAATTATAGGAACATAAGTGATAGATAGATAAGATCATGGCCGGATCTACTTAATGGCTAAATGGGCTGCAGCCCAGGGCCCCAGGGATATAAGGGGCCCCCAGTTCTCATTAAAAACAATCTACAATACGGCTTAATCTATTCGACAAAACTTGTTTCAAAACAAATAGTGTACTACTGTTTAATTATGGTAGCAGTCATTGATATCGCTACTAATATGGGAGGGTCAATGGTTTACAACCGCTCAACGTTGGTGTTCACGTTCGACCTGTGATCAAAGTATTTATTTATTATACACTTTATTGTACACCTCATAATGTGGACAGGATAAACATTTACAAAAACTAAGTGTTCAATCGGCAGTCTTCTCGCACAGGGCAATCTCTTACAGAAAACCACAAGACGAAGTATATTTAGACTTTCAAGTTAGCTATAGTAACTCATGATCTCTTGTTCCATTAGGACGACATTTCTACAGTGATCGGTCGTTGTCGAAAAGGTACACTTTAGGAAAAATATTAACTTATTTTTAACAAAATGCCAATTAATTTGATTACTTAGGTGGGCCCCCAAGTAGTGTTAGCCCAGAGTCTAATAATGTCACGATCCGCCTCTGGATAAGATAGATAGATAAAACATTTATTTGATGCACACAATAATAGCACAATAAACAGACAATACACAAAAATACAATAAAATTTCAATATTAAGCACATAAATTAAAATTTTTTTAAAAATTTAAACAATCACAAACATCAATGTTACGAGTACCTACATTAAACACATAATTATGAGTAGGTACTTCGTAGTAGGTACTTATATCAGAATTTTACTGACCAAGTGGACCTTGGTCAGTAAAATTCTGATATATCGCTCCACCCTAGAGCGGGAGAAGTCTTTTGATGATTTCCCTACATAAAAAACGGAGAGAAATAAAGGTTTTCTATAGACTAGACCAGGGATGGCGAACCTTTATATGAGAACGTGACACTAAAAATATTTAAAAAAAAAGTAGTCATTGCGTGCCGCTAAAGAATCTTGGCTTGATCAAATTAATTAGCAGCCCAAAATTCTTATAACATAATGTTTATAGTAGTTTGTTTATTCAATTATATTATGTACTAGTTTTTGCCCGCGACTTCGTCCGCGTAGAAGTCGAATATTAGGTTTTTTGAGATACGAAAATATGAAATATTATTTATTATCTTCGTCGCGTGTGATAGTCCATTGAATTGTATGGCGATCGATATAGTATCTTAAGATAAAATATTATAGTATCTTAGCCGTGTGCAGCGCCCCTTAGTGAACTCTACTGCGGGTGACGTAACCTACGACAAACTTATTATTTGAGGTTCGTACAGTAATAGGGTCTAGGGATCGAACCGAAAATTGAGTTTGTTTTTTTATTGTATATACTTTTCCGGGATAAAAAGTACCCAGTGTGGTGCCCAGGATATTAAAGAATAATTATACCAAGTTTCATCGTAATCGAACCGGTAGTTTTTGCGTGATGCCCGAACAAACAGACAGACCGACAGACAAAAATTTTTTTAATCACATTTTTGGGTTCGGTGTCGGTCTAGTAACACCTGCCATTTATTTTTTTGGTATTTTCAATGTACAGAATTTTCACTTCTACAGATTTATTATAAGTATAGATAGATAAAACAGAAGATTGGTGTGGTTACTAGTGTTTCAAATCACCTACATGTTGCACTTCTTTCGCTGGGGTGCCCGAATTATTTTGCCACGTGCCACCACTGGCACGCGTGCTATAGGTTCGCCATCCCTGGACTAGACAGTTTTAAACTATATCAAACAGAGATTGGGCATGTATTATTTATTTTATAATATAGCCTAGTGATAATGGACTCGACTTACGATTTATAAGTCGCGGGTTCGAAACCCAGCCAGGCGCATTAGCATAGTCGACCTTATAATTATCCCACTGTTCGGACTCAGGCTTCCTCTCTAGGAGAAGGAATAGGCCATAATCCACCACGCGGGTCCAGTGCGGGTTCGTGAATGTCGCATGTCTTCGAATTTTTGGTTCTAGGACATGCCGGTTTCCTCACGATGTTTTCGTTCACCGATTTGAGAGCAGTGGTGATGAAATAATTACACAAAGTACTGCGCCTGGCTGGGTTTGAGCCCGTGACCTATAACTCGTAAGTCGGGGCCTTTACCACTCAGCCACCACTGCTTTCCAGGCGCATTACTTTGTGTGTTTTATTTTATCACCACTGCTCTCAAAATGGTGAAAGAAAACATCGTAAGGAAACCGGCATGTCCTAGAACCAGAAATTCTAAAAACATGTGACATTCACCAACCCTGGGCCAGTGTGGCCATTCCCTTTCCCAGAGATGAAGCCTGAGTCCCAGCAGTGGGAACATTATAAGGTTCATTAAGCTTATGAGCACGTATTTACTCGTATTACGGTTTAAAAGGATAAACTTAGTTGACTGATTAGGGTTATCAATGTCTTATCATAGTAATGATTAAGTTACCTGTCGTATGACATCATGCTTGAGAAAGACGCGATCGTACAGGTACGGTATAAGCAACTAAAGCGACATGGACGACGGCCGGCGAGTAATGGGTAGCTCGCCTTCCGGTAAGAACACGTAGGTACTCAAAAATCCCTAACACTTTTAGACAACACAAAAAAAGAACCCTAAATTAAATCTAATTAAGTTAAATTAATAAGAAATTAACAATCAAATTATTAAGGATAAAATAAATCTAATTACAGGAGAAAAATAATAACAAATACAATTAGAAAAATTTGGATAAGTTTGCTCCCAATTTACTGTTTTCCGTACTAGTGTGGAAAAGTTCGCGAACTCGTATCAAGCTGGTTGCCGTGCAGCCCCCACTAGTCACTGGTCAACCCCCGTTTATTTATTACTTCGTAAGTGTATTATAAACGTCGTTTGACACACGTGATAGCACAATTTATCACTACAGCATTCAACTCCATAACATCCTCGCCTGCGGCTCGGGCGAATTCGGTCGCAATGATAAATTTTCTCCAATTGTATCAAAATGTACTCAAAGCAGTAGGGATAGAAAACTGGTTTTTGAAATAGTACATTTTGATACAAGTGGAGATAGTTTGTGATTGCTACCGAGGCGGAATTCGCACGAGCCGTAAGCGAGTGTGTTATAAAGCTGAGGGCTGCATAACACACTCGCATTTGCACCTGTATCAAACGATGTTTTTCAATACACTTACGACTCGTGAGGGTTGACACGCGCCTCGTGGGGTCGACTCACGCTTATCCTGGTACGATAAATGTAATAAAATTGTGGCGGGGGCGAGCATGCGCACTTTTCTGCACTAGTGTGAAAAACAGTCGATTGCGTGCCTAAAAGCGGTGGGAGAAGAGCGGGTTTTCGAGTAAGTGTATTGAAAAAGATTTTCCCAAATCAGTCCAGGCGTCTTCAAATAATCGGGGAACAAACATACAAATAAAAAATAAAAATAGAGATAAGAATTCAACGAATTCAGGACCTCCTAATTAGCACATTTACATTTTGTATAAATTGACAAAATAAATTGCCATTAAGTACGCCTAATTAGTTACTATTTACATGAAGATTAAATACTTAAAAACAAATGAAAAAAACCAGCCAAGTGCGAGGCGGACTCGTGCACGAAGGGTTCCGTACCGTCCGTAGGAAAAAACCGGGAAAAAATCACGCTTGTATGTATATGTTTTTTAGTATTTGTTGTTATAGCGACCACAGACATACATCATCTGTGAAAGTTTCAATTGTCTAACTATCACGGTTCATGAGATACAGCCTGGTGACAGACTGACAGACGGACAGCGGAGTCATAGTAATAGGGTCCCGTTTTACTCTTTGGATACGGAACCCTAAAAAAAACAGTTTAGTACTTGGTAATTAAAGTCTTTTGTCAACTGTACTTTAACAGTCAAAACAGTCGTAAATGCTTAGTTAAATATGATTATTTAGTTAATGTGACATTACTTAATGGTTCCAGGGACCAGGATGTCGAACCCGCACTATAGGGAGGCGGCAGAGTCGCTTCTGAGCAGTGTTAGTCCACACCACCGGACATTGAGTAAGTTTTTTAAAATTATTTACAATTATCTTGTAGTGGTAACGGCCTCGACTTACGAGTTGTAGTTCGCGGGTTCAAACTCAGCCAGGCGCATTACTTTGTGTAATTTATTTCATCACCACAGCTCTCAAAACGGTGAAGGAAAACATCGTGAGGAAACCGGCATGTCCTAGAACCAAAAATTCGAAGATATGTGACATTCAATCCACACTGGGCCCGCGTGGTGGATTACGGCCCGTTCTCTCTCCTTGAGAGAGGAGGCCTGAGTCCCAGCAGTGGGAACATTAAAAGGCTCATTATTTTTATTAATAAGGGCTCGACTTATGAGTGGTTTCAAAACCGGCTATGAGGACGGTAAGCAATATGTAGCTTGTCGTCCGGCCGTCCGGTACCTGGTCCATGTGAGATCTCACAAAAAGGACGAGGTCCACTAAGGTCTGCTTGGGGTGCGGGAATGTTTGAAAGATTTACCATGACCCTGGAATGAAACTGAAAGAGCACAGGCGTAGGGTAGCCAGCCTTTCGGTATTTCATAGGATGCATTTTTGAGAGTGTGTGCAGGAATTACATGATTTGATTCCGCCATCACCTTTCAATCATCGGACAACCCGACGTACGGCGAGTGTCTACCCATACGTTGTCGTCACTTCTACGGTCCGGACTTTGTAGATTGGTGTTAACCAAATCTGGATCACCAATTAGCCTCCCCAAACCTGCTAGGTGGCATTTTGCAGTACCATCCCATATGTGGCTTCAGTACTTCACACACGATCGGACCTGTGCTTTGTATAACATTAGAAGTAAACGCGTCCCTGAAAAAAAAAGTCTTGACAGACGGGCAACATAGTATTCCTTTATTGGTTCCGATTATACACTACTCCGGCCGTCCGGTAACTGTCCGGACCGAGCCCGAGTTGTCGACGGCGCGTAGTGTTCCACGCGCGCCTCAAAGAGATGTCTACTAGGGTCCATGGGTTTACTTCCGAAAGGGAAACCCATGGTCCTGGAACGCAAAGGCCAAAGTACGAGCAGAGATTTGGTTGTAGTCAGTAAAAGTCTGATACGCCTCTGGCTCTGCCCCAGAGTGGGAGGAGTAATTGGATGATTTCCCATATTAAGAAAAAAAACAGGGCAAGTGCGAGTCGTACTCGCGCACTGAGTGTTCCGCACAAACTTACATATGAAAACAGTTCGATTCCCGAATTGAGTTACGAAGATTTTTCCGCATTGTAAAAAAAGTTTTTTTTTTGTGACGTAACTACCAATTTACAGTTATCAGATTTATCCCTATATCTATACTATAAGACCTTGCTTTATGCCAAATTTCAGGATTCTGGGTCAATGGGAAGTACCCTATGAATTTTGATTCCTTTGAGAGTTGAAATGTACGTTTTTTGCGATATAAACGGCCGTATCTTTTTTTTCTGTTAACTTAGAAGTTTGATTTTTTCACAGCTTCAAGAAACCGCAGACTTGAGTATACGGTTTTAATTTCAATTCGATACCTCCACGCGTTTCTGCAATAAAGGGTCTTGACAGACAGACAGACGGACTGACAACAAAGTGATCCTATAAGGGTTCCTTTTTCCATTGGAGGTACCCTTAAAAAAACTAACCACTAGGCCAACAGGCCACATTATTTATGTTCTGTTACCTTCTATTCCAGCCCATTCCACGTCATTAAACCTAGTATCAGACGACCTGGTGGCCGGGCACAGACCCCAAGGCAAGATGTCTACAGTGAGGAGATTCTTCTGTCTTTTCGTCACGTTTGACCTGCTCTTCACTAGTCTAATGTGGCTTATATGTGTAATGGTAAGTGGAAAAACCTTTTCAACAACCTTCAGAATCCAGACCTGCGGGATCTGGGGCCATGGGTTGTCTTCTGTAAGGGAAACTGAAGGAAC
This sequence comes from Mythimna vitellina, assembly GCA_949316375.1. NCBI lineage: Eukaryota > Metazoa > Arthropoda > Insecta > Lepidoptera > Noctuidae > Mythimna > Mythimna vitellina. The sequence goes on along the minus strand of OX438711.1, from coordinate 3,678,987 downwards.
ATTGGTGTAGTTTTAGTCAGAAATAGTCAGGCACGCACTCGCGCTCCGCACTTGAGTGGGAGAAGTTATTAGATGATTTCCCATATTTAAAAAAACCGGGCAAATGCGAGTTTTACTCGCGGACTGAGGGTTCCGTACAAACTTACCTATGAAAACAGTTCAATTCCCTAATTGAGTTACGAAGATTTTTCCGAATCGTAAAATAAGTTTTTTTTGGTGATGTAACTACAAATTTACAGTTTTCAGTTTTTTTCCCTATACTTATGATATGAGACCTTGCTTCATACCAAATTTCAGGATTCTAGGTCAACGGGAAGTACCCTATAAATTTTAATTCCGTTGAGATCAGCGGGGTGGCAAGGAGGCGTGTGCATGTCCGCGCGACTTGCGCAAAATGCACACGATCGGGCAAACGGCCGTCAGTTACAAACTTGTGAGATACGCGATACGTGATCGTAAACAAATTTAAAATGCCGTGTTGTTCAGTGGTTTCATGCAAGAACCGAAGTGATAAGAGAAGCCTGGGTCATCATGGAATCTCTTGCCATATGGAAGTACAAGTTTAATATTATATTTATCTTTAAAATCAGTAAAAACAACAAATCTTATAATATCCCTTGCTGCTACTACGTTATTTTTGTTTTCAAATATCAAGGCGACTGTATTACTCTTACAGTACATACATTGCTCTTTAACCACTACTTAATTTTAACGCTCAGTAACGGAACAAGCAATGTAAAAATAACATAACGATACTTTATCAGTGCGGTGTATTTCATAATAAAGCCGCTGTTAGTTGCGGCGAGTTAATGATGTGCCTGTATGATCTACTAATATAGACTATCGACCATAATATCGATTGGTTGGATATCCGAAGTAAAATAATGTAAATATTTTTATTTATTTTGATTATTTTACAGAGTTGTAAAGAAATAGCATAATTCAGAATTTAATAACGACTTTTGCTTAAAATAAGGCAACATGTTCTAGCTCTTTATTTGTTCTCTTTATTTAACAAGATAGAATTTTTTTTTCAAAACTTTATTTTGTTAGAAAAAAAATAGTACAGTATTTTTTACAAAAGCCTTACATGGTGAGGTTTAGCAGTAAGTTAGGTAAAATGATAACTACAATGTTACTTTATGTTTTCAGTTTCCCGAAAGACGCAATTTTAATAAAGCAATGGATTGATGGAAGGCCACCTAATGGGTTCCCTAAAAAAAATATAGTACTATATGCTCATTCCACTTTCAACCAGAAATAATGCTTTAGCCTCTAAAAAAAACGCAGTCTTTTTGAATGGGCAATCCTTAAATTAAGACTAGACCTGAGTTAGTTTTTTTTAGTAACTGAAAGCTTTTTCATGCTATAATTCATAATACAAGGTATTAAACTTTTCAGGATTTTAGAGGACCAGGACATGTACTTGGCCGATTTTTAGTATTTGATATTGACGTTCTGAAATGACGTATATAATGGCCTTATACGGGTAAATGGTTAGTTTTTGGGTTTTATGAAAACAAATTAATAAATAATTTATTATTATTTTGAAAAAACGTTGATTATTGCTTAGCTCTCTAGCTAGTTTTTAGCTACATTAACGGGTCAAGCCAAGTCAATGTAGCGTGTGTGTAGTTGGTGTAAAGGGGATGTTATGAGGAGAAATTTCATTTTCCTCTATCTGCATGAACTTTCTTACTATTCTGCAGGTATTCAAAATTGCAGCTTTTTGGAGTGATATGTAGATTGAATCTTTCAGGTCTATTAATTTGAGGCTATTGTGAAGATGGTTGGGTATAACCCCTGTAGTGGAAATAACTATAGGTACGACATATACTTTTTCTTGCCTCCAGATTCTTGTTACTTCTTCTTTAAGTTCTGCATATTTACTTAATTTTTCTCCTATTGTCTTTTGCAAATTATGCGTGTTGGGGACTGCAATATCTATCAGGTATGTAACTCTATTAATTTTATCTTGGAGAATGATATCTGGTCTATTGTAGTGAACAGTCCTGTCGGTTAGAATGGCGCGGTCGTAGTAGAGTTTATGTGTAGTATTTTCTAAAACAGTTTGTGGGAGATAATTGTAATAAGGAGTCATTATATCTTGGTCTTGTATGAGCTTATGTTTGGTTGCTAATTTTTGGTGAATGATGTTTGCCACCTGATTGTGTCTATGAGTATAGTCAGTCCGTGTGAGCGTTGTACATGCACCTGTAATATGTTGTATGGTCTCTGGTTGACTGTGACACTTACGGCATTTATCATTCGATATTGTGGGGTCTTTGATTATGAATTTCCTGTAGTTTTTAGTATTTATAACTTGATCTTGAATTGCTATAATAAACCCTTCGGTTTCCGGAAATAAACTACCTACCTTAAGCCATTTATTTGAAGCTATTGTATCTATGTGGGGTTGTTCTAGATCATGGGGGTGTCGTCCATGTAACACGACACGTTATTATTATTATTATTAAATTATTATTATTAACATTTTATGATTTTGTTTTTGGGACCCAAAAGAAATAGCACGACAAAAAAAAAATGGAAAAATCGATAACTTTTCTATTTAGTCAATCACTAGCGTAAATGTAAAATAAATTGCTTTTGCATAGCACATCGACATTTCATGTGTGCGTAAGTTGTACGGTGCATGGAAAATACACGCTGTTTTTAGGTAGGTAAGGTTTATAATTGACTGTGTAGTATGGACTGATTTATGATTTGCGGATGTGTGCGCGACTGCGTAAATATTACTGCAAATGTAGTAGTTTCGGCGTTGGTAGGGAAACTGGAGACATCGTGTTCCGGTACAATTTTGACTACTTAACATATCTCCTCCCTTCTTAAATCTGTGGTTGAGATTGTCGAAATATACGGTTTTAATCGTATCTTTTTTTTTTCGTTATTTCTGAAGTCTGATTTATTACAAGCTTCAAGAGATCGCAAACCTTAGTATAGTTTTAATTTCAACTCGATACCTTTACGCGTTCCTGAGATAAAAGGTCTTGACAGATAGACAGACGGTCGGACAACAAAGTGGTCCTATAAAGGTTCCGTTTTTTCCTTGTGAGGTACGACATCCTAAGAACATTTCAAGGATGTTTAGAATCCAGACCTGCGGTATCTGAGGCCATGGGTTGGCAACTGAAGGCGTAGGTGTAGTTTTAGTCTGTTAAAAGTCTGGTACCCTCTTGCGCTCCTCCCTAAGGGGCCGTTCAAGTATTACGTAAGCAGATTTTTTGCAAATATTAACTCCCCCCTCCCCCTCGTCAGTAAAAGTAAGCAATAGTCTCATCCCCCCCCCATGCTTACGTAAACATTGGTACGTGCATTTGTCAATGTGTTAGTTAGGTTATTAATTTATGAGCAGTAGTTGTAAGTCTAGAAAAAAGGAATACTTGAAATAAAGGAAAAAAAAAACAGAGTTAATTTTAAATTTTGACATTATTAATTTAAGTTAACAGTTTTCAGTCCATGACATACTATTCCATGACACTAAGCCTTCAATGACATTAGATGTATGCTGCTAAATGATGTGTGTCTGCTCACTTTCTTGTGATTTTGAAACATCGACATTGTTTACTTAAAAAACTAAAAAAAATTACACTGCTGACGTAATCAACATCTGCCCCCCCCCTTCCCCTATGTCATCAAAATTAAGAAAAGCAAAGACCCCCTGTAGTGCTTACGTAATATTTGAACACAAGTGGGTTTTAGTCAGTAAAAACCTTAACACTGTTGTTCTCTCCACCAAGAGTGGAGTCCTTGATGATTTCCCAACCGGGAGGGTTGGGGAGTGTCAGTCCAGAGCATGCGGTGAAGATCTATCCCGCTTGGACGGAGCACCGCCGTGGCCTTGTGGAGGCGATCAGCGGCGGGGATCTCTCGCATCCGTCCCTGGTTCAGGTCATGGTATGAAGTAAGAAAAAATGGGATACGGTCACCTGCAAACAGTGATGCAACAAGCAAAGCAGGTGGCCGAAACTGTGAGGCGGAGACAAGCCTCACACCCCAACCCCCGCCGGAAACCCTTCCAGGCGTAGGGAGTTCCAGGACAATATCGAGTCACCGTAGGCGTGGACTTACGAACGAAGAGTCCAGTAAGGAGATAGCCGTGTTCCTTCAGTAACTTTTTCAAACAAACGTACCATGCGTTCACAGTTTTTTTCTTTATTTTTACTAAAGAAAGAAAGAAAGAAAACATGTTTATTCTACCCAAATAGACGCACAATAAAATACAGCAATCTGTCGGACCATGTATAAACCGGGCATAACTGTGCTGCACCATAGACACTAGACAAAACACATTTGTCCGATGTCTACAGCTTAGTACAACATTTTAAATATATTTTTTTTTCATTTCAGATGCGAGGTGACACTCTAGAACAGATAGTGAACACAGAAATCCTTCAGTACAACGTGAAGACTTCCCTCTTCGACATAGTGGTGGTGGCTGTGTGCCGGTTCGTGGTGCTGCTTCTCTTCTACGCGGTGTTGTATATAAACAATTGGAGTGTCATAGCCGTGAGTACGACGGACATATTATTTTTTTATTTAACAATAGCTTTTGCCCGCGACTTCGTCCGCGTAGAAGTCGAAAATGGTTTTATTAGGTTTTTTGAGATACGAAAATATGTTAATAAGTAAATAACTAGGGACTTAGAAGTTTGATTTTTGCACAGCATCAAGGGACGGCAAATCTGACTATATGGTTTTAATTTCAACTCCATACCTTTACGCGTTCCCGAGATAAAGGGTCTTGACAGACAGACGGACAACAAAGTGATCCTATAAGGATTCCGTTTTTTCTTTTGAGGTACGAAACTCTAAAATTAGTAAATTGAGATCAATTACATTTTAAATAGATTTTACAAGAATATAAATTAAATTTCAAAAACAAATAACACATAAATCAGGTCAGAGTACATTAATTACGATTGAAAGAAATGGAATTAAATTTGAATGTAAAATATTAAATACATTAATTGGAATTACAGTGCGAAGCGATGCGTAGTATCATAATATCTCTAGTGCTGCCATCTATCAGATTTTTTTATTTTTTTATTCATATATCTATCACACAACGCCGTCTAGTCCCAAACTAAGCAGACCTTGTGTTATGAGCACTAGACAACTGATAAACATACTTATATATTTCTAAATACATACATTTAATACATAAATTACATCCAGACACAGAACAAATTGTTGTCCTCATCACACAAACGTTTGTCCTGGGTGGGAATCGAAGCCACGAACTCCGGCATAGCAGTCTGGGCCACTAACCACTAGACCAGTCAAAAGATTGATTACATGTTCTAATTTTGTTTCAGTTATCAACGGGGTCCACATGTGCTTTGTTAATAGCAAAAGTCTTCGTTTTTGATGTAAGTACTTAGATTACATATTAAGTAAGGTTAAGCAAGGTTGCCGACATAGCACGAAGAATCGCCAAACTTAAGTGGCAATGGGCAGGGCACATTGCTCGCAGAACAGATGGCCGTTGGGGCCGAAAGGTTCTGGAGTGGCGACCGCGTACCGGAAGACGCAGTGTTGGAAGGCCCCCTACAAGGTGGACCGATGACCTGGTGAAGGTTGCGGGAATCCGATGGATGCGAGACGCGCAGGACCGTTCTTTGTGGCGACATTTGGGGGAGGCCTATGTCCAGCAGTGGACGTCTATCGGCTGAAATGATGATGATGATGATGAAGGTTAAGCAACGTGGACCGACGACCTGGTGAGGGTCGCGGGAATCTGATGGATCTTTCGGTTGAAATGATGAAACAAAATTTGCTTAGGTCGGAATGTGGATGGGTGGTCAATTATTTATTTATTTAAACTTCATGTACAGTGGTGGTACATAGGCGGACATACTGCCACAAAGCATTCTCTACCAGTCAACCATTGGGTTAAAAAGACAACACTGTGGTAGGTGTGCACAATAAATAAATGACAGATATTTGAAATAGAATGTAGTAAAATCAAAATCAAAAATCAAAATCAAAATCACTTTTATTTATTAACACAGGTACAGAAATACAGATCTTATATTTGATGAAGAGAACGCTATGTTATGCCGGGAGGCTTACAAATATGGTGAGCATCCAGCTCAAGATTACATATTAAAGTTTAAAAATATGTATATCTATGTTTGAGAATCCTGCATATGGTATTAAATTTAATTAATAAAATTTAAAAATAATATCTATTACTTGAATTATGTCAGATCTAATTAAGGAATTATTTTTATAAATTATTATCTAAAATTTCAAAAAAAAAAAAAATTAAGTATCTAATTAAAATGTCAAAGATTATTAAATGTCAATATCAACAGCAAATAATTCATCATTAAAGTTGAATTAATAAAATAAGTTAAAAGTAGTATCGTTAAATTAAGTGGCATATCTAATAAATACTATGATAAATATGAAATCATTGTAATTAAGAGAACTTAAAATATAACAATTATGACGAAGACCGAACTAAGGTTGAGAGGACTTCAAGTAGTCGTTCCGAATTTTACGCTTCAAGGAAAATTTACTTTCAGCTTTTTTGATGTCAATGTCATCTTGGAGAGATTACTCCATGCTGATGGCACGTAAAGATTTTTGTCTAGGCTGTTACTTGTAGATCTTTGAGTATCCATCGCATAGGGAATATGCATAAAAAAATTATTATTTAACCTATCAATCATCATCATCATCATCATTTCAGCCGAAAGACGTCCACAGCTGGACATAGGTCTCCCCTAAGTGCCGCCACAATGAACAGTCCCGTGCGTCTCGCAACCATCGGACTCCCGTAACCGTTACCAATTCATCGGTCGACCTTGTAGAAGTCCTTCCAACGCTACGTCTTCCGATACGTGGTCGCCATTCCAGAACCTTTCGGCCCCAACGGCCATCCGTTCTGCGAGCAATGTGCCCTGTCCATTGCCACTTAAGTTTGGCGATTCTTCGTGCTATACACCTAACCTATCAATAAATATACAAAAATAGAATATTAACAGTGAAAATAATATCAAAATTGTTAGAAAAGCAAATGAGATATAAATTTTTTAAATAAATACATCTATCTATCTCGCCAAGACACCGCGCCGTTTTCTATGGCAGCAGTCTCAGCAGTCAGTATCTTGACGTCAAATGCTATGGTCGGATTTCTCTTTCTTATTGGTAGCTTTGAAGCTTAATAACTTGGTTGCTGATAAATATATTTTAAAGATTCTTTCACATTTGTTTGCTACAACTAAATATGATTTGATGAAGTAAAAAAAAATGTATGCCATCTGCCTACCATCTGGCAGATTTGGACTCAGTGTAAAGGTGTGCGAAGAGGCTATCTCCACTAGATAGCCTCTTCGCACACCTTTACACTGAGTCCAAATCTGCCAGTGCCAAAAATGTCCATATATGGTTAACACCATTTTACAAAGCCTGGAGCACAAGCGTAGGGTAGCCAGCTTTTCGGTATTTTACAAGATGCATTTTGGAGAGTGTGTGCGGGAATAACATGACTTGATTCCCCCATCACTCTTCCATCTCTACGGTCCGTACTAAGCGTTTCGCCTCGTCGTTTATACCGCGTACATCGAAGAACTGGAACTATTTGCCTGCAGCGGTCTTCCTGTCCGATTATAATTTAGGCGTCTTCAAGGCTGGAGTGTATAGGCTCCTAATAAATTAATACGCCTCACTATCAACGATTGCATCACTGCTTCTGATGGTAAGCAGTGATGATGGGATCGCTGTCAAGCACTAGTTTATATTATAAAAAAACTAACCCCATACATTTGCTCAACAGTGGCCCAATGCGGTGCAGCCGGTGTACGAAGTGTTCTTAATACTGACATCGTTCACCCTCGCGTGGGGAGAGGCCTGGTTCTTGGACTTCAGGGTTCTACCGCAGGAGTTCCAGGCAAAGACGATATTGGAGTCTATAGGTATGTATAGAATTTTGTATTTTGATAAATATTTTTTGGTGACAAAAAGGAAAAATCAATAAAAGCTCTTCCCGAACTGTGTGGAGCGAGAGGGATTGTCAGTAGAGATGAAACGGATATCCCGTTACTATCCGGTATCCGGCCTTGTTTTGACTATCCGGGCTTATACCAAATAGTAACTCAGTATCCGGACGGATCACGGATAGTAAAAAAAACTAATTATTTTAAACAAGGCAAATCATACCAATGAAAATAGGTTATGGACACCGTTCATTTTTATAATTGCACATGTTGTTAAATGTTTGTTGTATTAATTAGTTTAGTACTCAAAATTAACAATTGGCAAATTGTGGTGATTGAATACCAAATTTTCTACATTTTTCGGTAAGAGGTGACTCTGCTTGGTTTCGTATATTTGAAAATAGCCTTACGGTGTGAACGCTACTGCCAGGTGCTACAAAATTAATTCTAACAAATCAAATTGATTGCGTTATGTACCGCAATAAAGGGTTGAATATCCGGTAGCCGGATACCCAGCTACCCTACTACCTACATCACTATCCGGTTTATATCTAATTGTCAGACATTTTTGCCCGTTGCGTTCCAGGGACGCGGTGACTCTTTCGAAGAATTCTAGTTTTTTTTTTTAAATATTATTTGAATCCAATGCCTGACTGCGATCTAATTAATTCTTAACTCCACATGTATTTGTGTCTTACTCCATATATTTTATTGCAATTTGAGTTAATAACGCAGATACTCCGAGCCGATACCACATTTCGAGTACTGACATTACCCTGCGGAATCTGTATTGCATGAAATTTGACCATTGAAAAATTTCGTCCATTGACTTGAGGCGGTATTTAAATCCGTGCCGAAGGTGAGGGTCTTAAGTTAGCCGAGGACGGTAATCATCAATGCTTCCCTGGTATCACACGACGTTTTTCAATACATTTGTGAAGAAAAACAAAACTAACTTATTGTACACCTCATGATGTAAACAGGATGAACATTTCCAAAAACAAAGTGTACAATGGGCGGTCTTATCGTTCAGGGCAATCTTTTACAGACAACCTTACCTGGCGGTCAGTGTACAAATATCATAAATAATATTAATTAGAATTAATAAAAATACAATATCAATTATTATACTAATAAATATCAAATATAAAATTGATAAAGGACAATAAAGAAATATTATAATGAAAGGTAATGCTAACTAAGGTAATGGTAACCCAAGGGTTGACTGGTAGAGAATGCCTTGTTGCATTAAGTCCGCTTATGTACCACTACTGTACATGAAGTTTAAATAAATAAATAAATGCTTTTCACCGTTGTTTTAAAGGTCGGTAGCGTTTGAGCACGCCTTACTTACTAGATATTGCATAGTGACAAAAACAAATTGTCGAATTAAAAACCTCTACTTTCTCTGAAGTCGGTTAAAAAAAAACTAACAACACTGTATAACATTGTAACACACTGCATTCAAGATTACCTAGATAAAATCTAGAATCTTGATAACGTGTCCCATTTTTATTGACGACTTCAGTAGACTTCAGCTTTGAATTTTATGGCCTTATCAATGATCTGTCAAGATTACAGCAGGTGCAATTCAAGATTAGGTACAAAATTGTACTCTTCATTTCACAAGATTGTAAGAAAGACTCACCATGAGCCTGGAACGCAAAGGGCAACCGAAGGATCACGAGTGGGTTTATAGTCAGTAAAAGTCTGACACAGAGAATGTTAGTCTTCTACTGGCTAAGGCATCGTTCACACCAAACGTATTGTCTGTCACCGACTGCGAGTGTGCTCACTGTCAGCCCCATTGTGAACGTGGACTCAGTTTGAAAGCATAAATTGATGATTTCAGAAAACTAAACTATGATTTCATATAATGTAAGAAAACTTTTTAATCAATGGTCTAAAATAATTGCTATAGTGGGTGATCCATGCTCATTTCCTATCCTAATTTGAGATTATTAAATACTCAGCGCGGGCGGTCTGCTCCTTGTTTAGTGTTTTATTTTAGTAAAACTCTGTCCATGAGAGTCTGTCTGTATTTTGTATTTTTTTTTACTTTGTCTTTGTTACTATTGTGTGCTGCGTCCGTCAATATGATTCTTTTCGTCCCGAATAAAATCATTTTTTTTTTTTTTTTAGCTTTCCGTACCTCAAATGAAAAGACGGAGCCCATATATGATCACTCTGTTGCCCGTACGTCTGGAAAAAAAAATTCGGCCGTTTATGTCGCAAAAAACGTGTATTTCGATACTCTCAAGGGAATCAAAATTCATAGGGTACTTCCCGTTGACCTAGAATCCTGAAATTTGGCATGAAGTAAGGTCTTATAACACAAGTATAGGAAAAAATCTGAAAACTGTAAATTTGTAATTACGTCACAAAAAAGATTATTTTTTTTTTGTAATTCGGAAAAATCTTCGTATCTCAATTCGGGAATTGAACTGTTTTCATAGGTAAGTTTGTACGGAACCCTCAGTGCGCGAGCCCGACTCGGACTTGCCCGGTTTTTTACATTCCTTCTCACTCCACACAGAGCGGAAAAAGTAATTTCATGATTTTCTGCACTAAAATAATGAGACTTGTACCGATCGACAGTTTAACCATCTTTCTTGTCCCACAGTCCACCACAACGCTTCAGAACGCACCCCCCTACTCCAACCACACACTTCCCAGCAACAATCAAATTACGCCGAGTCTACTGTGAAGTGGTTCTCGCCAGTGGAGACTCCAGAGTCCAGTCCGCGGGTCAGGAGGCCGGGGGAGCAGATTATACTGACACAGGAACAGGTACGTGACACTACTAGCGTGATTTTGTCGTACTATTAGCGTGATATTGTCGTAGTAGTAGCATATTACTGTAGTACTACTAGCGTGATACTATCGTACTACTGTCATACTGCCATCATAGTTTTTTTTTAAATTATTATTACTTATCTACATTGTGTTCACATATTAGAAGCGACAAGAAATATGTAACCAAGATTTATGTAACTCATAATATGATTTAAGAGAGTGTCCATGGAGTTTCTTGTACGTTCTTCTCCATAGAGATCTACGCTTTAGAACAAGCAATTTAGCTTCACTTTTTTTTTTTTAACTGACCGACATTTTGACAGTTCGAAAGTGCCTGTTACTGGTCTATTTGAAATAAACGTTTCTGATTTCTGATTTCTACTATTCTACTAGCACAGTGCTCTCGGACTATAAGCGTGGTACTGTCTAATACTAGTTTGATACTATCATGCTACTGTCATGCTACTAGCACAGTGCGGTCGGACTATAAGCGTGATACTGTCGTATTACTATTTTGATACTGTCTTCTTTTACTTTTAGTATTTCTAGCGTGATACTATTGTACTACTCTCATACTATTTGCACGATACTTTCGGGCTGTAAACGTAATACTGTCGCACAACTAGCGTGTGTCTACATCGAGTCCTGTGAAGTAGTCCTCTCCGGTGGAGACCCCCGAGTCCAGATAGCGGGTTAGGAGGCCGGGGGGCAAATCGTACTGACGGAGGATCAGGTACGTGATGGAATTAAGATACTACGGAAGTGATAGTGTGCTACTAGCGTACTACAAGATTGTTACTGTGGTACCACTAGCGTGATACTATTGTACTACTAACGTGATACTGTCATACAACTAGCGTGATGTCAGAAAAACTGTTGGGGCCCAGGGCAGGTGCGTTGCCCGCTAGAACCACGGGAATATATGGAGGAGATTCCATGATTCTGGAATGCAAATTTTATTTATTTATTTATTTAGGTTAACCAACATTTGTTTACACATATATATTTCAAACTTAATGATTAGGGTAACATTAACAAGTGTAACAATTAGTTAAAGGTTAACACCACGTGGACAAAAAAAAAACGGCTTCATATAACATATTTATAATATCCTATTTGAAATTAGAAGTTAATATAGGTATTATAACTTCTAATTTCAAACAAGTTACTATACCTACTTACAATGTGGGTCCTTTCGCTCGCTTGAGCGGGAGAGAAGTCATTGAGTGAATTCCCAACTGAAAAAAAAAATACATGAAGCTACTGGTGTGCTACTGTTTCTTTTTAAATTTTATTCTCGATAGGTTCGCGCTTGACTGCTATCTCACCTGATGGGAAGCGACGATGCGGTCGACGATGGAACGCGCTTACCTAGAAGTAACCTATTCAATCTTGACTTAAAGATGTTTTTTTATTTTATTACACCATTATACATGTAAAGATTCAAGGTCATTGATACATTTTGTAGTGTAGCCTTAATTAAAAGCTGCCACGACTTGCATTAAACAGAAGGAGATTTCGCCAAACAAGTATTCAAATGGATACAAATTATTAAATCATTAAACAATTACAAATTTTAAGTTATGATAATTTTGTGCTTTTCGCTTACTTTAATTAAGTGAAAAAGACAAAACCGTTTCTAATTTTGGGATAATGCCTTATGCAAGACAGACTTGAAACTACGCAAAGAGTGAGACATATCAAAATCTAAACTGGGTGAGCGTGACAGGCGACTGAATTGAATCTGCATCCTGTTAACGATGGAAAAATTACCCAAGATTCCCGGGTTGTAGCCATCATCATCTGTACTGTCGCGCTATTGTCGCGCCACTGTCGTACTATTGCCCCTTTATTATATTTGACCGTAATAATCTTATTTAACGACCGTAACCACGTAATCATTTGCCATATGCTAGTCTAATCTGCATTAACTAGATCTTGATTAGTAAGAAGTCGCCGCTGATCGCCAATTGACTTTAATTCTTGTAAATGAATTGTCCTTGCGGTTGGAACGACAGGTCGGCTCTTATTGGCCATATTATTTATTATTATTTATGAAAAGTAAATTACAATTTATGTGCAGAAGAAACTTTGGTATTAAACTACATACATACATACTCGGCCTTATAATGTTCCCACTGTTGGGACTCAGGCCTTCTTTCTAGGAGAGGGAATGGGCCGTAATCCACCACGCGGGCCTAGTGCGGGTTGGGGGATGTCACATGTCTTCGAATTTTTAGTTCTAGGACATGCCGGTTTCCTCACGATGTTTTCCTTCACGGTTTGGAGAGCAGTGGTGATAAAATAAATTACATAAAGTAATATGCGCCTGGCTGAGTTTGAACCCACAACTTACAACTCGTAAGTCGGGGCCGATACCTCTTGGCCACCACTACTCATTGGTATGGTATTAACTAACCATTAAACAAATAATAATAATATTCCACAACTTTGAAAACGCCGTCTAGTCTTGAAATAAGCAGAGCTTGTGCTATGAGTACTAGACAACTGATAAACATCCTTATATATTTCTAAATATATACATATTACAGATAAATTACGCCCAGACACAGAACAAATGACTATACTCATCACACAAACATTTGTCTTGGGCTGGAATCGAACCCATGATCTCCGGCATAGCAGTCGGGGCCACTAACTACTAGACCAACAGGCCAGTCGTATTTTTTTTCCTTCGTTGCCTATCATACCAGGGCCGAGTTTTCCTTTCTGAAGCAGACCCTTGGCTCCAGTAGGCTTCGACCCTGCTGGGCCCCTACGGTTTGCTGATATTTCCTTGAGGCGCGCGTGGTTGACGATTTGGGCTCGGTCCGGACAGTTACCGGACGATCGGACGGCGAGCTACCCATTGCTCGCTGGGAAGTGAGGGCCTCACCCTCGCGCGTGCATTTGCGGCTACCTCCTTTGCTAGCCTTACTGCTTCGCAGAAGGAGGCGACCGCCTGCCACTCCTCCTCGCTCCGGATCATAGCCTGTACCAAGGCCCGGCGCGAGAGACCACTGCTGCCTCACGCCTCCTCGAGGACATGGCGGTGCTCTGCCCAGGCGGGGCACACCTCTACCGTATGCCCCACCGTGTCTTCCGGGCAGCCCACACAATGGTGACACCAGGGCGTTTCTTCCGCACGAATCCGATGCAGGAACCTCCCGAACTGACCATGTCCGATGAGAACCTGCGTCATGCGGAAGGTAAGGACACCGTGCTGTCTTTCCAGCCACTCCTCAAAAAGGGGACTTACCGCCTTAATTTTAGTGTGTCCCGCACTGGGTTGCGACAGTCGTTGTCGTCATTCTACTATGAGATCCCGCCGGAACTCTGTCCGCCATGCCGCGACCAGGCTAGGCAGCGGAGTTTCACCCCGGCGTTGCATCTCCACGCGCAGATCGTGCATGCGTGCAAGGACTGTTGCCTCCAAATCCCACGATGGTAGTTTAGCAAGAAGGCTCGCCGCTTCGCGGAAAACCGTGCCGTATCCCCGCACCAAAGCAGTTGATTACTTCATAATTTAAAAAATTGAATATTCGCCCACTGCCACTTAAGTTTGGCAAGACGCAGCGTTGGAAGGCCTCCCACAAGGTGGACCGATGACCTGGTGAGGGTCGCGGGAATCCGATGGATGCGAGACGCACAGGACCGGTCATTATGGTGACATTTGGGGGAGGCCTATGTCCAACAGTGGACGTCTTTCGGTTGAAATGATGATGATGTTTTGACACGTTTGTTTGCGAATATTCATCATCATCATTGATGAATACTCGCAAACAAACGTGTAGTAATCTATCCGAAGCATTTTTTTTAAATTATAAAGCAGTTGATTAGTTTATAATTAAAAATAAATGCTTCGAATAGATTATTACACATTTGTTTGCAAATATTCAATTTTCTTCGCCCTCTTTAAATCTGGCTATTTACGAAATGAGGTAAATGAAAAGCCTTCGTGTTGCGCCGACCCCAAATAAGATGGGACAAGGGCAGGAAGATGATGATGATGATGATGAAAAGCTTTCATAAGTGACAATAAAACCTCAGCATGATTGACGGGGTCCTTGAGGACAGGTGTTTAGTAACTGATGGAACACAGATGAGTTACAGTCAATAAAAGTATATAATAATATAATATTCCACAACTATCACACAACGTCGTCTAGTCTCAAGCTAAGCAGAGCTTGTGTTATGAGTACTAGACAACTGATAAACATACTTATATATTTCTAAATACATACACAAATAGATAAATTACACCCAGACACAGAACAAATGATCATGCTCATCACGCAAACATTTGTCCTGGGTGGGCATCGAACCCACGACCTCCGGCATAGCAGTCAAGACTACTAACCACTAGACCAACAGGCCTGTCAAATAAGTTTGACAAACTCTCTCGCTCCACTAAGGTCTCGTCACGATACCATCGTGAGATCTAAGTTTTCCTGTATTATATTATTGTCTCATCTATCTAAACTGTGTATATTAGGTACATGTTGCTTATTATATGACGTAAAAGTAAACGTGAACCAATAAAACGTCTTCGATTGTTCATTGTGAAGGTCAGAATAGATCAAACACAACGTACACTGTCGTGCAGAATAATTTGGACACTCATAAGAATGGATTGTGTAAATGACATCTGATTTGATTTTTTTTGTTAGGGTTTTGTACCCAAAGGGTCAAAACGGGACCCTATTATTAAGACTCCTCTGTCCGGCCGTCCGTCTGCCTGTCTGTCTGTCTGTCATCATCCGTCCGGCTGCGTATCATGAATTGTGATAGCTAGACAGTTGAAATTTTCACAGATGATGTATTTCTGTTGCTGCTATTACAAAAAATACTATAAACAGAATAAAATAAATATTTAAGTAGAGCTTCCATACAACAAACGTGTTTTTTTTTTGCCGTTTTTTGCTACGGACGATACGGAAGCCTTCGAGCGTGAGTCCGACTCGCACTTGGCCGGATTTTTCCTTCCTATCAATTACGAACGCCTATTCTATATAAAGCATAAAACTTAAAAAAGTATAATTATCTTGGCAGTTTGCGAGTTATTAAGAGTAATACCAGCATACAACTCTTTCGATGTCACAATAATTATAGTGTATGGTTAGAAAAGACTGTGTTGAGATGACGGCAATTAAAAATGTGTTACTAAAGACCCCTAGCGACCCTTCTCCTAGAGAAGAGGCCTGAATACCGGCAGTGGGAACATTATAAGGCCGACTATGTTATACTATGCTATACTAAAGACAGACCCACCCTAGCTACGCACGGGTCCTAAACGTCCTTGAAATTTTCGGCTTTTCGCTACTATAGTATGCATGTAGTTTACACCTATATCTTCATCATGAGTTACTCTGTCTATTAGTGTAAATCGCACAAAATCCGTTCAGGAGTTTTTGATTTATTGCGAACAAATAGACAAACAAACGTTGGTGCGGGACTTTTTTTGTAATATGTAAGAAAAATATGCTGCATTAATCTCTTATAAAAACAAGATATAACTATCTACACAGGCCATACATAACATCTCCTCCCTGAACGCGAACTGCTGTGACCAATCTGGAAACCCTTAATCGACTGCGGACCCAGGTTGGCCGCTGCAAAAAAAAAACAACTGAAGGACACACGTGGAACTGATAAAAAAAAAAACATGAAGCTACTGGTGTGCTGCTGTTTTTTTTTTTATTCTTGATAGGTTCGCGCTTGACCGCTATCTGACCGCTGCACAAACAATCTGACCAAATGTGGCTTTCTCGACCCATTTCGAACACAGTGGCATTGTGGAGCCGCTTCACAGGACATACACGGGCGGCATAGCATGTCACTTGCTATGCTGCCCCTCCTGCACATTTCAGGACCTATACGAGGCCAATAACAGAGCGGTATAGGTACCCAAAGACTGGACAGAAAAAAATAATTCGAGTCCACCGACACGAATAGAAGAAGAAGGCTTAAATTCAATTCAATCCGTCCTTGACTTTCACTTTCCGTAAAAGGAAAGAGAGAAAATTCATTGAACATACATTTCAAGCACATTGAACTAAATAACCAAGTGTAGAGATAATGTGTACGATAAGATATCAGTGCTTGAGTTTAGCACGTGAATACGCACATAATAAGTTTGACCATCTGTTGGAAAAACAATTCATTAACTCTCACACATTTTAGATAAGTTTTTGGTCATAAAAAGCGTCATTATTAGAGATGAAATGGATAGCGGTTTGGCCGGATACCGGATATTCGGAAGCTACGAGGCCGCAGCGCCGGATATCCGGCTACCGGATATTCAACCCTTTATCGCGTTACATGACGCGATTAGTTTGATTTGTTAGAATTTATTTTTCAGCACCTGGCAGTAGTATTTACAGCGAAAGGCTATTTTCAGAAGCTGGTCTAGTTTACGAAGCCAAGTGGTTTCGCTTCTTACCAAAAAATGCGGAAAATTTGGTATACATTCACCACAATTTGCCAATTGTTAATTATGAATTTTGAATAACTTGATTTGCCTCGACGAGAATTATTTGAATTTTATAATCCGGAATCCGGCCAGATACTCGATTACTATCCGTTATTCGGCCGGATAGTCAAAACAAGACCGAAAAGGCCGGATACCGGATAGTTACCGGATGTCCATTACATCTCTAGCCATTATATATCTCCCTAGCCTTTTCCCAACTAGCTTGGGGTCGGCTTCCAGTCTAACTGGATGCGGCTGAATACCTATGTTTTACATGGAGTGACTGCCTATCAGACCTTCATAACCCACTTATTGCGCAACACGATACTCCTTGGATAGACTGGTGGTCAGACTTTCTGGCATCTAACTACCTGTAACGACTGTCAAAGATCTACGAATGACAACCGGGACCAATGGCTTTACGTACTTTCCGAGACACGGGGTGTCAGTAATGTCCTAGATTCTAGGTCACCGCTGAAACATAGAAAAGTACATATGAATTGAAAAATTCATATTTTCACTTGCTTGCTTTCGATCCCGTAACGTCATTATTGTGAGGCGGGAGCCTTAACCACTAGGCCGTCACGACACTTGGTCACAAACATCGGAGTATAAAAATATTGAAAACAATGTAATGTCACCATGTTTTTATGCTTATTTAAATAGAGAATTCTTATGAAAGGTTTACTTTTCACTTTGCGCCGATTTAGAATTTCCGTCATAAAGATGTTTTACTGGTTCTACTCATAGGTAAATCCAAAAATAATACACTAAAATACAAATTCTGTAGTCATTTTAATTATTTTCACATGTTTCACAAAAGGAAGAGGTTCTCAATTCGTCTTTCGAATGTAACCTCAATTTTTTTTTTTTTGTTATGTCCCAAAAAGCACAGCTTAAAATAATATTTTTATTAATAGATTTTAGATTTATATCATCCATTTATTGCAAAAAAAAAAAACAGTTCATCACCTAAGAAGTATTGTTCTAATTTAGGATTAGGTATGTACTGTTAGTCAAAAATGAATGCTATTGTGTCATTAAGACAAAACTACAGAACAGAACAGAGCTATAATATCTATAAAAATACATATTATAAAGAAGAAAGATTAGATTTTTTGTTTGTATGTTACGATTTAACACAAAAACTACTTGACCGATTTTCAAAAATCTTTCACCAGTATTAAGTAACATAGACCTATATTTTCTATTTTCACGCGAGTGAAGCCGCTGTCAAAAGCTAGTTAACGTATAAAAATAAATAAGGATTATTGCCGAAATATTATGTAATTAATTTACAAAAATACTTTTACATTGTATTTTCGAAAGCCAAATGTTGTTTTTTTTAATACACGCGCTTATTTCAAGACTGGCAGGTAGACAAATAACATGTCGCATGCTTACTCATAAAAAGACCTAACTCAAAAACAGGGTGTTTGAATTTGAAAACACACGTTTCAAAAATAAGGTTTAATTTTCAATAACCTCTTTTTTGAGTTACGTCTCTTTTTAATGAAGTGTGCGATGTGTTCCCCGTCCAACTCACAATACCGTCCCATTCATTTTGCACGCCAGTGTAAAACAAATTAGCTTATATTTCGAACACACACGCGTGGTTACGCAGTCGCGTGCCTACCGTGGTTCAAACACGGCGCGTCATTACAAAACAAAAAACGAGTGAAATAAAAACGTGAATAATACAGAAATCTGTACATTATACAGTAAAATAATAATAGTTTTGTTATCTCAAGATTTTCGTTTCTTTATCGCGGTACAGTTGTTGATTAAAAGTGTTTGGTAATAAATATTAAATATTGTATTGTGCCATTTTTTTTGGCCGTATGTGACTGGACTTTGAATTGTTTATTATGTTTTAGTTTACTAACTGACTTGGTAAATGTAGTTCTGTTATATAAATTATATCAAAGAAAAAAATCTGGCCAAGCGCGAGTCGGACTCGCGCACAAAGGGTTCCTTCCGTATTATCTATCTCTATTTAGATATATCTAACAATAAATAGCTGTTCGTTAGTCTCGCTAAAACTTAAAAACGGCTGGACTGATTTGGTTAATTTTGGTCTTGAAATATTCGAGGTTTAAACGATGAGAAAAAATAAAAAAAGTCACGAAAAAAAAAACAATCCGAATACAACGCCATGTCTAATAAAAATATCATTATAAAATGAATTATGCTGTTCTGGTAATGCCAGTAGATGGCGTTTACCTTACTATTAGGCGGTACGAAGTATTACCCGGTTCGCCGGGTCAACTTGTTATCTTTAAAAACGAGCAAAAAAAAAAACGTTTGTTTTATGGGAGCCCTCTTAATTATTTATTTTATTCTGCTTTTTATTTGTTTTATAGCGGCAACAGAAAAACATCGTCTGTGAAAATTTCAACTGTCTAAATAGAAAGGTTTATGAGATACGGACAGACAAGCGGACGGACAGCGGGGTCTTAGTTATTACTAAGACTCCCGTTTTACCCTTTGGGTATGGGACCCTAAAAATGGGAGGTGGGGTCGGAGTTAAAAATAGCCTACGACCTATTCTCAGACCTAACAATAATACACAAAAAAATCGTAAAAATCGGTCAAGCCGTTTTGGAGGAATTCGATAACAAAAACTGTGACACAAAATTTCTATGTATTAGTTCTTTTTTTGTGATATTTAAAGATTATATTTATGGATTGTTGAGTTTCAAGGTGAACAATATAAATTCTAAGGCTTTACGAGGACAAAAAAAAACAATTTCAATAAATTGTTTAGTGCCAGTGTATGGCCACGTTATGCCTTGCCCTGTAATGCCTGTGGCAAAAACAGGCTCATGCAAATATCAACCTGTATTCAAAGTATGCAATTAAATGCCGTCGGATGCACTAGCATGGGTCGGTCGTTAACCTGCAAGGTCTTCGATGCAATCTACAAACTTCAACGGTTCGGACTAAGCGTTTCGCTTCGTCGTTTATACCGCGTACATCGAATGACTGGAAAAATTTGCCTGCTGCGGTCTTCCCGTCCAACTATAATTTAGGTATCTTTAAGGCCAGAGTGAATAGGCTCTTAATAAACTAGTGCGCCTGACCATCAATGATTGCATCTCCGCTTACCATCAGGTGGGATCGCAGTCAAGCACTGGTTTATATCAATTCAGAAAAAATCTTTATGATGATACTAGTGACCCGCCCGGCTTTGTTCGGCTGCAAATTATACACACAAATCTTTCTCGTTTATTGTTCATTTTATTAGTGAGAACCGCATCAATATCCGTTTAGTAGTTTTTTTTTGGGTGGGAAAATCATCTTATGACATATCT
Organism: Mythimna vitellina; assembly: GCA_949316375.1. NCBI lineage: Eukaryota > Metazoa > Arthropoda > Insecta > Lepidoptera > Noctuidae > Mythimna > Mythimna vitellina. The sequence goes on along the minus strand of OX438711.1, from coordinate 3,658,441 downwards.
CGCTCTTGGGCGGAGTGAGAGATAGTCTCAGACTTTTACTGACTAAAAACCCAATCCTGTTCCTTCTTTGCCTTCGACCCAGGGTTTCACTTTCACACTACCCGTGGCCCGATTAGGCTTCGACCCTGCTGGGCCCCTACGATTTGCTGACATCTCCTTGAGGCAAGCGTGTAACAGTACGCGCCGTCGACGACTTGGGCTCGGTCCCGACGGTTACCGGACGGTCAGATATCCGTTTTGTGGTTTGGGAGGAATATCATATAGCATAGCATAGTAGGCCTTATAATGTTCCCACAGCTGGGACTCAGGTATCCTCTCTAGGAGAGGGAATGGGCCGTAATTCACCACGCGGGTCCAGTGCGGGTTGGTGGATGTCACACGTCTTCGAATTTTTGGTTCTAGGACATGCCGATTTCCTCACGATGTTAACCTTCACCGTTTTGATAGCAGTGGTGTTGAAAGAAATTACACAAAGTAATGCGCTTGGCTGGGTTTGAACCCGCGACCTACCACTCGTAAGTCGGGGCCTTTGGGAGGAATAAGTGGATAAATTCACAGACGTGCAAAGCGAATTTGTTTTGTACTATGTAGAGACAAAAATAGTATGTAAGTATTAAGTATTTCTGTATGACCTACTTAATTAGTTTTCTCATTACTGGTTTATCTGTTGACACTTTGATCAACGGGTCTAGGCGGTAAAACAGTTTCAAATAACAGTATAGGATTTACTATTTAGGTCTGATACATTTATCTCTATATATATCACCGAGGAGCAGTGGTGGCCGATTGGTAACGGCCCCCCGACTTACGAGTTGTTGGTCGCGGGTTCAAACCCAGCCAGGCGCATTACTTTGTGTAATTTTTTCATCACCACTGCTCTCTAAACGGTGAAGGAAAACATCGTGAGGAAACCGGCATGTCCTAGAACCAAAAATTCAATGTGACATTCACTAACCCGCACTGAGCCCGCATAGTGGATTATGGCCCATTCCCTCTATTAGAGAGGAGGCCTGAGTCCCAGCAGTGGGAACATTATAAGGCTGACTATGTTATGCTATATGTCACCGTAAAATTTTAAATACTGGTAGATTATAATCTATATCGCGAGACTGTAAACTTTCAAAAGATTGTAAACAGTAAGATACTGCTTACAACTTAACGCATTATTTTTCAGCAGATTATAATGTATCGAATGCCGCCTCGGTCGCAATGACAAACTATCTTCACTTGTATCAAAATGTACTATTTTATTATACTATCACGCAGGTGGAGCTACTGGCAGCAACTAACAACTTTTCCACTCGATTGTACATCACCTAACGCTTGTGCAAATATAAAAGATAACACACAAACATACATAGACTACACAAAGATATTTATGACAGTTTATCTTTGTGTTCAACGCAGTGTTCTCGCTTTGTTCAACCGTTAGAGTAAAGTACACGTGATAATAAAAATAATACGTACAATAATAAATATTTTGTAATAATAATATATAAATAATGCGCATAAAAATTATGTATTTAAATTTTTGAATTATATTTTATTTATGAAGATTTATTAATAAGTACAATGAATTAAATTTTCGTTTCCACGAAGCAAAATGATAAACAAAGTTTAAACTAGTGTATTATTTATTATTCCGTAAAAAAAAGTGTTGTAAAAGTGCGTTAATTTGAAGGACATTTCGGATACAGTCAAATGGGGTAAATCTAATCAGGATCTTCCCGTTAATTAACATTTTTTTCCAGAATTTAAGTACTCCTATTTATTCATTAATTGTAATAAAAACGGATGCTCTGATAGAAATCAATAATATAAACATATACCAATGTAAAAAACCCTAGGTAAAGTTTTGTTCCTATTAACCCCTGCGTTCCTATTTACCCCGTTTCACGGTACCATGTTTATCTAGGAAGTACATTATGGTTACAAGAATTGTGTCTTTCTTTGTTCTAGATTTTTAACGTACGTAGGTTCTTACACGATTGCGTTCGTATCTTTGTGTTGGAAACAATGTTTGTTTACGCTTTGTACACCCATTAAAGCACACGTGTTAACAAAATAATATACATACATATATTTAGAAAATAATGTCTGTTTGAAGTTTTGAATAATAACTTATTTATTATATATTTTATGATTTGACCATTACATATTAACTGTATGGACTTTAAAAGAGACTTTGACCCCTTTGTTTCGGTGTTTCTTCTCAGGGTAGTCAGCTAGGAAACACTGGCCTCATCTAGTTTAAAATGACGAAAAAAAAACTGACGTGTAAAAGTGTTTTTTTTTTAAACTACTTACAAAATAAATATCATTTATCATTTATGAAACTTTATTAACAAGTAAAATTAATATATAGTAATAATAATTTTGGTTGAAATTTGTGTTTTCACTAAACAAAGGGATGAAAGAAGTGTAAATTAGAGCATTATTACTCTGATTTAAAAAAATTGCGTAAACCTACAGAATGTTATTTTGCTACAATTTATGAGATATTAATTTGATCTTATAAGATCCTTACAGTAGTCAAAACTAGATAATAAACAATTAGAGCGACTAAAAATCAAATATTTTTACAATAACAGTTGTGTACCTAACAAAAAAAAAAAACAATTCACAAGCCCAGTGTATAAGCAAACAAAAAAAAAGTAACACAAAAGTGACAGTTGTTTAAAAATAGAACAAAACAAAAAATCCAATATGGCGGCTTCTGCCTCTGCCATACCGCCGCTAAACGACCCGGAGATTGAGAAGCAAGTGGAAGAGTTGGAGAAAGTGCAAAGCCAAGAAGAGTATGAGAGTAAATTAAGCAAGATCGGCTTCTCAGTCGCCAACTGGATGAAGTTGCTGTTCAATCGTGCAGAGCCTGAGGAGTTTCATGCTGAATGGTTGACTGTAAGTTTTTTTTTCAAAGAGCACCTATTATTATAGTAAGAATACCATGGAGGTAAAATATGTTAAGAAAAAAACCCTTATAAATGCAGCAAGATACATCTTTTATTCCCCCTATTTTTTTTTTGTCTCAAGGCCCTATCTGCCGAGCTGTGAATTGTCTTGAAAAAAAAATAAAAAAATTATAGATTCATGAATAAAATTATCAACATATGATTTTTTCGTGTGTTTTTCGTGTGACTAAATAATTTAGGCAAAAAAAAAAAATTAACAATTAAAAATTAAAAATTCATGGTCACTTTAAGATGTTTCTGAAGGTCTCTTAAGTAGAGATTGAATAAATTAACCGACTTGGTATTACATGGATCTCAACTATTTACGGCAGAAGAACTGAGTTGTGAGACTTGGTTTTTTTACAAGTTATGTTTTTGATGGCATTATATTTACATAATAAAATCAGAAACGTTTATATCAAATAGACCAATTACAGGGACTTTTGAATTGTCAAAATGTCGGTCAGTCAAAAAAAAACAAGTGAAGCTAAATTGCACGTTCCAAAGCGTAGACCTCTATGGAGAAGAACGTGCAAGAAACTCCATGGACACTCTTTTAAATCATAATAAGAGTTACATAAATCTTGGTTACATATTTCTTGTCGCTTCTAATATGTGAGCACAATGTAGATAAGTAATAAAAATTGAAAAAAGGGAACTAAAAATATAAATTAAATTAAGCCAATGACAGCTAAGAGATGACCAGTCTCAACTGACGGCACCCATTCACGAGCATGACGCGTGCATCAGCCCCACTCAGCTAAACCATTTTGAAGGGAACTGAATGACCCAAAACACGTGCCACCATCAGCGAGACATTTGAGAGAGCATGACAAACTTTCAACTGAAATTAAATATGTAATTAACTTATTTAATTTTATTTTATTAATACAATCATTTATTATTACTACATAGGAATATATACAAACTAAAAATAATAATATTTACAAACGGGTAGAAAAAGAAATTATTGGGCATCAAAAAATTCATCCACATCGATATCAATAGGAAAAGTGCCCAGAACGCTGGCAGCATTGCCACGTTGGAAAGCAATGCTGATTCGTTGTCCGAAGAAAAGCCCAGTCCTCTGGTCACGCGAAGAGTCGACCAGCTGTTTGCTGATATCCCGAACAACTCATCATCATCTTCCTGCCCTTGTCCCGTGTTATTTGGGGCGCAACACTTTTTTTTCTTCCACTCTGCCCTGTCACTCGTCATGTTATCACTAACTTCCTTTTCTTTCATATCAATCTTCACACAATCCATCCATCTTTTCTTTGGTCTCCCTCTCCCTCTCCATCCATCCACATGTAAATTCATAACTCTTTTAGTAACATGCGTTTCATCCCTCCTCTTCACATGACCATACCAAGACAAACGATTCCCTTTCAACTTTTCTATCCCGAACAACTCGATGAGAGCTAAATAAATATTGCTCAAAAAAAAAACTTATCAAAACTTGTAGCCTCAACTATATGACTATGTTTTAAGACTTACGATAAAACAATCTATTCATAAAAAAAATCCTATGTTAATATATGTCAAGTCACAATTACAATGAGATATGTCACTCAATTTTATTATCTAGTTGTCTGACCTTGTGAGACGATAACCAATTAGATTTTTTGTCTATACTTACAATAAATCTGTAGAAGTGAAAATTCTGTACATTGAAAATATCAAAAAAATAAATGGCAGAGTGTGAACCTAACCTAAAAATGTGATTAAAAAATTTTCGTCTGTCGGTCTGTCTGTTTGTTCAGGCATCACGCAAAAACTACCGGTTCGATTACGATGAAACTTGGTATAATTGTTCTTTAATATCCTGGGCACCACACTGGGTACTTTTTTTATCCCGGAAAAGTATACTTATACAATAAAAAACAAACTTAATTTTGCGGTTCGATCCCTAGACCCGATTACTGAACCAAACGTAAATAATAAGTTTGTCGTAGGTTACGTCACCCGCAATAGAGTTCACTAAGGGGCGCTACACACGGCTAAGATACTATAATATTTTATCTTAAGATACAATTCAGTGGACTATCACCCACGACGAAGATAATAAATAATATTTCATATTTTCGTATCTCAAAAAACCTAATAAAACCATACACAAAAGCAAGTTAGTAAATAAAGTTGTGAAAGTCGACCAAAAGCATTTTATTGTGTATAGGTCAAGAAATCCAAGGTTAAGCAACGTTTCCCGAGGTCGGTTTGTAGATGGGTGACCAAAACGGGTACCGTGACCACACTGTGCCTCGGAAAGCACGTCTCTTTCCTTGATGTGTATTTAAAATGGTTGCTTAACCGATGGTGGGTTATTTTAGCTGTGAGTTCCTAGACGCCACAACGTTAGTCGGGAGTCGTAGAGTGGTTCCCGCCCACGGTAGGCGCGGGCTTGCGGACGACGAGCAATGGGTAGCTCGCCTTCCGCCCGTCCGATAAGAACCGAACCTGAGTTATCGAAAGCGCATAGATGTCAGTAAAACCGTAGGGGCACAGCAGGGCCCGCTAAAGAAACGGGGAATTTATGAAAAAAACCGTCCGGACCGAGCCCAAGTCGTCGACGGCGCGTACTGTTCCACGCGCGCCTCAAGGAGATGTCAGCAACTGTAGGGGACCAGCAGGGTCGAAGCCTACTGGGGCCAAGGGTCTGATTCTGAAAAGAAGACTCGGCCCTGTTACGAAAGGCAACGAAGGAAGGAACATGAGTGGGTTTTTAGTCAGTAAAAGTCTGACACTATCTCGCGCTCCGCCCAAGAGCGACGGATATCATAAGATGATTCTCCCACCGAAAACCTCTTCACGAATTTCTTTCTTTACTGAGACCTGACTCATGTCTCAGTGTCACAAAAAATCTTTTTATCGCTAGACGAGTCTAAGCATCACAGTTTTAAAACTTAAGTCCATTTATCTTTGGTAATTAACTTTAATATTATATACGTTTATAATGCGGTCATTAAGGATATTGAATTAATCAATTAATTTCAGAAATCGCATCAATATTATAAAGACGTAGGTTTGTGTTTATGTTTCTTACTACTTTACGCTCAAACGGGTGAACGGATTTGGACACACCATCTCGCTCCACCATGATACCGAAGGTGCGGGCTGCACGCGTGAGGGAACGAACGTCCTCACGCTCCGCCGCCGAGGTTTTGACCCCGACTACCAGCCATGGAAGACGCGGGCTTGCGGATGTTGAGCAATAGGTAGCGCGCCGTCCGGTAATCGGCCGGACCGAGCCCCGTCGTCAACAGCGCGTAGTTATCGACACGCTCCTCAAGAGATGTTAGCAATCCGTAGGGGCCTAGCAGGGCCCACTTGAATCGCGGGTTTTTCTGAAAAGGAAACCCGTAGTCCTGGGACGCAAGGCAAAGAAGGAACATAATAGTGGTTTTTAGTCAGTAAAAGTCTGATACCCTCGCACCGCCCTAGAGCGGGAGAAGTCATTGGATGATTTCCCGTCTAAAAAAAGCCCCTTTTGTATCGAATAGAACTTTGACGTTACATTTACCCCCCTGTTCTTGTCCCCAGATAGACGAATACAAAGCCCAAGCGCATGAGAGCATGCACAACGCCTGGCGCATCGTGAACCTTCCTGACTGGAGCCTGGAGAAGAAGGGCACTAAAGGGGACATCGTGGAGTCCAGGAGGACAGAGCAGTTCGGGAAGGTGTATAGGTTTACTGTGAGTATTATTATAGTAATTATTTTTCAATACACATAGTCGACAACCCGCTGTTATAACTATCGCTTTACTATTTTCCGCACTAGTACAGAAAAGTGCGCTTACCCCCGCCATCATTTATTACATTTATCGTATCAGGTTGGGCGCTAAACGACTCCCACGAGTCACGCATCAACTCCCGTTTATTTATGTCTTCGTAAGTTTTTTTGAAACAAGTCCTTTGATACACGTGGAAATTAGTCACTGTAGCCCTCAGCTCCATAACACCCTCAATCATACGGCTCTGGCGAATTCCGCCTCGGTCGTCATGGTAAGCTATCTCCACTTGTATCAAAATATACTATTTGACATCTTCGAAAGACAGTGCAGAGGGCGAGAGATGCTCGCTGAGGAATCAGGAACACCCAACTCCTCCACAATCACATCATCAGACAACCGTAGGGGCCCAGCAGGGTCGAAGCCTACTGGGGCACTGGAACTTTAGCAAAGAGGGAACAGGAGTGGGTTTTTAGTCAGTAAAAGTCTGACACGCTCTCGCGCTCCGCTCAAGAGCGGGGTATGTCATTAGATGAGTTTCCCAACAAAAAAAAAAAAAACAATGTAAGGGTGGGAGGGACACTCGTCATACGACTGGTTGTAATAAGTGTTTGTATTTTGAAATAGATAATCTCAACTGATATTGTATCATATTAACATGTTTTCTAGTTCGGTTTATGAGTTATCAAATATGATAATTGACATCATAATCTCAATTAATTGAAATTTAAGCGGATTAGTTTTATTCCATTAAGGTTATGGCTAGGTCAAGTCATCGTGACTGATGCCACGTATAATAGGTACGAATGTTATTTTGTTTTTAAAGAAATGACATTGACTTTTAACAAGCACGCCTAGCTTCAATGGAGACTGTAGCGGCAAAGTTGCTTAATCTCTGTTGATAACAATTTTCTGAAATAACCTTTTTACAAAAAAAAATAAAAATAACCGACTTCACTAAGGAGTTCCCTCGATTTCGCCAAGATTCCATCATCAGAGCCCGACTTGGTGACTTGGTGACTTGGTGACCATTTGGAAAGTTTACCTTTCCAACAAACAAAACATTTTTCAAATCGGTTGGCAAGCGACGAAGTTATGCGCGAACAAACAAAAAAAAAATACAAAAATTCGGATGAATTGAGAACCTCCTCCTTTTTTAGAAGTCGGTTAAAATGAGGCATGCATTCTACAGTGAGGCATGCATTTTTTTTTGTAGTAGAATCAATTATGAAATGATTTAAAAAAATCTAATATTTAACGAGTATCAAATTATTAAATAGTCAATAAAAATATAAATCATTCAATTTGTTCATTTAGTGGTAAATAGTGTCAATACCAAGTTAATAATTAGTCAATATTACAATGTTAATAATACTCTATACTCAGTACTCGGTTATTTCTTGCATTCCGCTATGTACATGATTAGGTATTAGGTGAAAACATTGGACACAACGTGGACCCTGTTGGGCACAGCAGATACAAAACTTATTCTACTTAAAAATTAACTTATCCTAAGAACAATTTTACTAATCAATCATCAATCGTCAATGTATATATTGGAAGCAGCCTCAATCATAAAGCGCGATATCAGTAATTATGAGACAATGAGAAGTACAAGACATAAGAATGAACTTAAAGCACCTAAGAGTAGAACAATTAAGTTTAAATCAAGCATATTTGGTATGGGTGTAAAAATTTATAATAAATTACCAGATTTTATTAAAAATATTGAAACATTAAATGCTTTTAAATACAAACTCAAAGAATTACTGATACAGAAAGTATATTACACAATCAATGAATTCCTAAATGACAAATGTTTTGACTAAAATGTATTTAATTTTCTAATGCTCAATTAAAAAAAAAAAAATGACAGGTTTAGTTTATTTATTTATAATGTGGTGTTAATATTGTTATCTTGTTTATTGTGACGGTTTTTGACATAAATAATTGTATCCTAATTGACATTATAATTGTATACTTCAATGAATTTCTCAATGACTAATGTTTTGACTCAATTTATTCAATATTTTAATCATGCAATAATTATGACAATTCCAAATTAATATTTATACACAATTAATTTATTTTCTGTAATGGTAATTATTATATTACGCTGCCTTGGTAATTTTGTGTAGTATGAAGGTTTTCTTTTCTTTTTGACATGTAATATTGTAAATATCAAAGATTGTACACCCCATGGGTATGTTACAGTGATACTTGTTACGACAATAATTTTAAGAGCTGTACTTCCACCTGTGACAAACAATAAACATATCTGAATCTGAATCTGAACTAAAGATTTATAAATTAATATACATTCATAATATTTTTTAATGTATGTAATTATAATAATCATTCCCTTCATAGTATAATAATATAAAGCTGGCTGAACAATTCCTTGTTTGCGTTACTCGATACAGTTGTAAGCGATCTATTTTAGCGGATGAAAAAGTCCGCGGACAAAAATCCGTCGTCTGTGCAGGCTTTTATTCCTAGTGTAAGGAAAAATGTTATGAAAAAAAAATTGTTAATTTCACCGTTCTCTTTAAAATTCTATTTGACGTTGTTCTTTCACACCTTTATCCTAATATCAATAATATTATTATTTCCAGGGTATGGTAGAAGCCCCACCGAAGTTTTTATATGAAGAATTTAAAGACAATATCACTAAGCTGCCTGAGTGGAACCCCACCATTTTGAAGAGTGAACTTATAAAGGTACGTGCTTGATTTATAGCCTACTGAGATTTTCATTTTTGAATTTCATTCGGTATTTCCTTTGAGAGGCGTGGCAGGAGGATCATTGGCAACGATGCACTCGTTGAGTCGAGGCTCCAAAGTCTTGAGCATCGACGCCGAGTTGCTAGCCTGTCGGTTTTCTAATTCCGCCTAGCCCGTTTCATCATCGGACCACCAGGCGTACGGCAACGCGCCACCGGTACATGGTGGACATCCCATCTTTACGCACAAAACGGTTTGGGAACACATTCATTGTACGTACAGCTAAGGAGTGGACTTCCTTGCCGGAATCTGTGTTTCTTGATGGCTACAACCCGGGAATCTTTAAGTCAAGAGTGAATAGGTTACTTCTAGGTAAGCGCATTCCTTCGTCGACCCCTCTTCGCTTCCCATCAGGTGAGATAGCGGTCAAGCGCGAACCTATAAAAAAAAAAACAAAAAAACTTTACAAAACTTATTCCAACAAAATTACCGTCATTTAGAATCTTGATTAAATTTGCAAGGCTTCTATTGTTATACTTTTTAATTTTTTTGATTAATCATGAAGTGTCAAAGTTCATGCAAAATAGTAGATTTTCAGAGGTATTTACTAGATTAGTTTTACACAAATTTATAAGTTGATTTCAATAGAAGCCTAGATAATATCTACAAGATACTGTGTTTCCGAAATACCTAATGAAAAATGTGTAATAACGTCATAATCGCGTAAGAGCGGTTGTATGAAAAACAGTGAAAATGTATGTTGAGTTGTATCCTCGTAATATATTACTACCCAAATAACATTATCTCTCTAAATATTACAGGAAGTAGGTCCCGGCATAGACCTGTCGTACCAGGTGACAGCGGGTGGAGGCCGGGGCATCATAGCGCCGCGCGACTTCGTCATCCTGCGCTGCACTGCGCCGCTCTCCCGCGACGGCCAGCCGGTCACGTCGGAGCCCTACAGCTACATCAGTAGCGGCGTCAGCGTCACCGTGCCGGGCTACCCACCGCATAGAGACCTCGTCAGGTAACGTAAAGAAACCACAGCCGGTAAGCTGGCTAGCTTCTAGGGCAGACCGCAGCGGCAAAGTTGCCTAATGTATATGATAAACTATAGCAACATAAGCTAGCACTCCTAGCTACAAAGACATACCGCGGAAAAGCCTCCTAAACTCTGTGACAGACCACAATTTATTTATATATTCTATAAACATTGTAATAAGGAATTCCATCACACTTTACCTTACGGCATGCAAAATTTAAGAAAATGGTAATTACCAAATTACCATCAGGTGGGATCGCAGTCAAGCACTGGTTTATATCAATTAAAAAAAAAAAAATTAAAAAAAAAAATTAATATATCATTATGCAATAAATTAATACAAAATTAAAATATAACATTATAAACTCTTATAATTCAAAAACTCTAGTATAGAATAGTAACATTTATTAATTAGTAGAAATGTTAGCTTCTTTAGAGCAAGCACTTCTAGCTTCAATGACAGACCGCAGAGGCACAAGCATGCACGCCTAGCCTCAATGGCAGACCGCAGCTGCATAAGCAAGCGCGTCTAGCCTCAATGACAGCCCGCAGAGGCATAAGCATGCACGCCCAGCCTCAACAGCAGACCGCAGTGGCATAAGCATGCACCCCTAGCTTCAAAGACAGACTTTAGCGGCAAAGTAGCCTTACCTCTGTGACAGACCATAGCGGCATAAGAAGCACGCCTAGCTTCAAAGACAGACTTTAGCGGCAAAGTAGCCTTACCTCTGTGACAGACCATAGCGGCATAAGAAGCACGCCTAGCTTCAAAGACAGACTTTAGCGGCAAAGTAGCCTTACCTCTGTGACAGACCATAGCGGCATAAGAAGCACGCCTAGCTTCAAAGACAGACTTTAGCGGCAAAGTAGCCTTACCTCTGTGACAGACCATAACAGCATAAGAAGCACGCCTAGCTTCAAAGATAGACCGTAGCGGCAAAGTAGCCTTACCTCTGTGACAGACCGCAGCGGCGCAATCATACACGCCTAGCTTCAATGACAGACCACAGCGGCAAAGTAGCCTTACCTCTGTGACAGACTGCAGCGGCACAAGCATGCACGCCTAGCTTCTTCGTTAAATTGTTTACTAGTATTTTAGGCTAGATTGTAATCAATTATTAAAAAGTTAAAAAAGAAGTATAAAACCGAAGCAACAAAAAAAAAAGAAACTCGTTAATTTGTTATTTTTCTTTTCAGAGGTCAAAACAAAGTTGGTTGTTGGTTCCTGAAGCCGAGAACCGTAAAGACTCCGGGAGGCAAGATTGAGACATACACCATGTTCCAATGGCTTATGTGCTGTGATCTTAAAGGTAAGTCCAATAATTATTTGTTTATTATACATACTAGCCTTTGCCCGCTGCTTCGCTCGTATCAACTGACTACTATATTCTACTCTACTTACCCAGCTCTACCCTACCCTACTCTACCTCACTCTACCCTATTCTACCCCACTCCACCCTACTCCACCCCATTCTACCCTACTCTTCCCCATTCTACCCCATTCTACCCCACTCTACCCTACTCTACCCCTCTCTACCCCATTCTCTCCTACTCTACCCTACTCGATAAAAAGTATCCTATGTCCGTCTCCTGGTGCTACCTCCTTACCTTTTTAGCCAAATCGGTTCAGCCGTTCTTGAGTTATAAATATTGAAACTGACGACTTTCTTTTATATATATATAGATTTACAATACATACACATTGTTTCAATGGAAAATTACAATGATATTTAAAAAATAAGGATAAAAAAATCATCTATCTATACGTATATATAAAAGGAGAAACTGACTGACATATCAACGCACCGTCGAAACTACTGGAAATAAGAATGTGACATTATGTACAAGGTTTCCATTTATGATGTAGGTGAGCACTAATGGAAGGTATTCCAAAGTTGTCACCCAGCGGTCCCAACTTTGTATGGAGATAGGAGTAGGTTTCTCCATGCAAAGTTAAAATATATAAACCTCCTTATCAAAACATTTGTATCTCAATTCCAGGTAAAATCCCTCAATTCGTGCTGGACGCGGCGTTCGCTACTGTGATGTTAGACTACATAGTGCATGTAAGGAAGTTTGCAGCTGAGGCCAAACAGCAGGGACGGTTCTAAACAACCATCCACTCCACGTTAGTGAAGCAGCAACCAAACGCTTCGACACTATAACCAGATGCTTCGGTAATACGGACGTGCTTCGGAAACTGTTATGGTTTCTACATAGCAACCTAAAGCTATACAATTGTAAGCTTGCAAACAAATGCTGCGACGCAGTGCCCATTAGCTTCAATGAATTTTTTGTGAGCATACAAGTCGACGCCTGGTGTTTTCATAACTGAAGATGAAATACCAAGAACGCTTCTATAAAACTGTTTGTTCCATATTTGTGATATAGCAATCACACTATCAACATCCACTATATAAGTGGTTTAACTTATGAAATAGCAACCTTTTACTTCGATAATATTATCATCGACTTTTTGAAGCCAAAGAGCAGAAACGCTTGCGAACAACCATATGCTTCATATTTGGCAACCAGATGCTTCAGTGGCTCTTATGATATGAGCAACCAACTTCTACGGTTATTACTTCAAAGAAAGTTAAGACTGGTGCTATATAACCAAATCTACCAATGTGAAATGGTTGTTACATTACTCTGGTTGCAGGACAACCGGTACCTACAATTACTATGAAAGTAACCATAAGAAAAACAGATATTTTAATTGAAAGTGAAGAACGTACTAATCGTTAAGTTTTAACGCAGGAGCCATTTTGTTATGTGAAACACTTTAACGACCAATTTGTAAAATCATATTATTTTACATAGAGATTTTTTTATTTTGTAAAATATCATTTTATTGTGTAAATATTTTGCTAGAGATCAATAAATAAATGTATTGTATAATTAAAATGTTTTCACATTTAACTTAGAAAGTGTAATTTAGCTAGAGAAACTGAAGGAGCAGCTTTACAAAGTTATTTAGTGCGAATGGGTCATTCTTCATTTTTTTCGACAATCGCTTGCCTTCTCGGAAAACCACGCAGAAGCCATAATCAAAGATTTCCGACACCATGGCGGCGCAACTGGTCGCGCCGCCATGGTGTCCGTAAGCTACCAAACTACACACCATACAGACACCTGAGTTGTTGCTACACCACACTGAGTCAGTATCAAAATGAACCTTAAGTGCACGCGTCCGAGCTGGTCGCGCCGCCAAATTGGTTGCGTAACCAAACGGACACGAGCCCCCCTAGCCAAGTTACAACCGTTTCATTTCGATTCTCTTTTCGTTGATCGTCTCGAGTCGACCACGCCTCCTATTCCATTATTGACGTGAGAATAAAGGAATCGGAGGCGTGGCCGACTCGAGGCGATCGACGAAAATAGAAATGAAACGGTTGTAATTTGGTTAGGAGCGCTGGTGAGTAGCTCTCTATAGAGTTGTATACATTTTGTTGGTAGCGGCGACTGGTCGCGCCGCCATGGTGTCCCTTAAAAATATAGCCGGAAATTACAAATAAATGTCGAGATATTCTCACCACGTGCCCACTCTTCCTCAAAACAATGTTTGGAATATTAATTACTGCTTCATTTAATAACCAATTTTGATGATGTTTTCTCAAAAAGATTTCTTTTAAGTATTATTTGTTGTTTAATATAAAATTTTATACAAAAATAAGCACCTAAGGCAAATACCCAATTGGATCGTAACATTTTTTTTTGAGCGTGACAGAGTAGACAAAATACGCACGCATACATTTTTTTTATTCAATTGTCGATAGAAAAGAAGAATTTCCCAAATAACATTTGGTAATCAAGTTCAATCACCAAGGTTCACAAAGACACAAAAATTACACGAAAAGTTAAAAAAAAAAAAAAACTTATGGAAAGAGGCGTTTCTGACTATGCATTTGTATAGTACACTAAGATTCATAGAGTAATACTTTAAATAATGACAAATGATATTTATTTTGTCCCATGCAAAATTACGATGCGATGTGACGCTCTGTCGCCTGTCTGCCCGGACCAGACACAACAGCCGTCTGGTCGGAGGATTCTCCCTTGCCAAAAGAAGTTTGCAGGGAAGAACTTAAGAGAAGTCACTCATTCTTACATATTATAAAACAAATTTCCCACGACGACACGTAATTCAATATGAAAGGTTAATATGTATACATGCATATGTAAAGAAAAGTCGAAAAAAAAAACATCCATCTGTGATACACGTTCGGTTTCCGAGTAGAAAAAGCTAACACAGCTAACAATACAAATAAGTAACTCTCATGACAAAATTAATGTCATTCATTGAACGAACGAATGAATGAGTATTCGAAATCGTTCATTCGTTTTATTAGCTAATTGGCAATTAGGGTGTGAAACCAAGTAATTTAAGGTATTTATAAACTATTTTCTATATTGACTGACAAAGGCTGTATACAACATTCTTTTTAGTATATGCGAAACCTGAATCGGTTCCAATCATTTTTACACCATGTTAGATTTTTTCCAAAAAGATTTAGAAAAGGTCACAAGTTGGACACCACCTACACTAAGCTCAACATAGGTCATAGCGGGCATTAGGCACCAACGCACAGTTGGGTGCGGGAACAAAACCAACCCCTCAGTCGCCCGGATGGCCCGGTGACCATGTATTCGTGCGGACAACCAGGTAACATAACAAGCTTATAACTTTGTGATTTTTCATGATACAGTTATGAAATTTTGTACATAGATTCTTTACAAAAAATAGTAGACGCGTGTTTTTGGTCTCGCATATACTAAAAATAGTGTTGTATATTATAATATAAAAATATTAAATTGTATAATTATATTTTGAACGCAGACTGTATCTGATCACTGCATGCTAATTGTTAGTACTTGTCTATCTATTAATATTATAAAGGCTAAAGGTTCTATGTGTATGTACGTTTGTTAATCTTTAGAGCTCAAATGGCTGAACTGAATTTGATAAAATTTTGGCACATAGCTAGACCATGTCATAGCGAATCGTTTGTCTTGGTATGGTCATGTAAACAGAAGGGATGAAACGCATGTTATTAAAAGAGTAGTGAGTATACATGTGGATGGGTGGAGAGGGAGAGGGAGACCAAAGAAAAGATGGATGGATTGTGTGAAGAGTGATATGAAAGAAAGAGTTAGTGATAGCATGACGGGTGACAGGATAGACTAGAATAAAAAAACGTATTACTCCGACCCCAAATAACACAGGACGAGAGTAGGAAAATGATGCAGTAGACCATGTCCTGGAATAGCTCATAAGATAAGTTTCATCCCAGGAGGATGTTCCCTTGGGATATTTTAATCTTTCACGCGGTCGAACTAGGCGTGGGCAAAGTGTGTCATCTTTCCGTTCGGAACATTTGCATCTGAATCACTAAAATGTACCGGAACACTGATATGTATCATTGGAACATTTGGAACATCGGCTCAAAAGATACAGACACTGTTATGAATCGTGATCTGTTACATCGCATCATATTACACTAACAGTTTTGGTTCATTGAATTTTGATTTAAGAATAATTTGAAGTGGTTGTTTTTAGTTCAGGTCATTAATTATATTTACACTATTTCTGAATTTTTTTGAATTTTAAAAAGACTGCAGGTCACTTAAATTAAAGAGTGTTCCATTGTTCCAATTATTCCAAATGATGAATCTTTCGGAACACTAAAATGTATCGGAACAGTGAGTCGGTTCAGTAAAGAGTACACACGCCTAGATCGAACCCGCTGGCAGAAAGCTAGTTTGACTATAAAATAAAAGGCCTTCTAGTAAATGACAGTCATTGGAATGATTGAAAGATAATTATAAAACCGAATGAATGAAAATTATAAGAGAGAGTGAACGAATGAACCTTTTAAAATTAGTGTACAAAGAAGCATTTTTATATTAAAAACATCAGGGAATTAAAAGCATTCACATCGTTTGAAAAAATCAGATTATTTTATTGCAATATACAGGATATTGTAAAAAATAATTCTGTTCTATGCTTTATGTAAAGTAGACTTTACATAAAGCATATGTAGAGTGACTTGTACAAATTCGACCACCTTAGTATTTATTTAGATAAAGAAA
Organism: Mythimna vitellina; assembly: GCA_949316375.1. Taxonomy (NCBI): domain Eukaryota; kingdom Metazoa; phylum Arthropoda; class Insecta; order Lepidoptera; family Noctuidae; genus Mythimna; species Mythimna vitellina. The sequence goes on along the minus strand of OX438711.1, from coordinate 3,641,903 downwards.
TATATAGCTTAGCTTAGCATAATCAGCTTTTCAATGTTCCCACTGCTGGGACTCAGGCCTAATTTATGGTTCTAGTACATTGGTGCAGTGGTGGCCGAGTGGTAACGGCCCTGACTTGCGAGTTGTAGGTCGCGGGTTCAAAACCCAGTCAGGCGCATTACTCTGTATAATTCATCACCATCACTCTCAAAGCGGTGAAGGAAAACATCGTGAGGAAACCGGCATGTCCTAGAACCAGAAATTCGAAGACATGTGACATTCACCAACCCGCACTGGGCCCGCGTGATGGATTAAGGTCCATTCCCTCTCTTAGAGAGGACGCCTGATTCACAGCAGTGGGAACATTGAAAGGCTTATGCTGCTAAGGGATTATGATATGATCACTTGCCGGTTTCCTCACGATGTTTTCCTTCACCGTTTTGAGAGCAGTGGTGATGAAATATGTTACACAAAGTTATGCGTCTGACTGGTCTGGATGCTGCGACCTATCACTCGTATATCGAGAGTGTTACCGCTGGGTCATCACTACTCCCAAGTTTTTTAATAGTTTTGAAGTGGCCGTCGGCAGGGCACATTGCTCGCAGAACAGATGGTCGATGGGGCCGAAAGGTTCTGGAGTGGCAACCGCGAACCGAAACACGGAGCTTTGGAAGACTTCCCACTAGGGGTACCGATGACCTGGTCAGGGTCACGTGAATCCGATGGATGCCAGACGCTCAAGACCGGTCGTAGTGGCGCTTTGAGCACACTTTTGCTTTTATTAAATGGCAGTCATAAATATTTTGACCAATTCTTACAGTTAAAAGTGGTTTAAACCAATTAACAGTTATGACCATGACAAATATAAATATAGCAATAATATACAAAATTAGTAGGTACTGGTAGCCACAGTCGGATTACTTTGGCCCAAGGGTTACTTTAGCTTTGTGTTAAAACTTTGGCCCAAGGATTACTTTGACCCTGGGGTAAACTTTGGCCCAAGTTGATTAACCAATAGGAACACGGGACACGGTTTGCTGTGTTTCTATTTGTAAACGAGCTTGGGTCAAAATTCTACTTCAGGGCCAAAGTATCCCAATTTTACTGTATGTATTTATTAAACCTGGTCTGCTAATAAAATACAGTACATAGTTATAATAAGTTAATGTATCTTAGATGTAAGGTAAATAAATGATTTTTATACTGTATTACTGAGTTATTAATTTGAATAACCTTTACATTCAATGGATAGGGACAGTCAAGAATATCCGCAGGAGAACCAAGGTCGCCGACATCGCCAGAAGAATCGCCAAAATTAAGTGGCAAGAGCAGGGCACATTGCTAAAAGAATTCATGGTCGATGGGGACGAAAGGTTCTGCAGTGGGGGGCCATCCAAGTATTACGTAAGCACTAGAGGGGGTGAAGGGATCTTTGCTTTGCTTATTGGATGGGATTGGGATGGGGGTCTGGATGGTGATTACGTCAGCAGTATATATTTTTATTATTTTTTAAGTGTACGATGTCGAAGTTCCAAAATCACACGAAAGTGAGTAGACACATATCTGGTATTAACCCCCCCATCTAATATTAACCCCCCTCCTACCCCTCGTCAGCAAAACTAAGCTAAAGGGGTGACCAAACGGTTGCAAATTAGCGTTCCAACCAAGGTGACCTTCGTTTATTTGTTTGGTTTGTGTGCAGATTTGGTGGTTGGAAAAACGCGTCTCCCAACCAAGGTCATGGAATGGATGAAGGTCATAAATTACTACTGCTGTCTGCACAGATTGAAACTAGCGAGGTCGCCTTGGTTGGGACGTTGATTTGCAACCGTCTGGTCACCCCTTTAATTACACTTTTACACGTCAAATTTAGACAATTTAAGCTAGATGTGGCTAGTGTTTGCTTGCTGACTACCCTGAGAAGAAACACTGAAACAAACGCAGGGGCCAAAGTCTCTTTTAAACTCCTTACAGCAAACATGTAAGGGTCAAATCATATGAGAACCATGCAGATTGGAGTCTGAGATGGTCTTTTGAAGAAAGAACCACACAGTTCTGAGTGGACCTGTCCAGCCAGTGCAACTATTTGTAGGTAATCGTGTATCCCAACTCAGGACTACTAAGGAGCTCAACGACTTGACGAATAATACCAAAGAAAGGACTTTTGGGTAGGCCGCAAAAAGTACTCGAATATAAAAAGCAAGAAGCAAGCATTATTTCGGGAGATATCATCATCCATAATTTATCGTTCTTTTTTGAAGAGGGAAATCATCAAGTAACCCTTTGATCTAGATGGAGTAAGGGGAGTTATTAGGGGAGTGTAAGACTTACTGACTGAAACCATACATGGCCGCGGGCCGCAGCTTAAACCCTATTTTGGCACATAAATACTCCATCACGATCGATCGGGGTTTTTTTTCTACATTCTGTAACACATTTAATCTTATGGAGTATCCGCACAGGCAATAAAAAAATCGCGCGATAAAAAAATCTGTGATTTCATGCAGATTTGACGCGTTGCAGTGCGGAAATAAGTCCGCGCGAATGTTTTGTGCATGAGAGTAGTGGCCATGTCCGCACCGCGAAATAAAATTCGGGCGTTTTGCTCAGTCCTGCAACGGCGGCGCTATGTAAAATTTTTGTTCGATCGTCCATTCTAAACGTGCGTCTCAGCCGGGAACAGCATTGAACTGACAAAAATCATACGAGATTATATTCGCAGTGTGTATTAGTGTAATTCTGATCGCGGAAAAGGTATAAACCACCACCACCACCATGCGCAAGCGGTGCGCGTCCTTGGTGCGCAGGGTGCGGGGCAGCTCCAATACAGTTCTGGCGATGATTGCTGGCAGAATTGATTGCCCTTATATCGGACATTGCTGTAGCAGACATGTTACTAACTATGTCCGATAGTGTAAATGTATTTGCTTATGCGTGTGTGTTCTGTTTTGTGATTGTTGTATGGGTGCTATTAGTTGCCTGAAATAAATGCTTTTTTTTTTATAAATACGCAAGATTAAAAACTTCGCGGTGAAATATCGCTGCGCGGACAGGCCCTTACGAAACACAAATTAAAAATTGAGCAGTTCCTACTAGATTCAAGATGGAGGGTAGCTATACAAATATAGAACTTAAGAAAGTTGACCATATTACGTTTTTGACATTATGTAGGTACCACCAACAATGATCTTAAATAAAATAGTCCTAAACGTAAGTTATGTGCCAGAAAGCACTTTTTTGTATTCATCGGTTGTCGATAGACTACAGGAATATTACAAACAGGTACATTTGACGTTTACCTAGCAAATAAACAAATCAGCACTGAAAAGGATCTTTTTTAATTACGTTTCGACATCATCCACCAAAGAAACAGGAAGCCTTGCAGCCCTGAGAAGGGCTTTGTCAATAGTTACCTACCTACCAACCTATTTACCAAATTACTCCACGTCACACCGCATTCTGTCTCAGGCGCGCTCGCCGCGCACTCTTCGCGCCAGCTGGACATCCTTGGGCATGATGGTGACGCGCTTGGCGTGGATGGCGCACAGGTTCGTGTCCTCGAACAGCCCCACCAGATACGCCTCGCTGGCCTCCTGCAGCGCCATCACCGCCGAGCTCTGGAAGCGCAGATCCGATTTGAAGTCCTGCGCGATCTCTCGCACGAGGCGCTGGAACGGCAGCTTGCGGATGAGCAGCTCCGTGCTCTTCTGGTAGCGGCGGATCTCTCGCAGCGCGACGGTCCCGGGCCGGTATCGGTGCGGCTTCTTCACGCCGCTGGTGGCTGGCGCGCTCTTGCGAGCTGCTTTTGTCGCCAGCTGCTTGCGAGGAGCTTTGCCTCCGGTGGACTTGCGAGCTGTCTGTTTCGTGCGCGCCATCTTGTGTTCAACTGTCAATTCAATAACATCTGTCAATTACGTGAGCGATGTGACGAGTAGCGACGCGAGCGAGTAAAGCGTTGTCTTTTATAGTTTTGCACGTGAAAATGTGTGTAGAGAGGGGATTCTCGGTAAATTGAAGATTTTGCGGGTAGTTTTAGGTTGTTTTCAGTGTGAGTTACTCGCAGTATGTGTAGATAGAAAGATGTAGGAATATTCCGCTGGTGTAAGTACAAGTGTCGATATTGTTTCTGCGATTGAGTATGGCAACTTATGGCAAAACCCTTATTTATTTAGTATAACCAGTTGCACAAATCTGTCAAAGTCGACGAACAGCGAGTATCCACCCTTACGTTGTTGAAACTTCAACGGTCCGGACGTTTCGCTTCGTCGTTTATACCGCGTACATCGAAGGAGTCGAACAATTTGCCTGCTGCGGTCTTCCCGTCCAACTATAATTTAAGTGTCTTCAAGGCTAGAGTGAATAGGCTCTTAATAAACTAGTGCGCCTGACCATCAATGGTTGCATCTCCGCTTACCATCAGGTGGGATCGCAGTCAAGCACGGGTTTATATCAATAAAAAAAAGAACTATATTAAAGAAGTTCTACGTACTATAACATCTTCGCAGACTGTATGGGGTCCTAGTTTTGAAATGTGGTACCTACTTATGTGGGTTAAGTGGTGAAGTGGTAGGTTCAACTTAAAGTACTTAACTAACTTAAGGTCCTTTGCTTAATCAGCCTTATAATGTTCTCTGCACATCTGGGACTCAGGCTTCCTCTCTGGGAAAGGGAATGGGCCATAAGCCATCACTCGGGCCCAGTGCGGATTGATGGATGTCACTTGCCTTCGAATTTTTGGTTCTATCAAAACAAGCCGGAGCCGGGAGGCGGGACGACCTGGATGTGTTCTTTAAGAATTGGTAAAAAGATGTAAAAGTTTGTGACGGTCAAAAAAAAAAAATGGAGGGAGGCCTTTGGCCAGACGTGGACATCTTTTGGCTGATGGTTATGATGGTAACAACCATCATACCTATAGGTTATAATCTACATATGATTATTTATGGTTAATGACTAATTAAAGTCTTAATATTATGGAAGAAAAAGCAAAGACTTTAATTGAATAGGCGAAGAAAAAGAAGTAGATAATTTAAATGTGTCAGGATGCGCGAGCTTGCGGACGGCGAGCAATGGGTAGCCCGTCGTCCGACCGTCTGGTAACCGTTCGGACCGAGCCCAAGTCGTCGATGGCGCGTATTGTTCCGCGCGCGCCTCAGGTGTCGTCAAATCGTAGGGGCCCAGCAGGGTCGAAGCCTACTTACTGGGGCCATGGGTAGCGTGAAAAAGAAACCCGGGGCCCCGGGATGAAGGCAACGAAGGAACAAGAGTGGGTTTTTAGTCAGTAAAAGCACCATCAGCCACTCCGCCCAAGAGCGGGATTTGTTATTAGATGATTTTCTCATCTAAAAAAAAATCTGTCAGTATCAAACTCAAACTCAAGCATTTATTGCAATTTTTTTATTGATATAAACTAGTGCTTGACTGCGATCCCACCTGATGGAAAGCAGTGATGCAATTGTTGATGCTCACTAGTTTAAAGTTAACATTTAATGATATGTCGATCTGATGTAGGATTTCTACGATGATGAAAAGGCTAAAGAAAGTAGGCCAAAAGACGATTGACATAATTATATCATCAAAGTTCAACGTCTAAAACAATCTGGCCAGTTTAACTTGGCCATATCATGAAGTGATCAATTTTTTTTATTTTTTTTTAATAATTTTTTTCATGACCATAGATACAAGTCTTTCAGTCGAATACATGATCAATTTTTATGATCTTCGGGGTTACCATCACGTTCAAAGTAAGATTGTTTCATTCTTATTTCAGTGTGGACAGAGCATTACAGGTTGTCTAGCGCCATCTCTTACCCACACTGGAAATAAGAATGAAACAATCTTACTTTAAACGGCGTTGTACAGGTTCTGGCCACGACATATATATATGCAAGCTTAAATCGAAGTTGGGTTTTCTTCCAGCAAACAGCTTTAACATAATAAATATCCTCCTCCATTTTTAATAAATAAAATATAAAAAAAGTTTCTACCTATGTCCGTTTTATTGACTTTGAAACCATTCACCAATGTGCCCCAAACCGGTTTCATCAAGTACCTACAAAGGCAATAATGCGAAGATGATTTTAGACCATCAAAACAACAAAAAAAAATTCAAATGTCTTTTGTACCAACAACAAACAAGGAGTTTTTGGCGGGATGTTTTCAAGTGAAGTTCAGCGGCTGTTTTAATTATTCGCAAATTAATTCCTAGTGGTTATTGTGATGTTAAATTGGTGTAGTTTTGTATCTCAAGCTGCAGTTACATATCGTATGTCATGTGGAATCATTGAAACAGGCGCGATTTCGGTAAAATGGAACTAAGAATTATTGTAGTATTGACAATGTTGCGTGAGGCAACGGTCCTCACGCCCCAATCGCCGCCGGGATTCCGATCCCGATTTCCGGCCACCTTAGGCGCGGGCTTGCGAACGGCGAGCAATGGGTAGCCCGCCGTCCGACCGTCCGGTTATCGTCCGGACCGAGCCCAAGTCGTCGACGGCGTGTATTGTTCCACGCGCGCCTCAGGGAGATGTCAGCAAATGGTAGGGGCCGAGCAGGGTCGAAGCCTACTGGGGCCATCAGTAGTGTGAAAACGAAACCCGGGGCCCTGGAAAGAAGGCAACGAAGGAACAGGAGTGGGTTTTTAGTCAGTAAAAGTCTGACACTGTCTCCCGCCCCGCCCAAGAGCGGGGATGTCATAAGATGATTTTCCCACCGAAAAAAAAAAGTATTGACTATGTGGTGTTCAATAATACAATAATTCTGAGCTTTTCGAAGCTTATCGAGAAGGCTGACCCGATACATTTGTTGCCAAATACTGCGAAAACATTAGACTGTGTTACATCCGCGTTCTAATGGATCTCAATGTAACTTAAAGTGACTGGTAACTAAATACTTTCTAAACTTGACACTGGTGGAATGCACAATACGTGCGATGCCGAAAGAAAAGAAACAACAAATTAAATGTATTTCTTTTTAGGGTTCCGTACCTCAAAAGGAAAAAACGGAACTCTTATAGGATCACTTTTTTGTCCGTCCATCTATCTGTCTGTCAAGACTTTTTATCTCGGGAACGCGTGGAGGTATCGAGTTGAAATTAAAACCATATATTCTGGTCTGCGGTCCCTTGAAGCTATGAAAAAATCAAACGTTTAAGTTAACGAAAAAAAAAGATACGGCCGTTTATATCACAAAAAACGTATAATTCGACACTCACAAGAGAATCAAAATTCATATGGTACTTCCCGTCGACCCAGAATCCTAAAATTTGGTATAAAGCAAGGTTTTATAGCACAGATATAGGAATAAATCTAAAACTAGTAAATTTGAAAAAATCTTCCAGATTCCATTCGGGAATTGAACTATTTACTTAAGTATGTTTGTACGGAACCATCACTGCACGAGTCCGACTCGCACTTGCCCAGTTTTTAAGCGTGGCAACACAAATCTACCTACCTATTCGCCAATAATACACGACCATTACAACCTCCCTAGTTGTAGGTAACAAAAAATACAAGTTTTTACGACTTGCAATAAAAAGTATCGCAGTCCCAACCTGCTACACTAGCTGACGCCCTACAGGAAGCTACCACCGGCTAACAGGTGGTCGTGGTTGGCTAATTAGCCTTGAGTACTACCTATTAACTATAATTAGTCATTATACGCCACCTAGGTAGTTGTTACGGTCACGCGATCTGTCGCTTTGCGTGCTGTTAGCCGTGGTAGGTGCCTAGAATTAGCGGTGGATGGAAATTCTTAATGCTTTATGTTAAAAAACAAAGTAAACCTACCGCGTTTGTCTGTCTGATTGTTTATATGTATGTATGCGATAAAGTAAAAAACTAGTTAACGGATTTTTATATTGTGATTCATGAGTATGATTTTGGTGTATTATTGAAATGTCGTGGCTAGATCTTTGAATTGATCACTTCATGATATGGCCAACTAAAACTGGCCAGATCATTTAAACGCATGTTCCACGCACGCCTCAAGAAGATGTCAGCTAACCGTAGGGACTCAGCAGGGTCGAAGTCTACTGGAGCCAAGGGTCTGTTTCTGAAAGGAAAACTAGACCCTGGTATGAAAGGCAACGAAGGAATAGAAGTGGGTTTTACCTCTCGCTCCGCCCAAGAGCGCGGGAAGTCATTGGATGATTTTCCCACAGAAAAAGAATAAAAAATAACTTGCCAAAGTTAATTTTATGCACCTTTCTGACAGCGTTCGTTTAAAATGGTGCGATTTAATTATATCTTTATACCAGGTTTCTGTCATTTCATTTGGTGTTATTCAAGTAATACAATTGGCTGTTTCAAATTCAGTCTATCCTTACAGTAGGTTTCATTCATTCATTTATTCTTTTTAGCTGAAAGACGTCAACTGTTGGACATAGGGCTCCCCCAAATGTCGCCACAATGACCGGTCCTGTGCGTCTCGCATCCATCGGATTCCCGCGACCCTCACCAGGTCATCGGTTCACCTTTTGGGAGGCCTTCCAACGCTGCGTCTTCCGGTACGTGGTCGCCATTCCAGAACAATAGATTTACCAACACGTATTTTAACCATTTTCAAGGTCTTAGCAAGTTTTACACTTTATTTGAAACTAGCGAGATAACATGTGAAGTTACCCTGACGTTCAAAGTAAGATTGTTTCATTCTTATTTCGGTGTGGGTAAGAGACAGAACTATACAGGTTGTCTAGCGCCATCTCTTACCCACACTGGAAATAAGAATGAAACAATCTTACTTTAAACGTCATGGTACAGGTCATGGTTGTCTGTACAAACGTATCGATAAAACAAATGTGATTATTATATAATAACCACTCAGCTGATCGTTATTTTTGACCAATAGATTGCCTGGGATCTGAAGGACATATCACAGCCTTAGAGACCCGGCAAACTGTGGAGTTTCGATCGGCTGATAGTAAGGTTGGTCCCTAAATCAGTATGAAGCTGTATGGACACAAACAGGGGCGCCGACTCCGTGAGTGCTCGGGGGCTCGAGCACCCATGAGAAATAAACAGTGGGTGCCGAGCACCCCTGAGAATAGACATCAAGAAACAGATCAGTAATCGCCTTTTAGGGATGGGCACTTTTTCATTAATCGACGACCCGTTTGGCACAGTGGTTTAAAGCGTCGGTTGAGACGCAATGGTCACGGGTTCGATTCCCGCATCAACACAAATGTTTGTTGATGAAACAGATATTTGGGTGTTTGTGGTACCTTCGTTGTTCCTGGTTTCCATAGTACAAAGGAAAACCTTAGTTCGGGACCTGGACAATGTATGTGATGTTGTCTCAATTTATTATTTATTAACGATGCGGGTAACGGATGCCAGTTACTGATACCGTTATCAAAATTTCGATCAGTGTGCATTTCTCTTCTCATACTTCGCCACTTTTTGGAGTCATCAAATGAGCATGAGCACCCATGAGGTTTTCTAAAAGTCAGAATCGACTGACAAAAAAGTTAAGCATCATACTGATTAGCCATTATTTACTTTCGATCGGCCGATAGTTCCAGTTTGAAGTCTCCAGTTTGCGGGGTCTCTTAAAATAAACATGACCTTAAATCAAAAAGGTTCACTCGTTCAGAAGTTTGGAATCAATTACTGAAGAATCAACAAACAATCGGATAACAAATGGGTTGAATTGGCTAAATTTAAAAGTTGAAAGTTTGCCTAAAAACTGCAATTTAAAAACAAATCCAGTATATTGCCAATTTTGTCTCAAGTATGCGATGTCATGTCATATCGATCACCAGCATTCAGCTTGCAGTTCAAGCTGAAGTTAAAAAAGTTGCACATTAACTATTTCCTAAAGAACTTGGCTTCAGATGTGGAATCAAAATATTATCTTCGCTGACAACTAACCATCAACTCATAAGGCAACTAAAAGTCAACTAAACAAATATCAAACCAGCAACTCTTTTATAGATTAATCTCAACAAACATTTTCAATCTACCCACATTAGTTCTAAGATTTCCTCCAATTCCTCGTTAAGGTAAAGTTGTCGCCGACTTAACTGCACCAAAAACTTACAGAATTGTTTCTTCAATTGTATATTTTGTGAATACCCACAATGGCTTCAGAAGGATCAGATTCCGAAGGCTCAGACATCAACATACAGTCGGCGTTACCAAAATTAATGAACAATAAGAAAACACCCAAGAGTCCTACCAATGACATACTTGAAAAGAAAATGGATAATAAAAAGCTATCGACCAAGTTAATGATAATTCAAGCACTCGTGGATTTAAAAAGTCGAAAAGGCGTGTCTATGCAAGCCATAAAGAAGTACATAGCAGAGAGATACAACGTTGATACAGAGAAGATGAATTATTACATCAAGAAGTCCATAAAATCAGCCGTTGAAGAAGGAACGATAATTCAAACTAAAGGAATAGGAGCCACAGGATCCTTCAGACTGGCTCCCATCAAAGAGAAGAAGCCAAAAACCAAGAAACCGAAAAAAGAAAAGACTGAGAAGACAAAAGATCAAGAGAAAAAGAAGAAATTGAAAGAAAAAACGAAGAAAACTGAAGAGAAAAGTTTGAAAGTAAAAGAAAAATCGAAGAAACCGGAAGGTAAAGGCATAAAAGCAAAAATAGCAAAGGAAAGCAAGGATGATAAACCAGTTAAACCTACTAAGGCTAAGAAGAAAAAGATGGACACTGAAAAGAAGCCGAAAGAAAAAAAAGATGGCGCCTCAAAGGCTAAGAAAGTCAAGATTACTGCGGACAAGAAGACTCCTACCAAAAAGAAAGGGACTATGTTGAGGAGAAAAAGTATTGGTTCGATCATAAAGCCACCGAAAATGAAACCTAGACCGAAAGCATAAAGACGAACAGACATTTTTTTAATTAGTGATGTTTTGTTGATTTACTTATTATATTTAAGGCAATAATAATGTTGATTTTTTAACTAATTATAACTGATTTAAATTTTAATAATTGTTTTATTTTACTACTCCTTCAGTGAAAACACTTTGTAGGCTCGAAGATGTCATTTTCGAGTACAAATCTAATAATAACTAAACTAAATGGTCACTTGAGAATTGCGAAACACCTCAGCTTCGCTCATATTCAACACACGTGTTGAATATTTAGAAATTCTCGTGTATTCAGGGTTCCGTACCTCAAAAGGAAAAAACGGAACCCTCACAGGATTACTTTATTGTCCGTCAGTCTGTCTGTCTGTCTGTCAAGACCCTTTATCTCGGGAATGCATGGAGATATCGAGTTAAGACTAAAACCATATACTCAGGTCTGCGGACTTTTGAAGCTGTAAAAAAATCAAACTTGTAAGTTAACGAGAAAAAAAGATACTTCGGTTTATGTGGCAGAAATTGTACATTTCGACACTTTCAAGGAAATCAAAATTCATAGGGTACTTCCCGTTGACCCAGAATCTTGAAATTTGGCATACAGCAAGGTCTTATAGCACATATATAAGAATAAATCTGAAAACTGTAAATTTGTTGTTACGTCACCATTTATTTTTGCGATTCGAAAAAATCTTCTGAAACTCCATTCCGAAAGAAACCATACTCTAATATGAATTCTTATCCTATAATTTTCGGAGGACCACTATATAATCTATGAACGAATTTGAATTGTTTAATTCGACTGAAGATTTTTGGCGGGATTTTTTCGAGTGAAGTTCAGTGGCTGTTTTAATTATTCGCAAATTGATTCCTAGTGGATATTGTGATGTAAAATCGGTGTAGTTTTGTATCTCAAGTGTCTGCGCAACTGGAGAAAATGTAGAATCATTGAAACAGGCACGATCTCGGTAAAACTGGTGCTGAGAAATTTAATTGTAGCTAGTGACTACCTCAGCGAAGTTTTCCGAGAAGGTTGACTTGATACATTAGCTGCCAAATACTACAAAAACAGAGTGTCTACATCCATATTCTAATGGTAATCAAGTTAACTGTTCATACGAAGACATGGCTTAAAGGACTAGTATAGCCAAAAACAATGACAAAAAAAATTTAATTAAAAAATATTTTACTGAAAGTTTTTTGCCTTTTTGGTCACAAACTGCATTTTGGCGGTACTTAAAAGAAAAAGTCGAAGCAGTTTGGTAATCTTTTTTATTATTGATAGGATCGCGTTTAACCACTATCTTATCTGATGGTAATGATGATGTGGTCGACGATGGAGCACGCTTACCTAGAAGTAACCTATTCACTCTTGACTTAAAGACCCCTAGGTTGTAGCTATCGGGAAACACAGACTCTGGCAGGGAATTCCACTCCTTAGCTGATCGCATAATGAATGTGTTCCCAAAACGCTTTGTACGTACGGATGGGAAGTCCACCATGTAGGTACCGATAGCGCAACGTCGTACGTCAAGTGGTCCGATGATGGAACGGACTTGGTGGAATTAAATTGTGCAATTCCAACGCATAGGTACTTCCCGAAATTTAAACGATAGAAAACCGACAGGCCAGCAACTCGACGTCGATGCTCAAGACTTTATAGTTTTGTCGTAGATATAGTTAATTATTTTCAAACAAAGAAAAGTAAAACAATAAAGAGTGAATATCAAAAACTAAACTTATAATTTTGTTTTGCTATCTGCTTGTCCGAATATTGTAAGATAGTAATTTTTGTAAGAGACTTCATTTACCTACCTAATCTATATGTATATATATGTCGTGGCCAGATCTTAGAAATTAATCACTTCATGATATGGCCAAGTAAAACTGACTATATCGTTTAAACGCTAAAATTTGATGATATGTCAATCCTCGTTTGGCCATATCATTGACGTGGGATTTTTATGATAATAAAAGGTCTGAAGAAAGTAGACCAAACGAGGATTGAAATATCATCAAATTTTAACGTTTAAAGTGATCTGGCCGGTTTTACTTGGCCATATCACGAAGTGATCAATTTCTAAAACGACATATATAAAAGGAGACACTGACTGACATATCAACGCACAGCCGAAACAACTGGAACTAGGATCATGAAAATTTGCAAAAGGTTTCTTTTTATGACGTAGGTGAGCACTAACCGAGGATTTTCTAAAATTCATACTTTAAGGGGATGAAACGGGTTCCAAAGTTTGTATGTAGTGTAGTGTTTGAATGCTTATCTCGGGTTTATTCGTACTGGGAGTTGAGACTTGCGTGTATAAAGCTAGAACTACACTGCGCACACGTGTGCCACACACGTCGATCTGGTCGCGTCGGTCTCCATACATTTTATATGGAAACTAGACTTGTAGAGCTACACTAGATCCACGCCACGCGACGTCGTTCTACGTACAAATCAGGCGTGTTACACGTCGGTATGCGTCGGTCTAACGTAGTTCCAGCTTTAGCCTTTCATGGAGAAGTACGTGTTGATCATAGCTACTGGTGACGTTAGGACTAACGAGTCGATGTGTTTACCCCCCGTGTTAGTACGCGTAGGTAGTACATGGATTGAGAAATGTACCTTCACGTAGATGAAGTCTCTGGCAGAAGGTGGCCGTCAATAAGTTGCGAGGATAACGTTTCTAAAGTTTCAACGCCCAGCACTGGGTTGCGACAGTCGCTGTCGCCATTTCACCATGAGATCTCGCCGGAACTCTGTCCGCCATGCCGCAACCTGGCGCGGCAGCGGCGTTTCGCCCCGGCGTTGCATCTCCACGCGCAAATCGTGCATGCGTGCAAGGACTGTTGCCTTCAGGTCCCATGGTGGCAAAGTTTCGACAGTAGAAATCAATCACTCAGTTTCTCATGTTTTATCTTTTGTAAGTGAATAACATACTATGATATCACCTTTAGTAGATAAAGGAATAAACGTCTAAAATTCGGCCTTTATTTTTCCTTTTGGTTTCGCACGGTTTGTGCATTTGGCCAATGTCAGAAAGTACCTAATATTTCGTTTTTGATACGGAATACAAACCATTTCCCATTACAATGCGGGTGTAACACATTCTATGCAGTATTTGGCAGCAAATCTATCGAGTCACATGAGTAGATAATATCTATCTGAGACAGAATGGAACTCATGTGGTCAAAACTAAGTAGAATCAGTTTCATTCGGTCTCAGTTCCATTTTATGTAGATCGCGCCTGTTTCACGGCTGCTTCACGTCTGTAGGCGAAACTAGACCAATTTTGCTGCATAATATCCACGAGGAATCAATTTGTGACTAATGAAGCCACTGAAATTGGATCGAAAAAATTCAGCCATCAAACTCAAACATGGCTCGAATTACGGCCTATTTATCACCTTTGATACATATCACCAGTTGAAGTGGAAGATTTTATTTAATTGCATTATATTATTTAAGCACGCATCACCGAAGCACCATCAAAGTTTTTAAATAAAACTTTTTTAAACGTCTGTTGCGTGATTGCGTCACAACCGGTCAGTTATACTGAACTGGAACTATATTGGCACAGTTGTGAGGCGCACTATTATTTTTATTTTTGTTTCGTTTATACCTAGCTAAGGTCTTTTTTATATAGCATGGCTAGGATGATAGCAGGACGAAAATATGCTTCTTTATGATGAGAGACAGCATAGCATTGTATGAATCTTACATCTGTCACCGGTTCATGCCTGTCACCCGCACCATTCTTTAGCAATTGTAGTGTACTGGCAGAATAGCCGCAACCGGCTCAATTGCCAAAACAAAAAAAAAAATTAGTGTAGTACCTACCTTGTGTTGTGCCGAATGAATCCATTTTCTTTATTATTTTAAATATTTAAAAAAAAAATGATGGAGATGTCTGTGTAAAGGTTTTGTTAGGTACTATTTTGTTTGGTTTTTACAACAAAGTTTATTCTATTCTGATCACGTGATTAGTTTAAAAATAACAGACAGAAGGTTCTCAATTTAAAAACAAAATCTATGAGTTGGTACTTGGAAGAAACAAATGTGGGTAGAAAGTACTCACACTCATTTGAAGGAGTTTTTGTCTTTGACAGCTTAATTTGATAGATGAGACGTAGTATGTTAAATTGAATTCAGAATTCGCTAATCAGTATTTAACTTAAGAGGGTCCTTTTTCACTCGCCTGTCGTCAACATCGAGCATGATTTAAAAGCTTGTTACTTCATCTAACGCAATCCAACGTGACGTTTGACGAAAAGGTAACGCGAAAAAAGAAAGATAACGCCTGAAAATTCTGTTAGCATTCGGTAATTCCGTGATTTACTCGAATATTTTACAAAATCTGTTTTTTTTTTTAAATTGATATGAACCAGTGCCTTACTGCGATCCCACCTGATGGCAAGCAGAGATGCAATCATGCATGATGATGTAGTTCCAGGAAATACGTGTTTTTTTAAAACCATACACGTGTTTTTGTCTGTGTGGTAAATAAACATGATTCCTTTCTTTCTTTAAGTAAATTTATGACTATCCACCTCAAAAAAATGGTGATATCTACATAATTATATGTAATAATCGAAATTATTTCACCTGACATCGCACCGTCCGGTCCGTCCCTTCGTGACGTCATTCAAACCATTTCTAGGTCATTAGTACTGCCTAATAATCGATTTATAGGACTAAGTTAGGGTGGGTGATGAACCAATAACTTACGCACCAGTATGTATGCTTTGTTTTCATTCAGTCGAAATTGTGTATAGACGTGTGTCGAGCTTATTGTTGATTCATTTATGACAAGCCGACAGAATTTTCCATCAGGTATCTAAAATGACGTATTTTTTTACGGTTTCGTACCCTCAAAAAGGAAGTTTGAAAGTGGCGCCAGTGACTGAAAAGTTGAAGGGGAATCGTTTGTCTTGGTATGGTCATGTAAAGAGGAGAGATGAAACGCATGTTACTAAAAGAGTTATGAGTATACATGTGGATGGGTAGAGAGGGAGGCAAAAGAAAAGATGGATGGATTGTGTGAACAGTGATATGAAAGAAAAGGAAGTTAGTGATAGTATGACGATTGACAGGATAGAATGGAAGAAAAAAACGTGTTGCGCCGATCCCAAATAAGATGGGACAAGAGCAGGAAGATGATGATGACCCTCAAAAGGAAAATACGGAACCCTCATAGTATCACTTTTGTTGTTCATCTGTCTGTCTGTCAAGACCCTTTATTTTCAGAACGCGTGGAGGTATCGAGTTGAAATTAAATACATATACTCAGGTTTGCGATCCCTTGAAGCTGTGAAAAAATCAAACCACTGAGTTATCGAAAAAAAGTTTAAACCGCCTGATGCAAGTCCTCATTGGACACGAGTATTTCGAGAGGTTTTGGATCTGGCAGGAAGAAACGCTCGGGTATCACCATTGTGCGGATTATCTGGAGCCCATAGTGAAGCACATGGTGGAAGTTTGTCCCCACTTGGGCATAACTCGTAGAGGGGTTCGACGGCAAACTGAGCGTCCGGCTCTAGTTTAGGCCATAGTGTGAATCAAAAGGGAATGGGAAAGAGTAAACTCCTTCTGATGAAATGAGTGTTAAAAAACTTGTGTGCTTCTTGTTTTGTTATTGTGCGCTCCATCGGGGTTTGCGCCGTGTGCCTGGGCACCCCTGGCACTGCCCTAGTTACGGCACTGACTACGCGATCATCTACAGGTTAGTTGCAATTAATGTTTAAATAATATTTATTTATTTAATGCTTTATGCACACAAAAGTACAAAGGCGGACATTTTCTACCAGTCAACCTTTGGGTGATGCAGAGAAAAGTGCAATAAAAGAGAGAGAAAAAGGCGAATACAGAAATAGATTTCTAATCGACCATAGAATAGATATACTAATAAACCATAGATTAAATACAATACAATTATACAATATATACTCAAGTTAATACACTACATACATACACTAAAATACTTAAAAAATTGATGCAAATCGACAATAGGAAAACATTAACGCTGTGATGATACTACAGTTAACTTTTTACGAATTAGCTCGCAAACTTTGGTTTTGAATGATAATCGGCTTGGTGCCATCCTGATTTCCTGGAGGAGCGCATTCCACAGAGAAATAGTTTGAATAAAGAAGGAATAGTGAAGAAAGACAGACCGCCGTTGAAAATAAAATTACTGTAATTTTAAAAATTGTAATGTGTTACTGTAATTTTAAAAATTGTGTGCAGTGGTGGCCGAGTGGTAACGGCCCCGACTTACGAGTTGTAGGTTGCGGGTTCAAACCCAGCCAGGCGCATTACTTTGTGTAATTTATTTCATCACCACTGCTCTCAAAACGGTGAAGGAAAACATCGTAAGGAAACCGGCATGTCCTAGAACCAAAAATTCGAAGACATGTGACATCTGCCAACCCGCACTGGGCCCGCGTGGTGGATTACGGCCCATACCCTCTCCTAGAGAGGAGGCCTGAGTCCCTGCAGTGGGAACATTAAAAAAAGGCTGATTATGCTTATGCTGCTTAAATTGAATGTAATCTGGATCTTAGAGATTTGAAGAAAGGATTGTTAGAAATTGTTCTAGTTAAAGGGTTTTAATAGGGGAATGAAAGTTTAAAAAACAAATCGTAGAGCAAGCGGCTTGCGTTGCCAAACCTAATTTAACTTTTTCGCTATCAGGCATTTCATCTTAAAAGCCATTGCTGCAGCATATTCTCAAAACTGTTTATGCCGTCAAATGCAGGTAGGCCATCGCACGTTCCTAGTTTGGCGGGTTCAGCTGTGTAGGCTCTGCTGCTACGGCTGCTAAGACCCTCAAACGGTGCAAATACTGTAACCTTATTGGTAATCCACCTTCCACCACCACCTTCGATCCTGCATGTCGTGCCCTGTTACCTGTTCACGTAGGGACCTAATGACAGCATCAGCGGACGGCACTGCCGTGGCCGAATACTGGGCCATACAAGGAATTTGACTAGTTTTGCCATCGATAAGCTAAGAAGAAGATTGGTAATTTCAATTTTGATCTGTTTAGGATCGAAGCGCTTGAGTAGATCATGAAGTCCGTGCGCGTCTCCTTTTCAAAGCAATTTTACACCGACTGATCGAAACTTTGTGTGACCAGGACCTGTAGCATGACTTATAAAGTAAGATTGTTTCATTCTTATTTCCAGTGTGGGTAAGAGATGGCGCCAGACAACCTGTATAGCTCTGTCTCTTACCCACACTGAAATAAGAATGAAACAATCTTACTTTGAACGTCATGGTAACCCCCGCAGAGGGCGGGCTCGTTCGTTGCCCAAAGAATTACCATTACCATTCAACGTGGCAATACTGCCATGCCAGTCTTCTGGGTACATTTCCGCATGACAGCTTCGTGAAAGTGTACTTCGAAGCCTGAGTGTATTTTGCGATATTATATAAGTACATATACATAATTACTCTAAACTAATACTTAGTTAATACATAATTAAGTTTTTAAAAAGTTAAACGCCACATCAAAATAAACGTGTTCACATTCATTTTCTTATTTATGATAAGAATGAAAATGGTGACAAGCATTGCATCATGGTCTAAAAAAGGTTGATAATTCAGGATTTTTAATATGATATCTTAGTTTTGTGATTTCTTTCAGTTATTTCGGTAAATAATAATTAAGCTGTACTAGGTTATAATAATAGGAACACGCATGACAAAAAAGATCTGCGGTTTGTGAAGTTACAGAATCAAAATCTGATCAATTTGATTAGAGTAAGTTATTTTTGTTTTTTCACTGGTTATTGTGATTGTAGTTTTTCTTTGTTTTAATTATATTCGTATTGGCTATACCCGTAATTGTTCACGCGAATGGGCAATGTGGAATCATAGAATCATACACAAACTCAATAAATTGTAGCTGTTAATTTTATTGAGAGTTTGCCGTAAAAGCTAGCTCGATTTATATATTTGCTGCTTCTGAAAAATACTTGATTCAACAATTGTTAAATCCGTAATCTTATGCAAAACATATTTTTTTGTAACTGTACTTACCACTATAGTATAAACTACTAAAGACTTGACCTAAATTCCTCAGTAGCCAGGTCTTAAAATCCCAAATTAAAAAGAAATCAAAACTGTTTGTGTTTTGGGTTTTCGGCGGGATTTTTTGAGTGAAGTTCAGTGGTTGTTTTAATTATTCGCAAATTAAAGGTTAAAGTGATGGAAAATTGGTGTAGTTTTGTTTCTCGAGTGTACAATATGCACAACTGGACAATATGCGAAATTATTGAAACAGGCGCGACCTCGGTAAAACAAAGCTGTTTTTTTTTGTTTTGATTTTAACTACCTCAGCGAGAATTGCGCTGGATTCGAAGTCGTTTCGAAGAAGGAGCCGTCCGCATGGAAGTCATTAAAAATCTGCCCTAGAGTGAGAAAAGTCGTTAGACAACTGAACCTTATAAATAATATTATATTATAAGACACTAGGAATCTGTAGAAATGTGTATTTTTTGTGATAACGCCTATCTTAAGATTGACGACAAATTTTCTGTAGATCAAAAGTTCTCTAGTTAAAAGAATTACAGGCTTCTCGTCTTGTCGGTCAAACATTCGGTTGGTAGCTGAAAAGGCCTGTCTTCGTAAGTGTCACAGATGAAAGTTCCTGTTGGCGAAATGTCCATAGCTAAAAGATTCTGTTAGGGAAACGGAAATAAATTAATCGTCCTGTCGACGAAAAGTCCAATGACGAATCGGTCTTAGGAGAACGGTTTCTGAATCGGTATACAATGTAATTGTATTCGACGTAAAATTAGGCAGTATGATCGAAAGACAGGCTTCCCGTAGGAGTAAAAATAATATGTTTAAAATATTTAAAAATGTGTTCGGTATGGGATTTGGTACATGTGAAATCCTGGAGGAGCGCTGGCCTGGTGTTGCCTGATGAGCGTACGTGACCCACTGCCGCTGCCCCTTGATGCCTACCACTCTCAAATATTTAATGTCTTTGACCATTCCACTGCGCACATAATGTTAGAATGTAGCAGATTCTGAACTAATTGTGGTCCATTGGTGTAATTGCTGCTAGGCGTTCTGATGTGAGGATAAACAAATAAATGTTTATTAAGATGTCATTATGGCGGTAATGCGGAATTTAAAAAAGGATCTTCATAAAATTGAAAAAAAAAACATAATTTAAAAAAAGTGTCTAAAATTTATTTTCCATTGAAAAAATACCTTCTTATTGTAAAAAGATGCGGTGTCTATGGCTACAAGAAATAACAATCTAACAATATTGTTCGTAAAATTTTAAAATCTATACCTTCGTGAAATTATCAAAATTACACTAGGCAATAATAAAATGTTTTGTAAGCTTGTAACATCAATTCTGAATTCCAATAGTTAAGTTTATTTTACGATTTGAAGTGTTTTCAAGAAATTGCTAAACCATTCTTTCATAAATTTGAAAAATACATCTGTTCGAAAATAACGCAATGAATTTTATTGAACTGCCAAAATAAAAACACATTGATTGTGCTATTTCCAAACTTACGTATTTTCACCACGAGATCGCGAAATCAGGTTTTTCTTAAAATTATTTTTTTTCGTTATTATTGCCAATTTTTTTTTTTCTTTTCTGTTAAATAACACAAAATAGTATTTTATTTCAAAGCATTGAAAGTTGAATTGTCAAAATGAAAAGCCTTAAACTTTTTATAAACTTTTTACAAGCCTTCGTATTTTTACCGCGAAAACGCGAGAAACACGAAATCGATTTTTTTTCTTATCATCTATTTTCCGTACTACTTATATTTTTTTTTATTCGTAGTTTTTTTTTTTATTTACGATCTAGGAACGCAACTATTTACAAGAAATAGTATTTATTTAACCCCTCCATTGTCAATGGGCGTTCGTTCACAATACGTAAGCAGTTAAAAGTCAATACATTATTTAAAAGGGGAGATAGGGGAAAAAATTACAACTTTTGTATTTAATATAACAATGGAACATTATTAATTGTTTTATTATCTGTTCAAATATGTATACATATTTTTTTGTTTCTTCTATATTTAGAATTTTTAAACACTTTTTCTTTAAACCTTAACCTAGCTATAATTATTTTAGAAAATGATTGCGACAAATATTCATCTTTCTCTGTAGGTATATTGTATTGTCTCTGGTCTAGTACGTAAAACTGAAACACATTTACTTAGGTAATTTTGTTTTGAAATCTCTGCTTGTGAGTAATATTTTACTAGATATCAATATACCTGGGGTGATTGTTTCGTAAATTGACTGAAAAACCGAAATTCAGGTAAGAAAACAACTTATTATCTAAGAATGCAGGTGCTTTTTTTCTAGTAAACGATCTTAGGGCAAGATGCTGGAGAATGTTTAGGTGGGAGAAAAATGGAATCAATATGGCTCCTGTTTTGAAAAAATCTAGGATCATCTTAATCCATTTTATTAAATTAATTATAAATAAGAATTAGCTCTAAAAATCTATATTTCAGTAAAAATCTGCAGCATAACTTTCCGACGGGAAACTTCAGGTGATTGACTCTAGCTAATGAAGTCCTAAAAATTCGACAAAAAATAAAGATATACTTTCCACAATCGAATATATATTTAAAGGAAATATCACTGACGGATTATAAATAATACTTTGATAATATAACATGAGCCATAAACCCAGCAAATAGGCCCAAATCATGTGAATAATTCATTATATCGGCCATTCTACTTGAATGACATCACTACGTAGAGACCACCAACTTCCTATATGATAATCAACCTTATTCACTTTTAATAAAGCTGATTATAAATCGATTAATGGTCAAAAGTAATTTCTTAAGTCACTTTTCCGTTTAAATCTGAAAAAAATACTTTTGTTATCTCACTCCAACTCGTGCCTAATCCCCATAAGTCAGACAGAGACACACGTATATTTGTTGAGCTTACCCGTCTCGTAGAGAGGATATTGGGGTCATGGAACGTGTTTGAATTTCGAAACACGTTCCGTCCAATACCGTGCGTTGTTATTCACTGTTTTATCATTGGTTAGCTGCCCTCCGTACCACAATGTTCAGCCTTTAATAAAATCGATACGGATTCGTACGGGAATATCGCTTCTCTGTCGTTTAAAGGTGTCGCTTTGTGTTTTGTGGTACTCAAGCTATACACTGTGACCGTATCTTTTATGTTATTCGTGCAGCCATTTCGTTTCGAAAGATGTCCGGAGTGACTTTAATCGTGACGTTTTGATACGTTTTCTATAGTTTTTTGACGTTTAAGAAGACACCATTGCTGTGGATCTGTGACGGTAAGTGGTTTGCACCTTATTTCATAAAGATATTTGTGTAAAATTGTGTTTCGGCTGAGATTTCGGAGGGAAAACGTCAAAAATTCCTATTTTAGTACCAGAACTGTGTTGTAACACTGAAATAACTTCGAAATTCGTGCGTGACGTCACGGCCATTTGAAATTTGTATTCAATTACTGATTCCGTTAGTGTTTTAATCGATTCGCTTGTAGAAAATCGTGTTATTTTTTTAGATAAATTGTTTTTTATTTTGTTTTGATAAAAAATCGATTTTTGACGTTTTACTTTTGTTTGTTTACATATATTTTAGTGCAGATCTAGTGACTAACGTATAATTTTAGTATGTAAGATGGCTTCAAATGACAATTTGTGCTAAGATATCAATAACATGGTTTCTTATTACTTCACAGTAAAGACTAAAATGCTTTTACTGCATATTTTGATTGGATATTATGTGCTATCTCTTTCTCGCATTGTTTATTGTTGTGTTTGCGTCTCTGTCTAGCTCATGCCTTGCGACTTATTTATAGAGACCGTGGTGTGTATGCCGTTCCCCTGTGTCGCCCTACATTTATGATAGTGTTGTAACTTTGACGTATCGTTTAATCGACATAACTTACTGATATCGATAACATTATTTGTTTTTAGTATGGATCGTGTAATACGTTGTTGTTATTTATTTTTGTTTTGTTTCTTGTCACGTTTTATTTAATAAATTAATAAGACTCTTCTAATATGGTGAAAAAGTAAGAATCTGTCTAATATGGTGGTTTTATATAAAGTTATACATACGCCGATATACGTTTTCTTGTAAATATTTAACTCTAGGTAACAATCAAGTCATTATGTTTATTTAGGGGAAACTTTTATGACAGAAAATCTACCTAAGTCTTTGACTTAAATGTTAAGGCATATTTTACGCCTTATTTTAGATTTTACAGTTTAAAGTATTTAGAAATATTTTGATAGTAACATGCTTTTCCCTTTTATTTAACAGGTATAAGGCACTTCCTAACCAAGGTTATTATATAAAAATTGCTCTGACTAACCATTTTCAAGTTGACCATTACTGGTCTGCGAGTTTAACTTTTTCTCGCTAGTTTTTATAGGGAACTCACCGTGAAAAATTCAAATTTCATGTTATTATCTATATTTGTCAGTTTGGTATTTTTTAAACATTCCTCGGTACCATCATTTAAAGTCAAAGTCAAAAGTTTTTTATTTCACATAGGCCTACATGGGCACTTATAAAACGTCAGAAGCTAGTGCACGGTTCCAAATTGTTCGATTCCTATGGAGAAGAACCAGCAAGAAACTCCATGGTCACTCTGTAAAAAAAAGTTGTTTTTACAATAAATAATTTAAAATCAGAACACATTCTATTTTTCCAAATAAGAAAATAAAAATTTCGATTTAAACATTCTTAAAATGACAAGCTAATACACAACCTACTCGATGTCTAAAAATAACAATAATAATTTCTATCGACATTCACCCCAACACTGTCCGAGATAAAAAAAATAAAATGTCTGCCGCCATCCGCTGCGTAGGGATTATTATTACTCCCATCCCTTATATACATAATAAACCTTATTTACTAAGTACTAAAGTCCATATTCTATTGGTGTAGATGAATACGTTTGTCGATGAAGGGATAATGTGATGTCATTGGAATTTCGACTTTGTTTTGTTGGTGTAAGGTTGTAAATGTTGGAAATAGGGTTTGATAATAAAAGCAAATAGTACGATTCTATTGAAATATCTCTGTTGATTTACGAGGGGCTAAAGATGGTGGTCGACAAGAAAGCTTATTTCGAAGTTTTTATCCACGTTTGGATACTATTCCTCTGTGTCTTTCTCCGAAATAGCAGGACTCATTTCTGTGACGTCGATAAATACTCCATTGTGTGTTCATTACTTTGTCTTAATGACTTTTTATTTTGTGTTCTGAATAATGTTGTTATAAAGAGGTGTCTGTTTTTTTTTTACTTTTTTTTTGTGAGCTCCTTTTTCTGATCAGCTTAGTCTGAAGGATGGCTGCCGTACGTGAGGTCCTAGGTTCGATTCCCAGCCTTAACAAGGAGTATTCTCATTTTACAGTGTTTTGTCCAAAAAGGAGTTCTATCCTGAATGTTCGATCTACCCTTGATAATGACTTCGGACAATCTAAGATTGTATAATTTTTTTTTTCTTAGATGTTATTCGATATCCTTTGTATGACTAATTTATGAACAGGGATACGATAACGTGATGATACTGGTGATACATCATTATCATAAAACCGATACAGCAAACCGCATGGCAGTGGTAACAAAACCAGTATAAGATGGCCTCGCATTCTATTGATATTTCGTACTACGCTAGGCCAAAATAAATTTGACCACAGACGTAGGGCCGACTGCATCGTCGTTCAAAATACACGACATGATGTGAAATCATCAATGAACCAATGACTGATTTTCTATTTTTTTTTTTTCTATTAAAAACACTACACTTCAAAATTTAAGTGATCGACTCAAAATTGGAGACGATAGCATACGGTACTATTTATAATATAACAATATAAGAAATCATTTGTCAAATAATATATTTACACTAACTGGTTCACGCGACTTTTTCCGTCCCATATTCGTAAAACAGCTCAATGCCATTTGGTTACAATATAATTATTTTTTAACGCGTTACCTTAATTATTTTTTAAATAAAAGTAGCTAAGTTACTTCATATAACATTACCTATCAACCAGTGAAAGTCCCGTCAAAATTGGTGAAGTCGTTTCGGAGATTAAACGGAACAAACAATAGACATTTTCATTTGTTTTTTTCGTTATAAGGACCCACGCAATCAGTAAAAAAAAATTATCTAGATATTACAAATAGCCATTTAATTTTTTTAAATATATTATAGAAATTCCAATTAAAAAAAGATTATAATGCCCGTCCAAAAAAGCACCCTATTCCCTACTTAAAATTGCCCTCGGCTATCTCCGGCTCTGTCGGCGGTTCATCGCATTGATCGAGTTTTTTTTTTTCTGTCTAAAAAACGCTCATCCCTTAACAGTCACCTGTCCTAAACATCACTCTAGTATTATAAAGACGAAATTTTGTGAGTGTGTTTTTGTTACTTCTTCACGCTCGAACGGCTGAACGAATTTTGATGAAACTTGGTACACGGGTACACTATGTCCTGGATATTTTTAATCCCGGGAGTAAGTTTCCTTGGGTCTATTTTCTACTTTCACGTGGGCAATGCAACCAGTAGCAGTTAATTAAAAATGAAAAATAATGGATTCGAAATATTTTATTTGCAATAAGCAGTTGCCAATCCTAAGGGAATTTGGTTATTAAGATAAAACATATCTTTTGTCCTAATGTCCTAAAGTGGACTGGTAGAAATATATTTTTAGGTCTTGTCAGCCTTTACAGTGTGTTTAGCGTCAAAAAAGCAAAAGCGTGCTCCCAGCATCAACGAGCAACTTGGTGGTTCCATTAACAACAAAAATACGAGAAACAACACTTTTTTTTAATTATTAGCTTTTAAGTCTGTCATATAGTCGTGACCGTGGCGTGATGGACACATTTTGCTTTGTCATGTACACATGACTGTGGCGGTTAAAAAAACTCATAAACAAATAAAGCATTAAAGATGTGGTCTATCCTTGAGACAAGTTTTTTCCAAATTCTATCTATTATTTTTAATTAACAAACATCCAAACATTAAGACTTACACATTTCTAATATTAGCCAGGGATGAAGCCCTTAAATTTGATCAGAAAAAGCATCCCTTACCGTCATCGTATCTCTAAGGGATAATAATGACCACGTTGGACATATCGAATGTTGCTCGAGAGTCGGCATACAAAAACCACCGTTAGTACTTGGACATAAAGACTATTAAACGTCAAATCTTATTTTGAATTTGTTACGAATTGACAGTGACTGTCAGCCGTAACAATAAGGACGATTTTTGTAGTGTAAGTATTGCCTATTTATTTTTTATTTTATTTTATTTTATTGTTTTCGGAAAACTTACAGCTAGGATACAGATAGTTGAAAAATATTGAAAGAAGGCCAATTACAAGTTTTCACAAATAGTATTAGAGCAAGACAAAAGACAGTAGACAGATAAAAAGAAAGAAGTAAAGACGCTCGGAGCAATAAACGACAATAAAATAGCTATGACACGAGTTTGAGATTATACAATACAATAATAATATACCACGACTTTCACACAACGCCAACTAGTCCCAACTGAGTACTATGAGTCAACAACTGATAAACATACTTATATATTTGTAATTACATACATATAATAGATAAATTATACCCAGACACTGAACAAATGAATTTGCTAATCATACAAAAATTTGTCTTGGGTGGGAACCGAGCCCACGACCTCCGGCATAACAGTCAGGGCCAATAACCACTAGACAAACGATCCAGTCTAATTTTTGTAGCGAAGTGTTGTCAGTAATACGTGGTTGAGTATACAATACAATGTTGTTACTTATTATTGATAATGTAAGGGTTGTCTTATTTGTGGTCTGTACTAAATTGCCCGGAAGCCATACGCTTGCATTTTGCACGCGAAGTTTTTTTTTTTATTAATGGGTATTATCAATCAATTTTTTTTAAAGTTATTTTGTTGTTAAGCGTAGGTAGTGTAAATTAAGGCACGGCAGATATTAATTATAATATGTAATATGTATCCCTTAAAAAAAGTTTAGTAAAAAAAAAAATCATATACAGTGTTCCATTTTGTTCCCGATCTCCCCTATCGATTTTTTTTTTCTTTTAATATCTCAACTACGAAAGGGTTCACCGGAAAAGGGCGGTTTAAAGAGGGTTGATTTTATTTGGGTCTCTGACTAGAGCCCAATAATTGTAATCATACTTGGTCAAAATATTCTGGATCAAGTTCTTTCCAAGTCTCGTCACAATTTGTGCTTTACAACGGAAATTTCAACTAGTGTACCAGTCTGACCACGTTTTATCATGTCATTAAGTCACTGGGTTGAGGAGACCAGATAATTTAAAGACGCTCCATGCAGTGACGTAGTTACATAGCATAGTCGGCCTTATAATATTCCCAATATTGGGACTCGGGCCTCCTCTCTAGGAGAAGGAATGGGCCGTAATCCACCACGCGGGCCCAGTGCGGGTTGGTGGATGTCACATGTCTTGAATTTTTGGTTCTAAGACATGCCGGTTTCCTCACGATGTTTTCCTTCACCGTTTTGTGAGTAGTGGTGATGAAATAAATTACACAAAGTAATGCGCCTGGCTGGGTTTGAACCCGCGACCTATAACTTGTAAGTCGGGGCCGTTACCACTCGGTCACCACTGCCCCCGCTCCCGTGACGTAGTTAGTAATAAAAAAATGTGACCACTTTTTTACCCGGCTGCGGCAAAGTCCAAAAGGGATATTTTTTATCACGAAATTGATCGAAGAAGTACTGAATTGTCACGGCAGACCAATTTGAAAATATTTGAGATTGTGGAAAATGATGCATGATTTTATGCTTCCATTAGTCGGTGCCCCTGAAGCTTGGAGGCCCCCTAACATGAGGCAGTAGTAGCTACGCCCCTAGCACCATATAAATTTCTGGTATTCGGCTGCGTCTGATTGGAACATTAATGTTAGGAAATTTGAGAGTATTTGAGTTTGTGAAGACTGTTCCACGATTTTATGCTTCCATATGTCGGGCCCTCTGAAACCTAGGGCCCCCTAATTTGATGCGGCAGTAACTATGCCCCTGGCTCCATGTAAAATTCTTATATTCAGCTGCCTCTCCAACGTTTGGAACACTCTAGACAAATTATTTGATCGCCATGTTTTGCTGTGTGAAAAAAAACTCCAAAAAAATTCGCAGAAATTTTGATAACAGATGTTTTTTTCCTTATTTATAATCTCCTTTATGTTATGTAGTACAAAGAGGTACCCAACCTTTTCAATTCTCCGGAACGTGCCGCTTGCGTAGGCTTCATTTCTCTTTGACGAGCTTAATCGATATTTTTAGAATGTGTCGTTGCTTCCTTTTACGTATTAAAAATGATACGTAAACAAGAGGTATATGTGTAAGTGGCAAGACACATCACTCGTAGAACAGATGGTCCATGGGGCCGACAGGTTCTGGGGTGAAGGACGCAGCGTTGGAAGGCCTCCCACAAGGTGGACTAATGACCTGGTGAGGGTTGCGGGAGTCCGATGGTTGTGAGACACATAAAACTGGTTGTAAAAGTGACACTTTGGGAAAGCCCATGTCCAACATTGGACGTCTTTCGGCTGAAATGATGATGACAATAATATATCATTTTAATTGTAAATTAAAAAAATCTGGATGCAATTGACATTTTATGAAGGTAAAAAAAAAATGTTTTTGTTTCCCATAGGCCTACATGGGCACTTATAAAACGTCAGAAGCTAGTGCACGGTTCCAAATTATTCTTTTCCTATGAAGAAGTACCTACCGGCAAGAATATCCATGGCTACTCTTTTAAAACAAAAAATGTTGTTCTGACAATATTTTCATATTACATATTAGCAGATAATATGTAAAGACAGTGTAGACCAGTCAATATTGTACTCAAAAGTAAAAATAATCATAATAAAAAGTAAGTCGTAATAGGAAGTAATCTAAGAATTCGTGGAGTCACGAGAAAAAAATTGAGTAGAACACTGAACATTTACACAATATTGTGAGTTACCAGGGCGTCACATGTGCAGAAGCAGTCATTGCTAAACAAGCGTGTCTTCAACATAGTCTTTAGTCTTGTAATACACTTTAATTGTTTAGGACACGCTTAATATGGGTTTTGAACTTTCCCTCGCTAAATTCAGTCAGCGCCTTTGACAGCTTGTTATAAAAGCGTATGCTGTTTACTAAAAATGACTTGCTAAAGCAATTCGTCTTTCAAGGTTTATAAAAGACTAGCATTTGCCAGCGGCTTCGCCTTCGCAAAAATATGATTATGCCTATAGCACTCAAGTAGCATTGTAAGTGTACGTAGTACGAGCAATGGTTAACTCGCCGTCCGGCGTTCCGGTAGCCGTCCAGACCGAGCCCTAGTCGTCAACGGCGCGTGCCGTTCCACGTGCGTCTCAATAAGATGTCAACAAAACCTCAAGGCTAGGTCCACGGGGAATTTCTGAAAAGGAATCCCGTAGTTCTAGATAGCAAAAGGCAACTGTAGGACACATGTGTAGTTTTAGTCAGTAGAAAGAAATAAAGAAAACGAGTTTATTTACGACAAACATGGCACATAACTTAACAAATAAATAAATTTAACATTAAAAAACGACGCGCAAAACGGTCAGCGCTCTGCAAAATGTTGGGGCTCATGTAATGAACACAGTAGAAGTTTGACACGCTTTCTCCCTCTACCTTAGACCGGGGGGAAGTAATTGGATAATAACCATCTAAAAAAAAAAACAGTGTACCATTAAAATTACTCGTGCGACCCTCTAATCATGTCAATTCGAGTTCGGTCATACAGGGTTATCGATTAAGGAAAACCAGAGGTAGGTACTTGAGTAGGTAATAAATAAATTAATAATGTACCTAATATCATTTTTATCTTGTTATCAGATGCAGCAACCAATGAACCAGCCTGAACCCATAGGGTAAGTTTTTAAATAAATATATTTAGTACACAATAGTATAGAACTTATTCGATGCAAGCAACACAATACAACTGCAACATAATTATAATCATAATCATTTATTTTGTTTGTAAAACATAGGTATTACAGAGGGTGGTATAAATTCACAGTGCGCTATGTTTTGCCGAATATTGGCATACAAACTTAAAGTACCTAAATCTCAGCATAGTAACAAATAATTAAAATCATAATATAATGTCAAACAATTAAATAGTACTTTCAAAAAAAAAAAATAGAAAAATCGAACAGAATAATTGAAATGTCACAAAAATTAAATAGAATGTCAAAAATTAAATAGAACGTAAAAAAGTTAAATACAATGTCAAAAAAAATAAATACAATGTCAAAAAACTTAAATAGAATATCAAAAAAATTAAATTGGTTGTCAAAAAAAAAAATGTAAAATAGAATGTTAAAAAATTAAATTAATTAGGAAAAAAAATACATTAAAATAGTAAATAATGTCAACAAAATTATTAATGTAATCGTGCAACAACACAAAATAATAAAAGAGAGAGTATAGAAATACAATACAGTTACGCTGAGTGTGCCCCAACCAAAAGGGTCCAACTGAGCAATTGCTGGGCGTCAGACACACAGCGCAAGTTTTCAGCTGGCACCCCACTGAGACGCACGAATGATGGTAAACAAAAATTATATACACTTAATAGCGATCTCGGCAGCCTTTATCCTGTCCAAGAGCAGATTAATCGCAAAAAAAAGTTGAAAGCCCGATTGCAGCGCCACCTACCAATTCAAATCAATTGTAATTTTCGAACCATTCAGGGACCTACTCAAATATACAAACAAAATTTCATCCAAATCGGTCAAGCAGTTTAGGAGTTAGGTGACAAATACATGTACAGAAAAATTAATATTAATGTATTATATATAATATCAGAAATTGCGAAAGCTGTCAAACTAAGATGGAATTGGGCTGAACACAACTGCCTAACCTATGACAGACGAACAGAGAGCCGAACTCACGAAAAGTAACACTCCCCCCCCCCAGATATCCAGATACGCTAATAACTATATATAACTATATGCATCGCGAAATTAGATATCTCCGCGCAATTTGAGCATATAAAACAGCCCGAAATCAACCATTTGGCAGTTGCCCACACCAGACATGACAGGACTGGTCGGAGGATCCTCCGTTTTCAGTGGAGGTTTGCGGGACTTTACTCTCTGTTCCACGAACCTCCAAACTGGTGACCCTCGACTATGTCGTCAATCCTAAACATTTTCTGTCTCTACAAAACACATGATTGTATTTTTGTCAACAGGGGTCAGCAAGCAGTACAACAGCAGATGGTACTATGTCCCGTACGATTTGTATATGAGACGCAGGTCTTGGTACAGCCTGGTGAGTGTTGTTTACACAATGGTCCACCACCGTCGGACATTTTTTTAATCGTTACCCCATCCTAGAAACCTCTTGTGACGTGGGTACATTGACAAATATTTACACTATATAGATATATGACCTGCACAAGATACTCAGGCCTGGAATATCTTTAGAACCAAGAACCTTCAAATCTTTAGGCCAAACAAATATTTGTTTCGTGCAGAAGGGAACCTGCCACACGCACCGCAACAGCCAATCACTTAAACGGAATTATGCTAACAATGCCTATCAATACGATAGGCTGTGTATCAGTATTTTAGATAAACTAATGTCTTATCAGATCAACGCAAATGCCTGATAAAAACTATCAAGGGAATCTAATATCCTAAACTGGCACTGCCTATCATATCCTATAATTTGTAAAGATGAAGTAAATTTAACATGTACGGTTAGTGATAGTAATAAATTGTTCCAGGAGACCAGATCCAGCCAAACCAGACCTTCTTCATCAATCCTCAAAACCCACCACCATGGATGCAGAACCGGCCCGCGCCCAACCCTGTGGTCTACGTCCAACAGCTGCCCAACAACATGCTGCAGCCAGTCCAACAACAGATGGACCAGAATCAACTGTACTTACAACAAAACTTCACCAACTTCCAACTGCAACAACACATGTTGGCGCAGAACCACCAAGAAATGAGACCAATACAATTCACAAATATACCGAACGTACCAAATATGGTTCAGAATGTACAGCAAAACATACAGACCAACGAAAGGAGTATAAACCAGAATCCCAATACAGGACAGTTGCAAACAAATGCACAAAATATGATCCAAAACCAAATGACTGTAGCAAGGCAGGTCCCCAATCAGGCCAACCCAACGGTTGAAGTCCAAAGACAGGTCCAGTTCATGAACGTGAGACCACAGATGACCCAACAAATGAACATAGCGAGGCCTGTAATGTCTCTGAACCAACTACAGAACATGCAGTCGATGGCCAACATGCAAAATCTACAAATACAACAGCCTAATACTGGACAAACATTTGTGCAAAACATTGGACAACACCGAATGCCACAAAACGTTAACGCTGTACGGCCTCAGATTATGCCCAACAATGTTATGAATGTACAAAATGTTAACAATAGCAAACCACCTCCTCAAGAAGCCAATAAAGCCATGAACAACGCTGCAACTCCCGTGCCAACCGTTCGAAACTTCGCACAAAACTTTAACTGTAGACCGATACAACCGAGGCGTAGATTTGTTGACAATAATACTAATGTACCAAAAATACAGCAACAAAATGTACCTGTGCAACAACCAAAAATGCAACCCCAAAACATTCAACAAAACATACCGCAACAGCAACATATATCAGTTCAAACTCAAGCAATTCAACAACCAACGCAACACCACTTTATTAACCAGGAGAAACCGCACAGCCATCAAACCGTAACAAACATAGCTGCAAACACAAGCTACTTACATAACCCGAATATAAGTCGAAAACGGAAGAGTGAATCTCCAGATGAAATACAAAACAAGATGGCGGTACCTCCAGGGTCCCAACCAATATACAAAAATCTTCAACAGGGTATAATTATCACTAAAATATGTAATGAAATTGGTACAAACACGAGTCCTGTACATAAGCCTAAATTAAACGTTAACAACCCAGCAGTTCAAATGAATCAGAACACACCAAATACGGTTATTGTTGAAAACACAGATCAGAATAAACAAGATGTAAATCAAATTAAACACACTAGTACTGAGACAAGGTCTGTGATAGTGCCAAGTGAAAGTGACAAATTGATTAGGAATACAGTGTTCACACAAGCACGAGGCAGACTATTACAGGACAAAATAAGTGATAATATGCCCCAACAGGTTATAGAAAATAAACCACCTGAAAGTGTTCAAAATCTAACTGAAAATAAGACTAATATTGAAGCACAGACTGATAAAGATACAGTTATGACTGAAGTACCCACTGAAAAAGTTATAACAGTCACTATTCAGTCAGAAAAGGGAGCGACAGTCACGAAAGCTCAGGCTGAGACGATAGAAAGTAGGATAATACAAATACTAGAAAGTATACCGAAGAACAAAAATACACAAACGGTAGATAATAATATAATGGAAGTTAAAAAAGAAATTAAAGTAGAAAACGCTAAAAGTAATAGCAACACTGTTAGTAATGAAAACAATGTTAGTAAAACAAATGAAAACATTGTTAGTAAAACAATTGAAAATAATGTTAGTAAAACAAATGAAAATATTGTTAGTAAAACAATTGAAAATAATGTTAGTAAAACAAATGAAAACAATGCTAGTAAAACAATTGAAAATAATGTTAGTAAAACAAATGAAAACAATGCTAGTAAAACAATAACAGCTAAAAGCAAGGAGGAGAAGATAGACCAAGTTCAGGAACCAAGTGCAGATGTGAAAGGAGAAAAAGTGCCAACACCTGAGAAAGTCGCTATCAAACAGGATATTCTAACACATGTCGTAGACGGATATGTTATTCAAGAATCTAACTTTGCTTTCCCAGTAAGTATTTCAAAGTTTTTTATGCCTACCTTGTCGGTTAGTACTCCTTCAAAAGTTCAAAATGCTACATAGGCCTACATGGGCACTTATAAAACGTCAGAAGCTAGTGCACGGTTCCAATTGGTAATTTCACATGGAGAAGACCCGGCAAAAGACTCCATGGTAACTTTAAAAAAAAATGATTTTACAATATTTCCACATTACAAAATTAATAGGTATGAGAGGACAGTGATGTAGTAGACCAGTCAATATCGTGAGGAAACCAGCATAACCTCCAAAGACATTCATCTACCCGCTCTGGGCCCGTGTGATGGATTACGGCCCAATCCCACTCCTAGAGATGAAGCCTGAGTCCCAGCAATGGGAACATTAAAAAGCTGATTATGGCATGCTATCGTAACAGAATTTTTCCCATCAGCAATACCTTCCTACTTTACAATTTTCAAATATTTTTTTAATTTATTACAGATCAGAAAACCTCTCATAGAAAAAACACTACAATCAAATCCTAAAGCAGAATCAGAATCTATGGATGCTCTTAAAGCTTGTATGAAAGAAGAAATGAAGAACACAGGAGTAGATGTGCAGCTGCTACCTTTCCATTATCTTCTGTTGCACTGTGAGAAGAAAAAAGAAGAAGAAGAAGAAATAGAGGATAGTAGAAAGTTAAATCCGTTTACTGATTTACAGCATACTACTGTTAAATCTTGGACGGTAAGTTTATTTTTCACATATTCCTTGAATTAATTGTATTTTTTTGTCTGCCATGTTATCACTGATAAAACGTCTTGTCTTGAGACACTGTGGTTCCCAAGACACTTTCTGAAACGTGGTCGCACACAATCGGCCTCATCAGAAGGCTTAAAGTCATCCAAAGGGAGGGCAAAGGACAGGGCTTCAATTAGAGTTTCCTTGCGTGAGTTAACATTACCGATATGGCCCAAAGAATGAGGATCATAGCGTCAAAAACAACAAAAAATACTCTGAAGAAATTATTTAAATCGGAGCAAAAATGACGAAGATACAGCAATTTTAGTGTATTAGTTCCAGAAACGCACCCGAGAATGAAGCGACTCGCTGTGACGTCATCTGTCATGATCGGTCTCCACCGGCGAATGAATACGATCAAGCCGTTTGTCGCACGGATCATGATAGATGACGTAATCGTTAACAGTCAAGCGAGAGCGCGCGTTTCTAAGTAGCCGTTCAGAAAAACTTTAATAAATCCACCATTTCTTGACGGATTTTCATAATTAAAAAAATTATATGCTCAGTAAATTATTACACACACGTTATACTTAGTAAAAATTGGATTTGCTATTATGTGGTTGATCCTCACTTAAGTGGCAGTGGGCAGGGTCCATTGCTCGCAAAACAGATTGTCGATGGGGCCGAAAGGTTTTGGAATAGCGACCGCGTATTGGAAGACGCAACGTCGAAAGGTCTCCCGCAGAGAAGACCGATGTCCTGCTGAGGATCGTGAGAATCCGATGATGACAGGATCGGTCGTTGTAGTGATATTTGGAGGCCTATGTCCAGCAGTGGACTTCTGTAACTGAAATGATAAAGTCTGTTTAAGAATCCGCTCAATGGTAAGACCACAAGACTGGTCGATCTAAAAACGTTTGGGGAAGGCCTATGTAACAGGGTGTAGTCTCACAAACTTCTACTGGAAAGAGAGAATTTTCCGGCCAGACGAGTGTTGTTTCTGATCCGGGTAACCGCCCGATAGGTTTTTCTCGGACTGCTATATAATGTTCTAATCCCGCGGTTAAATCTGACACCACATTGTCGGATTTGTCTTTTAGTTCCTATGTGAATGGTTGATACAGTATCTTTTAGATTAATCTGTGTCCCCCCCTGGGGCGATCGGCGGTAATGATCTCTCGCGCCGGGACTTGGTACAGGCCATGGTCCGAAGCGAGGAAGAGTGGCAGGCCTTTGCCTCCTTCTGGGAAGCAGTAATGCTAGCAAAGGAGGCGGCTTCGGCAAGCGAGGAAACGGCCCTCACGTCCGAGCCGCCGGGATCCCGATCCCGAATTCCGGCCACCGTAGGCGCGGGCTAGCGGACGGCGAGCAACGGGTAGATCGCCGTCTGACCGTCCGGTAACCGTCCGGACCGAGCCCAAGTCGTCGACGGCGCGTATTGTTCTACGCGTTCCTCAAGGAGATGTCAGCAAACCGTAGAGGCCCAGCAGGGTCGAAGCCTACTGGAGCCATGGGTTCGCTTCTGAAAGGAAAACCCTGCCCTGGAATGACTTCCGCCCCGCCCAAGGGCGGAATATGCCATAAGATGTACTCCAACGTAAAAAAAAATCGATCCCAAGTTTGTTGTATATGTTTTGCTAAACCTAAATCTAAACATTTTTCCCCCACATCCACAGGTCGAGGATCTATCAAACCATCTCCTCAAATACGATTGGAACGAAACAGTATCAGTCTTCCAAGACCACGAAATTGATGGAGAATCCCTATTCCTGGTCTCGAAGACCCAACTCGTAAGCATAGGAGTGACAGAGGAAAATGCTGAAGTGATTTGTGCATTCATTAGGAGCTGATCTGCAGTAGGACAGGAGGGGCCGATTCTTATAGACTATGATAGTGAAATAAAATGTAATATCATCCAAGTATCCGGTCGACGGTCCTCCCGAACTCGGTCCTACTACAAGCGGTATTCCAAAAAGTCGACATATTTAAGTTTTGACAACTGTGGGTCCGGTATGAGATCCTATTATAATCGTTTCTCTAAGAAAAGAAAAAATAACAGATGTATGCATTTAAGAAGATCTACAATCCAACACTGTATAAAGGATCCATTGTATTCAAGAGATCTGTTTAAAACACCACTGCTAAGGACAGCCATTGATATAAAAAATATAGAATTTGACAACATGGCTGAATCTGGTGTTGGAAATGTCCTGAACTTTAAGCACTATTGGAAATGCAAACTCAAACAAAAGAGACTAATAACACATAAAAGCTATGTTAATAATGATGCTAAACAAGAAATAGGTTATAAAAAAAATATTCTAGATCAAACTACACTTAACAAATATCACAGAAATAAAAATGAAGAGGAATATGAAAGAGATACAAAAACATCTGAAATTAATTCAGCACATATCGCGCCAGAGTTTGAAGAAAATAATTCAAATGATTCTGAAACGAATATCAAAAACTTTGAAAACAAGTCTGAAATCAATGAAAAGACTGAAAAAGAATTGCATGGTAATGACGAATTAAATCATATAGATAGTAATGATAATAAGCTTATCATTAATCATGCAGAAATATCGGAAGCAAATGAAGAAACTGCTTTATTAGAGGCAAACGATAATTTCAAAATGAAAATCCTAGAAAATATAATCATAAAACCTGCAAAGAGTTATAGAAATGATAAAATAATACAAATAAGTAATGATAGCGTTTTAAATGTAAACCATGGAGAAATAGACGACATTGCTCATGGAATAGTAGTTGATAAAAATACTGATGATGGTAAACAAAATGGGAGCGATGCAATTTTAGACACAAATGATGAAATAGTTTTAAAACAAGCTAATAATAATTTAAAAGTTAAAGAAATACTTAATAAAGCTCGCAAAACCAGTAAATTTGCAGAAAATACTTCAACTAAAACTAAAGACATTGAAATAATGAACTCAAACAACGAATCCGACTGCAAATCTACAAAAACATCGCCAAAATTTGATGGTTTTAAAGTACCGAAGAAAGTAATTCAGTCAAAAAGGAAAAAAGTTATTAAACCGCAACCACGTTTTGTTTTGACTCACGTTGTGAGCGGGTTTATTATTCAGGAGTCTAATTTCGCTTTTCCGGTGAGTAAAAACCATTATATTTGTAAACAACTATAATTTAGGTGTCTTCAAGGCTAGAGTGAATAGGCTCTTAATAAACTAGTGCGCCTCACCATCAATGGTTGCATCTCTGCTTACCATCAGGTGGGATCGCAGTCAACCACTGGTTTATATCAATTTAAAAAAAAAACTCCATTCCTAATAACATTAGACATTTTAACAAACCCTATTCTCTGTCCGTTCAATTCATTTTGACTTCTATTCCGTAGGCATAAGGATGGCATTAAAAGCAAAAAAAGTGGTTACAATACCAACTCTACTGCAGCCACCATTTGTCATGCCACCAACGCAATAAAATTCAAAATCGGTTATTCTGAGTAAAAATAAATTGCTTTAAGTTTCTAGATTACGGGACTACAAAATTATTATTGCAGGCTTTTTTTATTATAACCAGTTTATCAAATCAGGTATAAATGACGAAGCGAAACGCTTACGGAGGTTACCATGACTGTCAAAGTAAGAGTAATAGTCTTAACAAAGTTCCAGGTTACCAGTCCACTTAAGACTCTAAAAACCGTAGCCCTATTATCTTTGTTTCCCATAATTATGCCGAGTTTTTCACGAACCGGGGGTTGTCCTTGGGTGCACTAGAATAGCGCGTACAGGGGTAATCTTAGGTTAGTATCTCGTTCCGTTAAAATTATCTAAAGGCTCTCTGCTCCTCGTACACCTTCCAAAGGTCTAGGACCATATGTAAATGTAAAAAAATAATATACTTAGATACATACATACAAATAAAGAAAGATATGTTGAAAAAAAAACGAATCCAACCAGTCAATAGTGTAATGATTCTATCAGCTTTACTACCTTCCTAATTTACTTTCTTCTTTTACTTTACTATCTATTTAATCATTTTTAAAACTCCGGTCCCAATATAATCATTTCCTTTTTATCCCTAGTTGTGACTACCACAGGACCTATAGACCATTATTTTTTAATTAATACAAAAAAATGGGGTTATATCCGTACATGTTACTAATCATATTTGTGTAGTCAAAAGTAAAAAAAAACGAAATCCCAAAATTCTCCACGACAATTTGTCATAATTGGTAAATTCGTAATTGAATCAGTCATTCATAACAATTGCTACTAGAACATACTACGCGCAGTGTTTTTACATTTTGATCGCCATTCATTCATTCATACATAATCCATACCTTGTACAATATTACCATAAACCGAATGACATTGCGGGATATAAACAAACGCTAATAACTTTGCTGTTTAGAAAAAAATAATTTATTGAGACTTTACTTACATAATAACAAGACCTTTTCTAATAAGCCCTTTCAGTATTTCTACTAATTAAAAATTAGTGGTGTAAAAGAAGCATACTAAATTCTTTATTTTCTCAATTTCAGATCAGAGAACCACAAAGTAAAAGAACAAAACTCAAGACCTCCAACACAGAAAAGGCTCCCCCAAATGAAGTAAAAGAAGAAGAAAGTGATGTCAAAGAAGAAACAGAAACATCAGAACCGATTCTCGTGACAGAAGAACGTGGAACAGATGATCCTATACCAACAGAAGTTAAAGAAGAGACAGTTGATCAAGAACAAAGTGTTACAAAAGAACCGGTTACTTTAACAGAAATGAATGAAGAAGGAATTGGTATAGAAGAACCTGTTCCTCTAGAAGTCAAAGAGGAAGTTGATCAAGAACAGAGTGTAGCAGAATTAACAGTGCTTCTGACAGAAATAAAAGAAGATGTGAAAGAAGAGGAAGCAAATGGAGAAAGTAATCCTTTCGCGAGATTACAACAATCAACTGTCAAATCATGGACGGTAAGAGATTTTTTGAACTTTCATAAATCTATGTACATAAAAGGAGAAACTACTGGGACTTTCTTCTTTTTAAGAGAAGATTTTCCAAAATTCACCTCACCACAAATCGTGGGTCTAAAGTTGGTATGGAGAAACCTATTTTAATATCGACAGTGGAAAGGTAAAATTGCTTAACCGCCACTTTGGTCGAAAATAAGTTATGTGACTTATTTCAAATAAAATAAGTTGATAGACTCATTTTCGAGCAATGTGGCGGTTAAGCGATTTTACCTTTCCACTGTCGATATATAAAATAAAATTATGTAACTTATTTCACTAAAATGAGTTGATAAACTCATTTTCGAGCAATGTGGCGGTTAAGTAATTTTACCTTTCCACTGTTGATACATAAAAATCTAGTGTCACGGTGTTTGTTATCGAAATGCTACGAAACGGCTTGTCTAACTTTTATGGGTTTTTTTTATGTATATTTGGTAGGTGATGATGTACAAAACGCCATACGCATATTTAGGAACACATTCATTGTGCGTACAGCTAAGTAGTGGAATTCCCTGCGGGAGTCTGTGTTTCCCGATAGCTACAACCTAGGGGTCTTTAAGTCAAAAGTGAATAGGTTACTTCTAGGCAAGCGTGCTCCATCGTCGGCCACATCATCGCTTATCATCAGGTGAAATAGTGGTCAACGAGAGCCCGTAGCGACATCTATGGCATCAAATTGGAACTAAACTACGAAATCCTACATCACACAATTATATTACTCCGCGCGATTTAGACATATGCAACATCTGTCGGGCAGTTGCCCAGAGCAGACCAAACATCCGTCTGGTCGGTAGATCCGTGTTTCTCTACGGATTCCCATAAAATTATATTTTTTTTTAACTTTCGCTTTGTAACACATATTCAGCTTTGCCCCGTGGAAACCTATTTTTACGGGGACAAAGCCGCTAGTAGAACCTAGTACAATATACAATTAACCATTCACCGACGACGCCTGATGATTCTATACAACATAATTCTTAGCATATGCGAAACCTGAATATAGTTTGTTCAAAATCAGTAACTGAATCGATTTCAATTATTTTTTCCCAAAAATATTTTATAAAGGTCTCAAGTTCGACACCACCGATACTAAGTACAACACAAGTCATAGCGGGCATTAGGCTCACAGCTGGTTGCGGGAGCAAAAGAACCCCTCAATCGCCTGGATGGCCCGTTAACCATGTATTTTTGTGGACAACCCGGTACAGTTATGTAATTTTGTACATAGATTCTTTACATAAAAAACAAAGTAAAAAACTAAAACCAGAATACGACAAAAAATACGACACTGAAACAGTATGAAACAAGATTTTCATACTTCGGACAGAACAAACAGAAAAACCGTAGTCACACGATATTAAAGTGTTTCGGTTAGTACCAATAACGTGTTTTATTTTATTTTTATTTAAACAATTTAGGTGTTAAATTTAACACATGACTTTTTGTCCGCTAGAGGGCGTCACTTTAAATTTGAGCAATATTTTGGAAATGTACAAGTGAAGCCCTTTCAAATGATACCAAACACGGCTTATTTACCTCCATTTTTATTTTTTAACACATTACTTTTTGTCCGCTAGAGGGCACCATATCAAGTTTTCTGACACGTCACGTAGCCTATGTTCAGCGGACAATTAAGACGGTTCTAACGATATCTCATACGTCGAGTTCCGATAAGGAGATAACGAGCTATGACGGAACAGATGAACATACTCCCATACATACATACATAGCCTGTCAAAATCATAACCCTCCTTTGGCTTTGCCGTAGTCGGGTAAAAATGCTAGACACGTGTTTCGGGTTCCGCATATACTAAAACTAATCTTGTATATTTTTCACTACATCCTAACTAACGATTCTCTTTAATAATTCACAGGTCGAAGATCTATCAAGCCATCTCCACAGCTACAACTGGGGTGAAACAGCATCTCTTCTTGAAGACAACGAGGTGGATGGAGCGTCCTTGTTCTTGGTGACGAAGGCGCAGCTCATGATCA
This sequence comes from Mythimna vitellina, assembly GCA_949316375.1. Lineage (NCBI taxonomy): Eukaryota > Metazoa > Arthropoda > Insecta > Lepidoptera > Noctuidae > Mythimna > Mythimna vitellina. The sequence continues at coordinate 3,600,516 of OX438711.1, read as the reverse complement.
TAGGCGTCGATGAAGACCACGCTGATGTCATCAGTGAGTTTGTCCAGAGCGGATCCTCGAGAGGAAATTGAGGGTAGGTGGAGTTCGGAAGCTGGTGAAGAAGTTTTGGGAGAACTGGGGTCTTTTTCTGTAAATATGTAGGTTTTTTTTTTTGAGGGTGGGTAACTATTAAATACCTTCTGCTTTGGGTGGATCACTCCACCAGGCAATGTCAAGACTTTTACTATACTCAATTTTTTTAGGTAGTTAACTAAACGTAAACAATCTTGATACTTTTGTCTTTTTCTTTTAAAAAAATCGTATAAAAGACAATACAAAGATTATTTAAATTTAGTTAATTACCAAACATCGGTATAGGTAAATAACAAATTGTAAACATTTTTAGATAAAATTTATAGACAACTTTTAAATAAAAGACATGTCAAGATTGTTTATATTTAGTTAATTACCTAAACAGATAGAGTATGGGTATAACCCACCCGTGTTTCTTCAATTGCCTTTTGAGCTCCAGAACCGAGGTTTCTCATTCGAACGATCCCGTATTCTGGTAAAGTTATGGCTTTTAGTTAGTAAAAGTCTGACACTCCACTGCACCCAGAACAAGAAAAGTTATTTTATGATTTGTCACTACAAAAAAAAATGTTGTTACATATCTTCTAATTCAACCGAAAAATGTAGGAAACGTGTATTAATAAACTCGGCTCATTGAAGCATTCTTAGCGCTTTGCAAGTCAGTGTCTAGTTGTATGTTGATAACAGGGGCGCCGCGCCGGCTTATAAAAAACCTCATGTGCTCATCCTCATTTGATGGACTTGAAAAAGTGGCGAAGTGTGACAAAAGAAATGCACACTGATCGACCAACAAGTAAAAAAATGTCCTACTTAAATACTGCGTACTTAATTACTAATTATGTTTGATAAAAATATAAAATGAAAACATTACATAAAATTAAAGTAGTTTTTATTATCAAGAAATATTATAATTTTTACGTAAGCTAAAAGGTGATTACTGATCTGTTTCTTGATGTCTATTCTCATGGGGGCTCGAGTCCCCGAGCACCCACGGAGTCGGCGCCCCTGGATTAAAATATGATTTACGACTTTAACACGTATTTATTTATTTAAGAAATCATAATCATTAAAATGATTAATACAACTCTCTCAGTTCGTCTAATCCTATTGAACGGTTATTTCATAAAAAAGTTACTAAATTGTATGTGTATTTAAATTTCGCGGGTTACTCTGTCTTCGGTACACACTACTTTAAGACTATTAGATGTCTAGTGTGTGTTTGTTCGTTCAGCGCTCCGATTGGTCCGCTCCAAGCTCTTAACCAATCAGAGAACTAAACGCGGTACATGATGTTAAATAATGATTAAAACAAATGGAAACTTATCTATACTAGTAATATACGAGAAAGTAGTTAGGAATTTGATTTCTGGAACTTCCAGATAGGACAATTCTATTGTAAATATTATAGGCCCCTTGAGCCTGTTGCTGTTTACCGAATTCTCAAACTCTTCTTAAAAACTCACAATGTGTATCCAAAATGGTAGGTACAGAATCAAAAATAATATTTAAGGCGCGCGTGTGTCGTCGGTTGTTCTTGCTAGTGACTTGGGTGTCTCATACCCACCCCGAGCAGCAACCCTCGCCTTCGACCGCGTAGCTGCCCGACGTTTGACGAAGATAGCCGACGGCGACCGAACGGTCACCATTAGAGATGAGAAAATGCCCAGGTGTTTTTGGCAAGTTGAGGAAATTCCTAATAAATGCCCATAAATTCCTGCCCTTGGGCATTTATCTGGGTTTTATTTTATGTTCCATAATTAATTCATGTTTAACAAAACCATCTTTACGAACATTTAATTTTACGACAACGGTTGTCGGCGTAAAATACTTGCAACGTAAGAAGGGTGCGGGGCGAGGGATTATGTTATGCCAGCTAGAGACATAAACAGTCAAAAATAAGTGAATTTTGAGGCAATACTTTCACTAAATAATTCTATGAAGTGTAATGCAAAGAGTATGTAAAGTTAGTGTAATGTTCGATTTTGGCAAATAACGATTCCTCGACCTAATAATGTTGCCATACACTAAAAACAAAACAAACTAAAAAAAATTAGTTTAGCGCCATCTAGTGAGAATATAGTTCCTTTCGTTGTTTTTTTCGTTGGGAATTCGGGGATAAATAATTTTAAATTTAACAAGGGATAAATGTACATAATTGATTTTATATGACCTTTAAACTATTACCTATGTATAACTTTACCCACTTGTGTCGCCAGGGTCGTATGTTTGCGACTGGGTGCTCCATCTCGTTTAGCTCCTCAATCCCCATAGGTCACAGAAGAGCTGACGAGATGGAATATTTGGTCGAGCTTATGCGACCCTGGTGGAATAAACACGAGAGTGTTTGTCGGATATATCCGACGTAGATTGTTTAAAAGTTTAAAGGTAAACATAAACTGAGACCACGTACGCCACGTACGTGATATAACGTCAGAGAGTTGGTGTGCAAGGTCCACACTAACACTCTGACAACAGCAATTTGAACAGATCTGCAGCGTTAACACGAGCTCTTAACGCGATCTATTTTACGACCTAAACTGAACTGTTAAAGGGATGGAGCTATAAGGTGTATAGCTCCGTCCCTCCTTCTGGCTCAAACGACTGACATTTTAACACGTCATGGTGAGGTCACTGTACGCTGAATGCGAGTTGTTTTTAAGTTAATGTGATCGGAACGTTTACCCTGTTTGGCTCTCTGATTGGTTGAGAACTTGGAGCGGGCCAATCGGACCACCGAACGTCATATAAGTATCGATCGCATTAACGTAAAACAAACTCGCACTAGGCAATCTGATGTTGCGTGGAACGCGTGTGCTAGAACTGCTTATATCAAGTATATTTCTAAGTCATCTGTTTTTAAGTAAATTCAAAAGTCTATACTCCATTCAAAATAAAATTAGACTTTTATAAAAGCCTTTTTTATATTCCGTTCAACAGATCTTGACTTCTATTTCTGTAGTCATAAGGATGGCATTAAAAGCTAAAAAGCGGTTACAATACCAACTATTTACTGCAGCCGCCATTTGTCATGCTATCAACGCAATAAAGGTCAAAATCGGTTGAACGGACAGTAAAAAAGGTTTGTCTTATTTCGAATGGAGTACCTATAGATATCTAATTGCGTAGCGTACGTTGCGTACGTGGGCTCAGTTTGTCTTAAGCTTTAAAATACTATGAATGTGAATTAATAGAAAATCCGGTTTTTGATACATTTTATATCTGCTGTTAAACCTCATGTGTTTAATTTGTCAATCAAAATGTTTATTTTTTGCTGTGTGAAAAAAGTAATAACGTGAAATGAAAGCACAAGGGAATAACAGCCCACGAAAGTCAAAATTTCCTTTTTTTTGTCATTTTGCATTTCAGTGTCAAGTAGTATGTTGATTAAAATGTCAATTTGCGACCGTAACATGGAATTATAATCGTTAAAATCATATACCCTCTTGGTTCTTCAAACCTAGCTTCAAGGCTAACCATCTCAGTTCAGCTGGTCGTTGATCATATTTTAATGAACTTAGAATCTGACACTGACCTTCAAAATGCAAGAACGGGCCAAATGCGAGTCGGACTCGCGCACGAATGGTTCCATACTATCCGTAGACAATGCGGCAAAAAAAAATAGCCATAGGGCACCGTTTTTACCCTTCAGGTAAGGAATCTTAAAAAAAACTTAAATAAATACGAATTTCGCGGGCTACCCTGGCGTTTGACCATAATGTCATCATCAAAAAGTTACCACGAGATTTAACCACAGATACTAAAAGCTTTAAAAACCAGTATAATCGTGATAAAGTAAGTTTGTAAAGAATTTGTAATGTAATAGGTACTTATTTGTATAGATGAATAGCATCAATATTTAGAGCTATACAGGGGTTATTTGTAAAACACTGGCAACCTCTCAGGACTATGTTACTAACATCATAAACAACAACTTTTGTTCTATGACTTTTAAAAATTTATCATATTTTAATTCATCAGATTTTTATACAAAAATAAAAATAATTAAATTGAACGTTCTAAATATTACGAAGTATATGCGAAGCAAATGATAGTACAATAGCGGAGAGGAGCGGGGATCGGGCGGCGGGGGTGTTTGATGCGCGAAAATACAGAGTTGAAATATGTTAGATAGAACTACGAAACCTGGAAGGTTTGTTTTTGGTAAATGAATTATGTTTTGTAAAAAGTCATAGATAAAAATTTGTTGTTTAAGATAAGTAATACAGTCCTGGCAAGGTTGTTAGTGTTTTAAAAATAACCCTGTATAAATGCAAAACTCATTCCTTGTAGGCAAGATATTAATTGATTGGTTTTATTTAACTCGTTAGTCAAAGTAACTTGGCTAAAGCGGGAACTCATTAGACCGAAGCACGCGTAGGCCACGCCTGATTTGTACGTTGATTCGCATCGCGTGGCGTGGATCTAATGTAGCTCTACAAGTCTAGTTACCATATATAAGCGTACGCCCTGATCAGCGTACGTGGCCCACGTGTGCCCAATGTAGCTCTACCATAATTTTCTTTAAAATTTGTTTTAACCTCTTGCAACACTGCTTTTAGAGTGGGGACAATTAGTCGACAGTAAAACTAATTATGTATTTTACGGTTTTTCATTGAAATGACCGCAATTTTGATTAAACGTATTTTAAAAATTAATGTTTCGTTACTAATTTTCTAATTTAAGTCGATTTGATCGTCTAAATCTCAACGTTCTTAATTGTACAGTTAATTAAAATATTTTAAGTGAATTACTTATTTATACTGTATTATTTTAACTTTATTGTATTTTTGTATCGATTGTAAATATTAAACGAAATAAAAATATTAATTTCATCTTCAAACTTTTATTTTTAAACACCGTTACAAAAGACAATATTTTTTTTTATATTTCTAATATTACAAGTTTACCTTGATGTCTTAATATTTCAAAAATACGTCAGTTATAATATCTATATCCTTTTAACAATACACACTATTATATCTGTCGCATGATACAAATCCATTCCAAAACGATTCAAAGTAGAATTGTAAACTTTATAATCATGTTACGTAAAAAAAAAAACACATTTACGACATTACATGCACTATATAAATGTTACCGCACAACACATGATATAAAGCTCACCTTCCAATGCTACTTCGAATCGAATTGAAATGCGATTATCGTCACAAACACAAACAAAACTACAAAAACAAACACACACAAAAAAAAATCGACTAAGATTATTAAACTCGATCACCGTGGGCACAGCACTAATTTCTCCTAGTCGTCTTTCCCATAAAATTTACGACTTGTTGAAACGGCGCAAATTTACCTCGCCTCCCTCGTTTTTTTAGACCCAATTCTTGTAAAACATCGTCAGATTCGACTATGGACGAATCTGCATTTTTCGATGCAATATCTTCAGAATAATCTTCACTATCGTTCTTCTCTGTATCGGATACCTCTCTAAACTTTCTACTATACTCTACTTTATTTCTAGCCAAGCTAGCATCTCGTCTTTTCATTGACTCTGGAGAACCGAACTTCGGATGTTCTGGCGGCTGCTGGCACATTAGAGTCTCGTAAAAATACCTGTCGGCACGGCCATCAGCTTTCTGCCGGGATGGTTTCTCTTCCTCGTCTGAACTTTCGTTCGAAGAGTGCAGCTGTGGAGAACCAGGCGCTGACTTCTTGTGCATTGATCTTGGGCTAAAAAAAATCAAATAAAAAAGTTGCCTATGAAAATCGGGGCCGCTAATTTAAAACGACAACTTATTAATATCTTAATACCTAATATTTGCAAATTACTTTTTTGGAGTTTAAGACTTAAGGGCCTATTACACTACGCGATATTCAGCGCACGGTATTCAGACTGTCTTATTTTTTGTTCCGAGTAAGACTGGTCTAACCCTTATAACACTATTTGACATCGACTAAGACTGTATGAATATTGCGTAGTGTAATAGGCCCTATAGTTTAACCGAAGCCCATGGGAAATGAAAAGGCGTGCAAATGCATCCGATGCTCTTCTCGTATCCACGCCTGGAGTGATGGAAAGTGTACCAGTTTTTCTACGAATATAAATGGTCACTAAACATCATGTATTTTCCCTGTGAGATTTAAGCGGTTTCTCGCATCAACAGGAAACCAGCGCTGGGTGTCTGATGCCCAGCAAATGTTGAGGTGGTCACCCTTTCAATACGGGCACGCTCGGCACATTCTATACTTTTTTCTCTCTCTTTTACTTTGTGTTTGTAACCAATGTGCTGTCTGTCTCGATTTTTTTTAAATTCTATTCTCGTGACCTTCAACATGTCCCCGGCTGATGGTACTGCAAGCAATGTGCCACTGCTACTAAAGTCGGGCATTTCTTCAGGCGATGCCGAAATAAATAGATTTCTACTAAGTCAAATTCCTCTGACACACACACGACTTGATTCCGCTATCTCATTTCTACCATCGAACAACCCGACGTACGGCGAGTATCCACCCTTACGTTGTTGAAATCTCTACGCTCCGGACTAAGCGTTTCGCCTCTTCGTTTATACCGTGTACATCAAAGGAATAGAAAAATTGCCTGCTGAGGTCTTCTCATCCGATTATAATTTAGGTGTCTTCAAGGCTAGAGTAAACTAGTGCGCCTCACCATCAACGATTGCATCACTGCTTACCATCAGGTGGAATTACAGTCAAGCACTACTTTATTTCAAATAAAAAAATATACATTCTTAGGTGAAGGAAAAGATAAAAATTTCTCACCATCGTTTAATATCTACCCCAGCGACCATGGTAGGTCGAGGAGATTGCGGCGCGAAGGATCCTGGTGCACCAACTTCGTCTCCACTCATTGCCTGGTAAAAAGAAGATGGAAGAAAGTCATCATCAGCCTATAGCAATCCCTCAGCTGACTGTAGGGGCCCTTTAAACCCTGAGGCACACAGATACATAACTTGTAATGGGTGCTTAAATTGTTATACGACAGTGCTTGATATTCATCCAGTAACCAGGTCTTCGGGTTTGTTAGAAGAAAGAGACAACGCAGTCATGGAACGCAGAATACAAATCAAGGAACGAAGGTGGGTTTCAATCGTTAACCCTTTAATCGGATTGATCCGACCAGTGTTTTCGTGTCCTATACGCCAGGGTCGTGTGTTTGCGACTGGGTACTCAATCTCGTTTAGCTTTTCAATACCCATAGGACAAAAGACCTGACGAGATGGAGTATTTGGTCGAGGATGTGCGACCCTGGCGGAATAAATGCGAGAGTGTTTGTCGGATACAGGGATATAAAATAAATTATAGGCTGACGAGCGCATTTTTTATTACTACCGCCTTTAGTTTTGAAATTACAATTTTATTATTATGTATGAATAATTAACGAAGCCTTTGTAAAAAATTATATCTGGTCTTCACTCAATTGTTTTGTCGTACTCAATTGAGTAGGTACAGCAGCGCCGGTGCCAAATGGCTAATCTGATAAGTATCTACCTATATTGGGGAGGTTCCTATATTGAACTACTACTGACTCTAATTCAAACATGTTAGTATTGGTTAGAAAATATACCTAAATCTTTCAGATAAAATATGGCATTATAAAACTCCTCCGCATCGCTGCCGACTGAAAGTGTATCCAAAAGGCTGGCGGCATTGCCACGTTGTATGGCAATGCTTAATCTTCCAAAATTAACATCTTACCTTCGCAAGTTGGAAGTAGCAATGCGTGACCCTGTCGATGTCTGCCCACGCCACGATGTACCGTGCCATGGACAGCGGTATCTTGGGCAGGAAATTAGAGTGGAACTTGCCCTGGCAGTAGATTGTAATCACATCTGTGTCCTTGATCTCAAATATTATCCGGAAGATTGTGCCTGGAGGAAACATGTTTATAGAATTAGAATTGTGTCCTGGGATACCGGAAAACCCAGCATAGGTCTCCCATAAGATGACTAGCCCCCCTAACCAAGTTACAACCGTTTCGTTTCAATTCACTTTTCGTCGATCGCCTCGAGTAGGCCCCACGCCTTCGATCCCTTTGTTCTGACGTCATCTCAACGCTCAGTCAGGTGGTCAGAACAAAGGGATAGAAGGCGTGATCAACTCGACGCGATCAACGAAAAGAGAATCGAAATGAAACGGTTGTAACTTGGCTAGGGGGGCAGTCCTAAGTTTCTTGAATCAGATTTAAACGAGCAGTTAAAGACCAGTCGATGTGTCGATGCTTGTATGAGATCCACCTTCAGGTCTTGCGGTCGAAATGATGATGATTTAAGTGACTTGTGTGATTCAAGTGACACTAGACTGATACGTGATGCTGATGGACATCTCATCCAATAAAAAAAGGTTATATGCCAGCCACACACGATCTACTCTTACACCCTATTCATTTTAAGTTCATAATGTAATTTGTATTTTTGGTGTACAATAAAGAATATATCGATCTATCTATCTAGTTTATCGTCGCAGCATGCTTGAAGTTCGCCTGGCATTAGTCAAATATAGGGTTGCAACACACGATTCAGGCTATCAGTATACATTATAAGTAGAATTGTCATGCATACCTACTACCTAATAGCCTCATAAGATCAAGTTTACCGGACGTCGGTTCAAGCGCGCTGCAAACTTGACGGTAAACCATCGAATCGCATACCATTACCGCATCGATCACTAATAACTATGTTAGTGATCGATGTGGTAAACTGGATGGCATGGAAGCTTAAGGACGCCACACACGATCATGTTTACTGGATGCCGTTTCAAGCGCGCTGCAAGCTTGACGGTAAACTGGATCGTGTATCGCATACATTATTATTTTTTTAGTTTGTAAGTTTCTAATGTACAACGCCTTGGACATCCTCTGTAACGTTGGACAAGTGCTTGTAAATAAATAAATTATGTCCACAGTGGATGATGTGGCGCGCTCTGGAGATGAAGTTGCCAAGTGGAAGAGAAAACTGGCAGTCACAATATCAGTCAAGCTTGAAGTGTGAAAAAGTTTTGAGTATGATTGCGGATGAGGGATTAGTGATGACCAAAGAAACTAAGAATGGATTATGTCGAGATGATAGAAAAATGGATTGAATTTGAGGAAGCTGAGGGGACATCCGACAGCAAATGTATGGCAGAAGAAGCTCCTAAAACCTTCCCGACTTTTTACCCGACAGTAAAAAGAATTATGTTCAAGCTTTTATTCAACTTTAAAAGTTTGTTTGTATGCATGTTTAGGGCAATCTTGCAAATGGATTTGGAAACAGTTACCTCTATCCGATTGAGCTGTTCTATGTAACTTGGATGACAGTGCGTTAATATGGAATCATGGAGATGGTCTAATGACGGAGTTAGAGCCATCAGAACTAATGAGCGAAACAAGATAACCCCATTGTGTTTAAACTCTTTGGAATGGTCTTGATCAGTAGATACTCATCATCTTCCTGCCCTTATCCCATCTTATTTGGGGTCGGCGCAACACGTTTTATTTTCTTCCATTCTATCCTGTCAACCGTCATACTATCACTAACTTCCTTTTCTTTCATATCACTGTTCACACAATCCATCTATCTTTTTTTTGGCCTCCCTCTCCCTCTCCACCCATCCATATGTATACTCATAATTCTTTTAGTGACATGCGTTTCATCACTCCTCTTTACATGACCATACCAAGACAAACGATTCCCCTTTAACTTTCCAGTTACTGGCGCCACTTTCAAACTTCCTCTAATATATTCATTTCTCACTTTATCCATTCTCGTCACACCACACATCCATCTCAACATTCTCATCTCCGCTACATGCAATCTTTTTCGATCGATATAATAATAAGGTAATCGATACTATACCCCATAATATAAACTCATACTAAAAAAAAATGCCTTCTGTTGTCTAAAAATCGTGAGTTTTTAGCAATTTTTCTTCAAGGGAAGTTCGGTGGCGGTTTTTATTCGCAAATTGATTCCTTGTGGATATTGTGATGTAAAATTGGTGTAGTTTTGTATCTGAAGTGTCTGCGCAACTGGACAATAATGTGGAATCATGGAAACAGGCGCGATCTTGGTAAAATGAAGCTGAGATTTTTTTTACGTGTAATATCTCAGCGAAACTAGCCAAGAAGGCCGACACGATACATTTGCTGCCGAATACTGCAAACACATTAGAATATGTTACATCCGTATTCTAATGGCAAATAAAGAAAAACAAACTATATTCAATGAAAATAATATCTTAACCTGAAGGTCTTAGTTACCAAGTTCTGTAACCCCAAAAAAATAAACAGAAAATAGCATGAGGATTTTTTTTTCAAAAAACTAACAGACCTGGCACAAACATATTATAGTTGGTGTCATAATTGCCGCTGCCGATCCAAATGCCATTTTTCCTGGACAAGGAGATGATGTTGTCTCGGTGGAACCTGACGTCAAAGTGGAGTACCACATCACGAGGTTCCTCGCCTTCCTGCGCGCATAGGTTCACCGACATTCTGAAGGAGGATAAGGATATAATATTATTTTAATAACCTTTGGATAAATCATGGAAAATTGGTGTAAGTGGTGAGCCTGCTGTTGATGCTGATTACTGTTGAATCTGCAAAATTATGGGGATAACGTACATGGGAAAAATAAGGCGTAGGCGTCATGAAGCAGTTAATGCTTACTGCAGCGTATATCTATAGTGTTTGGCCGAAACACGATATTAAGCCGAAGCCGAAACCATAAACAAATTTTCGGCTATTATTCCAGTTTCGGCTATAAACAAAACCGAAACTGAATCTGACGTCGTAACAGAAAAAACAGTCAAAACTTTGAAATAACGTTTCGAAACTGTTATTCTCGACTTTGTTTCGATATAGCATAGCATAGTCGGCCTTATAATGTTCCCACTGCTGGGACTCAGGCCTCCTCTCTAGGAGAGGGAATGGGCCGTAACCCACCACGCTGGCCCAGTGCGGGTTGGTGGATGTCACATGCCTTCGAATTTTTGGTTCTAGGACATGCCGGTTTCCTCACGATGTTTTCCTTCACCGTTTTGAGAGCAGTAGTGATGAAATAAATTACACAAAGTAATGCGCCTGGCTGGGTTTGAACCCGCGACCTACAACTTGTAAGTCGGGGCCGTTACCACTCGGCCACCACTGCTCTACTCGGGTTAATTTTACAGTTATAACTTTCATAAAATACTAAATCAACGATTACACAAAAATTATAACACACGTACATAACACACACTCGACGTACCGAGACAGTTTTTGATTCTCTATCACCTCAATCAGCTAAAAATGGCCGAATATTCGGCCACTGTTTGGCCAAAGGCGAAACGAATTTTTTTTTGGCCGAAACCGCAAACTAATCTTTGGGCTGTCTCTAAAATCTTTCAAAAAGAATGTTAGATAGATGTGTTTGATTCACAGCCCTCCTCTTTGTAGGAAGTGCGCTACTGCGGACTCATGGTTCCTCACAAAATTCTTGTACTTGCTGGTGAATCACAACATAGTCTTGGTTTTTGGTTTGTAGAGTCTCGTGTCGATTTCATCACTTTTTTTTGTCATAATTCTTAGAGGCATACTTATGAAATGAATTACGCAAAGACAAATGCAGAACGCTTTAGGTTTCAACTCATGACCTACGGCTTGTCATAAGTCAGGACCGTTACCATTCAGTCACAATAATACCTAAAGGGCCTATTACACTACTCGATATTCAGATAGTCTTAATCGATGTCTCGTAGTGTAATAAGGGTTAGGCCAGTCTTACTCGGAACAAAAAATAAGACAGTCTGAATATCGTGTGCAAAATATCGCGTAGTGTAATAGGCCCTTTACGACTACGACTCTAGAACTAACTCGTTACAAAACGGTGACTTACTTTCGTGCATTCTCTTTAATTTTACCTCCGATTTCGATTCTATCACCAACTTTGAGGGTTCCAGGAATGTTAGCTGTGAAAACTGGCATTTTCTCCAATTATTCTTTATTATAAACCTAAATATGCCTGCCCCAGTGATCACTAAGTCAGGGCCAGTTGTATATATGGACATTTTGAACGACAAATTTATACATTACACAATAGTGTTTGTTGAGAATGTTTTTGAAGGCTCAGACAATTTTTATGGTTAGAATTGACGTATGCCAACGTGACACGGGTCTGGCCTCTTACAACTTCTTTTTCTTTCTTTTTCATTCACGGTTATTTTTATGAAATGTTTAGCTGGTGGTTCTTTTTTTTTATTCATAGATCTGAGACCTATAAAAAAGGAAGGCAGCTGCTTGTTTTATTCCTCTGGAGCTTCGAGACAAACTATTAAATAGTTAATACTCTAACTCGTGAAATGGTTTCCTCTGCTTGTCCCCGATTTCTCAGGTACCTATAGTTATCTACCCAATTGGATCTATGGCAACTTTATAATGACACTGTGTTTAACCGTTTAGCTGTTTTAATAAGTATTGTTACTTTTATTCAACAAGAAGAGTAGGTACCTACACCATCCTTTTAAGATTTTAAGAAGTTTCGGGTTTCTACAAAACATTTTTGTTTTGGTTTTTATTAAAGGTTTAAATTAATTTAGCCTCCACTACGTTTTTTTGTCTCATCATCATCTTCCTGCCCTTATCCCGTGTTATTTGGGGTCGGCGCAACACGTTTTTTCTTCCACTCTGCCCTGTTACTCGTCATGCTATCACTAACTTCCTTTTCTCTCAAATCACTCTTCACACAATCCATCCATCTTTTCTTTGGTCTCCCTCTTCCTCTCCATCCATCCACATGTATACTCATAACTCTTTTAGTAACATGCGTTTCATCACTCCTCTTCACATGACCATACCATGACAAACGATTCCCTTTCAACTTTTCAGTCACTGGCGCCACTTTCAAACTTCCCCTAATATATTCATTTCTCACTTTATCCATTCTCGTCACACCACACATCCATCTTAACATTCTCATCTCCGCTACATGCAATCTTTTTTCATCCGTCTTTTTCACAGCCCAACATTCTGATCCATGCAGTATGACAGGCCTTATCACGGACTTGTAGATTTTACCCTTCAACTTGAGGGGCATCCGTGGGTCACAAGTTGTTCCCGTGACCTGTCTCCATTTCGTCCATCCTGCGTTGATCCGATGAGTTACGTCTCGGTCTACCTCACCATTCCCTTGGATGAAAAATTCGGTATAATTATATAATTGAATAAAAAATTCGGTAGAATTATTTTTATTTGGAGATGAAAATTTTATTGTAAAAGTGTTAATTACCTCAGCAACTACAAAAACATCTATATTCTAATGGTAAACAAAATAACTATTTCTAAAAAGACACCGTTTAAAAGACTTGGTATTCAGCCAAAAACATAAATTAAAAAAGCTTCCCAATGTCATTAATGTCATCTAATTTATTTACGTCAATTCGAGTTTGACAATTTCACAATTCTGACCGACGTGAAGTTAACTTGGTTAACCTATTTAGTGTATTTTTACAAATAAATCACATTTATTGTATTTATTCAGTAAGTTTTTCGTGTGCATAGTAAATAAAAAGTGTTATTTATTTGATTAAAAGCTGTTAATCGTACGTTCAAAGTTTAATTAACATACTTTTTTAAAGTGCATGATGCAAGTTTGTGTCTAGAAATCGTAATCTATAACAATTGTTATTTGTTTTTCCTTATCTCGGCTTACGTGTTAAGATTTTTAATTGTTTTCTGAAGATACACAACTTAGATATTTTATTTAGAAGTTAGTATTTTCCATTAAAATCTAGTTGGAAAACCGGCACGTGCCCATTGAGAATGTCGAAAACTTTTTAAAGTTAAGTTTATCGAACTGATAACCTGTCTGCATCCGTTTTATTGCGGTTTCTGTGATAATTTTGTATGTATAATTTAATTTTTTATTGAACTTTACTAAATTGCATGAAAACAGATGATATCATTTAGGTACCTACTAGCTGTTAATTGACACAAGTGGGTGTGTGTATGTATATTAATTAACACTATCAGTGTAGTTTTGTTCCACATTTGGAATGCAATCAGCTTGTAGACTAATTGACGATGAAAATTCATTGTAAAATAGTCTACAAGCTGTCTGTAGAAACCTGATCAACTTTATTAACTGGGGAAATGAGCAAATAAATATGATTTTCCTTCTACATGATATTTCTCTAATTCATAATGTTATCGCCTTTGTACATCAACTGTCCTATTTTTATTATCTGTATAATATTGTGTTTACAATAAAGAGTAAAGAACAGTTATCCGTTTTTCTGTAAATGCTTGCAGTGACTAGTTAGGGCCACTCAAATACGTATGGTTTTTACCTCAATAAACTGTGTCAGACACTAATCTGCATGGTTCTCAATTTGGAAATTACATATTCGCTGTGTGGACTTTAAAAGAGACATTGACACCTAAGTTTGATTGAATGTTAGCTAGGAAACACTGGCCTCATCTAGTTTAAACTGACAAAAAAATAAATGAGTGAAAATTTTTTTTTTTTAATTATTTACTAAATAAATATTAAGAATGAAAATTTAAAATACTATACACCTCTCTACTAATTACACATTGCTTTATGGTGTTAAGAAGAATGTTTTGTCATTTCAATATATTAGTAAGTAATGGTTCTGCTACTAACCCTTAGAATTGAGCTATTTTTGCTCACATTTTTTTTCTGGGGGGAATGTGAGGAAGAGTCAGCTTCCCCTGCTGGGTTCTTATCAGATTCTTAGTAGTATCTCATTCTAATATATAAAAATCTACCATCGGACAAACCGACGAACGGCGAGTTTCCACCCTTACGTTGTTGAAACTTCAACGGTCCGGACTAAGCATTTCGCTTCGTCGTTTATACCGCGTACATCGAAGGACTGGAACAATTTGCCTGCTGCTGTCTTCTCGTCCAACTATAATATAGGTGTCTTCAAGGCTAGAGTGAATAGGCTCTTAATAAACTAGTGCGCCTGACCATCAATGATTGCATCTCCGCTTACCATCAGGTGGGATCGCAGTCAAGCACTGGTTTATATCAATTAAAAAAAAAAGAAAAAAATTGTTATAGAATACCTCTTAAATGCCTTGACTGTTTTTTTTTTTACTTTTTGTGTGTTTTTGGTATGTCTGAGAATAGGTCGTAGACTACCTTTTACCCCCCTACCTCATTTTCCTTTTGTAATTAAAATGGTAGAATAATGTTTGCCGAGTCAGTAGTAACATTATATTATTTTCAAGCACTAGTCTATTCATTTAAAGAAGAAATAAGACTAAGATGTCTTTTTTATTTCTTTCTGAAATTCATGATTTGAGAGAAAGCATATTTTTTCAATCAAGTCATTATTACATGCTTGATTTGATATGGCTGCTTGCTGACTAATTAATTTGAAATGCTATTATGGTACTAATGTAGTATGAACTATAAATAGGAAAAATTTGGCTATTTTCGTTTGGTTTTAGGTCTAAAAAAAATAATCCCACCAAAAACATTTAATGTAAAATGTTGCCAAGACGAAAGATAAGATTATCTGGGGGCACGGTAGTGTTTTTTTGTATACTGAGCTTTGTTTACGTGACAAATTTCGGCTTTCTAGCACTTCAGGAAGTACCCTAACATTTTGAAGTCTCATACAAACTTCCACCCCCGCATTTTAGGTGATGGTGCGAAAGTTATAAGTTTATGAATTTTTTTGTTAATTGTATACTAAACTTAGATTACATACTAAATTTCAGCTTTCTAGCACTTCAGAAAGTAGCTAAACATATTGATGATCATCAGTGTGTCAGTGACGAAATCGGTGTATTTTAGATATTAATAAAATCTAAAGTATTCGAGCTATTGAATTGAGACTTTGTATGTTTAATTAGTCTATTATTGACCTTATGTTCTGAGAATGTAAACTATCTGGTAAATCGGAAACCAACTCTATGAGGGTTCAAAAAAAAGACGAAACACTTCGAGAAAAATGTAGTAGGAACAGTGGTAGGTAGTGCCCTTGCGCTTCGATTGACTCGTCTTGGCGGGGGCACTACCGTGCCCCTAGATAATCTAATTTGCAAATTTTTTAAATTGACATACCAAAATCTTTTAATCTTGGGACAACAAAGTTGGTTGGTTGGAGGTTCCTCTCTATTCGTTGGCGGTTTGCAGGATTTAATGCACTGATCCGCATACCTCTATAGATCTACACAATGCACACATTTCTATAGAAATATAAAAAGGCTTTTATTCAGTTGAATAAATACTGTCTACAGAGAGTATTCTATATTAAATATATACATATATATATATAAAAATACTTTGTTCCATACTAGGAACTACTCTTGTATTGTGTGTTACAAACATGTAACATAAACAAGACACCTAGACCCGGAACACCTTTCTGAAGGCCATACGAATGTTTGTTCCGTGTGGGAATCAAAATTGCGACCCGCAGCGGAGCATCCAATCACTCAGCCACTGCGCCAACCGTGCCATCACATAATCTGCATCAGAATCATTTATTTGTAAACATAGGTCATAATTATATAGTGATATGAAAGAAAAGGAAGTTAGTGATAGTATGACGGTTGACAGGATAGAATGGAAGAAAAAAACGTATTGCGCCGACCCCAAATAAGATGGGACAAGGGCAGGAAGATGATGATGAGGTCATAATTATATAGGTAAACAAAGGTTTTGCGCGGATGTGACGCATATCTTCCCTATCAATTAATTAGCCAACAAACTAGCTAGTTTCGCGTGAATAAACTGTTTTTCTTTCTTTCTTTCGATATACAAGATCTTAAAAATTAGGCAGTGCACAGTTTTGACAATTGACATACAAATTACTAAGAAAAAAATATTATAGATATAAGAAAAATAATAATCTGTCTAAGTACTAGCAGACCAAAATTGATTGGTCTACCTACATCCAGTGCTCTAATTGATATTTACAAAATCACTATCTGTTTCAGCAGTCATCACAAAATGGTAGTGTCTGAAGAGCAGCCCCTTCCCGTAGAAGGCGACGCGGCTGCCAGCAAGAAGGCAGCTAAGAAAGCTGCCAAGGCTGCAGAAAAGCAACAGAAAAAGGCTGAACATAAGGTGTGGTATTGCATGATTTCTATTGCACTTTAGATCACAAAATTGTAGTCTCAGAACAGCAGTCGTGAAAGCTGCCAAGGCGACCAAGAACCAGCAAACGTAAGCTGAATATATATAAAGCATAGTACTACTTAATTTCTATTGCAGTAATGATCAATCACAGTTCACAGTTTTAAGAATATCTTGTATTTTCTCTAGCATGTAACTGTTTTTTGTCCCCAATAAATGAAACACAAAATATACTTTCTTGGCTACTGCTCTGACACTGCCGTTAGAACAGCAGCCAAGAGAGCTGCCAAGGCTACAGAGATGCAGCAGGAGATGAATAAAGGATACACCAACTGGGACCCACCTGTGTTCCTTCAGTTGTCTTGGTGATTTTCGAACAATGCCTCAGACCTAGATGACTTTTAAGCTCTGTTTTAACCTGTCAGATTATAACAACTCCTTTCACAGGCTGCATCAGGCGCTCCTCAAGGTGAGGGCGACGCCCCGGAGACAGACGTGTCAGCAGGTCGCTACGGAGTCCTGAAGCTGATCCAGTCGACTGGGGAGAACCGCGACCGAGTCTACACGGACGTTAAGGACCTGACTGTCGCAATAAATGGGCAGAATGTTTGGGTTAGAGGTGAGCGACTGAGGAGTATAGAATAGAATAATCTTTATTAGACACTTAAATCTATGGGTAAAATGGTGGTCTTATCGCTGACAGTAGTATCTACCAGACAACCTTAGGATGGACTATAAGAACTTAAACTAAAAAGTTCGACTCGTAGAGGTTTCAACAACGTAAGGATGGACAGACCTCAAAAGGCGGAACCCTTATAGGATCACTTTGTTGTCCGTTGTCTGTCTGTCTGTCTGTCAAGACCCTTTATCTCAGGAACGCGTGGAGATATTGAGTTGAAATTAAAACTATATACTCAAGTTTGCGGTCTCTTGAAGCTGTGAAAAAAATCAAATTTCTAAGTTAAAAAATATGTCTCAAAAAACGTATATTTCGACACTCACGAGGAAATCAAAATTCATAGGGTACTTCCCGTTGACCCAGAATTCTGAAATTTGGCATAAAGCAAGGTCTTATAGCACAAGTATAGGAATACATCTGAAAACTATAATTTGTTGTAACATCAAACAAAAAAAAAAAAAAAAATTGCGATTCGGAAAAATCTTCGAGATTCCATTCGGGAATTGAACTGTTTACATAGGTAAGTTTTTACGGAATCATCAGGGCGTGAGTCCGACTCGCACTTGCCCAGTTTTTTTTTATTATTAATAGGTTTGCGCTTGACCACTATGGCAACTATAGTAAGCGATGATGTTACCGATGGAGTCCACTTGCATAGAAATAACCCATGCACTCTTTAGAGCTTCGACTCGACGAGTCCATCATTGCCAATATCAACAGCTTCTAAAAATTTATCTTTTATCTTCAAGCTCGCCTTCAAACCTCCCGCGCTAAAGGGAAGCAGTGCTTCGCCGTACTTCGTCAGAGCAGCAGCACGGTACAGCTGCTGGTCAGCGTGAGCGACGAGCGAGCCGTCAGCAAGCAGATGGTCAAGTTCACTGGCAAGTGAGTATTGAAAATAATAAAAATAGTTTAAAAAATAAAAAAGTCCGACTGCGAAAAATTGAACATGCTGTAGCGACATCAATTACGTCACATAAGAACTAATCCTGCATCGCGTAATTAAAGTTCTCCACGAGATTAGAACATATCGACGGTTGAAAGGCAAAAATTACTAAGCGACATTGAGTAAACTTTACAAGAGAGCGATTTAAAGAAAAAAAAACAGTTCAAAATTATGAAATAGATGGGTTTAGATATTATCAACATCATGGTAATAGTCTACATTTTTTAAACTATTTTTTTTTCTAATAATTTTTGCTTTATATCGTTCTTCTGTGAAGTTAACTCAATGTCGCTTAGTAATTTTTGCCGTTCAGGCGTCGATATAGAACAGCCCAAAAATCATCTATCGGGCAGTTGCCCACCAGACATAACACCCGTCTGACCGGAGGATCGTACCATTTCAACGGAGGGTTGCGAGACTTACACTCTTTTCCGCCTACCTCCAAACTGGTGACCCTCGACAAAGAACGTCAGCGCAGCCTTCGGGTCGTCATAATCACTTCTCCCAAGCTTTCGAGCAGCGAGCCATACAGCCAGCACCCACGGCTATAAAGGGTATCCTGCCGACCAGCATGCCTACCAGGTGGCGGTCGGAGGATCCTTCCTTTTCAACGGAGGTTTGCGGGACTTTACTCTCTGTTCCGCGTACCTCCAAAATGCCTAGAATAGAAAAGTTCAGTACTTCTGGACAAAAAACTCTTGCCCTTCTTACCCTGGCCTTCTAGGAATTACTTTCTACACTTCTGTGTAGAAAGTAATTTAATTACTATAATTCTGTGGCCCTAGTGAAAAGGGGTATAAGTCTGATTTTGTCGAAAATGAGTTGAATATCGAAATGATCAGAAAAAAATGCTCTATCGTTTGGTGAGAACCAATCTAAGCTCACTTTAAAAATAAGAACTTTGTGTAAAAGGATTCAACTGACACAAAAAAACAAAACTACAAAAGTGGGTTTCAAGTGAATTTGTATCCTATTAAAAAAAAATATTTTGTGTTTTTTAATCCAAATTAACATTAAGTCTCCCACGTTTTTATTTGGTTTGTGTTTATCGATACAGCAACACATAGAAGACCTTAAAAATGCTCGAGTTAGTAATGACATTATTAGACTTATGTCCGTCGCCACCTAAATAAAGGAAAAAAAATATTTTTTTGCATTAGGTACTTGGTTATCAGAAAAATCATTCTAAATGCGTATCCCTGTTCACTTATTTTATACCCCTCAAGGAATTCATTTTGTGGTTTGTATAATTAATTATCTTAAAAACTAATTTTTTTTTCACACAACGTCGTCTTGTCCCAAGCTAAGCAGAGCTTGTGTTATGAATACTAGACAACTGACGAACATAATTAAATATTTCTAAATACATACATATTATAGATAAATTACACCCAGACACAGATCAAATGATTGTGCTCATCACACAAACATTTGTTCTGGGTGGGAACCGAACTCACGACCTTCGGCCTAGTCGTCAGGGCCACTACTAACCACTAGACCAACAGGCCAGTAAACTTAACTTTACATAAACAAATAACCCAATAATAATAAAGAGCATAAATCGTTTACCTATAAAAAAAAAACATTTTAACTAAAAAGGTTTAAATTTTACACGAGGTCAAACACGAATTTGAAGCTCGCGGAGTGTTTTTTGTGTCTTTTTTTTATTCTTGATAGGTTCGGGCTTGACCGCTATCTCATTTGATGGAAAAAGACGATTCGGTCGACGATGGAGCGCGCTTACCTAGAAGTAACCTATTCACGTCTCCTGTAAAGTTGCATTTTTGGACTTATAGCCCTTTTCACTGGGGCCACAGAATTTCACAATTGATAGACACATAAAATAAAACAAATAATAAATTCTAATACGGAACATATTGACTGCAACAGTCGGGACTATGTAACTTTTGTTTTAAAAAAGTGCTGATTCTTCTAATTGATGATGGCACGGTTGGCGCAATGGTTAAGCTATTTGCTGCTGCGGTGCGTGTCGGATTCGATCTATTTGTGTGATCTACAGATAATTGACTGGCCTGTTGGTCTAGTGGTTATGTATGTATTTAGAAATATATAAGTACGTTTATCAGTTGTCTAGTACTCATAACACAAGCTCTGCTTAGCTTGGGATTAGACGGCGTTGTGTGATAGTTGTGAAATATTAAAAAAAAACTGGGTCTGAATTTCTTGTGTATGTTAGTTTACGTGTTTGTGAACGCACCCACGATAGACCAAGACTGATACGCGTCTATGAAGCTACGCGTCCGTGGATAGTAGACCTTATTTGGATTCCATCTTTTTCCATTCCTTTCTAGCATAACCAAAGAGTCGATCATAGACGTGTACGCGACGGTAGTGAAGACACAAGCCCCGGTAGAGTCGTGTACAGTGAGCGCCGTGGAGCTGGTGGGCACGCAGCTGTGGCTGGTGTCGGCGGCGCGCGCGCAGCTTCCTTTACAGGTGGAAGACGCCGCTAGGCCTGAGAAAAATGACGTAAGTCACACATATGGTCCAATGTAACCATTTTGTATTTTGGAGTGTGTGTGCGGGAATTGCAGGACTTGATTCCGCCATCTCCTTTCTACCATGGGACAACCTGATGATGGTCGGCTTCCAGTCTAAGTGAATGGGGCTGAATACCTGCCCCCCTAGCCATATTACGATCTTTTCGTTTGCGTCGAACGCCTCGAGTAGGCCACGCCTCCGACTCCTTTGTTCTGACGTCATCTCAACGCTCAGTCACGTGGTCAGAACGAAGGAATCGGAGGCGTGGCCTACTCGAGGCGTTCGACGCAAACGAAACGATCGTAACTTGGCTAGGGGGGCTGTGTTTTACTAGTGAGTGACTGCCTATCAGATCTCCACAACCCAGTTACTTAGCAACACGATACTCCTTGGTTAGACTGATGGTTAGATTGTCAAAGATTTACGAATGACAACCGGGACCAACGGCTTTACAATGCGTTCCAAATAAGAATAGGATCGATTGCCATGTTGTAACGTCACGTTATACCGTCAAATCGAAGAATTATTATGGTGAGCGAAACAAGAAATTTTTAGATTTTAGTTTATTTACGAACTGTGAACGAAAAAAGTTTAATCAGAATCCAGTTCTTCAATTTTGTTCATCTCTGAGTTCTTCATGTTTGCCCATTTTCTTGCGATTTGACAGTATGACGTGACGTCACAACATGGCAATCGATCCTATTCTTATTTCGAACGCATTGTAACTGCTTTCCGAGGTACGGGGTTTTTTTTTTCGGTGAGAAATCATCTTATGACATCCCCCGCTCTTGGGCGGGGCGGGAGATAGTGTCAGACTTTTACTGACTAAAAACCCACTCCTGTACCTTCGTTGCCTTTCAGAATCAGACCCTTGGCCCCAGTAGACTTCGACCCTGCTCCCCCTCCTGCTCCTGCTCTCCCTTGGCCCCTACAGTTGCTGACATCGCCTTGAGGCGCGCGTGGAACAATACGCGCCGTCGACAACTTGGGCTCGGTCCGGACGGTTACCGGACGGTCGGACGGCGAGCCACCCATTGCTCGCCGTCCGCAAGCCCGCGCCTACGGTAGCCGTAAATCGGGATCGGAGTCCCGGCGGCGGTTGGGGCGTGACGACCGTTGCCTCACGCGATCGCCCGCCTCCTTTGCTAGCATTACTGCTTCGCAGGAGGCCACCGCCTGCCACTCCTCCTCGCTCCGGACCATGGCCTGCACCAAGGCCCGGCGCGAGAGATCCGAGGTGTCAGTAATGTCGTAAATCAGCTGAAATGATGATGATTTTTCAACTTGCAGGACCCGGAAGCTTTAAGAATCCGTGTGAACCAGGACACTCGGCTGGACAACCGCGTGCTGGACCTGCGCACGCCGGCCAACCAGGCCATCTTCAGGCTGGAGGCGGGCGTCTGTCGGCTCTTCAGAGACATCCTCACGCAGAAAGGTATTATTAATCTTATTTATATACAACTAGCTTTTGCCCGCGACTTTGTCCGCGTAGAAGTCGAAAATGGTTTTATTAGGTTTTTTGAGATACGAAAATATGAAATATTATTTATTATCTTCGTCGTGTGTGATAGTCCATTGAATTGTATGGCTAGCGATATTGTATCTTAAGATAAAATATTATAGTATCTTAGCCGTGTGCAGCGCCCCTTACTGAACTCCACTGCGGGTGACGTAACCTCCGACAAACTTATTATTTGCTGTTGCAAATATTTTTAATAATTGCGTTTCGATCCCTAGGGATAGCAAAATTAAGTTTGTTTTTTATGGTATGTACTTTTCCGGGATGAAAAGTACCCAGTGTGGTGCCCAAGATATTAAAGAATAATTATACCATGTTTCATCGTAATTGAACCGGTAGTTTTTGCGTGATGTCTGAACAAACAGGCAGACAGACAACAAAGTTTTTAAACACATTTTTGGGATCGGTGTCGGTCTAGTAACACCCCCTGCCATTTATTTTTTTGATATTTTCAATGTACAGAATTTTTACTTCTACAGATTTATTATAAGTATAGATTTTTTTAGAGGAAATTTATCGAAGAACGTTAATAATCACGACTTCTTCAAGTAATCTGAAAACATAGAAAATAAGGTCTACAAGAAGTGGGAGACAGCGCGCACGCTGCAAAACAGGTAATTGATACACTTCGGGGTTACCGATTGAGCTGAAATTTTTCATGCGTGTGTAAATCAGATGACAATGCAAAATTATTATGACATGGAGCTGATCTGATGATGGAACCGGAAGGTGGCCATAGGAACTCAAAGAACTCTATCGTGTTTGAGTTTTTTGGTATTGATTATGTATGTACCACGCTATAAAAGCTTACTATATATTAATCTTAAAAGAAATAAAAATGAAAAGATTTAATAAAAATATTTTATCCATAGAAGTAAAATTTTGAGTTTCTCAAAACTTTCTGAGTGTCCCACGTATTCTTGACACACGACACCCAACCATCTCAACATTCTCATCTCCGTTACATGCGACTTCGGCCGCGTAAAAGTCGGTTTCTCTTCTTTTAGGTGCTGAATTTCGGAAAAACTTCTCTTAGTGCTAACCTACGTCTTAAAAGGAAGCTTTGTGCAAAATTTCGCGCTCCTAGTCCCAGTAGTTTCGTCTGTTTGTTGATATGTCACTGACATAATGTCAGTCAGTTTCTCCTTTTATTTATACAACATTATTTTTAGTATATGCGAAACCTGAATATAGTTGTAATATGTAATGTTCAGAATCAGTAACTGAATGGATTCCAATAGTTTTTACACCATGTTAAATTTTTTCCCAAAACTATTTAAAAAGGTCACAAGTTGAACACCACCTACAATAAGTACAACACAGGTCACGGCAGGTCATAGCGGGCATTAGGCGCCAGGAAACAGCTGGATGCAAGTACAAAACAACCCCTCAGTCGCCTGGAGAGCCCGGTGACTATGTATTTTTGCTGACATCATCATAATCTTCCTGCCCTTGTCCCATCTTATTTGGGGTCGGCGCAACACGTTTTTTTCTTCCATTCTATCCTGTCAGCTGTCATGCTATCACTAACTTCCTTTTCTTTCATATCACTGTTCACACAATCCATCCATCTTTTCTTTGGTCTCCCTCTCCCTCTCCATCCATCCACATGTATACTCATAACTCTTTTAGTAACATGTGTTTCATCTCTCCTCTTTACATGACCATACCAAGACAAACGATTCCCCTTCAACTTTTCAGTCACTGGCGCCACTTGCAAACTTCCCCTAATATATTCCTTTCTCACTTTATCCATTCTCGTCACACCACACATCCATCTCAACATTCTCATCTCCGCTACATGCAATCTTTTTTCATCCGTCTTTTTCACAGCCCAACATTCTGATCCATACAGTATTTTTGCTGACATAATAAGCTATAACTTTGTGATTTTTCATGGTACAGTCATGAAATTTTGTACATAGATTCTTTACATAAAAATACTAGACACGTGTTTCGAGTTTCGCATATACTAAAGCTAATGTTGTATAGACAGGAGGACAGGTCTTGCCACGGACTTGTAGATTTTACCCTTCAACATGAGGGTGATCCGTGGTTCACAAGAGCTCCTCAATAACCACAACCCATTAATCACCAGGTTTCGTCGAGATCCACACGCCTAAAATAATCCCGGCAGCGTCCGAGGGCGGCGCGAACGTGTTCACCGTGTCTTACTTCAAGTCGTCCGCCTACCTCGCGCAGAGTCCCCAGCTATACAAGCAAATGGCCATCGCTGCCGACTTCGACAAGGTTGGTGATTAACGAAAAGTTGGTGATTATGTTCACTGTCTAGCTTAGAGACCCCAAGCTGCGCTTTAGGAGTAGTTGGTCATAGCAGACAGGTTTGACGAGGTTGGTGATAATACAATATGTTGGTGATTAATAATTGCTGGTGATAATCTCCATATCTAGTGCAGAGCCTTCAGTTTTATATGCATATGAAAATCGCTAAATTCGACAATGTTGGTGATTAAAACTAATCATCTGTTTACTTTCTAGTGTAGTACCCCAAGTTTAGCTTTAGCAAGCGACTTCGTCGTGGTGATTAAAATCAAAGCTGGTGATTGACACAATGCTGATGGTTATGTTCACTATCTAGCGCAGAGCCTTCAGCTTTAAATTGCTACTGCCTTAGACAAAGTTGGTGATAAACATATGAATTGGTGATTAGTAATTGCTGGGGATGATCTCCCTATCTAAGTTCTAAGTTTGAAAGTAGTGCCGGTGACTGAAAAGTTGAAAGAGAACCGTTTTTGACATCGCGAAAATCAAAGTCACCTGTAACAGTACATTTTTGAGTTATGCTGACACATAAAGTACGTATAGGGCCGGACTTGCGGACTACGAGCAATAGGTAGCTCGCCGTTCCATAAAGACTAGGTCCAGGTCAACGGTGCGTTCTGTTCCACGCGCGTCTGAACGTGATGTCAGCAGTCGAAAGATTCACCGAGCAAAGGGTAACTGAAGAAACACGTTTTCACGTTGAATTCTAGTCAGTAAAGTCTAACACTCCCTCTCGCCCACTCCACCTAGAGCGCGATATGTTTTAAAAATTTTATCGCACTATTCATCATCATAATTTCAGCCAAAGGACGTCCACTCTTGCATATAAGCCTCCCCCAAGAGTCGCCACAACGACCCATCCTGTGCGTCTCGCATGTCAATAGGTGCAGGCTCCCCCTCGTGGTCGCGGCACCAACGCTGCGTCTCCCGGTGCGCGGTCGCCCCTCTAGAACCTATCCTCCCCATCGACCATCCGTTCTACGAGCAATGTGCCCTGCCCACTACCACTAAAGTTTGGCGATTCTTCGGGCTATGTCGGCGACCTTGGTTCTCCTGCGGATATCTTCATTCCTGATGCGATAACGCAAGGAAACTCCGAGCATAGTCCTTTCCATTGCCCTTTGGGTGACTGTAAGCCTTCTGATGAGCCAACCTCACTATTGCCTTTCAGGTGTTCACAGTAGGTGCAGTGTTCCGTGCCGAAGACTCGAACACGCACCGTCACCTCACTGAATTCGTGGGGCTTGACCTGGAAATGTCCTTCAAGCATCACTACCATGAGGTCGTGGACACCATCGCCGGCACGCTCACTGACATGTTCAGAGGGTTGAGGGACCAGTGAGTATATTTTTCTTTGCCTAGCCTTTTTCTGTGATTTGTTTTTAGGGTTCCGTACTTCCAAAGAAAAAAACGGAACCATTATAGGATCACTTTGTTGTCCGTCCGTCTGTCTGTTAAGACTCTTTATCTCGGGAACGCGTAGAGTTATCGAGTTGAAATTAAAACCATATAGTCACTCAGGTCTGCGGTCCCTAGAATCTGTGAAAAAATCTTCTAAAGTACCGGAAAAAAAAGATATTGTCGTTTATATCGCAAAAAACCTATATTTCGACACTCTCAAGGAAATCAAAATTCATAGGGTACTTCCCGTTGACCTAGAATCCTGAAAGTTTACATGAAGCAGGGTCTCATAGCACAAAAATAGGAAAAAATCTGAAAACTGTAAATTTGTAGTTACGTCACAAAAAAAAAAACTTTTTTCGCGATTCGGAAAAATCCTCGTAACTCAATTGATTGGGAAATGAACTGTTTTCATGGGCATGTTTGTACGGAACCCTCAGTGCGCGAGTCCGACTCGTACTTGCCCGGTTCTTTTTTAACCGACTTCTAAAAAAGGAGGAGGTTCTCAATTCGGATGTTTGAATTTTTTTTTATGTTTGTTCGCGCATAACTTCGTCGCTTGCCAACCGATTTGAAAAATTCTTTGTTTGTTGGAAAGGGTATACTTCCCAAATGGTCCCATAGTCACCAAGTCGGGATCTGATGATGGAATCTTGGCGAAATCGAGGGAACTCCTCAAATATTATAGGCAACCATATAGTGATTTTGGTATTTTCATCGAGAACTTAAGCAT
This sequence comes from Mythimna vitellina, assembly GCA_949316375.1. Lineage (NCBI taxonomy): Eukaryota > Metazoa > Arthropoda > Insecta > Lepidoptera > Noctuidae > Mythimna > Mythimna vitellina. Next base: position 3,573,330 of record OX438711.1, on the reverse strand, counting down.
TTACAGTCAAAAAGTAATATTTGATGTCTGTTTATAAGTGTATCGAAACTAAAAAGTGTAAAATAAAAAACTTATACCGAGAAACACCGGTGTTTCTCGGTATTATTTGTATCTTATTTAACACCGACTTCCGAAATTAAAGTTATTTTGATTCTTTTAGTGTTTTTTTACTGAAGTCGGTTATATTTTTTTTGTAAAAAGTTTTTTATTTTAATTCTCTTACAAACTCCAGATTCGCGTCAGAGATCGCAACAGTGGGCCAGCAGTACCGAGTGGAACCGTTCAAGTTCCTGGACCCACCACTCCGGCTGGAGTTCCCACAGGCCATACAGATGCTAAAAGAAGCAGGTAATTCACTTTACTGATAAATGTTGATAAAACGACGGCGAGCTACCCATTGCTCGCTGTCCGCAAGCCCATGCCTACGGTGGCTGGAAATTGAGATCCCGTCGGCTCAGGCGTGAGGGCCGTTCCCTCACGCGTGCGGCCGCCTCCTTCGCTAGAATTTATGCTTCGCACTTGGAGGCAACCGCCTGCCACTTCTCCTCGCTCCAGACCATGGCGTGTACCAGGGCCCGGAGGGAGAGCGAGTTTCCACCGAATACACCTAAGGCTGGCTCTAACCATCTAAGCGCACCGGGCTAGTGATTTCTTTGCAATTATTACTGTTTGGATCTAACAAATAAACGTAAGGAAAGTTTATAAAGTATGTTAGGATGCATTGTATGGATTACTCTCCTACGCAAAATATACTAAACGGATTTTAATGAAACTTCACAGTAATATAGCATAATATCAGTATATAATTTATAATAATAATGTGTAAATTATGATTTATTGTCTACGCTAGCGAAAACAATATGTTCGTAAAAGTTAAGTAAGTTAATAATATTTTCGCTGAATTTGTTTTTTCTTTAAATTGATAGAGATAGTTATTATTATTATTCTTTATTTACTTTATTCAAAACTTTGCTTACATTATGCATTACAAAAATTCTGGCAAACTAAAACAGTTTGTTGGCAGTTGTTCTCGTTTCACATTTTTACAAATTTTATTAAGACGTAACACGACGACAAAACGTCGTCAAGTCGCTAAACTAACAACGTGATTTAACCAATACAGCCACAAAATCAAACAATCCCACATTCTACATCCATGGACCATTTTCAATCATCATCATTATCATTTCAGCCGAAAGACGTCCACTATTGGACATAGGCCTCCCCCAAATGCCGCCACAATGACCGGTCCTGTGCGTCTTGCATCCATCGGATTCCCGCGACCCTCACCAGGTCATCGGTCCACCTTGTGGGAGGCCTTCCAACGCTGCGTCTTCCGGTACGCGGTCGCCATTCCAGAACCTTTCGTCCCCATCGACCATCTGTTCTGCGAGCAATGTGCCCTGCCCATTGCCACTTAAGTTTGGCGATTCTTCGTGCTATGTCCGTAACCTTGGTTCTCCTGCGGATATCCTCATTCCTGATTCGATCACGCAAGGAAACTCCGAGCATAGCCCTTTCCATTGCCCTTTGAATAACTTTAAGCCTTCTGATGAGGCCCATTGTAAGCGACCACGTTTCGGAGCCATATGTCATCACTGGCAACACGCACTGGTCATAGACGTTTGTCTTGAGACACTGTGGTCTATTGGACGAGAAGAAACCGCACAGCTTCCCGAACGCTGCCCAGCCAAGTCGGATTCGACGATTGACCTCTTTCTCGAAGTTAGACCTACCCAACTGGACTGTCTGTCCCAGGTAAACGTAGTCGTCCACAACTTTGAATGTAGAGTCTCCAATCTTGATAGGAGTGGGTGCTACATGGATGTTTACCATGACTTTGGTTTTGTCCATGTCGAAATGGTCGTGTCCAACCATTTTCACTGTTCATACACAATCCTGTTAATCTACAGACACAGTGACATGTTTTTTTATTTATTTTTTAAATTGGTATTTAAATTTAACACTTGATAACAAGTTTGGGGGTAGCTGATTCATAAACATCGATGTAACATATTTCCTCGTGCGTTTACCAAAATAGTTACTTTAGGAACAGCAAATATCTTTTGTTTAGATAGACGATTAGGCGACTGGCCTGTTGGTCTAGTGGTTAGTGGCCCTGACTAGTGACTACTATGCCGGAGGTTGTGGGTTCGATTCCCACACAGGAAAAATGTTTGTGTGATGAGCACAATCATTTGTTCTGTGTCTGCGTGTAATTTATCTATAATATGTATGTATTTAGAAATATTAAAGTATGTTTATCAGTTCTCTAGTACTCATAACACAAACTCTGCTTAACTTGGGACTAGATGGCGTTGTGTGATAGTTGTGTGAATATTATTATTATTATATCGTTTATTCATTATTTTAAACATATAAATTATATTTTTAAATATTTCAATATTAAAAAAAAAAACATTTAAAAAAATATATAATATTATTATTACATTAAAATTCAACTAGGTGGTGAAGTTAAGTGGCACGTGAGGCGCCCTATAAGCCACAGCGCTCCAGGGTGCTCCCCCTAATGCCGGCTCTGCATACACCCTCCTTCAATTAACGCAGTCATAAAATCACATTTCGTCTTCAGGAGTGACAGTAGGCGAAGAAGACGACCTATCCACCCCTGATGAGAAACTCCTCGGCAGGCTGGTGAGAGCCAAGTACGACACAGACTTCTATATCCTGGACAAGTACCCGCTAGCAGTCAGACCCTTCTACACCATGCCGGACCCTAACAACCCGGTGAGTGACTGCATTATTTTTGTTTATTTTTTTTTTTATTGATATAACCCAGTGCTTGACTGCGATCCCACCTGATGGTAAGCGGAGATGCAATCATTGATGGTCAGGCGCACTATTTTATTAAGAGCCTATTCACTCTAGCCTTGAAGACACCTAAATTATAGTTGGACGGGAAGACCGCAGCAGGCAAATTGTTCCAGTCCTTCGATGTACGCGGTATAAACGACGAAGCGAAACGCTTAGTCCGGACCGTTGAAGTTTCAACAACGTAAGGGTGGATACTCGCTGTGACTTGTGACTATTATGAGCTGCCAACCAGTTATAAATTTCCACACAATCGCTCTTTCGTGATTATAAAAAAATATGTGTGAAAAATATGTGTAGGTACCTACATATTTTTCTACATATTTTGGAAACACAGATTTTCTTTTGGGTATTAACTAGGTTTTTATTGAAATTAAAACATAAAGTGTAAAACTTATCCAGTAAAGACCTCTGAAAATCAATTTTGCGTGAACTTTGGCCCTTTATAATCTATATATAAAAGGCGAAACTGACTGACTGACATATCAACGCACAGCCGAAACTACTGGGTCTAGGAGCGTGAAATTTTGCACAAGGATTCCTTTTATGACGTAGGCGAGCACTAATAGTGGATTTTCCAAAATACACCCCCTAACGGGATGAAAAGGGGGTCCAAAGTTTGTAATTTTTGCGTTTGTTTTTTGGGAGTTTGAAACGACCAATTTGGAACCATGCACTAGCTTCTGATGTTTTATAAGTGCCCATGTAGGCCTATGTGAAATAAAAACTTTTGACTTGACTTGTATGAAGAAACCTACTCTAACGCGAGGGACGCTGCGGGCAGAAGTGTACTCATAAATTAAAAAAATAGAGAAAATATATTTATAGAAATCTCGCACATTTAACCGAGATTCTGAATGACGGAACATTTTTCCAAAAACTTTTAAGGTTTTTAATGAAAATACATATTTCCTGGAACAAGTTTTGTGAAATATTTGAGTGAATGACGGAATTCTAACAGAGCGTACAGGCGTTGTCTCTCTTTTTTGCGTTTTTGCGTTGCCTCTTTATCAAATACTAACTTCTGCCAGCGGCTTCGCCCGCATAAAAGAAGGTTTTTTCACACAAACTTTGAACCCCCGTGTCATCCCTTTAGGGGAGAATTATGGAAAATTAGTTAACACGATATAAAAAAAGAGCTTGTGCATAATTCCACGCTCTTAGTCCCAGTATTTTAGGCTGAACGTTGATATGTCACACAGTCAATATCTCCTTTTATATAATACTAGCTTCTGCCAGCGGCTTCGCCCGCGTGAAAGTAGGTTTCTTCTAACAAACTTTGGTAGATATTTATAAGATCTATAATTAATTAGAACATTTTATGGTTCTATCTTTTATAGTTTAGGCATCGTACGCAAAATAAGTAACTTTTCTGGTTGACTTTTTACACCTTGTGTCCGAAAAAATCAAATATTTTACGGAACCCTATTTTTTTTCCAAAATAAAATATAGCCTATGTTACTCGTGGATAATGTAGCTTTCGAATGGTGAAAGAATTTTTAAAATCGGTCCAGTAGTTTTTGAGCCTATTCGTTACAAACAAACAAAGTTTTCCTCTTTATAATATTAGTGTAGATAAGTATGCCTAAGGCATCTTAGACGAAGTAACAAGCTATTGAACCAAGCTCAAGTTGACGATAGATGGCTTGGGACGGGCCCTCTTAAAACAATGCTTTGATAAAAATTATGTCGTCAATACGTGGGATATGCCCGAAGGACTTGAGAATCCGTAAAATACTTGTTTATAATAATAATAATCCACAACTATCACACAACGCAGTCTAGTCCTAAGCTAAGCAGAGCTTGTATTATGAGTACTAGACAACTGATAAACATACTTTTATATTTCTAAATACATACATATTATTGATGAATTACACCCAGACACAGAACAAATGATCATGCTCATCACACAAACATTTGTCCTGGGTGGGAATCGAACTCACGACCTCCGGCATATCAGTCTGTCAATGGGTTAATTCAATTTCTATCTTTTTTAGTTTTATTTTTTATTACTTATCTACATTGTGCTCACATAATAGAAGCAACAAGAAATATGAAACCAAGATTATATGTAACTCACAATATAATTTAAAAGAGTGTCCATGGAGTTTCTTGCACATTCTTCTCCATAGAGATCTACGCTTTGTAACGTGCAATTTAGCTTCACTTTTTTTTTGGACTGACCTACATTTGACTATTCAAAAGTGCCTGTAAATGGCCTATTTGAAATAAATGCTTTTGACGTTGACTTTGAGTCAGGGCCACTAACCACTAGACCAACAGGCCAGTCTGTTTGTTAATTCATTAAACCCCAAGCAAACGCCGGCGTTCGCTCTCTCATTGTCTTTCAATTGTGTCTCTAATTACGGTATTTATTTATTTAAAATTTATGTACAGTAGTGGTACATAGGCAGACTTAATGCAACAATTCTCTCCTTTTTCTCTACCAGTCAACCTTTGGGTTAAAAAAAGACGACACTGTGGTAGGTTTGCACAATAAAAAAATAACAGATACTTCAAACAGAAAAAATAATAAAAAAATAGTATTCGAAAGGTATCAAAATCAATCAAAAGCATTTTATTTTAAATAAACCATTTACGCACTTTTGAAAGGTCAAGAAGTCAGTCAGTCAGAAAAAAAAAGATGCTAATTGCACATTCCAAAGCGTAGATCTCAATGGAGAAGAATATGCAAGAAACTCCATGGACACTCTTTTCAATCATGTTTTGTAATTACAAATATCTCTGTTACATGTTTCTTGTCGCTATCATGTGACAACAATGCAAATAAAGTAAAAATAAAAACTAAATATAGATATTAAAATAGCAACTGGCAGCTAAGAGATGACCAGTCTCAACTGACAGCGCCCGTTCACGGACATGACGCTAATATTAGCACCACTCAGCTCAACCATTTTGAAGGGAACCGAATGATCCAACACACGCGCCACCACCAGTGAGACATTTGAGTGAACATGACGAACTCAACTGCCATGCTCATTTATGTCAAACAAGTTTAATACATATTCATATTTTTTCTTTCACAGAAAGTGTCAAATTCATATGATATGTTTATGCGCGGCGAAGAGATCCTCAGTGGAGCGCAGAGGATACACGACCCGGAGTTCTTGACTGAACGCGCATTACATCATGGCATCGGTGAGTAAATATTCATAAGCATAATCTGCCCTATAATGTTAAGCCTCCTCTCTACGAAAGGGAATGGGCCGTAGCCGGGCCCAGAGTGAAATTGGCAGATTTAAAAAAAAAATCTGATAGAGGTATGCGGACGGCGAGTAGTGGGTAGCTCACCGTCCGGCTCTGGTTGACGGTGCATCGCTTTGAAGTGCAAAACAGCACGCTGTCGATGATCGAAGTCTTGTCTTTATATATAAGGTGTTAAAAAATTAACTTTAAGAATTTCGAGGGGACATTGTACTCCTCATTATGAACAACTTTTACTATGGGACCAAACCTGAAATAGCGAAAAAAAAAATCAGCTGCTCCATACATTTTGACGAGTTATACGAACATAAAACGTATGGAACAGCTGATTTTTTTTTCGCGATGTCAGTTTTGGTCCCATAGTAAAAGTTGTTCATAATGAGGAGTACAATGTCCCCTCGAAATTCTTAAAGTTAATTTTTTAACACCTTTTAAATACCTTGCTTGTGTCTGGCCTTTGTACTTGCTCCGTGGTAATGGCGTATACTTTTGTACAGCAGTGGGATGATTCAGACTAGTAATAATAATAATATAATTATTTAAAGTTTTTTTTGGTCTAGTTTAATTTGTGTTTATTTCTCTTTTTTCCCCAGATATCTCCAAGATCGCCGCATATATCGAGTCCTTCAGATTGGGATGTCCTCCTCATGCTGGTAAATATTGATTAAGTCTATAATACTATAACTCAATAATCTAAATACCATTAATAAATTCCGTATTGGATAGAAGCGAACAGTGATACAAAATAAACTAGTGCTCACATAAAAATTTATCACATATAAGTGTATTATCATTCATCATCATCTTCCTGCCCTTGTCCCGTGTTATTTTGGGTCGGCGCAACACGTTTTTTTCTTCCACTCTGCCCTGTCACTCGTCATGCTATCACTAACTTCCTTTTCTTTCATATCAATCTTCACACAATCCATCCATCTTTTCTTTGGTCTCCCTCTCCCTCTCCACCCATCCACATGTAAACTCATAACTCTTTTAGTAACATGCGTTTCATCCCTCCTCTTCACATGACCATACCAAGACAAACGATTCCCTTTCAACTTTTCAGACACTGGCGCCACTTTCAAACTTCCCATAATATATTCATTTCTCACTTTATCCATTCTCGTCACACCACACATCCATCTCAACATTCTCATCTCCGCTACATGCAATCTTTTTTCATCCGTCTTTTTCACAGCCCAACATTCTGATCCATACAGTATGACAGGCCTTATCACGGACTTGTAGATTTTATCCTTCAACTTGAAGGGCTTAGAGTTAGATAAGTGTATTATCATTGAGACTCAAAATTATTTTGATTCATGCAGCTCTTCTTTCTGCAATAATAACTTGATGGGATACAACTCGACATACATTTTCACTGTTTTTCATACAACCGCTCTTACACGATTATGACGTTATTACACATTTTTCATTAGATATTTTGAAAACACAGTATCTTGTGGATATTATCTAGGCTTCTATTGAAATCAATTTATAAAATTGTGTAAAACTAATCCAGTAAAGACCTCTTAAAATCTGCTATTATATTATTGTCGAGGCTCGTGCTTGACATATCTCACTTTTTGGAAAGCAATCATCAATTAATTTATTTTCAGGTGGTGGCATCGGCATGGAGCGCGTCGTGATGCTGTACCTGGGACTCGACAACATCCGCAAGACGTCCATGTTCCCGCGCGACCCCAAGCGCGTGACCCCCTGATGGGCGACCCCGAGCGGGCGACCCCCTGATGTGTACTGATTACAGATACAGAATAAAGTGTTTGTTATACAGTTTTTGGGTTTTATTTCTTCCCTTTAGTGTAAATCATAACTTTTATAAAAAAAAACATGCAGTCATAAAAATAATAATAATAATCTTTTATTCAGAGGCACCGGCTTTTAGAAAACCTCTTGGGTGCTCATGCTCATTTGATGGACTCGAAAAAGTGGCGAAGTGTGAGAAGAGAAATGCACACTGATCGACCGAGAAATAAATAAATGTCTTACTTACATACTGCGTCCTTAATTACTAATTATGTTTAATAAAAAAATAAAATGTAATCATTATATAAAAATGAAACAAGTTTTAGCATCAAGGAATATTATAATTTATACGTAATCTGAAAAGCGATTACTGATCTGTTTCTTAATGGCTATTCTCAGGGGTGCTCGGCACCCACTGTTTATTTCTCATGGGTGCTCGAGCCCCGGAGCACCCACGGAGTCGGTGTCCCTGCTTTTATTGGACCAGAAAAACCATTTAGAAATTGTTTGCCTACGAAAATAGGTAAATTAGTTAGAAACTGTGGCGCAGCTATTAACGCCCACCTCCAGGGCCTCAAGTGTGCAATTACAATAGTGTCAGAATGGTCTATCATTGAATCCATAATTGTTGATTTTGACAAGTTTGGTAATCTACTAATATAATGGGTGTCATTATGACTTTCCAATGGTCAACCACTGACATTACATTGAAAGAAGTGGCATAGAATGGTAATCTCGTACATATTGACAAACGAATAATAATAATATGTTTATTAACTAAAAAGTACAGATACATAATGAAACAAACAGTAGGTTGAGAAGTTATACAGTTTTTTAGGTACGTATGTTGTAAATCTGTACTAAACATTTTAAGAACCCTGCCTCTCAAACTAGGTTATAACCTGTATTTTGAGAAACAGTGAACAGCCACAAAACTCTTATACACTATTATTTTTACAACAAGTGATGGACGATGTCGTCCTACCGCTGAATAATTTATGTGTTCTCTTTTAATTTTTGATTGTGATGCGTGCAAATTATGTGTGTGATGGTGTGTGCGTGTAGTGTAAGGTGAGTATTATGTGAGACAGTGTGCATGTATGATAAGTTGAGGTGTTCGGGGGTGCGTGTGCGCATATTTGAGTGTGTGAATGTTACAGAAAACGGGGTGCGTGAGAGATTATGTGAAGTATGTAAGTAAGGACTCCGTGTAGGCATAGTCCCTTTCTAATAGCCATTCTGTTACTTTAGTTTTTACAGCGTTGGCGTTCAGTTTTAGGATTTTTAGGTCTTTGTTAATTTTATTGTAGATATATTTGCCAAGTGTGAAAAATTGATGCTTAGCGAAAGTGGTTTTATGCTGAGAACCTGAGATGAGTTGCTGTCGCTTATTTAGATTAATGAAACAACAAACAAACTATACAATCATTTATTAATCAATCAACAATCTCAATAATTTAAACGTAATAATTATCACTTCATATTTATTCTACATCATCTTATAAACTACATATTGTCACATTTAACCTAACTGTCCTTCGCCGCCGCGTCGTGCTCATGGCTTTTATGGAACATATTGATAGCTTTGACAGCTTCTATGTTAGCGTGCGTTGACAGTTCTCCGGGGATGACCAGTTTGGCAGCTGCCTGGATCTCTCTGCTGCCTAGCGTCGACTTCTTGGTGTGGCTCGCCAGTCTCCCAGCCTCCACGGCAATCTTCTCCAGCATGTCGTTCAGAAAATTATTCATGATCAGCATAGATTTTCTTGATATTCCCATGTTGTCTTCTGCCACCATTCGGAGTAATTTGTACAGGTAGATGGAGAAGCTTTGGTAGTTTTTCTTCTTAATTTTCTTGGTTTTGACGATGGGTCTAGAGATGACGCTGTCTTTGGTTGGTGTTGCTTTGAGAGCCTTTTTTGGAACTTTTATGGGGGCCATCTTGTTTTCTGAATTCAAATTTTGTTACTGATCAACGTTCGTCACCATTTGTTGTGGTTTAAGAAGATTGTAGATGTTTGGAAGTAGTGGAGGATTACCTACTTGAACTAATTAAAATGATTGACCAATCAGATGTTATTGTGGTTGTCAATGTGTTTTGTGGGTTGCTACATACCTGCCATTTTTTTTTTTCATTGACAAAATGGAAAAGTTCCTTTACCTTTATCAGATATTCCAACTCATTAACACTCTCGGCAGACACAAACAATATCAGTTGACACACATGATGTCATGACACACGAAAAAACGAAATGTTTTGTGTGAAGTTTAGTAGCTGTTTTAATTATGCGCAAATTGATTCCTAGTGGATTTTGCGATGTAAAATTAGTGTAGTTTTGTATCTCAAGTGTCGACACAACTGGTCAATATGTGGAATCAAAGAAACAGGCGCGATATTGGTAAAATGTACTTATAACAAACATTTTACAACTACCCGCAAAAAAAATTATATTCGGGCGCCTAATCTATAAATACTCATCTCGCTCGAGCAAGAATACAAACCACGTCCTACCATCGTCACACTCACATAAAAAAAAAGTTTAAACTTAGGCAAAATGACAGGTCGCGGCAAAGGCGGGAAAGGATTGGGCAAAGGAGGTGCCAAACGCCACAGAAAAGTTCTTCGAGACAACATCCAAGGAATCACGAAGCCTGCTATCAGAAGATTAGCAAGAAGAGGCGGTGTAAAGAGAATCTCAGGATTAATCTACGAAGAAACTCGTGGCGTGCTGAAAGTGTTTCTAGAAAATGTGATCCGCGATGCCGTGACGTATACTGAACACGCCAAAAGAAAAACTGTGACAGCGATGGATGTTGTCTATGCTTTGAAGAGACAAGGAAGAACGCTGTACGGTTTTGGCGGGTGATTTTTGCTTTTTTAGGTTATGTTGAAAAATTTAATAGCTACAAAGAATGTAATTTATTTTCCATATTTGACAAGGCCCTTTTCAGGGCCGCAAGTTTACTATTTCTTGATAGATTTAATGTCATAAAACGTGGTATACTGTTCCGTACAAGGTAAGTTCTTTTTCAAGACAAGATGTTGGTAGGTTTAGGTTGGTAGGCTACAAAAACATTGAATAAGATTACAATGTATTTAAATCCTTGCGTGATCGAATCAGAAATAAAGATATCCGCAGGAGAACCAAGTTTGCCAACATAGCTCCAGGGCACATTGTTCGCAGAACAGATGGCCGTTGGGCTCGAAAGGTTGTAGAGTGGCGACTGCATACCGGAAGACGCAGTGTTGGAAGACCTCCTACATATTGGACCTGACCTGGTAAAGGTTGCGGGAATCCGATGGATGCGAGACGCACGGGACGGTTCATTGTGGCGACACATGGGAGACCTATGTCCAACGGTGGACGTCTAATGGCTGAAATGATGATGATGATGATGATGATGTATTTAAATTAGTGAATATTTCGTTGTACAAGTACCTACATTCTACGTCACTTGCGCCGAGTTGCACCATACCCGGTATACGCAGGAATTTTATTATTACCTACTTGATATTTATTTTTGATAAAAGGGTGACCAGACGGTTGCTAACTAGCGTTCTAACCAAGGTGACCTTGGTTTATGTGTTTTGTTTGTGTTGCGGCTACATGGATGTAAACCACGCGCCAACACGTTCGGTGGTTGGGAAAACGCGCCTCCCAACCCCCTTGGTTGTAGTTGTTGGTCATAGATTACAAATGCTGTCTACACGGATTGAAACTAGTAAGGTCACCTTGGTTGGGACGTTGGTTTGCAACCGTCTGGTCACCCTTTAACTCTCCTATATCTATAGGTATATAGGTATGTATAGGGAATAACGGAAAGGTTTCCTTATTTTCGATATTTACAGATTAGGTAGGTACTTTAAACTTTTTATATATTTTTTCCTTGGATAAATGCCCTAAAAATAAACTGGGCAAGTGCGAGTCGGACTCGCACCCTGAGGGTTCCGTACAAACTTATCTATGCAAATAATTCAATACCGGTATCTCGGACTTTTTTTTTGAATAAAAAACAAAAGAAATGTAACCTAACAATAAATTTACAGTTTTCAGATTTATTCCTATACTTGTGCTATAAGACCTTGCTTCATGCCAAATTTCAGGATTCTGGGTCAGCGGGAAGTAGCCTGAATTTTGATTTCCTCTTTGATTTTGAGTGTCAAAATGTACGTTTTTTGCCACATAAACCGTAGTATTTTTTTTTCTCGTTAACTTACAAGTTTGATTTCTTTACAGCTTTAAGAATCCGCAGATATGGTTTTTATTTCAACTCGATACCTCCACGCGTTCCCGAGATAAAGGGTCTTGACGGACAGACAGAAGGACAGACAACAAAGTGATCCTATAGGGGTTCCCTGATTGGCTATCTATGAACCCATCACAATAGATGTAATGTATTTTCTTTATTGTAAGGCATACAGGAGCAATGACTATACAATGGTTTAATTCTCTTTGACCTACAGTCAGTTTATAAGTCGATGGTCAGTTTATATTTTTTATACAAAAACTGTCAAACCCTCATTTTTCTCTACGGCCCTGGAAATCTGGAATGCAAAAGACAACTGAAGGAATACTCCTCGCTCTACCCAAAGCGGGAGAAATCGTTTATTTGTTGATTTACCTGACTACCTGACCCTACTGATACATAGTAACACTAAGTTACTGGTGAATAATTTCTACATACCTACATACATGTTCAAGCCAAGTTTATTTAAGAGGGCCCCCACTCGTGTATCGCCAACGTGAGCATGGTTTCAAAAATTCATCTAACGCAATTTAACGCAATGTTTATTGTAGAGGCAATGCGAAAACAGAGATATATCTCCTAAAAACCCTGTTGACATTCGGTAATTCCATAATTTAGTCGAATATTTCACAAAACCTGTTCCAAGAAGTACGAGTTTTTGGAAAAAAATTCATCATTCTGAATCTTGATTAAATGTACAAAGCTTCTATGGTCATATTTTCTTTATTTTTTTAATTTATGAGTACATTATGAAGGGCCAGTTCACACAAAATAGCAGATTTTCGAAGGTTTTTCTTTACTGAATTACTCTTACACAAATTTATGATTTTTATTTCTAAAGAAGCCTACATAATATCTGTGTATCCAAAATATCTAGAGAAAGATGTGTAATAACGTCATAATCACGTAAGAGCAGAGTTGTATGGAAATGTATCTCGGGTTGGTCTTAACTAAGCCACACATTTACACGAAACGCGTTACTGAACTGTTTTATACGATGCGACGCCTTGGGTGACCTCCTTCAGGGTACCTAGATCAGACAAATCAAGATTTGTAATTGGGTATCATTGAACCTAATAAAAAACGTGAACAGTTATATTCACTTCTTTCTTTCCCCTCTTTACCCGTCAAAGTCAAACAACTAAGAGTCTACTACGCCTAATCGAATGCCATAGTACACCGATTTCTAGGATACCCAAGAAACTTATATTGTATACCAGGTATCATAGCTTTGAATTTGGAACATAAAAATAGAAAGCAGTGCCGTTATAGTAATAACTTAGAAAACTAGGTAGGTACTAGCTATTATATTAATTAATTTTTGTTAGATATAGTCCATAGTACAAAATTATATAACAATCAAATAAAAATTTAAGATAATCGAGAACTGCCGCCGACGTTCAGGTGGCAATGCTTATCCTCTGTCCAAGTTAAAAGCCAGCCCTTAGGTCACGCGAGGTGTCAACTAGACGTTTCGACTATTCTATCTGATAGAGTATGGGGTAATCATACGAACTAATTAAGAATAAACACTTTTAATAATGAGTAAACAATCATATTAAATGTTACCGGGGCGACATGAAATGATCGAATCCAAAGAATAAGAACTAAAAATACATTCATAAAGATGACACTGCTCACACAGTTCGTAATACCATAACACTATCTAGACAACTAAATAAATATATGTCATAAAATCATATTCATAATTATATGTGCCATCTATTATCGAAAAATAGAACTAGAATATTTTAGTAATGCTGCTCGACACTAGAGAGCGGTATTTTAAATTATGAGTAAGTTGCAGTAAAAGCTAAAATTCAGGCAATGTTAAAATGCCTGTGTAGTCTTTCTATTGCACAATAGATGACGCTGATTTAAATTATAAGTTTTACTTCAGTGACGAATGCCATTCAAAAATAGATGGAAAACACGGAACAGAAAATTGGGTATTCTCCTGTATTAAATGACTCCTCTCGCTCCGGGTGGAGCGAGAGGGAATGTCAAACTTATACTGAGTAAAATCCACCCTGTATTCCTTTAGTTGTCCTTTGCAAGGGCCACGTTAACTCTTTCTAACAATCCCTCAGCCCTAGCAGGCATTGGTCTTGACGGGCCCCGTCAATCTTGCCCACATCTCTATAAGGCGCACGTGGAACACACTGCCTAAAGCGTTAGCTTTACATATTCATTGACACATTGCTCGCCGTCTGCAAATCTGTAGGTACCTACGATGGTCAATGCCCGGGGAATGAGGATTGTTTCCTCACGCTTTTCGCTGCCTAATTTACTCGCATTACTGCTGCGCAGACGGAAGTGATTACCTCCCATTCTCTCTCACTCTGTACCATGGCCTGAACCAGGACTGGACGCGAGAGGTCGACACCAGCGATCGCCTCGAGGACACAGCGTTGTTCTCCATCCAAGCACAATTATGTTCTAGGAGTTCCCGGAGGAAGTGTCTCCCTGGTTGTATTGTAGCGTGTGTATTTCATGTTCTTTTTGTTTTGACTTTGCACGAATTCTTGATTCCTCTCATGCACAGTGTTCATATACCAAAAATCACCACAATCGGTTATTATTTAGGGGTTGCACAACGCCAATAAGTACGTCATCAGTGAAGATTAAATTTTTAATATTATTATTTTTTACAGAGGAGGGAAGTAAGTTTTACTAGACAACTGTACCACACTAGTAACACTTGCTACCCTCCACTGTAAAAAAAATATAATATTACTTTATTGGCGTTGTGCAACCACTAAATATTAACAGATAATGGTGATTTTTGGTATAAGAACACTGTTCACGAGTGGTATCAAGAATTCAAGCAGCCAAAAATCGAAAATTTAAAAAACATGGAACTACCTAATAATATAATTTATCATGAGTGTATAGTGGTAGTAGCACTAAAAAAGTTATGAGTTTACATGTGGATGGCTGGAGAGGGAGAGGGAGGTCAAAGAAAATATGGATTGATTGTGTGAACAGTGATATGAAAGAAAAGGAAGTTAGTGATAGTATGACGGTTGATAGGATAGAATGGAAGAAAAAAACGTGTTGCGCCGACCCCAAATATAATGGGACAAGGGTAGGAAGATGATGATGAGTGTATAGTGGATGAATAATTTGTGAACGCTTCCGCGGAATGGTCAGTAACGGCAAGGCGCTGCTGGCCCTCCTTGAAGAGCTATAATATACCACCCAATGACTTCCCGCGCTCAAGAGCGGAGGTGGGAGGTCGTGTCGGACTTTTACTGACTAAAACCCACTCCTATGTTCCATCTTTGCCTTACGTCCATCCCGGTGTTCCCTTTCGGAAACTCATGGCCTTCCTTGAGAAGCTGAGGTGGACCGAATGACACATTTTGTAGCTTTATCATACATACATAGGGGTCTACAGAATAAAAACCATTTAAAAATTATGAATTTGAATTATATTTTATTACAATATATAGCAAAGTATGTCCAATTTTCATTTTTATCACACTTCTCGCATAGCGATCACATTTTTACACGTCTTATTCGTATCAGCACAAAATCAGAACTGTGTCGTAATCTCGCCAGACATTTTCCAACAGTGCGTACCGACATTCACACTCCAACTCTTACATGATTTGAGAACACCAATAAAATCAAAAATCACTTAAAAATAACTTAAGATATTACTTACAATCAGTGTTTCTAAGTATTTTGTTTTCATTCAACTTTTAAATATTTGTTCATGATCATTTTCAGTTTTTTTTGCAAATTAAAGCGTAAGCGGTAAGCGATGATAATAATAATAATATTCCACAACTATCATCGCTATACGCAGATATGCGCAATACCATCGCAGTGCTCCATCGTCGACCATATAATATATGGAGCACGCTTGCCTAGGATTCACCTTCATATTGTTAGAGTATGCTAGGATGAGAAAAAGGCCCTGGTACCTATTGTATTTTTTTTTTTTAAGTTTAGAGATAAATAAAAGGGTTGTATAAAAAAGTAACTACTTAGGTATATCCAAAAGGAAAAATAAAAAGAATTTTTCAAATCTATTCAAAATTATTTAAGTTAGAAACCTGTAAATTCTGGTGGTAGGAGAAACTGTCAACTGACAGAAAAAGGACGCACAACTGACGTGTGACGTCACCGCCATTACATTACGCGCGTACATATAAAATAGCGAGATGTTCCCACCACTATATTCTTCTTCATAACAATGCTTGAAATGCTAATTGAACATCATTTTTTATGTTTTTTTTTTCTTTCAGAAACATATTTCTTTTGCATAGTGTATTCGTATAACTAATATTGCACAAAAAATATATTGAAGATATTAAATTAAGGTCAGCCTGACAACCTGAGCCGCACTGGGCCCGCGTGGTCCATTCCTTCTTCTAGAGAGGAGACCTGAGTCCGAGCAGTGGGAACATTATAAGGCCTGCTATGCTATGCAGCCTGACGATACAGATTTCGACTTTGTCATTGTTATCATTAGATGCCATAAATAAAGCTTGTTACCATTTCGATGCGTAAAATTTTACAACATTCACACAACGCCATCTAGTCCCAAACTAAGCAGAGCTTGTGCTATGAGTACTAGACAACTGATAAACATACTTATATATTTCTAAATACATACATATTATAGATAAATTGCACTCAGACACAATTAGGCCATAACATATACTTCACGAAAAATAGTCATCTTCAGTTGAATTTACTAATAATATGTGAGTCCATTAAAATGTGAGTAATATTTTTTCATGAACAAATATATTAAATGAAGAATTACTTAACAATCAATGGTCCATATAATTTGAAATAAGTTAGCCTCAATGATTACGTCTTAAGCGACACTGATAAATCGATAGAGTTGTACCGGTACTTATTTATCGAATCAAAATCACAATTTATCGATTAATATTGACAGAGATGTACCGAAACGTATTTATCGAGTCGAATTTATAATTTATCTATAGCACAGTATTTAAATAGTATAAAATATAAAACTGATACAATTTATTCAAAAATGAAATACATTTTAAGATTTTGTTTTTAACCGTCTACGTCGGATATATCCGACAAACTCTCTCGTTCTCATTTATTCCGCCAGGGTCGCACATCCACGACCAAATACTCCATCTCGTTAGTTCTTCTGTCACCTATGGGGATTGAAGAGTTGAACGAGATGGAGTACCCAGTCGCGAACACACGACCCTGGCGAATGGGACGCAGAAACAGTCGTCGGACTAATTCGACGCAGCCGGTTAGTTAAATAAAGCACCTAATTGAAATATTATTCATGAGTTTTTTATTTCGTTGTCCAATTTGTATCCCATACAGATATTTTAACGTTACAAAGCGGATAGGTATTAGGTACAGATGTATAATTTATGTAAATGCTTCGAGATAACCCGCGAATTCAAATTTTCGTTTTTTGCAATTTACAATTCAGTATCAGATAGTAAGGTAAAACAAAAAACATATTTGCAGTAACGACATGTATGTAATTACACAACTATATTTATTACAATCATTAACATACATAATTCTCTAACTAAAATGTGACATTTTAATAAAAAATTGCGTTTTACCTTTTCTCTAAATTAGAGAGTTATGATAATATATTTTTTCTTACTATACTATGTTGCCAATACTGTGCTGCAAATTGCGAAAACTTATGAAAATTTTGAATTTCGCGGGCTATCCTGGATCATTAAGTATATGTCAATAGCGATAATTGACCTTTCCCAAATATTTCCTCGTAGATACCCGAATAATAAACAACGTATCGTTTTTTTAAAAATTCAAAATAATATGTTGACAATGACAATAGTATATTCAGGTTGGTTCATGATGTACTGTTTCCAAGATTAACCGTTTAAGCGCCCTCGTCGGACTAATCCGACGAGTGTTTCGACATCCTATTCGCCGGGTCGTGTGTTTCAGATATTTATTAGTAGGTACTCTGTGCTCGTATGTTTGCGACTGGGTACTCCATCTCGTTTAGCTCTTCAATCCCTATAAGTGACAGAAGAGCTGACGAGATGGAATATTTGATCGAGGATGTGCGGCCCTGGCAGAATAAATGCGAGTCTTTGTCGGATATATCCGACGTAGGCGGTTAAAACGTTAATATTGTCAATTAATGTTTAATACGATCAAAATATGTTGGCCATTTGGAAGTTAGGCGTTCCAAGCTATGCACATACTGGAAAAAAATACGCAATACGCATTCGCCCAACAGTGGCGTAGATAGGTGACCAAAAACCTAAGGTAAAAAAAAATCTGATGGCTCCATTTTTTCACGTGTGAAATCATCATATAACTTCTCTTTTACTGACTTAAACGAGTTGCCATGATTTAAGTAGTGTTGCAAATTATTTTATTTTATTCAATTTTTTTGGGAGAATTTTTCGTTAGTTCGAAAAGAGGTTTGTCAATCAGGTTTTGGGGGCCCCCGAGCTTGGGGGCCCCGGGGCCCCACTTAACCTTTCGGTAGCTACGCCATGTCGCCATAAGTTTCTTAAAATGAATTGCTGCCGCGCCAATTGTGCGAAGATCGGAGCAGTCAAGATATTTTGGTCGTACTTTAACCAAATTAATAACTGGTTACGCTATAGTAGTAAAATGCAACAATTCTATGTCTTCGAATAGCAACAAAAAATATATTAAAACAAAGCTATTTACAAGAATACAGAATCATGTAGACGTGATTTGTATCCGATACAAATGGAAGTAATTAATATAAATATTAACACTTATTCACAATATTATAAGTACAAGTTTAGGAACAAAATACAATCAGGAAATCGTCGCGTCAAATTATATAGTTTTTTTTTTTACAGAATACTCTTGTTTTGACAATCCAAATTTGAATTTATGCCAATGTCATTTGTCAAATGTTAAGGGTGCTCTAGTCGGCGGCCCGAAGTCGTTTATGGGCGTGGTTAAAATGAACTCATTATGGTCGAAAGATACATATGCTGTGATGAGCAATAAGAAGGTGGGGCACACATGAATATACAGTCCCATTACATATACGGTACGGAGAGCCTCTCTCCTGGACACGAGTTGCCATGGCCCACTTGGAAAACTCTAAACAGACTCCGCACCGAAGTTGGGCGCAGCAAAGACAATCTCCACAGATGGGGGTTCTCGGACGGTTCCGATCTTCAGTGCTTGTGCGGCGTCTCTCCGCAGACCATGTCCCACCTTCGATCCTGCATCACGTGCCCTGTTACCTGTTCACGTAGGGACCTAATGACAGCATCAGCGGACGGCACTGCCGTGGCCGAATACTGGGCCTTACAAGGAATTTGACTGGTTTTGCCATCGATACGCTAAGAAGACATATACGGTGATTTATTTATTTATATAGATGTGTGTCGTGAATGTCTAAGGTTTTGCGAGAAGATGGATAAAAAATAAGTTAACATTGTTTCATTTGTTTTGAGGGATAAAGTATATATATTTTCTTTTCATTTCTAAATTATATGTTAGTTAGTCAGTTTTTTTTCTTTAATGTGTATGGATTTGTTATTAAGGTATTATTGTTTTTATTAAATGTATTTTTTTAGTTTGTAATTCCCTACTGCACAACGCCTTGGACATCCTCTGTAACGTTGTACAAGTGCTTGTAAATAAATAAACAAATAACGTAAAGAACACTTTTTTTTTTTTTTTTTTTTTTTTTTTTCGGTGGGAAAATCATCCTAATGACATCCCCGCTCTTGGGCGGAGCGGGAGATAGTGTCAGACTCTTACTGACTAAAAACCCACTCCTGTTCCTTCGTTGCCTTCGTCCCAGGGCCCCGGGTTCCGCTTTCACACTACCCGTGGCCCCAGTAGGCTTCGACCCTGCTGGGCCCCTACGATTTGCTGACATCTCCTTGAGGCGCGCGTGGAACAATACGCGCCGTCGACGACTTGGGCTCGGTCCGGACGGTTACCGGACGGTCAGACGGCGAGCCACCCATTGCTCGCCATCTGCAAGCCCGCGCCTACGGTGGCCGGAAATCGGGATCGGAATCCCGGCGGCGGCTGGAGCGTAAGGACCGTTGCCTCACGCGATCGGCCGCCTCCTTAGCTAGCATTACTGCTTCGCAGAAGGAGGCGACCGCCTGCCACTCCTCCTCGCTCCGGAGCATGGCCTGAACCAAGGCCCGGCGCGAGAGATCACCGCCGCCGATTGCCCCCACGAGGTCACGGCGTTGCTCTGCCCAAGCGGGGCACACCTCCACCGTGTGCTCCACCGTGTCCTCCGGGTGGGCCACACAGTGGCGACACCCGGGCGTCGTTTCCGCACGAATCCGGTGCAGGAACCTCCCGAACTTACCATGTCCGGTGAGGACCTGCGTCATGCGGAATGTGAGGACGCCGTGAGGTCTTTCCAACCACGCCTCAAAGAGGGGACTTACCGCCATAATTGTGGCGTGCCCAACGTAAAGAACACTTACAATTTTATGAACAGACCAGTGGGCGTATGGATAATATGAAAATATTTTTACAAAAAAAAAAAAGATAACATACAGAGGATTATATAAAAACAATGTATTTTGTTGGACATTTCAAAACAAGAGTATTCCAGTAAAATCACATCAATATCTCTCTATCAATCCAACTATTGTTACATAGAAAACGTTTTGATATTAAAAAATCTACACTTTTTTGATAGCCATGTTACAACCATACTTAAAATTTCAGGCATAAAAATGCGTTCAGTGGTTTTTGAGTTAATTGCGAATATACAGACAGACGCGGTGGAGGACTTTATTTTATAACATGTAAAAGGATTTCAACCTATCTGCGGGATTGTTCAAAAGGGTTACCGCGACGCTGAAATATAAAGGGCAACTGAAGGACACAGGTGGGTTAAAGTCGAACACTTCCTCTCCAAAATCCATTGCCACCAACTCGAGTATCAATTTTAGCTATGTGTATTTTTATATTAATTAAAACACCTGTATTAACATTTTAACCACCTACGTCGGATATACCCGACAAACACTCTCGCGTTTATTCCGCCAGGGACGTATATCAACGACCAAATACTCCATCTCGTCTGCTCTTCTGTCACCTATGGGTATTGAAGAGCTAAACGAGATGGAGTACCCAGTCGCAAAAACACGACCCTTGCGAATAGGACATTAAAAACTTGTCGGACTAATCCGACGAGTATGTAAAAGGTTAAAAACTCTCTAAGTAGTATGGATTGCAATGGACTTTGAATGAATTTGTTTTTACAGCTGGCATACACTCAAACCCCAAGCGAAAGCCGGCGTTCGCGCGTGATTTCGCGCCATTTAAGATAAACGCAGACAATCCCGTTGGGTAGGTCTAAATTTGAGAAAGGGGTCAATCGTCGAATCCGACTCGGCTGGGCAGCGTTCGGGAAGCTGTGCGGTATCTTCTCGTCCAACATACCACAGTGTCTCAAGACGAAAGTTTATGACCAGTGCGTGTTACCAGTGATGACTTATGGTTCTGAAACATGGTCGCTCACAATGGGCCTCATCAGAAGGCTTAAAGTCACCCAAAGGGCAATGGAAAGGGCTATGCTCGGAGTTTCCTTGCTTGATCGCATAAAGAATGAAGATATCCGCAGGAGAACCAAGGTCGCCGACATAGCTCGAAGAATCGCCAAACTAAAGTGGCAGTGGGCAGGGCACATTGCTCGCAGAACGGACGGTCGATGGGGCCGAAAGGTTCTAGAATGGCGACCGCGCACCGGAAAACGCAGCGTTGGAAGGCCTCCCACAAGGTGGACCGACGACCTGGTGAGAGTCGCGGGAGTGCGGTGGATGCGAGACGCACAGGATCGGTCGTTGTGGCGTCGCTTGGGGGAGGCCTATGTCCAGCAGTGGACTTCTTTCGGCTGAAATGATGACGATGATGATGAAGATAAACGCTAGCTTCCGCATAGATTATAAAATGTTGAGCATTTTATATATAGGGTATTTATCCAAGTACATAAATAAGAAGTTATTCATAAAGTAGTCTGTAAATATCGAAAATGAACAAACCTTTCCGTTATTCCCTATATACCTATACATATCCTTAGGTTAAGTATGGTTGAAACGCTGGCAGCTAATTAAAGCATATTATAATAGGAAGATTCTGTTACATTCTATTTTATCTTATTTGTTGGCTACAGATTAGCTTCTGGTAGGTACAATTGGTTTAAAGAATGACTGACTTTAAGAAAAAACTAATCTCAGTCTAATTTTTAATTTTATTTACTGCAAAATTTCGTAATTATAGTCTCGGAAAATAATTGCTTATCATATTCTGCCTGGATGTCACTTGCATTTCATAAAATGATAAAGGTCTATATATTCCACAACGCCGTCTAGTCCCAAGCTAAGCAGAGTTTGTGTTATGAGTACTAAATAACTGATAAACATTATAATTATTAATTATATTAAGACACATAACAAATAATCGTGCTCATCACACAAAAATTTCTTGGGTGGGAATCCAACCCACGACCTCCGCCATGGCAATCAGGGCCACTAACCACTAGACCAACAGGCCAGTCGATGTCTGCCTGCGTAGCCTTTCCTCAACTATATTGGGGTCAGCTTTCATTCGAACTTTAAACAGCATGATATCAGTATTTCACATGGAGCGACAGCTTATCTGACCTCCACAACCCAGTAACTGGGTAACACGATGCCCCTTGGCAGGACTGACGTCAAATTTCCTGGCTTCTAAACTATCCGTAACGATTATCAAAGATCTATGTCTAGATCTATATTATTGTGAATGTGGGGACCACGTGGATCACTTTTCCTTTTCTGTAATTTTAACATAATGTCTGGCAGTTTTGAGTATTTGAAGCGGCCTACCCAAATGCCCTTTCTTTGGTATTGTTCGTCAAGTCGTTGAGCTCCTTAGTAGTCCTAAGTTTGAGCTATACGTATACTGACAAAAGCTTGCACTGGCTGGACAGGTTCACTTAAATCTGTGTGGTTCTTTCTTCAAAAGACCATCTCAGATACTAATCGGCATGGTTCTCATATGATTTAACCACCCATACGTGTTCCTCATACGTCTTCAAATTATAGGCGGAACAGTTATATCGTGTGTGCAAGCCGTAATTTCAAAGACATATGCAAGGAATATGATTAGGATCCATTCACAATTAGTGTGAACTCGGCCAGAAGGTGCTTAAGCCTCAAATTCTTTAAGTAGCATTAGGTTTGATAGATTGTTTATTAGTTACTTATGCTGTATCCTACTTAACTAAAAAGCGAAGGTATTTTTTTTTGTGCTTACACTATATTTTAATTTATTCTAACGTCTATACGTGAGGACTTGTAATTGGCTTTCCAATGATTAATTCTATTTTTGTCTGGTTTTATTAGCTGTAAGTTCTCCATGTACTAAATAAATAAATTAATTAATTAAATATTTACTGTATGGTCTTTAAAAAAGTGTTTCTTCTCAGGGTTGTAAG
The DNA here is from genome assembly GCA_949316375.1 of Mythimna vitellina. Classification (NCBI taxonomy): domain Eukaryota; kingdom Metazoa; phylum Arthropoda; class Insecta; order Lepidoptera; family Noctuidae; genus Mythimna; species Mythimna vitellina. The sequence continues at coordinate 3,549,809 of OX438711.1, read as the reverse complement.
CTAGGTAACACTAGCTAGGTAGGATTCATCTAGTTTAAACTGTCGAAAAAAAATTGACGTCTAAGTGTTTTTTTTTTTAAAACTTATTTGCAAAATAAATATCATTTATGACAAATGACTCGGGACCAACAGCTTAACGTTGTAACCGTTGTCTAAAAAAAAAGGATACGAGTCTATAGGACAAAAATTTATTGGAAATTCTTGTTACCCAGATACCAACTGGGTTGTGGTGGTCTGATATGCAGTCGATCCATTTAAAATACTGGTTGAAGCCGGTCCCACCACATTTGGGAAAAGGTTAGGGAGATGATATGATAAACAATTATTTTCCCTAACTTTTCAATTACTATTGACATTTCTGATTAAGATGGATGGTCAATTGGTTGTAGCGTGGAAGATATGAAATGATTCATGAAAAAGTTATTCAATAGGATTAGCTGACCTAAGAGTTTGCATTGATGATTTTGATTCCGTAAACAGATACAAGTTACGGTTGCAAATCCCATTTTAATCAACATACAACTTGACACTGCAAATGTAGAAAAAACATTAAAAAAATTTCGCGGTCTAACCTGGTGCACCCCCCTTAAGTAGTTCATCTCTTCAAGTATTATTAATAATATAGAATTTTTGAGCTTTTTAAGTACAAATCACATTATTATTAAAGAGGAAACTTCTTTAGACATGATGAAAACTTTATTTTGTTGGTTTTTCGGGAAAAAGTGGATACAGACTGCGAGGCCTCGCATGGCGTGTACTTTCATATTCGTGGCGAGGCATGTGCTACGCACGTGCGGGGCGAACCAACGTATAAAAAAACGCTTCAAGATCAAAGCGCCTCAGTGCGAGCATTATCGACTTAGAAAATTCAACCGATCTAACCCATACAGCAGTAGACAAGATGGCACAGTCGCATAACTTGCTCGTATTCGCTGCTGCTATTTTTCCATTCAATTATTCAAAAAAGAAAAGAAAATGTCTGAAGCTCACACAACCTTTCAAACGCAATGCGCTGCTCGCAATGTACCGACACACGCTGGGTCGCCTCGCACGTGCGCAGCCTGTGCGTAGCACATGCCTCGCCACAAACACGAGGCATTTGCTTCGCACGCGAAGGCTCGACCCGAGTATATGTTAGTATGTTTTTTACGACACAAGCAGAGCCATTCGTTGTGCACCATTCGCGGCGCATGCCTCACAGTTTGTATCCAACTTTACCCGAAAAATTATGATTTTGTATTACTAACCTCGTCTTGATGAAGTTTTCAATTGTGTCGTGTGGTAATTAGCAAATATTTTTTTTTACAAATTATTAAAGTCACTGTATGTTTAGCATTTTTAATATGAATGTTATTTTATTAAGTCAAACATTTTATACTTAAATGATTTTTGAAAATTGTCACCTTTTGAGAGGAACTTTCAAATGATACATGACTTTCAGTTAGCCCAATTTTTTATTCAAGTTTAGATAAGAATAAGGATAATTAGCCTTATAATGTGCCCACTGCTGGGATTCAGGCCTCCGCACCACGAGAGGGAAAGCCGTGATCCATTACGCGGGCCGTGAGATTGTTCGTAAAGACTTCTACATACCAAAACGCGTGGGTGGAGTGGCCCTTTGCCTAAGGCCTCGCACCCTAAGGGGTCTCGCGAAAGCGAAGACTGAGGGTCTATTTATAACTGATAGGCTCGTGTTTGATTACTATTTCAGCTGATGGTAAGCGAAAAACTGGTCAAACACTGGGTTACGACGCAGTCGCAGTCTCATTTTCGAATTTATGAAAAAAAAAGGCCTCGCGGATACACCTTCACCCACGTCTAAATTAGTCCAAGCTACGCCTCTGAGTACGAAAGCTGCGGCATCTGCAATCTGTGCCGTTCAACAGTTAGTGACTGGTCTGTCGGTCTAGTGGTTAGTGGCCCTGACTGCTATGCCGGAGGTCGTGGGTTCGATTCCCACCCAGGAAAAATGTTTGTATGATGAGCACGATAATTTGTTCTGTGTCTGGGTGTAATTTATCTATAATATGTATGTATTTAGAAATATATAAGTATGTTTATCAGTTGTCTAGTACTCATAACACAAGCTTTGCTTAGCTTGAGACTAGACGGCGTTGTGTGATAGTTGTGGAATATTATTATTATTATTAGTGACTCCCGAGTATACAGAGAGGATGTGTTTATTGTTAGACTTATACCAGCGTGATCAATTGATCATAAATTCGCAGTTGATCATAATTTTTTCTAGATTATTTTGGTCTATAATTCAGTGATGGGATTCTAAGCCGGCGGCCAACTAAGCGAGTCAGCTTGCGCGGGCGCATCTCGCCAGTTTGATAGACACGAAACAAGCCGTAAGGCTGACATCTTAACAGGTGTCAGCTGCCGGTTAAAGCCCCTTTAGAGTCATGACGGCCCTGGTAGGGTAGTAAGAAAGACTGGTAGGGAAGTAATCAATATACGTCCTTTACATCGCTTGTTAAGGAGAGGGGAGAGGTCGACGAAGTATGACAATTTATGACAAGGGATGAGAAGCAGTCACAAGTTTCATGAAATCACATTTCAAATTCTATTTTAAAGTATCAAAATTAAGAAAAATTTCTATTAAAATTTTTCCAACTCTGTATGTTTATAAGGTTTAAATTGTGTTAGCAAGTTCACAAACTATTTTCTATAGAGCTGTTTTAATATAAAATTGCAAAAAATATAAATATGCGTCGTCATAATAAGGAGGACTATTATTATTATAACTTATTATTAGGCCCCGACTTACGAGTAGTAGGTTGCTTGTTCAAAACCAGCCAAGCGCATTACTTTGTGTAATTTATTTCATCACCACTGCTCTCAAAACGGTGAAGGAAAACATCGTGAGGAAACCGGCATGTCCTAGAACCAAAAATTCGAAGACCTGTGACATCCAGCAACACGCACTGGGCCCGCGTGGTGGATTACGGCCCGATCCCTCTCCTAGAGAAGAGGCCTGAGTCCCAGCAGTGGGAAACATTATAAGACCGATTATGCTTAACATGAAAACTGGGTAATTGAGGAGGAAAAGGCTTGATGGTGATGTTGTCTAAAGTCGCAGTTAAACCACCAAACAGCAATGATTCATTTACATTAGGTCGTTTATACCAATTATTTTTCGAAGAGAAGAAACACGAAACGAGTTTTCGATTAACCGTATTCGAGCTCAGCCCATATTCGATCAACGAATAGTGTAAACAGGCCTTTAGTTAGTCGTATTCGGTGAATTTGATACGGCTAAACCGAATACGGTCGCAGGTAACCGACTTAGTGTAAACGCGCCATTAGTTGCTAACCGAAAGTCAAATTTCACAATTAATTCGAAAAAGACATTATGATTTGAAAAAAGCCATTTTAAAATATACATTTAATTTATTCTTACACAGTACAGTTGTCGTCGGTTTAACAATAGTTTATAGTAAATTATATTATTCGAGTTTTAAAAGTAACACGTTAAGTTTTTTCGTAATAACATTTATCACAATTTATTTATTTTTTTATTTACAATATAAGTACCATCAGGGTATATTCACCCTTCAATCATAGGAGTCTTAACACCATTTTTTTTATTTAAAATAAAATTAAAAGGAAAAAAGTCATAGAGCAGCAAGTTTTTTTTTTACGTCGCTTACGTCGAATTGGTCCGATGAATGTTTTCGTGTCCTATACGCCAGGGTCGTGTATTTGTGACTGGGTACTCCATCTCGTTTAGCTCTTCAATCCCCATAGGTGACAGAAGAGCTGACGAGATGGGAGTATTTGGTCGTGGATATGCGACCCTGGCGAATTAAACGCGAGTGTTTGTCGGGTATATCCGACGTAGGCGATTAAAAGGGTATACAGGGTGATTTTCAATTGTACTAGAAATTTTATAAGTACCACGCAAGTGTATCAATCTCAAAATTCACTCGAAAACGGGTCTCAAGTAAATAGCACCAAGAATGGCTAAAATAAAATCGTAAGAGTATACGAGTAGTACAAGAATATTTTGACACATGTCAAATTCAACCATAGACGTAGATAACTAGACTGAGCATTTGAGCACAGAATTGACTTATCTATAGAAAGTGACAAAGCTAACCAGCTACCTGTCTCATTTCTTGTAATTATGAAGGTTTAGTTAGCAGCCTCTGATGAGGCTTAGGTAGACTTTTAGTAATTGGTCATAATATCTCTTTGCCTATCATCGGCCATATTCGTTTGACAGCCAGCAAGGGTTTTCTTTATCTAATTCTCTATGTCTATGGCCAAAAATTTCTTGTAGCAATTTAAGTAGTATTCAAGATGTAACCCGTAAAGGACATTTTTCAAAACTGTTTATTATTTTTTATTCACTTTTTTCTGTACACTATGGTCGCATACCATAAACATAGTTTTGCTTATAGCCGCTAACTTGTAAATCAAGCCGTTTAAGTCCGATTGGCACACAACACTGGGTTTACCACAAAATTCTCACATTTTGCACAGGGTTCCAATATTTTGCACAAATTCCATAATTTTAGCACAGGTGACATTTTGCATAGATTCCAATATTCGCACAGGTTACATATTTTGCACATGTTTTGGCCACTTTGCACAGGTCTCAGCCATTTTGCACAGTTGCACATTAACCGAATAAAGACTTAAGATCCTCTTCGTAGAGCGCAATCACCAGCATAATGCCGATACCGGTGGCAAGCCCCATCAGTTGCAGTATGCACTGGCAAAGAGTGCCCTCTTTGCTGTGAGATGTACTTAGCTCTGGCATCTGTAAATAAAGAGAAACATTAGAATCTTTTTTTCAAATTCTTTAAATTTCTAATGACATAATGTTATTTAAGAGGTCTATGCCAAGCTAAGTGTAAGTCGAGCTGTGGGTAATGATAAATGTGGCAGAGCTTAAAATTATTAGCTAGACTGCACAATTGGGCGTCGGTATGCACTATAAGCTCCCAGAAAAATTACACAGATGGCTGACGGCGTGTTAAATGTAATGCCAGTTCGCACAATTCAATGCCAGGTCGCACAATTCAGTGCCACGTTGCACAATTCAGTGCCAGGTTGCACAATTCAATTCCAGCTTGCACAATTCAATGCCAGGTTGCAAAATTCAGTGCCAGGTTGCACAATTCAGTGCCAGGTTGCACAATTCAGTGCCAGGTTGCACAATCCAGTGCCAGATTGCACAATTCAGTGCCAGGTTGCACAATTCAGTGCCAGATTGCACAATTCAGTGCCAGGTTGCACAATTCAGTGCCAGGTTGCACAATTCAGTGCCAGGTTGCACAATTCAGTGCCAGGTTGCACATGAGCCTATAATGAACTGACTACATACCATGTCCACTAGAGCGATGTACAGGAACATGCCGGCGGCGGCCGCGAACAGCCAGCGCGTGGCGGAGGGCGCGTGTCCCGCCAGCACGCCGCACACCATGCCCAGCAGGCAGAGGCCTGACGACAGGATGTTGTAGCACACCGCGCGCTTTACTGACATGCCTGCCTTTAGGAGGACTGCGAAGTCACCTGTAAATGGATGGATAAAGATGAGTTTAGTTTCACACAGCACTACTTGCGACCACCAGGCGAGTCAGTGTTTTATTTTCAGATATTTCTTACAATCGATGGTCGTAGTCGACTTGATTATGTAAATATTCATTTAAACAATAACATTCACATCATCTATTTAAGGTGAAGCAACTCGACATACATTTTCACTGTTTTTCATACAACCGCTCTTACACGTTTTTTTTTTTTATTTAATTGATATAAACCAGTGCTTGACTGCGATCCCACCTGGTGGTAAGCGGAGATGCAATCATTGATGGTCAGGCGCACTAGTTTATTAAGAGCCTATTCACTCTAGCCTTGAAGACACCTAAATTATAGTTGTTCCAGTCCTTCGATGTACGCAGTATAAACGACGAAGCGAAACGCTTAGTCCGGACCGTTGAAGTTTCAACAACGTAAGGTTGGATACTCGCCGTTCGTGGGTTTGTCCTTTGCCTTCGTGATTATGACGTTATTACACATTTTTCATTAGATATTTTGGAAACACAGTATCTTGTGGATATTATTTAGGCTTCTAATGAAATCAACTTATAAATTTGTTTAAAACTAATCCAGAAAATCTGCTATTTTGCATGAACTTTGACACTTTATAATTTACTCAAAAATTAAAAAAGTATAACAATAGAAGCCATGCAAATTTAATCAAGATTCTAAATGACGACAATTTTTTTTCAAAAACTCTTAAGAAGTTTAAAGCAAACACGTATTTCCTAGAACAAGTTTTGTAAAATATTCGAGTGAATCACGGAATTACCGAATGCTAACAGAGTTTTCAGGCGATATCTCTCTTTTTTCGCGTCGCCTTTTCGTCAAACATCGCGTTGGATTGCGTTATATGAAGTAACAAGCTTTTAAACCATGCTCGATGTTGACGATAGGTGAGTGAAAAAGGACCCTCTTAAAATGAGATATTGGTTGTGTGCGTCAAAAATCATTGTCCACTTAAAAATACTAGTTAAACACAAAATATGAATAGACTTTACATTTACAATTATTAAGGAACCTGGGGCACTCCGACTCGGACAGGTTATGTTAGAAGGGGATTGCGGGGTATAATAAGCAAGCAAACACAGACCCCGTCATTCCCTTCGTGATTATTTTTTTTTAAACCATTTCGGTGCAAGTTTTAGGGCACAATTATTATTTTAGTGGAACTAAGGTTATTGTAGCGACAGCTATGTCGTCACATAAGAAATAATCCTGCATCGCGCAATCAAAGTTCTCCGCGCGATTAGAACATATAGAACAGCCCGAAATCATCTATCGGGCAGCTGCCCACCAGACATAACACCCGTCTGGCCGGAGGATCCTCCTTTTTCAACGGAGGTTTGCGGGACTTAACTCTTTGTTCCACATACCTCCAAATAATAATAATTTTGTAGTAGAAAACAGGAAAAAAATTGAAGAACAGTTACAATACTGCCCAATTTACTTTATACATTTATCTGAATTTTCTATGAAACATTAAAAACAAAACCGTTAGGTACGTACTCCATTTTGACATTGACATTAAAATTGTCATTTGAGTGTAGTGTATCATTGAGCTACTTTACTCTACAATATTTATGGAACAAGACATTAAAAAAAAAACTACGCTTTTCATAATTTATAGCACCAGTTTCTTGATAATGCCATTAATGAGGGCAGAATTACAGAAAAAAGGTATATCAATTGTAACTGTAAGTTTTTAAGGTCTGAAATGACTTTTTTTCTTTTTTTTAGTGGTAAATCATCTAATGCCTTCTCCACCATCTCCAGCCCTTGGGTGGGGCAGGAGGGCGTGTCAGACTTTTACTGACTAAAACCCACTCCTATTCCTACTTTGCCTTCGTTCCAGGGCCCCGGGGTTCATCAACACATTGTTTGGTTGGTGTTTGGTTCTAGGATATGCCGGTTTCCTCACGATGTTTTCAAATTACATTAAGTAATGAGCCTGGGCCTCAAGTCTGCTATTACAATAGTGTCAGAATGGTCTATCATTGACTTCATAATTGTTGATTTTGACAAGTTTGGTAATCTACTAATGTAATGGCATCATTATGACTTTCCAATGGTCAACCACTGACACTGCACTGAAAGAAGTGGCATAGAATGGTAATCTCGTACATATTGACAAACGAATATCTAACGTATGCGGTAATCTGCTAAAATTTTGACAGTTCCTTTGATCAGTGACCTACCATTAGAACGTCATTGTGCAGTCATTGCTTTTAATAAGCTCGACATTGTCATTATACCACAACTCTAGTACGACACCATTGACCGATCAATGATCGATCATTATGAATTAGCAGATTACGAACTTTTAGCAAAATGACAATGGGATCATGTTGAAATGACGAATTTATAAAAATAACAAACTTGTGCCCCTGGCTGGGTTTAACCCAACAACCTACATACAATTTGTAAGTCGGGGCCGATACCACCGGGCCACAACTGCTAGCACCAGCTAATAATAAATAAACATACCCAATTCATGAGGTAGTTCGTGGCACAACACTGCGATGGCTGTGGAGAAACCGCCCGCTATGTTTGAAGCAAAGGCAGCACCTGGAAATGTAGGATTAGAGAATATTAGTGACTAGAAGAAACACGATATGCTGCCGAATCCGAAATCGTAACCGGATGTTCGGCTTTTCTTCCAGTTTCGGCCGTAACCGAAACCGACTATATAAGGTCCAAACCTAAAAACGTTTATGTTCGCATAACTCGTCAAAATGTATGGAGCAGCTGATTTTTTTTCGCGATTTCAGGTTTGGTCCCATAGTAAAAGTTGTTCATAATGAGGAGTACAATGTCCCCTCGAAATTCTTAAAGTTACTTTTTTAACACCTTATATTTTCTCAATTTTAGGTCTCAAGTTTAGTTTAGGTCACTATGCGTGACTACTTATAATTGGCTTGCTGTCGTCAATGTTGTTTTTCTTTTTAATCATTTCCTTTTTTATAAGCTGTAAGTGTATTATGTTTATTTATTACAGCTTGGAGGTAAGCTGTAATAAATATATAAATAGATATAACGCTTATTATAATGTTTTAATTTTCCTAAAATACTAAATTAATCAACAATTACTCAAAAAAATTATCATACATAGACGACCAAAACAACCAGTTCTTAGGTATTCGGCCACTTTTTGGCCGAAACCGAAACTTTAACCGAAACCAGTAGTTGCTACCACGAGCTCTTAACGCGATCCATTTGACGACCTAAACTGAATTGTCTCTCGCACTCTTTCTCGCTCGCACGACTGACATTTTAACACATCGTAGTAAGTCCATTTGGCCGAATTCGAAACCGAATATTCGGTCAGTCTACTAGGTCTGTAATAAAAACACTTACCAATAGCCATGCCGTCGGTAAAATTGTGGAGTCCATCACCCATGATGACCATCCACGCGACGGACGCGATGGATGATGGTGGAGCGTGCACGTGACCGTGGGCGTGGGAGTGGCCGTGGTGGGCGCGCGAGTGCTCTCTGCAAGGAAGAAATGGTTAGTAAGATATAGTCAAGCCCGCAATGCTGGGACCTTTCGAAAGAGTCACCGCGGCTCTGGAACGCAATGGGCAACTGAAGTAACACATGTGGGTTTTAGTCTGTAAGTCCGACACTCGTTCTCGCTCCACCCAGAGCGGGAGAGAAGTTATTTGATGACTTTCCACCACAGAAAATATTTAGTGATCGAGCACCGTGCTCCGTGGGGCGTCATATTGTAGAGGCCTACTTCAAATAAACCATTTACACTTTTGAATTGTCAAGACGTTAGTCAGAAAAATGATGCTAATTGCACATTCAAAAGTGTAAATCTTTAAGGAGAAGAATGTGCAAGAATCTCCAATCACCCCCCTAATATCATCATCAAGTCTTTTCCGATACCCAAGATGTTTCATATTTGTAGTCAATTTAATTTAGGAGATCAAAGTCAAAAGTTTTTTATTTCACATAGGCCTACATGGGCACTTATAAAACGTCAGAAGCTAGTGCACGGCTCCAAATTGGCCGTTTCCCATGGAGAAGAAACTGCAAGAAACTCCATGGTTACTCTTTTAAAAATTTGTTTTTACGATATTTCCATATTACAGTATAAATAGATATTATGTAAGGACAGTGTAGACTGGATAATAGTCTAGAATCAAAAGAGAGACATAAGAAAGCTAACTCACCTCAAAATAACAGTATAACTGTCTCCATCCTTCAGATCCTTAACTCCGTCCTCCTTATGTTTAATATTATTCATCTCCACTACAGCTGGTTGTGACTCTGCCTTCAGCAGCCAGTCCTTGGCTGTTGGTTCCTCTTTACCTTCAGCATTCAGGGCATTTGAAGACACAACACTCACTGAGTTGTTGTGTTTCTTCCCGTGCTTCGGACTCGAGGGTATACCATCCCTTAAGTGATGATCATCATGTGTATCAGTATCTATTTCATCATAGCAGTACGGATATTCGGAATATTTATGTTTGCATGTCTTAGTAGTGGGATCTCCTTTCTCATCTCGCTTAAAGATTTTCAATAGAGAATTTGATGTATTGTTCGCCATGACTGTTTTCGAGCCCGAACAACCTACTGTTTCATCTTTAAGCACACGGACTCTTGAGGGGAGTTTGTCCTCCTCGAGCTTTTGGCGACGCTTCCTCCATTCAACGACAACTGTTAAGCCCTTTTCTGTGAAATAGAAAAAGACTACTCCTAGCATGGCTGCGAGTCCCTTCCACATTCCATCGTCGTGAGATGCTCTAACTTCAACCTCTGTCTGTCCATGGCTATGACCGTGATCATGTTCAGGACTCATAGCATGAGGCATTAAATGCAATAACGCATCACCACACAGAGTTCCAACTGCTAAAGCTACTAAGAACTGTAGGAGATGGTTGTAATAAGTTTTATGCATAATAGGAATGACTGCAACTCCTAGTAAACCACACGCACTGATCGCAAATATACACAGGGATGAGTACAACCATACCGCGTACATATTTTTCGAGTACGCATTCGTTTTAGTTTCTTGTGGAACATGTAACGGTTCGTTTTGTGCTATATCTGTTCTCCTGCCAATACTCGTCTCTTTCACGCATCCTGTGCGTTCGATGGATGTGTTAGCAAGTTTTTGATACAGGAGTATAGGACATATTGACTGTAAGGTAGCTTCGGTGATGATGGCGTCTGAGTCGTGGTTGTGGTCACTGTGCTCTGAGTGTGGGTGGTCGTGTGCTGGTTTTAATCGTGTGTTCACTGTTGTGATTAGGTCGGAGCTGTTCATACACTGGAATGAGAGAATAGTTTTTAGTAACTTGTTGTAGTATGGGGTGAATAACGGACCCTGCTAGGGCTGCGGAGTTGTTAAAAAGAGTTACCGTGGCCCTGGGAAGTATAGGGCAAAATGGTTGGGTTTTAGTCAATAAAAGTCTGACATTTCTTCTTTCTCCACTCAGACCTGGAGAAGTTATTTTGATATATCCCATCCCAATGGCGGATTAACCCAGTGCGGGACCTGTAGTAAAATTCGACCGAGGGACCCCTGTGTAGACCTATTAAATACTTCTCATTCTCTTATTCACCTATTCTTTACGTCTCAATCACCAATAACCCCGTGGATTGTAAGATTGGGTAAGGTACGTGGAAAGTACGTTAATGAGGGAAATCTAAGATATTGACTATCATATTCAATGAAATAATAATCTAAGAATTTCGATAAATTTATATAGTTTGACTAGATTTTTTTAGCGTTCAAGTGGAGGATCCTCGAACACGCAGGGCAACCATTTGCTACTCTTGCTATATGACTAATCCGCCACTGTCCAATTCTCAAGAAAAAGAAAAAGTTTCAAAAATCAAATTGTAAAAGACACGATGTCTTTAAATAGAAACTGAATTTTGTAGATTATAAACATAATATCTATTATATTCCCACTGCTCTTAAGTGATTCTGTTTAACCCTATCCTGGTTTATCTTCTATCTGCTGTCTACGCAAGAGATATTGTTAATTCTAGAAGCTTCTAGAAGCACCACATCTATTACTTAAACAAATAATAAAACTCAACTAATACTCACATTGACAACTTCATCTTTAACATTCTTTCCATACATATAATCCCTGCTTTCTGTATTCTCGCCACCTTCCACTAGTTTATGAAGATCCAACTCTTCAAGCATCTTATTGAACCCTGTCAAATTCATCGTCATACTGCTCACATCCCCGTACAATCTAAATATCTGCGTCACGTAAGTATCTGGATCAACTTTGAGCTCTCTCTTGGCTTTGCCCTGTCTAAGCTTCTGTAGTTTATGTTGATATCTTGAAGATGGACCTTTTCTTTCTTCGTCTAGGTCTATATTTAGATGGTCTACGTCGTTTATATTTCCATCGTATGTTAGGACCCCGTCGTTTTGTATGTCTATATGCGAGCCACATGAGTGAGCAGCGCAAAGGAGACAGAACATACAAACTGTCACTATGTGGTGAGACATGGTTACTCTTATGCTAAATATGATTGGCTTATATTATAATATAAGGCTAATCCATTTGTTGTGTAGCGGTGCTTGGTTGGCTGCTGTTGATCTGTGAACAAAGACAATAATGATGTTAGGTATGTCATCAATATCATACTTCAAACGGAAAAGACGGGACAAGGAGACTGTAATACATCTTAAAACTTTTGATAATGAAACATTAATAAATGATTCTAATGAGAGTGAAGGTTCTTTAGGTGAAGTGTTTATATTTTGTAGAAGTTGGCGAGAAAAAATATTACAGAGCTGATGTGCATAAAAATGATAAATAAAGATCAAATGGTTTAAAGACATCTAATTACGTCTTAGTCCTAATATGCAGTTGTTGCATTGTTTTTGACTATATTGTTCTATGTCACTCAAAAAAGAACAAAAGCTTCCCTCTACAACTTGCATCTTTCGCGAGCGCACGCTTCCCCCTTTCTGTTCGTGGCTATCTCAGGGCATCGACTTAGGCCCACAGTTTGTCGGAAATGCGGCAGACATGTACTGACATCAACATCTTATGATATTGTAATCCGGATACGTACAAAATGACAAAAAAAAAAAACAAATTAAAACAATAAAAAAATCATTTGTATATATCACAAGACAAAGAAAATATAAAAGATCCTACACATTTATGACTAAAATAATACGATCACATTTTTTGAGGCCAGAAATCATCACATGACTTAGAAGAAGACTGAGAGGGCATACCAAACTTACAAACTAAAATCTGCTTGTGTCCTTCATTTGCAATTTGCGTTCTAGAACCACAGTAAGTTCTTTTCTTTACATACCCTATTTTACATCCAGCAAAAACAAGACGGTACCCGATGGAATGAAGTAGAATTTCAACGGCCAAAATTGCTTTAGAACGCTAGACGTCACGACGTGTTTTTCGAATCATGATTTAATTATAATATTAGAAACTTTACTCAAACAACACATAAGTCTTTCACTTACCAAAACGTGAATTTGAATGAAAATTAATGAGGGAAAATTCAAAATATATATAACGTTAGAGCTAGCGTATCCTACATTTCAAGGGCACTAAGTGTAGTGTAAACTAATGTTTATATTATATGAAACGTCTGTTATATTGATAAAGTTAGTGTGTGTTAGTTGGTATATTGGTTTTGTTTTTTTTTTTTTTATCAGTAACTACATGTGCCCTACGGTTTAACTAACCATTTAATGTATAGAAATAAGGTTTTGTTGAGCATTTAAAGGTTCTAGCATAATGTTAAGTAGTCTTCGTTGTCCTGCGCAAAAGCTGGCAGTTTGTCAGAAAAAAAAATCTAGCGGGTCCAGTTACAAACACAAAGTTTAATACAAATCTGTCCAATCATTTAGGAGCAGTTACGTGACAAACACGAGTATATAAGAATGATATATATATACTAGCTGACCCGGCAAACGTTGTTTTGCTGTGTATATATATTTTTTTTTATCTAAAATTGAAAAAAATAAATTTTGGCGTGGATTACCCTTAACATTTAGGGGGATAAAAAATAGATGTCCGATTCTCAGACCTACCCAATATGCACACAAAATTTCATGAAAATCGGGAAAGCCGTTTCGGAGGAGTTTAACCACAAACACCGCGACACGAGAATTTTATATATTAGATAAAGATGAATTTCGGTAAAGTATTTATATTGCCCACCTTTATCGTTATAAATGGCGTTGTTTGTGGGGTATTGGGTCAAAGGAGTGAGCGTGCTTCAGTCATGTCTTCTGGCGGTTATAGGCTGCGACTGCACTCATGACTTCGCTTGCGTGCACTAATAATAGAACCTAGCTAGATTAGCCTCCCACAAGACGTATCGATGACCTAGTGTGGTTCAGAATCCGACGGCTACGTGACGCACAGGACTGGTCATTGTGACGACACTTGCGGAGGCCTATGTCTATGGCATATGTCCAGCACGTCTTTCAGCTGTTGTGATGATGATTCTAGCCTATTAAAGACATCAACAGGCAAGCTGGCTATTCTCTTCATGCGGTCAGGTCTTCAGAGAAAAGAACCTCTTGACTATACGAGTCGCTTCTGAATCAAGCCCTTGATCCAGCCATCTAACGAAAGCCTCCTAAGAAGTTGGTTGAGGCTCGTGGCTATTAAGCCATTGCCTGAGACGACTATCGGTACAATGATCGCCGAGTCCACATCCCACATGTCGACAACCTCGCGGGCGAAGTCAATATACTCGATTTTCTTATCTTTCTCGGCTTTCACGAGGTTCTCGTCATGCGGGACGGTAATACAACAATCATTGGATGCCTGTCGATTTGGTCCTCCACCACTATATCAGGCTTATTGGCTTCTATAGTCTTGTTAGTGATAATGGACCGATCCCAGTACAATGTGATATCGCCTTTAACGAGAACTGGGTCGGGCACATACCTGTAGTATGGCACTTGTATGTCCACAAGAGAGTATTCTAAAGCAAGCTCATCATCATCTTCCTGCCCTTGTCCCATCTTATTTGGGGTCTGCGCAACACGTTTTTTTCTTCCATTCTATCCTGTCAACCGTCATACTATCACTAACTTCCTTTTCTTTCATATCACTGTTCACACAATCCATCCATCTTTTCTTTGGCCTCGCTCTCCCTCTCCAACTATCCACATGTATACTCATAACTCCAAAGCAAGTTGCTGATGGATAATCCTGGCTAAAAGGTTGTGTCTACGTAAGTATACCCCGTAAGCTAGACGAGAGCAGAGTTAGTGTGGTGGATTGACATCTGTCGGGCAATTTATTATTATTATCTCTTTTTTAATATTTTATAATTATTATTAAATATTGCCAGAATGAATACCTGCCAAAATGCCAAGCCATCCGTCTTCACGAATAAAACTGTTACATTCCGTCTTGCGCATGAGTCAGCCCAGTCGATCAAGTTGACGTAAAAACAAAATTTATGTCTATTGGATCGTTTTTTCGGGTTTCAAATGACCTTGTACTAGATAGTTATTGTTGGATGTTTGATCCGAATATGACCTGTTTGATTGTGCCCTTTTTTTATTTGTCTAGAGATTTCTGGTTTCTCAGACCATGTCTTTTAATCAGATTAACTGGTAGATTATTCTGTAACCTTGTATTGTGAACCGGAATTTGTAAGGGCTTTTATTAATAATAATAGGAAGTGGTCAAATTTTACTAAGATATTTAATTACAGTCAAAGGAGGTGAAGAGGTGACGCAGTGGTGAATCAATTAAATAGGGACGTAAGGGTAAATATGGACGTAGGGGTAAATAGGGACACAGGGGTGAATAGGAACTAAAATTTGAAGGGGGTTTTCACATTATTCAACATTTTTTCCCACCACTCAAGAACTTCTATTTATTCATTAATAGTAAT
Organism: Mythimna vitellina; assembly: GCA_949316375.1. Taxonomy (NCBI): domain Eukaryota; kingdom Metazoa; phylum Arthropoda; class Insecta; order Lepidoptera; family Noctuidae; genus Mythimna; species Mythimna vitellina. The sequence continues at coordinate 3,534,378 of OX438711.1, read as the reverse complement.
AAAAAAAATGGATGCCTTGATAGAAATCAATAATACAAATATAATAATAATCAAAGTCATTTTCCTAATCACCCCTTCGTTTATATTTACTCCGTTTGACGTTACTGTGCTATCATTTGAACATAATCTTATCTGATCATGATTTAGTTTTACCGTTTCCTGCATGGTTCATGGGTAATTCTGAAATGCTACTCGATCTATGAATTAGCTCATGATAAGAATTCTGTTTGCGTTTCAAACTAGAGGGACAATCGAGAAACATACATACTCGTGAGGTAAATCAATGTGTTTTTTTTGTTTAAGCGGAATATTAGTAAATGACTCCTCCCGTTCTGAAGCGATAATGTGGTTAACGAAGCCTTGAAGTAACCTATTCACTCTTAACTTAAAGACCCCAATAAATCAGTTTTATGGAGCATTTAAATGCTGAAAAAATATTTAAATAACATGCGAATCCTTCTAAGTCAGTATCCTCAAAGTTTTGTTTCAATTTGCCCCTGCATATGTAACATTTCACCCCGTTTCACGTAGTTGTTAAATCGCGTCCAAGTTACACCACAGCTCAATTCCCATATTTTTTAAATGACAAATTATACAGCCAGAACACACTATCACAGCACTTTGGCTTAAAACGACCATTATTTTATGCAGAATGGTCGCAAGTCGCGTGCAGTATTATCACATTACGGCAGTGAATAATAAAAACATCTTGTGGCTAACTGCCAAGGAAAAACGTCGTCATTGACTGGCGGAGATATTTACACTGATCACTAAAATTTCGCGGATATGTTGAGGAGTAATGTCTGTGGATATATGGATCGGATTTGATTTTTAGTTTTGGCACTTCTTCTTCTTCTTCTTTTCGTGTCGATGTACTCTAACTAAATTTTTTCTGACCAGTATTTTGCAACCTCTACGGCTCTGTTATTGGCCTCGTATAGATCCTGAAAACTGCAGGTGGTTGTGCAGGATGGACAGCATAGCAAATGACGCATGTCCTGTGCCGCAGCTCCACACTGGCACTGCGTTAGAGATGGGTCGAGGAAGCCCCATTTAGCCAAATTGTTTTTACAGCGGCCAACTTGGGTCCGCAGTCGGTTAAGAGATTTCCAGATTGGCCACTGCAATTCGCATCCAGGGGGGAGATGTTCTGACGGGGTGATGAAATGTGTAGGAGTTGGATGCTTCTGCTTCCACAGCGCGCATCTCTCGTCCTCTGCACTGTCTTTTGAAGAGGTCGTAAGTTTTGGCACTGGATAATATAGACACAATAAGTGGTTTTGGCGGGACTTTTTCAAGTGAAATTCAATGGCTCTTTTACTCTTTAATCGCCCGCATCGGTTTTCGTTTCCTATTCGTCAGAGTGTTTGCGACTGGGTACTCCATCTCGTTTAGCTAGCACACGGTGGAGGTGTGCCCCTCGTGGTGGCGATCGGCGGCGGCGATCACTCGCGCCGGGCCTTGGTACAGGCCATGGTCCGGAGCGAGGAGGAGTGGCAGGCGGTCGCCTCCTTCTGCGAAGCAGTAATGCTTGCAAAGGAGGCGGTCAATTGCGTGAGGCAACGGTCCTCACGCCCCAACCGCCGCCGAGATTCCGATCCTGATTTCCGACCATAGTAGGCGCGGGCTTGGGGACAGCAAGCATTGAGTAGCTCGCCGTCAGTCAGTCCGGTAACCGTCCGGACCGAGCCCAAGTCGTCGACGGCGCGGACTATATCAGGCGCGCCTCAAGGAGATTTCAGCAACTGTAGGTGCCCAGCAGGGTCGAAGGTCGAAGAAAGGAAGACTCAGACCCGGTACGAAAGGCAACGAAGGAACAGGAGTGGGTGTTTAGTCAGTAAAAGTCTGACAGTATCTCCCGCTCCGCCCAAGTTGAAGTAGGATAGATTTGTTTTTGTTATATTCCAACACTTAGTACCCAAGCCAAAAACATTACACACATATATATATATATATATAGACAAAATATTAACACGGTTTTTGCAAAGGACGGTACAGAAGCCTTCATACGCGAGTTCGACTCGCACTTGGCTGGATTTGAATATTATCTTGTACTCCGTATTTTTTTAAGATCACAATTTTTTTTATTGGGTGGTAAAATCTAGTATCTAGTTTACCATTATGTTGCACCTACCATGTTATATTTCTGCACCACCCTAACTCGACTGTCGTCGGTCAACTGGTAGAAAATGCCTAAGGCATTAAGTCCGCCTTTATACAGTGTTTCTTACTAGTGCATAAAGTTTTAATAAATAAATAAATAAAATCATCTTATGACAAATCCCGCCCTTGGGCGGAACGAGAGATAGTGTCAGACTTTTAATGACTAAAAACCAACTCCTGTTCCTTCTTTGCCTTCGTCCCAGGGCCCCAGGTTTCACTTTCACACTACCCGTGAAGATCACCATAACAAATTTGACATAGGAACTGTATCATCGGATCAAATAAGAACCCATCAATTTACCGCCACGGGTATTTAGCGACAGTGAATCGATTCGACACAATGTCGACAAATTGTATGTAAGAAAAAACGTGTTGAACATCAATGGGTAATGTTTTATATAAACTATTATGTGTAAAGTTTAATAGTGACCTCATTTGTCATGATTATAATTTTTCATGATAATATTTTAACTTTGAGCAAGTGTTTACGTAATCCATACTAATAATATTCCACAACTTTCACACAGCGCCATCTAGTCCCAAACTGATAAACTATATATACTTATATATTTCTAAATACATACATATATTAATAACTCAAGAACGGGCTCACCTATCCAAACCAAATGTTTAGGCTTTGTTCGGACTATTTAGTAGATGGTTTATGTGAAGTTTGCACAAAATCGGTCGAGCGGTTCTTCATTTAACACATTATTGCACCCGTGCGAAGCCGGGGCGGGTCGCTAGTATTATCGATAAATCACATCCAGACACAGAACAAATGATCGTGCTCATCCCACAAACATTATAATCACTCTCATCAATTAATATTATAAAGACGAAAGTTTGTGCGTGTGTATGTTTGTTATTTCTTCACACTGGAACGGCTGAACGGATTTGGATGAAATTTGGCTCACGGGTAGACTATGTCCTAGAATAGTACATAGAATTTTATCCCGTGAATATGTTCCCATGGGACAATTTTCTATTTTAACTTGAGTGATGCCACTGGCTGAAATTAGTATTACCATTTTTAGGGTTCCATACCTCAAAAGGAAAAAACGCAACCCTTATAAGATCACTTTGTTGTCCGTCCGTCTGTCTGTCAAGACTCTTTATCTCGAGAACGCGAGGAGGTATCGAGTTGAAATTAAAACTATATACTCAACTGTACGGTCCCTTGAAGCTGTGAAAAAATCAAACATCTAAGTTTACGAAAAAAAAGATACGGCCGTGTATGTCGCAAAAAAAATATATTTCGACACTCTCAAGGGAATTACAATTGGGAAGGGAAGGGAATTGAGCTATTTACATAGGAAAGTTTGTACGCAACCCTTAGAGTCCGACTCGCACTTGCCCAGTTTCTTTTTTTACTATCAATAGGCTCGCGTTTGACCATTATCACACCTGATGGTAAGCAATGATGTTGGAACACGCTTGCCAAGAACTTGTAGCGACACCTATGGCGCCATATAAGAACTAAAAAAATCCAAATCATGCGTCGCGCAATTAGAATTCTCCTTCAATTTGAACATATACAACTGCCCGATATCATCTATCGGGCAGTTGTCCGGATCAGATACAACACCCATCTGGTCGGAGGATGAACATTTTGGGAACACATTCATTGTGCGTACAGCTAAGGAGTGGAATTCCTTGCCGGAATCTGTGTTTCCTGATAGCTACAACCCGGGAATCTTTAAGTCAAGAGTGAATAGGTTACTTCTAGGTAAGCGCGTTCCATAGTCGACCGCATGGTCGCTTTCCATCAGGTGAGATAGCGGTCAAGCGCAAACCTATAAAAAAAAAAAGATTCTCCTTTTTCAACGGAGGTATGTGGGCTTTACACACAGTGTTCCACAACCCTCTAAAAACTAACCTATTCACTCTTACGGACCTCCATTCATAAATGCGTTAGTCTCAAAACTGTGTCACTGTAACAAGACAACAAATTTCCTCCACCCTCCCACACGGGAGGATATGAAAACACAAGCATACGAAAACACACATACGTACGACTGGCCGTCTGAACTAGTCTAAATATAAGATTCGGCGCACGCGGACAAGTTCAAGGCGTAGAAAGTGATTTGGATTGCGATTTTTATTACTAACATTATGCGTGTAGACTTTACGTCATGTTGTGTGTGAAGAAATCAAATGCGAGAGTATTATCGTGATTCAACAAATTGTAAGATCAGTGTCTAAGTAATTCGTGGTGACTACGGAACCCAATCCTGTAAGCGCGGGATTCCGCACGCTTGCGGGATTGAATATTTTCCTAAATAAAATGGGATTACACGACGTGCCGTTCTCATCATCATCATCAGAAATCAATGTTTCCCTTTGCGGTGCAAGGCCACGGTAGCCTTTTCGGAAATTCCCGTGGCCCTAGCGGGTGTCGGCCTTACTGGGTCCCTACGGTTTTGCTGACATATCTTTGAGGCGCGCTTGAAAGTCTACGGGCCGTCGACGAGCCAATGCATTTAAACCTTCCTTATGAATTCACTCAGTCTATTGGTGAAAACCGCATGAAATTCCGATCCCAAACACAAAATTGCGATTCACATCGTTAAAAACTGCAAGCTCGCACGACGCATCTCAAGAATTTGCAAATTGATTCGCGATGCACATTGTATGGTCACCTGAATCGGTGCTTCGCTGCACGAAATCGTATCGTATCGCATGGCATCGCAGTTTCGTGTGGGATCCCTCAAGCAGATAGACAAACGCGGTGGGGATTTTGCTGATTTTTGGCAACAAAGTTTCTAAGACTCACAGTTCGCCATCTAGACATTTGTTACTCTGACGTCACAATCGCGATCGCCAATCAATTTCCAGACCTTGCACGATGTACGTGCAGCCATGTGAAAGTGTTCTAATTGTACTTAAATACTTATTTGTTAATTAAAGCACGTTTTGGTTACGAATTAGATACATAATTATTTTCATATACAAGCCTTTGAGATGGTAGTGAAAAGAATCTTTATTTTTAATACCTGAATAGTTTTCACACTGCTCCAATAGCCTAGAAATCTAGGTTATTCAGCTATATATAATAAAAGGAGAAACTGACTGACTGACATATCAAGGCACAGCCGAAACTACTTGGACTAGGAGCGTGAAGTTTGCACAAGGTTTTCGTGTAGATATAGGCGAGCACTAAGAGAGGATTTTCCAAAATTCACCCCCTAAGAGGATGACATGGGGTTCCAAAGTTTGTATGGAGAAAATACTTTCACGCGGGCGAAGCTGGTGACAGAAATTACTAAAGAAAATTGAAGTGTCTTTTGAAAATGTTCTTAATGGTGAGCAAAGCAGCTCGCGAACGGCGCGTGTACATTTCGTGCACGGCTCGTTCGTACGAGTCCCCTGTGGCGCGCGCGCTTCGTACGAATATGAAATGCAAGCGCGCAGTTCACAAGCGGCTCGCGTACGGCGTATTCATCACATCTGGACGCAACATTACATGTTATAAAACAAAGTCGTCCACCGCGTCTGTCTGTCTGTATGTACGCGATAAACTCAGAAACTACCGAACGGATTTTCACCAATAAACAGAGCAATTTTTGAGGAAGAGCATATTATACTTAGTAGAAAAAAACCAAGATTTTCAAATATTTCTGACTCCAGTGCGAAGTAGAGGCAGGTCCCTAGTCAAAGCAATATTTTTTACTAAATGCATATAAAACGGATATTCGATACCTATAACAAAAGTGCAATTTTTAAAATTTTTGATTGTCTGTTCCGGCTAGCCTCAGAAACGGCTGGATCGATTTTGACGGGACTTCCATTGGTAGATAGTTGATGTTACAAGGTTAAGGAGCATCTTAAGCTACTTTTATGAATGGAGGGAAGCCTTTGCCCAACCTCCATCCCTTCCGGCTCTGGATCACGTCTTTCCAATTCCTAAGGAAGGCCTCTAAGTCGTCCCGACATCTCCTTCATGATTCGCCACAATCCAGTTTAATTTTGCCGATTTCGGAGTACCATATCTTGACATTATTAAATAAAAAAGCGAAAAGACAGGTTGGCAAAGGTAAACAAATATTTTTGACGATCAAGGCTGAATTTTATTTATTCTTTACTACCACACAAGGGCTGGTATTATACATGGGGAGTATTTAGGAGGTTCAAAGTCATGGCAGATCGATTTTAAGCCACGCAACATGAATTTAGGAAGTTATATTTCAAATGAAGGCTCTCTTGGAAAAGAGGTTTTTTCATGTAATGTTTTTGGCTTAGATAGAGAATCTTATAACCGCCGACGATATATTCGAAAATTACTCTCGCGTTTAGTCCGCAAGGGTCGCACACCCACGTGCGCATGTAAATTATATTATGAGTTACATAAATCTTGGTTACATATTTCTTGTCACTTCTATGTGTGCACAATTTAGATAAGTAATAATAATAAAAAAACTAATTAAAAAATAGAAATTTAATTAAGTCACTGGCAGCTAAGAGATGACCAGTCTCAACTGACGGCAATTCGTTGTGGTAGTCGACACTGCAATAAAATTTTCAACTCCATACCGAGATCGCACCTGTTTCAATGATTCCACATATTGACCAGTTGCACAGACTCTTGTGATTCCAAAATACACATCAGAATATCATCATCATCATAAATCCACATCAGAATTGAAATGCTGGTATTGAGAAATTCCTAATGGGAAAATCACTGTAGTAAACTTGGGGATCCAACCCAGGACATTTGCGGGCTTGCGGACGGCGAGCAATGGGTAGCTCCCTGTCCGACTGTCCGGCGACCGTCCGGACCGAGCTCAAGTCGTCGACGGCGCGTACTGTTCCACGCGCGCCTCAAAGAGATATCAGCAAACCGTAGGGGCCAAGCAAGGACGAAGCCTATTGGGGCCAAGGGTCTGCTTCGGAAAGGAAGACTCGGCCTTGGTATGAAAGGCAACGAAGGAACAGGAGTGGGTTTTTAGTCAGTAAAAGTCTGACACATCCTCCCCCTCCGGGGAATGTCATTGGATGATTTTACCACCGAAAAAAAAAACACCCAGGACGTTATGCTCAGCGTTCTTAGTGTTCGACTATCAGTACGACAGATCATGGGAGCAAAGTCGAAGTCGCTGAAAAAGAAAGAAAGGAAAAACGTTGGCGTCTAGAAAGCTAGCGTATCCTATTCCATTAAAGAACCTAGAGGGCCTATAAATTCCGCTCGACATTTATTCCTTCAAAGACAGACAACTTTTACGGTACATATTAATATGAAACGAATTTCTACGACCTTGGCAGCCCCAAAAATAAGGCCATCCATAAATAAAGACTATTGATTGAGTGCCACACTTCAAACTTTATGGTACTGTCTAGGGCTTAATGAGGAAGTGTTACGGCGTGGTAACATGATTAAAAAATATGAGTATGTAGGCCAGAAAAAATAAAACATTGTACATAAGGTTTAGGTGCAGGAGGAGTGGTAGGAGCAGTGGTGGCCGAGTGGTAATGGCCCCGACTTACGAGTTGTAAGTTGCAGATTCAAACCCAGCCAGGCGCATTACTTTGTGTAATTTATTTCATCACCACTGCTCTCAAAACGGTGAAGGAAAACATCGTGAGGAAACCGGCATGTCCTAGAACCAAAAAATTCGAAGACATGTGACATCCACCAATCCGCACTGGGCCCGAGTGGTTTTTATTACGGCCCATTCCTTCTCCTAGAGAGGAGGCCTGAGTCCCAACAGTGGGAACATTATAGGGTCGACTATGCTATGCTATAAGGTTTAGGACGACTGATCTTTTGAAAAGTCTTGTCTGAAGGACTGCCCTTCAGACGGAAATTACTAAAAAAGAGTACTATGATCCTATGAGGTTCCATAGACAGAGATATAAGAGGCCTATTATATCTTGAAGAAAGGGGCTTGAATTTGGGTTAACTTTCTTAAAAACAATGATAAAGGAACTGTTACTGAGCAAAGAGACCTTATAAAATACTTTACATAGACTTTTGGGTCTCGGTACAGGCCATGGACATGGTCCGGAGCGAGGAAGAGTGGCAGGCGGTCACCTCCTTCTGCGAAGCAGTAGTGCGCACGCCTCCGATTCTTTTTTTTCTGACGTCATCATAACGCTCAGTGGTCAGAACAAAGGAATCGGAAGCGTGGCCAACTCGAGGCATTCGACGCAAACGAAACGATCGTAACTTGGCTAGGGGCGGGCTGATGTTGCTAAAGGATCTTTGCCTTCCGACTTGTAGATTTCGATTTTAAATCAAACACCACACTTCTCCATTTCTTCTTATTCCAACCACCACGTATTTAGGTTAACCTTGGATGGTTTGGGGCATCAGAAATGCCAGGCCGTGATATCTCCGGCTGGAACTTGTATTTGAAATGTATTGTGTAGGTTTCGCATGGTATAAGTAGGTCTAATAATAAACTTATTTGGTTGTGTTTGCTACGCCAAAATGGACCTTATTCATTGTCATATATACAGTTCACGTTTACCAGGGACAGGCAATCCAGTTGGGTACGTCTAAACTTTGGGAAAGAGGTCAATCGTCGAATACGACTCGGCTGGACAGCGTTCGGGAAGCTGCGCGGTATCTTCTCGTCCAACATACCACAGTGTCTCAAGACGGAAGTCTATGACTAGTGCGTTTTGCCAGTGATGACATATGACACTGAAACATGGTCGCTTTCAATAGGCCTCATTAGAAGGTTTACAGTCACCCAAAAGGCAATGAAAAGGGCTGTGCTCGGAGTTTCCTTGCGTGATCGCAGCAGGAATAAAGATATTCGCAGGAGAACCAACGTCGCCGAAGAATCGCCAAATTTAAGTGGTATTTGGGCAGGGCACATTGCTCGTAGAACGGATGATCGACAGGGCCGAAAGGTTCTAGAGTGGCGACCGCGCACTGGAAAACGCAGCGTTGGAATGCCTCCCACAAGGTAGACCGACGACCTGGTGAGAGTCGCGGGAATGCAGTGGAGGCTAGAGGTACAGTATCGGTCATTATGGCGACGCTTGGGGGAGGCCTATGTCCAACAGTGGACGTCTTTCGCCTGAAATGATGATGATGTTGATAATGTTAGCTCAGTAGTTGGTAAGTATGCTAATGGTTTTTTTTTGAGAGGTTGGTTACCATCTAATGACTTCTCTCGCTTTAGGCTGAAGCGAGAGGGCGTTTCAAACTTTAACTGACTAAAGCCTTAATGTTCCTTAGTTGCCTTTTCATTTTAGGAGCACGGATTTCCTTTTCAGAAATTCCTCATGGCCCTAGCGGGCAGCTGCCTTGCTAGGTCCCTACGATTTTGCTGACATCTCTTTGAGGCACGTGTGGAGTGCTGAGCGCCGTTGACAACTGGAACTTGGTCCATACCGGATGGCTGGACAGCGAGCTACCCGTTGCTCATTGTCCGCAAGCCCGCGCTTACTCTCTTAAAACACCACCTTGACTTACGCGAATTGGGGTTAAAAGTATACTTTTTTATCGTATTTATTCATCGTGAAATAATTAGTACTTCCATTAGTTTTATGAGATCATGAGGAAATGGCTTTGAACTAAAAATTTTTTTCAAACTTCAATCACAGTTAAAGATCACCAAACCATGAAGATAAGGCACAAACGAATTTCCTTAACAAAAAACTTCAAATGAAATATAAAAAAAACAAAGACAAAAAGTTTTCGCTAAAATAAAAAAAAGTTCGCAACTTAAAGCCGAGTACACGCCCGAGTAAACAACAAATTAAAAAAAAAAAAAGTATTCCAAATACAAACTTCCTTTGCGTAAAAAAAATGCAAAAAAAAAAACGGCGGAAGGAAATAGATAAAATAAATTGATTTAACGTGTTGTATATCGATTAAACTTGTTTGCTTATTCGATTATAAAGTATACATCGACAGGTTCAATTTGGCCGCTCGAGGTGTGTCTTGATAAGGAAGAAAATATTTGTTGAACGTTGAAATTTTTGTGTTTATAAACTAAATTTTTTATCGTAATAAGGAAAGTGCACCTTTTTCATATCAGGCCTTCGTGTATTTTGTTTTTGAATACATGTATGTTGGGTTCATAAGTTAATTATGATCTTTTGTGTGTGTGTGTCACCTACCACAGTGTTGTCTTTTTAACCCAATGGTTGACTAGTAGAGAATGCTTTGTGGCATTAAGTCCGCCTATGTACCACCACTGTACATGAAGTTTAAATAAATAAATAAATAATTTTATTTACTTTCACATAAATTAGGAAAATTATTTTATTCACAAATATGTTTTTTTTAATTTTGTATGCTTTATCTTGGTTACAATAAAAATAGCATATATGTGAAGCTAACTCTGTATAATAAAGAATTTAGATTAACTACTAATACTGTTTTAAACTGACCTTTATGCCTGCAAAGATAGGGAATACCAGTCATAAATAACACTGTCTTCCTGCTACTACACATTATTACATCATATAATAGTATATTTGAACTAAGAATTGAAGATAATTATCAAATTATGGAACAACAACCTCTAGTCATAAGCAAAGTTCAAATACAATTACAACCTAAAAATTTGCAGGTCCTTTTTAATACTAGAGTTTGAATGGCGATGAATTTTTGTATAAGGGGTTACCATAACTTTCAAAGTAAGATTGTTTCATTCTTATTTCAGTGTGGGTAAGAGACAGAGCTATACAGGTTGTCTAGCGCCAGCTCTTACCCACACTGGAAATAAGAATGAAACAATCTTACTTTAAACGTCATGGTACAGGTCCTAGTCATGTAAAGAGGATGGATGAAACCCATGTTTCTAAAAGACTTATGAGTGGATGGATGGAATGGGAGATTTCTCTCCCAAAGAAAAGATGGATCAGTTGTGTGAGGAGTGATATGAAAGAAAAGGTCATCAGTGAAAGAAAGACGGCTGATAGGATAGAATGGAAGTAAAAACATGTTGTACCGACCCTAAGTAACATGGGACTAAGGCAGAAAGACAATGATGGATGGTATTGGTGACGAATCAAAATTTTCTCATATCATTTATTCAATATATATTTGAATATAAAAACAATAACTTCACTAAATTCAACAATCGTTATAATATTCGTTATCATAAACCACTGTATCAGTAACGGAATCCAAACAAGGTGATACCAAGAGATAATGGGTACACGTTTCTTCAGTTGTCCTAGATGCAAATCACGTTTGTTCTATGTTTAGACATGACTTCGTCTAAGTACATAAACGAATATTGTAAACGAGAAAAGTAAATAAAGGACTTGAGAAAAAACCACACGCATAATATTTGGCAAAACCCCGTATTGCGACATGAGTATTTAATAAAGGGCGTATTACACTACGCGATATTCAGCACATAATATTCAGACTCAGTCTTATTTTTTGTTCCGAGTAAGACAGGTCTAACCCTTATTACACTACGCGACATCAACTAAGACTGTCTGAATATCGAGTAGTGTAATAGGCCCTTTAATAATATTGTAGAGGTATAATTGTCGATATGTTAGTAAAAAGTCATTTCTGAAAGTACGATTCCAAAATATGGAAATTTTTATATATTTATTTTAAAATTCATGCAACATAAATTACAAAGGCGGACTTAATGCCTTAGGCATTCTATACCAGTCAACCTAGGGAAAAAAATATCCTATCCTGGGAAATAAATAATTTAAGTCACGGGAGCTAGTCAGTAAATCAAATATAATTTGACGTTTATCGTCCGCCGTATTGTATTTTTGGCGACGTCAATCAGGCTTAATAACAAACTTTCTGGAATCTTAAATTCTGTATAGATGACAATTCCGATGACACCGAATTTGTTGAAATTGGGTCAGTAGTATATGAAGTAAAAAAACAATTATGTGATTACTTACGGGCTTGTTCGATTCACCGCGGCCCTGGACCACAATGGATTACTGAAGGAATACAGGCGAGCAAAAGCTGTGCACAGAGATAATCTGGATATAATTGGTCACACATACAAATGCTTGCACGATAAAAAAGTCAATTGCGATTGTGTAAAATTAGATTATGTTAACTCATTCCAATATTTAGGCCTTAGTATAGAAACGAATTTTAACTGGAAAACACATGTGACCAACGTCTGTAATAGATTAAGATCAGTTTTAGGGAAGTTCTATCAATTGAACAATGTTGTGAATGGACGCACGTTATTAATGGTCTACTATGCACTGGCTGACTCAATACTCAGTTATGGACTTATTGTGTACGGAAGAACATTTAAAACATATTTACAAGAGATCAAAAATATCCAGATAAGACTGATTAAGTTCCTAGTTAGTAAGCAGGTTAAGAATAAGTGCAAAGAAGAGTATGGAAAATTATTCTCAGTTTGTAAAATCTTGCCTGTAGATATGAAGGTTGACTACTTGTTAGGTTTGGAACACTATTATAGTGATTTGTACAAAATGAGTGAGAACAATAAATTTAATACGAGAAGTGTAAGACAGAAAAAGCTCATCCAGCCAAAAGTAACAAACTACTATGGAAAAAGAACGTCCAAGTATTAAGTGCCACGGGTTTTTAATAAAATTGACGTTCTAAGAAATAACCCTAAGTTGAGTAAAGGTGTCATTAAGTCGAGACTAAAGAATCTGTTACTTGAGGACGGCGACACTGCGGCGGGTGTTTTGGTTGGAGACTCATTGCTTACCACATAAGGGATGGGTCTCGGATTAGAATAATCCGTCGGGTTTGCCGTTGTTGACAAAGAGATTCCTCAAACAAAAAAAGTGTTAAAAAAAATATATATATGTTTATGTACATAAAGTTTATGTGATATATTGTACACATCCTGAGACAGCAAGCCACTAATAGTTTTACTTTTTCATGATGTAATAGAAGTTAAGTAATTTTATAACGAGCGTTTCTCGCCATCAAACTATAAAGTTTGGCGAACCAAAAATATGTTAAACTATTTTGTATTAAAATGTATAAGATAAATAAAAAAAAAAAGGTGGGTTTTGCTCAGTTAAAATCTGACACTACCTCTCACTGTGACTCTCACGAGCAGTCCCGCAGCCCAGAGATTACCTCCTCCAGACAATTTTACCTCCTCTTTATAATATTAATTTAGATATGGGTTTCCCAGAAAATTACAACACAAATTAATAAATTAAATCTATCAAAGTCTTTCTTGGAAAACTGACACAAAAACCTCATAAATATTGTCACCATCATTTCTGACCTAATTGACAACGAACCCGAGCGACGCATATCATGTTGTTAGCTTATAATTTACACACCTAGTATTTTTAATCGATGGTTTATCGACTACAACATCGATAACTTTAACCGTCAGTTGCATAATATTCGCACTGAACGACCCAATTGTTTAGGGTCAACGAACTTTAATCACGTGCGGGCTAGCTTCACGTCACGGTGCGAAGTAGTAGCGTAATGTTGCTAAGATTTTTAATGATCTGTGTTTTAGAAGTATATTGAGGAAAGTCGTTTGGATTTACCTGACCAAACCGATTGCCCAATTATTACAAGTGCCCAAAGTGTCCCTACACCTGCCCCCCTAGCCAAGTTACAATCATATCGTTCGCGCCGAACGCCTCGAGTAGGCCACGCCTCCGATTCCTTTGTTCTGACGTCATCTCAACGCTCAGTCACGTGGTCAGAACAAAGGAATCGGAGGCGTGGCCTACTCGAGGCGTTCGACGCGAACGAAACGATCGTAACTTGGCTAGGGGAGGCTGCACTTTGGAGGTTCTAAAACTACACTGACGCCGTTATAAACGTGGTAACCTACTGGGCCTAAAAACTTTGAGGGAAAAGAAAATCATCAATTCGAGAAGAAGAAAAAGCATATTGAAAAACTTCAGTGGTTAGTTTTATTGATATAAACAAGTCCTTGATTGCGACCCTTTCTCATGGTAAGCAGTGATGCAATCGTTGATGGTGAAGCGCACTAGTTTATTAAGAGCCTGTACGCTCTGAAGACACCTAAATTATAATCGGACGGGAAGACCGCAGCAGACAAATTGTTCCAGTCCTTCAATGTACGCGGTAGGTTAAAAATAAAATAACTTTTGACAGTTTTCTTTGACTTGAATAATTAATGAAAATAATAGCATATTATTAATTTAAAACTTTACACGGTTGGTATGCCCCAAAAGACCAGGCGTGAAAATTTTTGACGGAAAAAGTTTTTGAAGATTTGTGTTTTTGCTTACGAAAGGTATACTAAAGATTTTTTTATCCTTATTAGAATCAGGACCAACGGGTATAAGGTTAGGGGCACTCAGTGATGTGGTTCTTGCATCGGTGAAAGAATTTTCTTAATTGGATCAGTAGGTATTTTTCGTGAAAGAAAAAAACAATTAGGCCAATGGAGTGGAATTTATTTCCGAAGTCTGTGTTATATTTGATAGCTACAACTTGGGGGTCTTTAAGAAAAGAGTGAATAGTACATCTAGGCAAGAGTGCTCCATCGCTCGTCGCTTGCTTTCAGGTGAGATAGTGATCAAGAGCGAGCCTATCAACAACAATAATAAAAATAAAAAAAACTATTTCACCTATTTAAAATATTAACATAAATTTAGACTAAGCCGAAACAGACTCCACAAACGAATACCATGGATCCAGTACAAGATTCTGGAACTTCCCTAGAGTAATTTTTTTGTCGGTTTATTCCTTTATTTAAATCTTGTTTTTTAATTTAAACGGTATAGAATCGTTAATCGAACATTTTTAGTGGAAAAATAATAATTTATGAATTACTTTTAAAATTAAAAATGTCATCGGGGTTGATTAGAGTAACGATTTTATCTACCCCGATGACTTTTTAATAAATAAATTTTTAATAAAAAAATATATTTTCAATTTTTTTACAAATACAGTAATCACCTGAAAAAAAAATACTGGTATCGCCTTATTTTTTGTATTTTTTACGCATAAAAAAGATTAACGCCACTTTGTGGAATGTGTTTTTTTTTTCAAATTCCAACTTGCAGATTACTTTTTTGACATGCAACGTCGATATTATAATATTGGCTTTGATATATCTATAGATAATTAATACTTAAGTTATGTTTGTTCCGTCTACACTTATATTACAAAGAGGTAAAATTTGATTTTATGTTTTTTTATTTGTAGGAGGTATTTCTTAAAGTACTGGTACGATTGCGAAATTTTTTTCACTGATAGAAAGCTGCTTTATTCCTGAGTAGATATGATACATATGTTAGATATGATAGGCTATATTTTATGTATGCGGGCGAAGCCACGGGCAAAAACTAGAACCTGCCGGCGGATGCAGGCTATGTCACTCAGTGATAATGTAGCATTCTACTAATTTTTTTTTTACGTTTTTTCAGTACAAACAAAAATTACAAAAGTATAAATCTTCAATCAATCATAGATTGATAACCAGCAGTCATCAAAGAAATTCCAAAGCAAAAGACTGAATTTCAATGATTTCTTTTTCATATAGATTTTGTTATGACGAGGCAAATATGGCGAGATATTACTAATGCCATTAAAATAACAGGAAACTAATATTAAATTCAAACTAAATATAAATAAAAAAACCAAGATATCGTTTTTTTTTAAAGCACATTTTTTTTTAAACTATTCAAAGTTAAATTTGGTATCCCTGATTTCTAATTTAAGGATTCGATGTTGAGTATTTCTCAAACTCTACTTTGACTTGAAAATCTGTCAAAATTTGGCATTCAAGTAGGGCTGAGACGTTCTTAAATCAAAATAATCAATCCAAAAACCATTAGGTAACTTTTTTTTAAGTAAGTTATTGAACTAAATGAAGTTGCGTTACTAAAATCCTTGAAAATATTTTGTTTTAGCACAGCTTGCTGAATTGATCGTATAGCAAACGGTCATTTCAATAAAATTTAAAAAAAAACATGTGCATGGCATGGATGACTTAAAAAAATTATATTTAAAAAAAATGATTTAAAACACATACCTTCCTCTCCAAGTCGGTTGTCTCAACTACAGACAAGACGGTGCAACAAAACAATGAATATATTGAAAAGATACCGGTATTATCTTGGCGATAAACGAATATTATCAATATCACTTATCTCCAAGTTGCGAACGCCGCTAACGGATAGCGCCCGTTACACGAACACATACGAAATGAGAACGCACAGAGAAACCACTTGAACAAAACCCAGATTACACGTTCCAAACAAAAACAAACTTTAATTACAACACAACAAAGTCTAAATTAACAAAAAACAAAATCCAATTCGAGTTAACAAAAAATGACGTTAACATGCAAACAATAGAGAACACATTCGAAATTCACGTTCGTATTTATGATTTATTTCGCGAATTCGGTCGAACGATTTCAAATTCTGACACTAGAATGAGCAATGTCAATAGACATACGACTTTAAACCGACTGCGCAAGAGTTATACTGGCATGTTTTGTTGAACAGGAAATGTTTTAAGTTTACGTCATGGCTATATTTGTATGCGCATGAGTCAGCGTCGTTAAACGAAGTAACGAAACATCGTGATGGATTCGTTAGGGCGTAAATATACTTGTAACGTGTGCCACGTTATGTGAATGCTTCGTTCCCATTGGCTGGCTTTGGCGCGCGTGTGAGTGGACATGTACGTGTTTCAGGTGTGATGCCCCCTTTTTTGTAAGTTCGGTGATGTGCTACTTTTTGTTAGTCGCGTGTTGGGCTCTTTACAAGTTTTATTAACGTTATCAATGCTTTAGATAAAAATTAATAACCAATTATTTGACTGAAATGTATGTCAAACCTTTATATGACTACAATCAACTGTCAAACCATTAAACGTGGAACGTATTATGATTATTTTTATTCATAAAAAGATAAAAAATAACATTAAATTATAATAACTATCTAATGCTGAATTAAATAAACAAATTCATAACTGTTTACACAAAAACACCATAAATGACCACTCAATAGTGCAGTAACTAGGGACGACGCAGTAGGGATCAAAATAAAGTTGTCGAGTTATAGCCATTGCAATCAGTGACACAACCATCAAAGAAAATTTTCATTTAACTGAAAAATCATCAAACAACCTCTCCCGTTCTGAGTGGAGCGAAAGGGAATGTCAGAATAAAGGATTCCATTCCAAGTATTATATAAACTAGTGCTTGATTGCGATCCCACCTGATGGTAAGCAGTGATGCGATCGTTGATGGTGAGGCGCACTAGTTTATTAAGAGCCTATTCACTGTAGCCTTTAAGACACCTAAATTATAATCGGACGGGAAGACCGCAGCAGGCAAATTGTTCCAGTCCTTCGACAACAACGTAAGGGTGGCTTTATCTTGCGTTTCTAGAACATTCTAATTCCAAGCATGTTGCTATGACAAAAGGCATTGTCCATATGCTAATACGGCTCGAAGGTTGG
Organism: Mythimna vitellina; assembly: GCA_949316375.1. NCBI lineage: Eukaryota > Metazoa > Arthropoda > Insecta > Lepidoptera > Noctuidae > Mythimna > Mythimna vitellina. Next base: position 3,516,854 of record OX438711.1, on the reverse strand, counting down.
ATGACCGGAAAAATTGTGTGGGTGTTCATGATAAGGGCATAGGGAAATCGGTAAAATTATATTTTCGTATACACATGATAAACTCACACCATTTTCCACATGGGCGTAAGCAAGGAGTGGCTGGCGGTCGCCTCCTTCTGCGAAGCAGTAATGCTAGTAAAGGAGGCGGCCGATCGCGTAACGCAACGGTCCTTACTCTCCAACCGCCGCCGGGATTCCGATCCCGATTTCCGGCCACCGTAGGCGCGGGCTTGCAGACGGCGAGCAATGGCTGGCTCGCCGTCCGACCGTCCGGGAACCGTCCGGACCGAACCCAAGTCGTCAACGGCGCGTACTGTTCCACGCGCGCTCAAGGAGATGTCAGCAAATCGTAGGGGCCCAGCAGGGTCGAAGCCTACTGAGGCCACAGATAGTGTGAAAGCGAAATCCGGGGCCCTGGGACGAAGGCAACGAAGGAACAGGAGTGGGTTTTTAGTCAGTAAAAGTCTGACACTATCTCCCGTTCCGCCCAAGAGCGGGATTTGTCATAAGATGATTTTCCCACCCAATAAAAAAAAAAAATGGGGGTAAGCAGAAACTACAGTATGTTCGTTTTGGGAACACGTTCATTGTGTGTACGGTTAAGAGGGTCCTTTTCCACTCGCCTATCGTCAACATCGAGCATGGTTCGAAAGATTGTTACTTCATCTAACGCAATCCAACGCGATTTTTAACGAAAAGGGAACGCGAAAAAATAGAGATAACGCCTGAAAACTCTGTTGGTATTCGGTAGTTCCGTGATTTACTCGAATATTAAAAAAATTGTTCCATTGTTATATTTTTGAATCTTGATTAAATTTGCAAGGCTTCTATTGTTATACTTTTTTGACTATTTTAATTTTTGAGTAAATTATGAAGCAACAAAGTTTACTTATTTAAACTTTATGTATAGTGGTGGTACATAGGCGGACTTAATGCCACAAAGCATTCTCTACCAGTCAACCATTGGGTTAAAAAGACAAAACTGAGGTAAGTGTGCACAATAAATAAATAACAGATATTTCAAGAAACTTCATGCAAAATAGCAGATTTTCAGAGCTCTTTACCTACTGGATTAGTTTTAACAAATTTAAAAATTGATTCCAATAGAAGCCCACATAATATCCACAAGATACTGGGTTTCCAAAATATTTTATGAAAAATGTGTAATAACATCAAAATCGCGTAAGAATGGTTGTATGAAAAAACAGTGAAAATGTATGTCGAGTTGCATCCTCTTAATGACTAGAATTCCCTGCTGGAATCTGTGTTTCCTGATAGCTACAACTTAATGGTAAAGCGTAAACGTTGTGCAGACGCGACGTTAACGTACGCTTGCCATTAGAAGACTCGTGACGTTAACGTCGCGTCTGCGCAACGACAACGCTGCGCAGACGTTGGAGAAGCTCCAACGCTCGTAAAACGCCAGTGGGATAACGGCCTTATGTACGCGAAGGTGCGGGCAACAGCTAGTTACTTATAATCTCCACGGTACCCAAATGACTGGCCAGAAAGAAAATTAAATCATTTTGAAATAAGAATTTAGAATGTTCTCGAGATAACTAAAGCTAGACAGACTGATGACATAAAAAAAAGTGATCATTACCAGCATGACGAGCATATTCTGAAAACTATTTATAACTGTTTCACTAATGTCTTCCTCACGACCTTCTGTGACGAATAGAGAAAACTTGCGGATAGTTAGGTACTCACTAATATTGAACTGGGTGCCTGTTCCATGGGTAGTGTGAAAACGAAACCCTGGGGGCCCTGGGACGAAGGCAACGAAGGAAAAGGAGTGGGTTTTTAGTCAGTAAAAGTCTGACACTATCTCTCGCTCCGCCCAAGAGCGCAATTTGTCATAAGACGATTTTCCCACACAAAAAAAAAAAATTGGGTGCCAGCGTTCTTAACGCGATCCAATTGACGACCTAAACTGATTTTTTAAAGGGATGGAGCTTGTATAGGGTGCTAGCTTTTGCTCGCGGCTTCGCCCGAGTCCATAAAATATGGCCTGTCACTCAGGAATAAACCAGCTTTCTTTCGGTGAAAAAATTTTAGCAATCGGACTAGTACTTTCAGAGATTACCTCCAACAAACAAAAAAAAAAAAACCAAAGCAGACAAATTGTTTTTCTTTCATACATTCGAAAACGAGACAGGGACAGTTGCAACCCAGTGTTTGACCTTATCGTAGCTTACCATCAGATGAAATAGTGGTCAAACACGAGCCTACCTACCAATTATAAAAAAAACCTTCGTTCTTAAAGAGTCCTCGCTTGTGCAAAGTCCCTTTGGGTGCGAGGCCGGGCAAACACGAACCTACCAATTATAAAAAAAAAACCTTTGTTCTTAAAAAACCCTCGCTTGTGCGGGGCCCCTGTGCATGCAGGGCGAGGGCGAGGGCCCACTTCGCCCACGCTTAACTACGCTACTGAGGGGTCCGAAGTTTGCATGGAGTATCTTACCTTCACGCAGGCGAACACACAGAAGCTAGCCAATCATTAAATTATCCAACTACAATATTTTGAGCACTACAAGTAATTATTAAGATCTATCTCTAGGAAGACCTGTCCAGGTGTTGACATTTAAAGGTTAAAATAATGATGAGTAGCTTGCCTCTAAATCTTCTGCAGAAGACCTTCTAACCTAGATTCTGATTAGATGCTGCCAATATTTTGTAAGAGTTCAAATGAAGTTATACAGTCACCCATCCGGTCTCTAACCTTGACGACAGCTGCTTACTGTCAACAGCACAGTCTAATTTTGCTCGAGTACTGAGAATTTATCTTTGCTTGTTGGTAAAGTTTACTTACAACATTGCAAAATGCTATGACACACCCTTATTTTTAGCATAGCATAGCATAATCAGCCTTTTAATGTTCCCACTGCTGGGACTCAGGCCTCCTCTCTGGAAGAGGGAATTGGCTGTAATCCACCACGCGGGCCCAGTGCGAGTTGGTGAATGTCATGTTTTCGAATTTTTGGTTCTAGGACATGCCGGTTTCCTCACGATGTTTTTCTTCACCGTTTTGAGAGCAGTGGTGATGAAATAAATAACACAAAGTAATTAATGCGCCTGGCTAGGTTTGAACCCGTGATTCGTAAGTCGGGGCCATTACCACTCGGCCACCACTGCTCTCTTATTTTTTAATTAGTACAAAAAAATAGGGCTGTAATTATGTACCCATTACTGATCTAATAATGAAAAAAAAAGAAATTCCAAAATTGGCCACGAAAATTTGTCATAATTCGCAAATTCATAATTAATATTCCACAACTATCACACAACGCCGTCCAGTCTCAAACTAAGCAGAGCTTGTGTTATGAGCACTAGACAACTGATAAACATTCTTATATATTTCTAAATACATACATATTACAGATAAATTACATCCAGACACAGAACAAATGATCGTGCTCAGCACACAAACTTTTGTCCTGGGTGGGAATCGAACCCACGACCTCCGGTATAGAAGTCAGGGCCTCAGTGGCCCTGACTGCTATGCTATGCCACTAGACCCAACAGGCCAGTCAATCATTGAGTCAATCATTCATAACAATTGCTACTAAAAAATGCTACGCACAGTGTTTTTCCATTTTGATCGTCATTTATTCATTCATAATCAATAGCCTGTACAATGTTTCCATAAATTGAGTTGAGTTGTTTTGGGATATAAACAAGAAACAAACGCTAATAACTTTGCTGGTTGTGTATATTATTTATTGAGACTACGTAAATAATAACAACGCCTTTTCTAATAAGCCCTTTAAGTATTGGTATTAATTAAAAATAAGTAGTGTATAGAATAATTAATGTGAAAGCTAAGCGTACTAAACCAAAACGGACGACGGACTCGAAACCGTGAAGAAAAACATCGTGAGGAAACCGGCATGTCCTAGAACCAAAAATTCGAAGACATGTGACATTCACCAACCCGCACTGGGCCCGCGTGGTGGATTACGGCCCATTCCCTCTCCTAGAGAGGAGGCTTGAGTCCCAACAGTGGGAACATTAAAAAGCTGATTATATTATGTTATGCGTACTTATACTAATAACTAGAGTAATAATAGAAACTTGGCTAATGATGTTCAACCATATTAAAATCGAAGAAAAAAGTAAGAGGCCCAGGTAGGAGGTTAAAAAATAGCCTACGACCTATTCTCAGACCCACTAAATAAATGCAATTTTACTTTTATTAAAATCGGTCAAGCCGTTTCACAGGAGTATGATAACAAAACACTGTGACACGGAATTTTTATATATTACATTATGAAGAGACTCAACAATTTCCGGGATTGTTTGAAAAAGTCTGACACACACTCAGGGTCCACCCTAGAGCGAGAGGTCGTGGGATGATTCTCACGTAATAAAAACCGGCCAAGTGCGAGTCGGACTCGCGCACGAAGCGTTCCGTACCATTTTCTATACAATATTTTTTTAAAACCTTTTATTTTATTCTGTTTTTAGTATGAAAATTTCAACTGTCTAGCTCACGGCTCATGAGATACAGCCTGGTGACAGACAGACGGACAGTGGAGTCTTAGTAATATAGTCCCATTTTAACCTTAGGGTGCGAACCCTAAAAAGCATTATTATAAGTACTTTTATGAAGCTTATAATGCTAGTTACATCACCGTCTGTTTTGATTATATATTGTCTAGACTGAAACCATCAATCCTGTTAATATCTAGATGTAATAGAGGCTGAATGACTACACTGTTATTATAAGAACTAATGGACTTTGATAATAATGATGGAAGTGAAAATTTTCCATGAAGGCGTCAGACTATAGAATTAAATCAATATATAAGCATAATCAACTTTTCAATGTTCTTTCCTTGGTATTGTTCGTCAAGTCATTGAGCTGCTTAGTAGTCCTGGGTTGAGCTTTACGAATACTGACAAATGCTTGCACTGACTGGACAGGTCCACTCAAATCTGTATGGTTCTTTCTTCAAAAGACCATCTCAGACAAATCTGCATTGTTCTCATGTGATTTGACCATTACATATTAACTGTATGGACTTTAAAAGAGACTTTGACCCCTGAGTTTGTTTCGGTATTTCTTCTCAGGGTAGTCAGCTAGGAAACACCGGCCTCATCTAGTTTAAAATGACGAAAAAAAATTGACGTGTAAGAGGGTTTTTTAAACCTACTTACAAAATAAATATCATTTATCACTTCTCTAGGAGAGGGAATGGGCCGTAATCCACCACGCGGGCCCAGTGCGGTTGGTGGATGCCACAAGTCTTCGAATTTTTGGTTTTAGGACATGCCGGTTTCCTCACGATGTTTTCCTTCACCGTTTTGAGAGCAGTGGTGATGAAATAAATTACACAAAGTAATGCGCGTGGCTAGATTTGAACCCGTGACCTACAACTCGTAAGTCGGGGTCATTACCACACGGCCACCACTGTTCTAGAATAAGCAGTTGCTCCATGTAAAACATGGGTTTTCAGCTGCATCTGGTTAGATTGGAAGCCGACCGTAAGCTGGTTGGTAAAAGGCTTGGGAGATCGGGTCGGTAAGTCGGGGTCGTTATCACTCGGCCACCACTGCTCGTTTTTACCCTTCCGATACGGAAACCTAAAAAGGCCACTTGCTTCGATCCAACATATTCTATAAGCTTCGTCTATTTAAATTTAAAGAAAGATTGCCTGTAAAAGATGACTTGAGCATTGACCTACCCACAACAAGACCATGATAGCCTAAATATAGACATATCAAAGACCGGCGACTTAGGAGGAAAATCTCAAATAGAGGTTGGATAAGGTCGGAACCTATTTGGTCAGACCACTCCTTTAGTGTGACTTACTCATAAAGCCTTCATCAAACATTAGGTTTCTTTGAACAGTAGTTGAGCCCAAAAACTTATCTCCGTACTACGTTCGAACCTATTTGGGACGCCAAGTTGCGTTGTTTTGGTTCTTTTTAGGGTTCCGCACCTCAAAACAAAGTGTCTCCAATAAGGGTTCCGTTTATTCCAAACGGAACCCTTACAGGAGACACTTTGTTGTCCGTCCGTCTATCTGTCAACCTGTGACCCTATATCTCAGAAACGCGTGGAGGCAATGAGTTGAAATTAAAACCATATACTCCAGTCTGCGGTCCCTTGAAGCTGTAAATAATCAAACTTCTAAGTTAACGAAAAAAAAAAGTTGCGGCCGTTTATGTCGCAAAAAATCGTGTATTTCGAACCTCAAGGGAATCAAAATTCAAAGGGTACTTCCCGTTGACCTAGAATCCCGAAATTTGGTAGAAAGCAAGGTCTCATAGGACAATTATTGAAAAAAAACTGAAAACTGAAGTTACATTATGAATTTTGTTTTTTGCAATTCGAAAAAATCTTCGTAACTCAATTCGGGAATCAAACTGTTTTCATAGGTAAGTTTGTACGGAACCCTTAGTGCGCGATTTCGACTCGCACTTGCCCAGTGTTTTGAGGACAGAAAGGATGGAGGTCCATAAGGGGGATTTCTGGCTCTAAACAATAGGAAAAAATAAGTTAGATCGCGCGTATGGCATTTAATTATTTTAGAACATAATGTATTTAAAGTTTTTATTAAAATTATTTGTATTAGTAGCTTCTACGAGCGGCTTCGCCCGCGTGAAGGCGGTTTCTCCCCATAAACTTTAGAGCCCCGTTTCATCCCCTTAGGGGGTTTCGGAAAATGCGAATTCAACCCCCTAATTCTTAGCGGATGTCTACACCCTATAAGGAACCTACCTGCCAAATTTTAAGTTTGTAGGTGTTATAGTTTCTAAAATTTCGTGCCTAATCAGTGAGTAGTATTTCGCTTTTATATATGTAGATTCTAGTAACTGTTTGCTCCCTAAGATAACCGATTTTACAGTTGTGACCAAAATTCTGATCTCACCGGGGTAAACACAATAATTTACAAATGATTAAGTAATTTTTATGCCTAAGGCAAAAACACCATGTATATCGTAAACAGGTATATCAAGTGATCTTTGAACATTGTGCAAAAAATTACTTTCACTTTAATATTGTTATTAAATGCATATTATATTGATCGGTAATGGCCCTGACTTACAAGTTGTAAGTCGCGGGTTCAAACCCAGCCAGGCGCATTACTTTGTGTAATTTATTGCATCACCACTGCTCTCAAAACGGTGAAGGAAAATATCGTGAGGAAACCGGCATGTCCTAGAACCAAAAATTCGAAGACATGTGACATCGACCAACCCGCACTGGGCCCGCGTGGTGGATTATGGCCCATTCCCTCTCCTAGAGAGGAGGCCTGAGTCCCAGCAGTGGGAACATTATAAGGCCGACTAAGCTTAGCTACGCGCGTTTAACTGCAAACTAAACTGTTAGAAAGTTTAATTTTTTTTAAATACAAATAATATAAACAAGTCCTTGACTACAAATCCCACCTCACAGTAAGCAGTGATGCAATCGTTGATGGTGAAGCTCACTAGTTTATTAAGAGCCTATTCACTCTAGCATTGAAGTGGAAAAAGTATTGTGCAAGCTGGCTCGAAATACGTGGCCGTTTTTTGAGGTGGAAAATCACAGTGCGAGAGACAGTATCCAGACTTCTACTGAATAAAACCGACACATGTTTCAATTGCCCTTCGCGTTCCAGGGTTGCGATAACTTTTTCAAACTATGTCGCAGCCCTGAGGTAGAGGAGAAAGCAGTGGCGTGCCTAGGGTTTCAAAATAAGGCAAGCCCAATAAAATTTGAACCAATTTCAAAAAAAGAAAATTCAGTTTTCGACTGAGAATGTAGGTACCTACGTATGTATCATCGCAATTTTCTCATAAACTACTGGTTAGGTACAATAAATTAAAAGTGAATTCATCCATCTTCTTCTTTCCTCTTCTTCAATTTCACTCTTGCTTGTCGTACGGTGAATGTGGTAACCAAAGCTCACTGAAAACATGCTAGTGCTAGATTGAATATAATAAACATATCTGCAATTGCATACCTCCGGTGGATTTAAAAAAAGCTGTTTGGTTTGCTTCTTTTGCTTATATTAATTGCTTGAGGGAACAAAGTTATGGTAAGTAGTTGCTTGCTTTGTAACAGGACTAACGGGTTACAGACAAAAACAAAACAGAAAGTTACAAAACGAAAGTTAAAAAATAGCTAGATAAAATGTAATAAGGAATTTAAATAAATTATTTATATTCTAATTGGAATCGTCTATCTTTATTAAGAAATGATTTAATTACATCAGAGTAAAATGTTGGTGATCGTTTTAATTCTACCAACAGCTGTTTTCAATAGCTATCATTGATAATTCGGAAAGACGCTCTTGACCTTGTGTATTTCTCATGGAAACGTTTAAGAGACGAAAAAGCACGTTAAAATAGTTACAACAAGATACGCTAACTTTAACAGCTTGAATAAATATGCAGCACCAGCAATACAACTTAATAGTGTGCGAACAGCCAACAATCCAACTAGTTTTATACACTGATCTATTTTTCGTTTATGCGATTTACTAGTCTGAGAAATACACAGATTAGGCGTCGTTTTTAATGAAGAAATTAACTGTTTTTTCTGAGCAAAGTTTAAAGATTTTACCTTATCTTCGCCAATCAAAACTAGAACGCATTTTAAATCCTCACAAGGTACAATTGTCTCCATTGTTGTAGGTAAGTCACCAAAACAACTGTATCACTGAGAAAATCTAAGAAAACACGAAAAACAACAAACAACAAAAAACAAAAAATCTATTTTCCACTCAAGTAAATAAAACTGAAGTGAGTTGCAAACAGAGTTGCAGTGTTGTCATTTAGGCAAAAAAAAGTCGCCAGGTATATGAAAAATCTAGCAAGATGTCGCAAATTTTTTATTTTTAAGATATTGCTTGAATATTTAATTTCATTGTTTTAAAAAGTCGCTAGTTTTATTGTTGCTAAATCTTAAAAAAAGTTTCCAAACTCGTTAAAAATCTCCAAGATCTCACAACGTTGCTAAAACGGCAACACTGCAGAGTTGGCAATGTGACGAACTTCATACGAATGCCCGGCTTAAATCTTCCATACTGATCGATTTGTAGACGCAAAAGGTCCTAACTCCTTATACGGCACGTCGCCATAGGTGCGAAAGAGGCAGATATAGTATTTGAAAGCCCGGCAAAAGCCGGTGCATGTAAGCGAGATAGCTATATGTAGATGCTGCAAATGCGAAACTCTGCGCGCGAACAATCGCGATGTGTAGTAGTGTGGCATAGGTAGATACTTTGTGTTATTTTGATAAGAATTAAGCGCGCGAACTTTTAAATAGTTCGGGTTTGATATTGATTCTCTATCGAGCATTTTAGTAAGGCTTCTCGGCATGTATGAAAAAACCGCCACTGGGAGAAAGGAGGCTACTCCTTGGTTTTCGTATTTATGAACTAACTTAGCCTTTAGCAGAAGCCACTAATTGAAAATTATTCTTGGATACAATATTTTCGAGGCGAGACGACCCGAGGGGACCCTGGGTAGCCAGTTCCTCTACATTCTCATTGACTAGCTGAGGCATGAGCTATTTTGAACCGACTTAAAAAAGAACGAGTTTCTCAATTTTATTTTTTTGTTTGTTTATGTTTGTTACCTCAAAACTTCGTCATTTATGGACCGATTTGCATTTTTTTTTTACTTATAAGAATATGCTTCTAATTTGATCCCATTTTTTTTTGAAAATTCTGTTCTGATGATTGGATCCATGAAGAATTGTGGGAACTCCTCAAATATTGTAGGTAACCAGGTAAACATATAGTGAAATCGATGTTAAATAACAAACGAATAAAAGCCAGAAACATCGACTTCCGAAATTAAAGTTATTTTTTACCGTTTTAGTGTTTCTTTGGTAGTGAAATCAGTTGTATTTTTTCTTTGTAAAAAGTTTTTTTTTTATCGGCAAGTTAGCTTTCCCACCAATAAGTCCACCCAAAAAAAATGCCAGCGGTAGTGTTAGTCACAAAATCACTATCAGAGATACGACGAAAGATTACAGCTCGAGTTAGCACATCGCATATTTTTACATGCATAATATTTAATGTTTATACATGTAATATATAAACAGGAGATAACTGATGTGAATCGTTGTATGCTTATACGTCATTGCCTGAGAAATGTCTGATAGTATGCGAAGATCGATATTGAGAAGCAATGAACCTTGTTCATGGTATAATGTGTAGCATCACCACAAAATAGTATTGTTGTTACTATCCAACTCCGGTCCCCAAGATACAGGCGCTGCCTAGTTTGGGGACCACTGTATACCACAAAACTTGAAGCCCACAATCAGCAGACCTATGTTTATTACATTAAGATTATTTAATTTAAGGTTCCGTTTGTAACAATGTTTCAATAAATTTATTATTATTATTATTATTACCTACGAGTTACGACACCGGCTTTCTGTGCTGGGTCACAAGCGTGAGAGCGTGTCAGACTTTTGTTAAATAAAACCTACTTGTATTTCTTCAGTTGCCCTTTGCGTTCGAGGATAATCCTTTCGAATATTTCCGAAGTGTTCCGCACGATTTTTATTATAGCAGCAATAGAAACCACACCACAACTGTACCTATTACGGTTTATGAGTTTGAGCCCACTGACAGACAGACAGACGGACGGACAGATAAGACTTAGAATTCCTTTGGTTATCGTCACTACACAGTTCAAAATTCATGTTGTTCTTTATCATAAAAGGTAGAGTAATTATCAATAGTATTCAATTACTAATTAGTCATCATCTTCCTGCCCTTGTCCCATCTTATTTGGGGTCGGCGCAACACGTTTTTTCTTCCATTCTATCCTGTCAAAAGTCATACTATCACTAACTTCCTTTTCTTTCATATCACTGTTCACACAATCCATCCATCTTTTCTTTGGCCTCCCTCTCCCTCTCCACCCATCCACATGTATACTCATAACTCTTTTAGTAACATGTGTTTCATCTCTCCTCTTTACATGACCATACCAAGACATAGACCATACAATTACTAATTAGTGTTGAACTGAAAACTGATACCAGAAAAATTCGTAGAATGGCTGTAACTAAATAGCTGACTCCTAATTAGGACATGACCATATTTTAATTAAACACAAATTCTTTTAATCAACTACGTCGGATATATCCGACAAATACTCTCGCGTTTATTCCGCCAGGGTCGGACATTCACGACCAAATGCTTCATCTCGTCAGCTCTTCTGTCACTCTTCACTATCTACTTATGCTGTAATATGGAAATATTGTAACAACATTTTTTTTTAAAAGAGTAACCATGGAGTTTCTTGCCGGTTCTTCTCCATAGGAAACGACCACACATCAGCTTCTGACGTTTTATAAGTGAACATGTAGGCCAATGTGAAATAAAAAACTTTTGACTTTGACTTTGACTTATGGGGATTGAAGACCTAAACGAGATGGGAGTATCCAGTCGCAAACAAATGACCCTGGCGAATAGGACATGAAAACAATTGTCGAGTTAATCCGACGCAAGCGGATAAACGGTTAAGGCGTATAGTCCCTTGAACATCTGGCCGGAGTTAAACGCACACTGATTTTCATCCGTATCAGCACTCTTAGGTTCAGTTGAAAACCAGCGTCAGGCAACTGCTGCGTAGTTGTCTGGCATTATGCTGAACTGGACCTATTTGGCGTAGCCGTGAGACATTTTTTTTTTCTTTTTATAGTTAATTTTATTTCTCCTTATTTTTATTTTATTTTTTTAGTTGTAAATCAATTATTTTGCCAAATAAACATATTTTCTTTCTTTCTTTCTTTCTTTCACATATACTCGTACTGCCGCCTGCACCCGCATAGAGCCCCGCTGACCTTTAAAACGATTTTCTTTGCGAAATATTGATTGATTTACATATGCTATGTACTTTCTGAAGAACACTTAAAAAGCAATTTTTTTGTGTAAACATATTTCTAAAGACCAAAGCCGTTTGAAAGGAGTAGGGAAAACAAGATACAAAATATCATGTTATTTTTTTTTGGCAAATGTATTAATCATACGAAAACATCATATGTTGATTAAGTTATACAATCATCCCCTCGAAGGCCGATTTTACATACGTCTGTAGGTACAACTTGAATGACCTTGAAAAACGCTTAATTGTCGTTTTGTACACACATTTTTTCGATTTTTTTTTAAGCCAAAAATTTTGGTTTCTATAAGTATCTTTGTTTTTCCTAGAAAAATCCAGAAAAAGGTTTATTTTTTAGTGATATACGTAAAAACGCGCAATTAAGTAGTAATAATAATACCCCGGGGCGCTCGAGAGGATAATAAACATATATTTTTTTCCAACCTTATTGACCGAGCCGTTACCGAGGGCTTCAGAAAGTCACTGTTTTATGACACCACCCGGGAGTTAGGGCCTTAATAAAAACTTGACGTTTTACCTTGTTTCTAAGTTATAGACTTATGATGTAAATTTGTTTAGTGAAATACAGGTTAATGATAATAATAAAAAATCCAATTCTCCACCACAATTCGATAATTCGCTCAATATCCATTTCAAATACATCACAGAAAATGATACCAGGAATATGACATTTTTTTTTTAATAACAAATTGCATTTTTCCGTAGTCTCTTTATAATAAAGCTAACGGTATTGAATGTAGTCATCCGTGAAAACAATTTATTTGAGAAATATGGATATGCAATAAAGCTAATGTATTTTATCGATCTATGAGCCGTATAATATAAAATGATGTGCTGAACATTGAGGTTTTATGAGACCATCCTGTATAGGGAATGGAATATTTAAAGAATGGTTTATTTTCTTGAGGTTATGAGTATACAGTATATGTTACCGGCCATACCCAAAAAGCTTTCGCAGAAGGCAATGTATTCTGTTAACTCTTACCACACTCCTTCACTTCTCTTATTTTTATGTTAACATGTGGACATTGGAGTGGGTTACATGTTTGTGCATCTAGTTTTAAGGATTTTCTTGTATTTTCTCTAGCATGTAACTGTTTTTTGTCCCTAATAAAATAAATAAATAAATAAATAAATACCCGATTTTAGGATGAACTAGTTTCGCCTAGGCCTAAATCGTGAAATTAGTCCAAGAGCAAGCGAAGCGAGCTCGGAAATTTAATGCAACCCGACACTGACAGGTTAGGCTAAGACGGGAGCTCCGCTCCGCTCCAGCCTTAGCCTTCATAGTTTTTTTTTAGTAACCACCCAGAAATACGCACGTAGGGTGAACGGGTTTAGCCCAGCCGAGACTAGTTCATCCTAAAATTGGATATGGCCGGTAACATATACAAGTGTATGGACGGAGAGGGAGGTCAAAGAAAATATGGAAGGATTGTGTGAGGAGTGATATGATAGAAAGGGGAGTTAGTGATAGCATGATGAGTGACAAGACAGAATGGAAGAGAAAAACATACAGGACAAGGGCAGGAAGATGATGATTGTTCATTTTCGTGAGGTGATCATTTAAAATAAAAATCTTAGAAAGTAGGTACATATTATGTTTACTTGGTGTTGTACATTCATTTAAAAAGACATTTTGGAAAGAAAATCATATCAAGTTTCTCCCTATCGCTCTAGGTGGAGAGTCAGATTTTTACAGACTAAAACCCATAGTGTTCTTTCAGTTGCTCTTTAGTAAACGTTAATATGGTCAACAATGGAACACGCTTGCCTAGAAGTAACTTATTCACTCTTGACTTAAATACCCCCAGGTTTAAGATATCAGGAAGCGGAATCAGGCAGGGAATTACACTTCTTAGTTGTACACACAATGAATGTGTTACATTATGTATAGGTTATACAATACATAATGTGATAAAGAAAAAAACAAAGTTGTGTTAGTTACACCAATTTTATAACCCTAGAACGGCTGGACCGAATTTAATGATCATTGCTTAGATCTGTCTTCGCCCCGAATATCGGAATAACTATTAAAATACCAGCAAATGTCACGTAAAAAAAAAAATTAAAAAAAAATTACATAAAAAAACCGACTTCACTAAAAAACCCATCATCAGATCCCGACTTGGTGACTATGGGACCATTTGGGAAGTATACTCTTTCCGACAAAAAAATAATTTTTCAAATCGGTTGGCAAGCGACGAAGTTATGCGCGAACAAACATTAAAAAAAAATACAATCATCCGAATTGAGAACCTCCTCCTTTTTTAGAAGTCGGTTAAAAAATATTCAAATACATCGAAAAATGACAGCAACTGTCAAATAAATTGGTCTCAATCATTCACTCATTCGGTCCATAAGTTTAGCCTACATTCATTGACTGTTAGGCGGTACGAAGTTCACCGGGTCAGTTAAAGTAGACGCCAGATAAATTTAGAATAACGGTCATTGACCCTGCTCAACATGTTGCAAGGGTGGATGGATCAGAATGTTGCTGCAGAAAAAGACGGATGAAAAAAGATTGCATGTAGCGGAAATGAGAATGTTGAGATGGATGTGTGGTGTGACGAGAATGGATAAAGTGAGAAATGAGTATATTAGAGGAAGTTTGAAAGTGGCGCCAGTGACTGAAAAGTTGAAGGGGAATCGTTTATCTTGGTATGGTCATGTAAAGAGGAGAGATGAAACGCATGTTACTAAAAGAATTATGAGTATACATGTGGATGGGTGGAGAGCGAGAGGGAGGCCAAAGAAAAGATGGATGGATTGTGTGAACAGTGATATGAAAGAAAAGGAAGTTAGTGATAGTATGACGGTTGACAGGATAGAATGGAAGAAAAAACCTGTTGCGCCGACCCCAAATGAGATGGGACAAGGGCAGGAAGATGATGATGGTCATTGACCCTGCTAAATGACAATTGCAAAAACTGTCTTCAAACGACGTCTATCGCGATCCTTTACATTTTCTAGCTATATAAAACAGTTCACTGTTTGTTCTTAGGGTACCTACCTTATTTCAAGTTTAACAGGCACTTTGTATAGTAAAATTTATATAAGACTAGCTGACTCGGCGAACTTCGTACCGCTTAATAATGTAATAAATGAAGAACCGCTCGACCGATTTTGCAAACTTCACATAAACCATCTACTAAATAGTCCGAACAAAGCCTAAACATTTGGTTTGGATAGGTGAGCCCGTTCTTGAGTTATAAAATTACAACGAAAAGTGGCATTGATTTTTATACACAATGTGTAAAAATTTACTTTAAGAATTTCGAGGGGACATTGTACTCCTCATTATGAACAACTTTTACTATGGGACCAAACGTGAAATAGTAAAAAAAAATATCAGCTGTTCCATACATTTTGTCGAGTTATGCAAACATAAACGTTGGGAACAGCTGATTTTTTTTTCGCGATTTCAGTTTTGGTCCCATAGTAAAAGTTGTTCATAATGAGGAGTACAAACTCCCCTCGAAATTCTTGAAGTTAATTTTTTAACACCTTGTATATATAGAAATAAACCAAAAAAAAAAAAACTGAAGACTTAACTAATCAATTTTCCTACATCAGACATCAAATAAAAGTTTGAGAAACAGTGATCCATTTATTTTTGTATCAGCATGCATTAAGTCACGATTCATATTACAGTGGAACAACAAAAAATGGTATTATATTTAAACAATGACGTTCTATATGAGAAGATAAAATATCATAAATATGATATTATGAGAATGATTTATTTTTAACCTGTTTCAAAGAAATCATTGTTTGTTGAATCTGCAATTTTTTTTACTGGCTACTGAACTGATCGTCTAATGACTTCTCTCGTTCATGGCGGAACGGGAGGGCGTGTCAGACTTTTACTGACTAAAACCACAGATATGTTCCTTCAGTTGCCCTTTGCGTTTTAGGACCACGGGTAACCTTTTTAGTAATCAACCCATGGTCCTAGTACGCATCGGCCGTGCTGGACCCCTAACCCGACAGACGTCCTGTCTTAGCAATGAACTGTCAAACCATCGACGACTAATAAAGTTCTTTAATGGTAATCGATGTGGCAAACATTCAAAAGTTAAATAGTCGTATTTTCTATTTTTTTCTGTTCGTTCTTTGTATAACCTTCTACTTTGTAGGACCCCTTAAGGGGATGCAACGATAGGCAGTCGCTCCATGTAAAACCCAGGTATTCAGCCGCACCCGGTTAGGCGATGATGAATTAGTAATTACATTTTTTTTTAGGTGGGAAAACCTCTAATGACACCTCCCGCCCTTTCGTGTCAGATTTTTACTGACTAAAACCCACTCCTGTTCCTTCATTGTCTTCTTTCCAGGGCCCCGGGGTTCTCTTTTGCATCTCCCACGGCCCCAGTAGGCTTCGACCCTACGGTTTTGCTGACATCTCCTTGAGGCGCGCGCGTGGAACACTATGCGCCTTCGACGACTTAGGTTCGGTCCGGACAGTTACCGGACAGTCAGACGGCTAGCTGGACAGTTACCGGACAGTCGGACGGCGAGCTACCCATTGCTCGCCGTCCGCAAGCCTGCGCCTACTGTGGCTGGAAATCGGGATTCGGGCTGGGGCGTGAGGGCCGTTCCTTTGCGCGTGCGTCCGCCTCCTTTGCCAGTACTACTGCTTCGCAGGAGGCGACCGCCTGCCACTCCTCGCTCCGGACTATGGTCGCCGAGATCGCTGCCGCCGATCGCCCCCACGAGGAAACGGCGGTGCTCTGCCCAGACGGAGCACACCTCTACTGTATTCTCCACCGTGTCCTCCGGGCGGTCCACGCAATGGTGACACCCGGACGTTTCTTCCGCACGAATCCGGTGCAGGAACCTCCCGAACTTACCATGTCCGGTGAGGACCTGCGTCATGCGGAAGGTAAGGACGCCATGTTGTTAGTTTTGTATTTTAGTTGTGATTGGTTCGTTCTTGGCTCGGCGCTCAATACGTAGAACTCAAATCATAACTATCCGTTGCGTAAAAAAATGCAATACACCCTCCTTTTCCAGAAACAGTCCGTTTTGATGTTATCTGACATATATTAATTCATACTTAAATGCTGACAAAACTAAAAGAATAAAATCTTTCAAGCAGACAGCTAAAAAGACAACGCCAACTCAGTTCTTGGCAGCAGTCCGGGGTTCGATTCTCAGTTGAGATAAAGCATTGTTTAGTTTGATTCTCGATCGTGCTCGTTTTGTAAGGCGAATTCTTTTAGACGTATGTTTTGCGTTTTAAATGACGGAATGTAAAAAAAACAAAAGAGCTGCTAAATGCGTAGTGTTTTGTTTTTAGTAAATAATAATGTGTTTATTTTCTACAAATGTTTAGGTTTTAGTCTTCGATTTAGAACATCAGGATGGCTTCCAGTCCGCTGAGCATCAGGACGGCTTCCAGTCGGTTCACTTTTAAGGTGAAGGCACGCGAATACATTCGCAGCAAGTTGGTGTAATCATCACAGCGTTGATTTGTTAGATTCGTTACTCATAATAACATTGTCAATTTGTATGTATGTATCTAAATATATATTTACTATTGTATTTCTAATCTAGTTTACCATTATGTCACACCTACCATGTTATATTTCTGCACCACCCTAAGGTCGACTGGTAGAAAATGCCTAAGGCAGTAAGTCCGCCTTTGTACAGTTTTTCTTACTAGTGCATAAAGTTTAAATAAATAAATAAATAGACAAAATTAAGGATACGAACATTGTTCTGTGGTACCTATTGCCAACTGTTCCTACTGGTCCTAGCGTGCCTTCCCCTTCTTGCCTTCCTCGATAAACGGGCTATCATCATCACCATTTCAGAAAGACTTTTGAACTTAAGCTTCCCCAAAGGATCGCCTGAACGAACGGTTCCGTGCGTCTCGCATCCATCGGACTAGGACTCCCGCAATCCACACCAGGTCATCGGTCCACATTGTGGGAGGCCTTCTAACGCTGCATCTTCCGGTGCGTAGTCACCACTCCAGCCTTTCGGCCCCATCGTCCCTCTTGCAGACTGTCTGTAAATTGGCTAAACAATACTGAAATATTTTTTCAATAAGTTATTGAAAAATTATTTTAATTATTTCGTTTTTTGTGGCGACATTTGGGGGAAGCCTATGTCCAGCAGTGGACGTTTATTGGCTGAAATGATGATGATGATGATGATTCTCGAATTAAAACTTGAGCGAGACTAACAAACAGCTACTCATTTATATACATATAGATTTAATGGGGTCAATTTCTTTAACGTCTTGACAGAACGGCAATTAATTTTCCAGTTGGTTGATTAACTTATTAGTGTTTTTATCTTCGAACTAAAATGTACGTTTTTATACAGCTAAGCAACAAATTAATCAGGTATTTCACCTTCAGCGCAATTCTCTTCTTTGCATCATCTCCCAAGCCTTTTACCAACCAGCTTACGGTCGGCTTCCATTCTAACCAGGTGCAGCTGAAAACCCATGTTTTACATGGAGCAACTGCTTATACTGCCCCGACTTACGAGTTGTAGGTCGCTGGTTCAAATCTAGCCAAGCGCATTACTTTGTGTAATTTATTTCATCACCACTGCTCTCAAAACGGTGAAGGAAAACATCGTGAGGAAACCGGCATGTCCTAGAAGCAAAAAATTCGAAGACATGTGACATCCACCAACCCGCGCTGGGCCGCGTGGTGGATTACGGCCTATTCCCTCTCCTAGAGAGGAGGCCTGAGTCCCAGCAGTGGGAACATTAAAAAGGCCGATTATGCTGTGCTTATTCCATGACTGCCTATCAGACCTCCACAAACCAGTTACTGAGCAACACGATACTTCTTGGATAGACTGATGGTCAGACTTTCTATTGTCGGTCTACCTTTAATGACTGTCAAAGATCTACGAATCACAACCGTGACCAACGGATTTGCGTGCTTTCCGAGGCACGGGGTGTCAATAATGTCCTATGTCTTTGGACCCGCAAACTTATTTATTTATTAAAACTTTATGCACTAGTAAGAAACACTGTACAAAGGCGGACTTAATGCCTTAGGCATTTTCTACCAGTCGACCTTATGTCATCAAAATACTTGTAAATACTAATTAGATTAGGTTTAATTATGATGTTAATTGTTGTAATTGGACTCGTACCTTTTTAATTATCTATACTAATATTATAACGCCGAAAAGGTTTTTTTTTCATCTCCTTTTGAGTAGCGTAATTAGAGACACAATAGAAAGACAATGACCTTGATGATGATGATGATGATGATGGGTTTAATGAATTAAAGAGCAATTTCGTTACTGCGAATTTGACACTCTATGGCTATACAAAACAGTAGAAATAAATAAAAATAATTGTTTGCTTAACAATAAAATAAAAAAAATTATAGCTAGGTTCTGGGTCGGTTCTTCAAAGAGAACGTAACCATATTTATTATTGGAATTATTTTATCTGATACGAACGCGCTAATCTCAAAAATGACTGGTTCTAATTGTAAAAATACTTTAGTATTGGATACCGTATTTATTGAAGAAGGCTATAGGAGCGGAGCAGTAACTAAAGACGCAGATGAAACCGCGGGAGACGGCTAGTGAATTTACAAATAAAATAAAAAGTTCAAATTTCTAACATATTTTTAATTTTTTTGTTTTAAGATTGGAACAAAAGACCAGTGAGATGACATATGGCTCCGAAACGTGTTCGCTCACAATGGCCCTCATCAGAAAGCTTAAAGTTACTCAAAGGGCAATGGAAAGGGCTATGCTCGGAGTTTCCTTGCGTGATCGCGTCAAAAATGAGGATATCCGCAGGAGAACCAAGGTTACGGACATAGCCCGCAGAATCGCCAAACTTAAGTGGCAGTGGGCAGGGCACATTGCTCGCAGAACAGATGTTCGTTGGGGACGAAAGGTTCTGGAATGGCGACCACGTACCGGAAGACGCAGCGTTGGATAGCCTCCCACCAGGTGGACCGATGACCTGGTGAGGGTCGCGGGAATCCGATGGATGCGAAACAAACAGGACCGGTCATTGTCGCAAGCCTATGGTCCAACAGTGGACGTCTTTCGGCTGAAATGATGATGATGATGAAGATTGGAACAATATTTTTATTTGGCTTCAGCACCAAACGCCACGGGCAAAACATTCCAGTTAATTTAATAAAAGCAACCAAATTAATATATCTGTCAGTTAATTAGTAAAGTATGCCGGAATGATATCAAAGAGAATGATGAAGTAGGATTTAGGAATGAAGCCAAAATAAATTAAAAAAACTGCGATGAGAGATTTTACTTATGACATCGTACAAATCATAATGTCACGTTTTGATATTGTATGACATTTGAATGACATATAAAAACACGCACTGCACGTTTATTTGTGCAGTAATTGACTGCAATTTACTGGGTTAATTAATCTATGCTATAATATATAATTATCTTATCTATATGAAACTGACTGACTAGAAACGTAAAATTTTGTACAAGGTTTCCTTTTATGACGTAGGCGAGTAGTTTTTTTTTTGGTGGCAAAATCATCTTATGACATTCTCCGTTCTTGGGCGGAGCGGGAGATAGTGTCAGACTTTTACTGTCTAAAAACCCATTGCTGTTCCTTCGTTGCCTTTCGTACCAGGACCGAGTCTTCCTTTCAGAATCAGACTCTTTACCCAATAGGCTTTGACCCTTCTGGGCCCCTACAGTTGCTGACATCTCCTTGAGGCGCGAGTGGAACAGTACACGCCGTCGATGACGTGGGCTCGGCCCGGACAGTTACCGGACGGTCGGACGGCGAGCTACCCATTGCTCGCCAACCCAACTTGATGCCTTTACCACTGCTCACGTACAATATTGTACAAATAAAATACAAACTAGTTTTGACGTAACATTAGCGTCGCACATCACTAACCAACGTAATTAAATCAGCTAAAATATTTCCATAATAAACTAACACATACAAAATATACGGAATAAATATCGAACGTACATAAACTTATAGTCTCAGACTACAACCTGCATGGTTCTCATATGATTTGACTATTACATGTTTGCTGTGTGGACTTTAAAAGAGATTTTGACCCCTGAGTTTGTTTCGGTGTTTCTTCTTAGGAAGTCAGCTAGGAAACACCGGCCTCATCTAGTTTAAATTGACGTGTAAAAGTGTTTTTATAAACCTACTAGCTGACTCGGTGAAGTTCTTACCGCTCGACCGAATACTAAATAGTCCGAACAAAACCTAAACATTTGGTTTGGATAGGTGAGCCCGTTCTTGAGTTATAAAATTACAAAGAAAAGTGGCATTGATTTTTATATATATAGATTTGCATATTTTTATACTTACCGAGTATACTTATAATTTAATAATAAGTATACTAGGAAAAACTCAATTCAAGGACAAAAAAAAAAAACAAAATAGTAATTGGCTCAATGTCTCTTACACTATTGTTCTTCTTTTGTTATAGCTGTTGGTTCTGCTGTGATTAAATAAATAAATAAAATATACAAAACTCATATCGCAACAAAACTATACCTAACAAAATATATATAGGTACTAGGAAAACCCTTATCCAAATAAAACCTACATTCTAAAAGCACATGAAACAGCAACAAAAAAAAAACAAAAATAGAAAAAAAAACTCACTTAAAACCGCCAACGTCAAAACAGGTTCCAAATTCAAAATTCAATTCAAAAAATTAGAACAGCGCAACTCGCATGCGCCCGCGCAGGTATGTAACAAATATAAGCGGGCCGAACGGCGCTCCGATAAGCTATCGTCGATAACGTGCCGTTACGTCCGTTCGTTCGCTAACACTCGCTATTCGCTATAACGATGGCGTTAGGATGCCATAGAGTAAGCAGAGTGGGGTAATGGGTACTTAGGATGAGGACCTTTTGTGGGGCGAGTTTGTTGCCTAATTATGTGTGTATTATATTGATACGAAATGACTGGTAAAATCAACGACATTGGTTTTTTAAAACAATTTCAAAAGTTTTAAATAGTTTTAATTAAAATCGGTTTAGCTATAATACTCTTATTTCCCTTTTTTATTATTGATAGGCTCATGTTTCACCATTTTCTCACCTGATGGTAAGCGATGATGTGGTCCATGCTGGAGTACACTTGCCTAGAAGTAAACTATGTTCACTTCTGACTTAAAGACCCCTAGGTTGTAAGCTATTATTCGCAGGCTGCTAAATAGAACGAAAGAGTTACCGCGATCTTGGAATGCAAATGGTAACTGATGAAACAGTTGGGTTTTAGTCAGTAAAAGTCTGACACTCTCACTAGTTCCATCCAGAGTGGGAGAATTCATATGATGATACCACCTCAAAAAAAACTCACGTCCTGTGTTCCCATTGGTTAATATATTGCTTAAAATAACGTGATCGTTTTTGAGAAATTTTGTCTAGGAAACACACCTACACAACATAAGAAGAACGAAGGTGAAATAAAGGTGGGTAGTTGGCATTGAATATTAATCTATGCAAAGCAATTTCTGGCGTACAGTGAGGAAGATTTTATCACTTTCTTGCTAAAAATCTAAAAATAACTTCTGCTTCTTGAGACGAGACCGTGTTATTGAGATGATGCTACCATTAATAATGATTATATTTCAAAACTCAGTGATTATGTCTTGAACTAAATGTTCTGGCTCGCTCTTTGTGGTAATGTATGACTATATAGTCAGTTAGTCACCGGTGACGAGAAGTTCTAAGCAAAGTAAAATCATTTTCTTAAATAGATTACAACAAAAATGATGGTACTGTAAAAGGAAAACCTAACAAATTACCATACGAACATAATTTCGAGTAAAAGTAATTTTAAGACGGATAGTGCAAAAATCACTTTGCGAGCGATTAGAACATATACAACAGTCCGAAATAAACTACCGGGCAGTAACCCGGACTAGACACTACACTATTCTCCCTTTTTCAACGGATGTTTGCTGGACTTTACACCCTCTTCCACATCTAAACAAAGCACACTTTTAATAAACCGGTTCCCTAGCCTAGGACAGAGTTGAAAACGCTAAAATATATTTTCTTTTTTTTTTCAACAATACGTGAAACTTATGCTAGCAATAAATAAAATAAACAAGCCACTACTATCTTCACCATCATCAACTTTCCTCACAGAGGCAAAACCCTATACTGCCTACATGCCCATCTACGGTTGCTTGGTCACTGTGACATCACGTGACTAAGGAAAATGCGCGGGCGCAGGCCTTGTGAACGGAGGCTACTAATGTAATGTTAATTCAATGAGCTATCGACAGTTTTAATTAAATTATTTTTAGTTTTGTTGGCTGTTTGTGTAATGGGTAAGTGGAACGTATGTATAGGTAGATATTATATAATAAGTTCCACTTACCTATGTTTAAAAGCCATTTATGGCTTTTACACGTGGTTATGGCTAGTCTTTTTGTAAATTTTCATAATACTAGCGATACGCCCCGACTTCGCATGGATGCAAAATATGTACAGACCTTTCTCGTTTAAACTTTTTTTTTAAACTGTATCTGTGTGTGTTCTATGTTGAGATAGGAGCCTTTTTAGCCTCGCACAGGTCTTTTTTCTATAAATGTTGAGTCTTTTTTTTGGTGTTAAACTATCAAATGACACCTCCCGATTTTAACTGACATAAACCCACCTGTGTTCCTTCAGTTGCCCTTTACGTTCCAGAGCCGCAGTTTCTCTTTCGAAAAAACCCACAGCCGAGTCATTCGTTACACACTACATGACTTGATTTTTATTTGTGATGCATCGATAATTGATTGTTCAGATCTTTTTTTTGTTTTAGAAATTTTCTTAATGCAAATATTTTCCATTTAATTATCATACAAATAAAGTCAAGCAGTAATTTTAAAAGATATCAAATCCAAACCAGCAAACATTACAACTAAAAATGACTCATTTTAATGCAAATATGGTCGCCCAAAAATACAAAAAAGAGACCAACAAACTCCGCACAGCGCGCGTACAAAAGATTATATAATATTTTTATACCACGAATTATGCTAGTCAAACAAAAAATCTCGTCTGTACGTCTGTCCTTCGATGGGACAAAAAATTCGCGAACAGTTCGTCGACCCGAAGTTTGACGAATGCTCACGAAATAATACGATGCCATCCGAACGACGTCGTTAAGCACAAATTACGAATAGTAAGTAATGAGCCCATGAGATACGGTTAACAGTAGGATTATTGTTCGTAATAAAGATTTATTTGTTTCTGTGGATATTTATTGGATTTGATAAAAGATAGCGGTAGTAATAAGTGTACTAGTTGGTTGATTTCCTGTACCTACTTATTTTTGTACAATATTTTATAGCATAGTCGGCCTTATAATGTTCTCACTGTTGGGACTCACTCGGGCCTCTTCTCTAGGAGAGTGAATAGGCCATAATCCACCACGCGGGTCCAGTGCGGGTTGGTGAATGTCACATGTCCTCGAATTTTTGGTTCTAGGACATGCCGGTTTCCTCACGATGTTTTCCTTCACCGTTTTTGAGAGCAATGGTGATGAAATAATTACACAAAGTAATGCGCCTGGCTAGGTTTGAACCCGCGACCTACAACTCGTAAGTCGGGGCCGTTACCACTCGGCCACCACTGCTCTGTTATATTAAATATTTTATATCAAATAACGAATAACACTAAAAAGAAAATCTGAAAACAGCATCTATCGAATGAAGCAGTAATTAGCATACGTCATATTTCATTCTGTGGATCTTTTTTCTGTTACATGACAGTTATCCCTTC
Source organism: Mythimna vitellina (assembly GCA_949316375.1). Taxonomy (NCBI): domain Eukaryota; kingdom Metazoa; phylum Arthropoda; class Insecta; order Lepidoptera; family Noctuidae; genus Mythimna; species Mythimna vitellina. The sequence goes on along the minus strand of OX438711.1, from coordinate 3,492,232 downwards.
TACCTGATTTGAAAGGTTGGGAACTTATTCAAATTTAGAACGTATTTGAATAAATCTAATTGTAATTTTGGATACCGTTTCATTTGAAACAAATAAATAACTGGCCTGTTGGTTTAGTGGTTAGTGGCCCTGATTGCTATGCCGATGGTCGTGGGTTTGATTCCCACCCAGGCCAAATGTTTGTGTGATGAGCACGATCATTTGTTCTGTGTCTGGGTGTAATTTATCTTTAATATGTATGTATTTAGAAATATATAAGTATGTTTATCAGTTGTCTAGTACTCATAACACAAGCTCTGCTTAGCTTGGGACTAGACGGCGTTGTGCTATCACACAACGCCGTTGTGTTGTGGTATATTATATTATTATATATTATATAAATAATAAATAAAATAACTACCTAATTATGGGCTAATGTCCACGAACGCGTAGCTTCATAGACGCGTATCCGTCATTATAGGTACTCTTGATGTACGCCTGCGTATGGTCTCGTGACGTCGTGAAGCGAATAATGACAATTACGCATCTATGAAGCTACGCGTCCGTGGACATTAAGTCTATGGCATCCGTCTAACGTCGCCATGTTTTATTTCGCTCCATATATAAATAGATTATCTTGTAACCCTGACAAAAGTTGTATGAAGATGAATTTCATGAAAATAATATGTATTACGTAATCACGGTTGATGTAATATTACTAAGAATCTAGTTTTCTAGGATAAAGTGATTCGAGGTCAATGAATTTCAATATAAAGAAAACTGTTTTTCATACAGTCGATTTGATATATCTGGACCGTTTGGTTTTATGGGGGGTCATTGTGTATAAAAGTTTTAGAAAGGCTGGGAGAAATTGGTATGGCATACAATGGTAAGGGCCTTACGGGGTAAAAGGGACCAACGAGGCAAAAGGAATCACTGGGGTAATACGGATCGTCTCTTTTGGTATTTTGATAAAATGACACATACTAGCCGATCATTGAATTTGAAAACAAATATATTTTAATTTCATTTAACCCAGTCGCGCAGTGGGTTAAAACAAAATAACATGATGTAGTTTGTAAGAAAGTGTAAATTATTATATTCAAAAGGAATATATCTTTTGAATATAATAATTAATCGCGTCGCAATAATATTATCAATATCGAACTTCTAATAAGTCAACATGCATAATTATTATATACAGAACTAGTATATTCTATACCAATTAAAACAGCTTCACGGGTAGTTTTCCGAAATTAAGCAACGTTTGCCGAAGTTAGTCCATGGATGAGTCCCAGGAAAGTTTTAAAGAAAGAAAGAAGTAAGGAACTCTAAAAACATAATAAGATTAAATTTTGAAAAGTATTCAAAACGCAATAAGCAGTTTGCAATTTCATAAATCCAGGAATATAATCGTCATGTTTATGATTCCGGGATTTCAGAGGAGGTATTATGAACTCCATACTTAAGACTCTAGACTTTAGGTAAATATACTAAAGTATATATCCTATTCCGATTTCTGGATATAAATAACGATCACAATTCTCAGTTACCTACTCGTGCCACTGAAACCAACATCAGCAATATAAAAACGACACCTCACATCAAATCATTATAACATAACAAATATATATCAGATCACGTGACACCGTATTTACGAGCCATTGTTTTGACAACTACATGTAATGAAAATGCTATTAGAAGATCATCTGACATACATGTGGATGGCTGACAACGTGATTGGAATACCAATGAAATTCTTATGAATCATAGGAAGGTCCTTTCCTTCGAAAATTGACCTGTAACTGAGACTGATAAAGTGACATAGCAAGAATATGTCAACGCGTCGCGAGAACGCAAAGGGCAAAGCGAGCTAAGGGTAGCTTCCCGTCTGGCTGTCAAGGACCAAGCCCGGGTCGACGGCGCGATGTCTTCTATTTTTTTGATAGGTTCGCGCTTGACTGTTAACTCACCTAATGGAAAGCGACGATGCGGTCGGCGATGAGGCGCGCTTCCCTAGAAGTAACCTATTCGCTGTTTACTTAAAGATTCCCGGGTTGTAGCCATCAGGAAACACAGACTCCGGCAGGGAATTGCACTCCTTAGCTGAACGCACAATGAATGTGTTCCCAGAACGTTTCGTGCGTTTAGGTGGAATGTGCACCATGTACCTCAATATGTTCTTGTATGTATGTTTCATGCGCGCTTTTGCTGAATACATGTCAGCAAAATTGACAGCGCCAGTTAGGGGTGCCGATGCCAGCCAGGACTGCGGATCGTTCCAAAGAGTTACTGTAGCCCTCGCAAATAAGGGCCACTGAAGGAATACTGTGGGTTTTAGTCAGTAAAAGACAACTCGTTCCCGCTCCAACCATAGCGCGAGAAGTTATTTAATAATTTCCCACGAAAAAAAAAAAAATCTTGGAACGTAAAGAGTAACTAGAGCCTGGAGTCCGAGCGCTCATTGAGTTAGCAAACTGCTCGTCGACTCTTCACGTGAACAGAGGGCTGGGCACTTTTCCCATTGACATCGATGTGGACGAATTTTTTTAATGCCCTATGAGTTTTTGTTCTACTCGTTTGTACATAACATTATTTTCAGTTTTTTTTAAATATCTATTAAGTTATAATATTTAATAGTTAAGATTTATATATAATAGGGGTTAAAGTATGAAATTGCCGTTTTTTAAAACGGGTTGCTTTGAAGTGTGGGTCGAACGAGAGGGTCGTTCGACCCAGAGTGAAATAAAAGACTTAATAGCATAAATATGGACGTTTTAAATGCGTTTAATGGGGCTAATTGAAATGACAGATACCAGTTCAAAAACCTGTACGGTAAAATCTAAACAGTTCAACAAAAACTGCTTCGTAACAGTAGTTTTCTAGCCTTATCAAAGAACAATGAGGGTTATTGTTTTCTCGTTAAGTATAAGGTTGGCTTTGGCTGTAGCTAATGTTATTGACACGGCAGTCATATAACTTATGCCTGCCAAGGCTTTTAATTTTAGGTGGGAAAATCATCTAATGACATTCCCCACTCTTGAGCGGAGCGCGTGTCAGATTTTAACTGATTACAAACCCGCTCCTTCTTTGCCATTGTTCCAGGGCCCCGGGGATCTCTTTCGAATTACCCATGGCCCCAGGAACGACCGGGCCATTGCCTCGTGCGTGAGGCCGCCTCCTTTGCTAGCATTACTACTTCGCTGAAGGAGGTGACCGCCTGTTACTCCTCGCTCCGGACCATGACCTGTACCAAGGCCCGGCGCGAGAGTGTGTCAGTCTCTCTCGCTCCACCCAAAGAAGATACTTGACGTTGCGACACTTATGTCGCCACGCGAGATTCGAACATTTAAAACCTTCCAAAATCCACTATGGGGTAGTTGCCAGGATTAGACGCAACTCCTGTCTTGTCGGAAGATCATCCCCTTTCAACGGAGGTATGCGGAACTTTACACCCTGTTACACATACCTATAAAAATGATTATCCAACCTAAATAAAGGGTCTGACCTCGACATCCCGAAACTGGGGTAACACGGGGCCCCATTGGGAAGACTGCTCTCCGCGAGATTCGAACATATTCAACCTTCCAAAATCCGCTACGGAGCAGTTGTCAGTATTAGACGCAACTCCTGTCTTGTCGGAAGATCATCTCCTTTCAACAGAGGTGTGTGGAACTGTACAACCTGTTCCGCATACACATAAAAATGTTTATCCACCGTAAAAAAAAGTCTGACCTTGATAACTCAAAAATGGGGTAAAATGGGACCCCTTGGGAAGACTGATGTCTATAAAATAACAGCAGAGACCAACGGCTTAATGCGCATTTCGAGGCAAGGAGGAATCTCGGTATATTAATTAAAATGGTCACCCATCCATAGACTGACCTCAGCAAGCATTGCACCTCGGAGATCAACCCGTAAGGCTATTGTTATTTTAAGCAGGGGCTCTCTCAAACGCATACTAGTAAATGTATGTAAATGGTGAGACTAGCGCTTTGCGGCAAAATAAATATGTTATGAGAGGTTCTATTTGGTTTATGAAGATTTCTTTTTCAGTAAACCCAAAATGGGTAACAAGGTTATTCGCACTACTAAACTGGCCTATTGGCATTTGGGTATATTTTGGTTGTGGCTTTAAAAATGTTAAATGTTAAGTCTTAATTTTATGCACTTTCTCTAACAAAAACGTAACACCAAATCAAGCCGATCTTAAATATTTGATTGCGTAAGTATTTAATGAAGTCAATTTTTAAGACGATTATCTCCCGAATAGAAACAAAATAGAAAGTAAACTCACCAAGTCAGGACCAAATCAGTGATAGCAATCCAAATCAGACACTAACAACAACCTCAAGGGATGACAGACATCCCGATACTGAAGACCCTACGTCACAAATGACCATTTTATACACAAAACACGTTTGAAAAACGAACCGACCAATCCGGAAGCAGGAAGGATGCGTTTTTATTCCGATCCAATTTGAAATTCGAACGGTCCATTAGGCAAATTGTTCCCGCTCTTTGTTAAGTGAAGATTAGGTTTTTATCACATTCTAATTGAAATTGAGACTGGCATAAAAACATCTGTCATATTTGCATGTGTTTTTATGAAGTGTTTTTGTTAGTGAAAACGTTACTTTTGCAGGAAAATCAAGGCATTGTTGTTTGAATGCAGTCGTCACTTTGTTAGCATCAGTGTCGGATTTAAGTTCCAGATAAAGAGACGTTTTTGGAGCGATTATAAAGTCTTTTTAGAACTAATTAGTCCGTTAAATGTGAAAATTGGATACAAAGTAGAATAGTCTAATCTCTGTAGCAAGATAATTGGACAAGAAGTGTAGGAGGTAACATTAACATTCGTGAGTGATTTGGCAACGGACATCCAAAATCGAAGATTCGTTTTGGAAAAACAAGCTATTTACAAATTGTGGGTTACCCTGGTTTTAAAAGTGTGTGACAAGGACAGAAATAGTTGAAAATGTCGTCATTTGCAGCCAAATTCTTTAAAGTCTTGTGCAAGATTTGGTCAAGGCGCGATGAAGACGACGAAGAAGAAATATTATGGAAAATTGAAATGTGTAAGTGTTTACTTCTTATTTATTTCGGATTGCTTTATTAATTTGCAGTACACCGCAGGCTAACTCTCTTTTTCTATTTCAAGTTCTTACAGTCCATCCTATGGTTGTCTGGTAGATCACTGTCAGCGATAAGACCGCCTTTGTACCCACAGATTTAAGTTAGTGGTACTACTTTGGTGTACAATAAAGTTTATCGGCAGCAATGCCTTTTTTACGATTGCTCTTTGATCTGGACTTGGTCCTTACCAGACGGCCGGATAGCAAGCTACCAATTGCTCTCCGTCCGCTTGTTTGGGGTGCTACGGACTACAGTGATTGGAAACCGTCCTGCGACTTCTGACACCCGGGGTGTCTTCGACGGGAGTCGGGACATGAGACTTGTCTCACGGTTTCGGTCGCGTCCTATGTTCGCATTACTGCTTCGCAGAAAGATGTGTCCGCCTCTTATTCTCTCTCACTCCGTGCCATGGCCTGAAACCAGGGCGCAAGCGGCTGCTGAGTGTCGGGTCCTGAACTCGATTCCCTGGTCGGGCAAAAAATGTAACAGGGTTTTTCCATTATAAATCTCTGTAGTTAAGAGCTTGGTGGTGTGATACCCCGTGCCTCGGAAAGCACGCAAAGCCGTTGGAGCTGAACCTGATCTTTCACCGATCGTAAAGGATTGCCCTCACATCTGACTATGAGAGTAAAGGACCAGAAAGTGCATCTGTGTTTGCGCTCAGGCTAATATCCGTTGAGTTGCCACCGTGATTGAAATGTGATTGAGATTATTATGACCAAGCTTTGTAGGGGCTTTTAGCTTTGTGATGATCGATGGGGACGAAAGATTCTGGAGTGGCTTCTGGAGAGATTTACTCCTATACCTGTGCTATAAGAACGTACTTTATGCCAAATTCCAGCATCCTGGGTCAACAGGAAGTACCTTATAAATCTTGATTCCTTTGAGAATCTCGCAAAAACGTATATTCCTTCGAAATATACGTTTTTGCGACATAAACGGCCGTATCTTTTTTATTAGTTAACCTAGAAGTTTGATTTTTTCACAGGTTCAAGGGACCACAGACTTGAGTATATGGTTTTAATTTACACTCGGTACCTTCACGCATTCCCGAGATAAAGGGTCTTGACAGACAGACAGACGGACGGACAAAAAAGTGATCCTATAAGGGTTCCGTTTTTTCCTTTTGAGGTACGGATCCCTAAAAAGTGAAGATATTATCCACAAGCATAATAACAGCTTGAAAAGAGATGTTTTAGCAGTTCGCTAACCGACTCTGTTTGGACTGACGTCTGTTGGATAAGACGCAGATCAAGTATACCGATCGCTAGGCATGCCGTAATAGAGGCAGCCAGCCTCCTCTTTGAAGAGTGGTCACAGTAGCGCCAAGGGGCATTACACCTGATGACCTGCATTAGGAGTAAAGACTCACTGGACATAGTATTTCTGATCCGGCGAGAAGAAACGCCCGGACGTCACCTTGTGCGGAGTATACGGTGGCCGTCTGGTCCGCTTGGGCGGGTAAAAACCGTGTCCATCTAAAGTAGGTGACAGGAAATGGACAGCAATAACCTCGTTTTGAGAAGCAGTAATCCAGACAAAGGAGGTAGCGGAAACCATAAGGGAGAGGATGCCCCTGGTGATTTCCGGCCACCGTAAGCGCAGGTTCATGGACGGCTAGGGTAGCTCACCTTCCGAAAAAAGCCCTAGGTGTAGTTAAAGCTGCACTACCGATCTAGATCGTAGGGGCCCAGCAGGGTCGAAGCCTACTGGGACCACGGGTAGTGTGAAAGCGAAGCCCGGGGCCCCGAGATGAAGGCAAAAAAGAAACAGGAGTGGGTTTTTAGTCAGTAAAAGTCTGACACTATCTCCCGCTTCGCCCAAGGGCGGGATTTGTCATTAGATGATTGTCTCACCTAAAAAAAAAAAACTCCCGGTCTGGAAACGCAAACCTAGTAAGTGAAGCTGTTATAGAAAAAAGATTTCACTTACTAAGTCTGCCTCTAGGTACAATAAACCGACATGTCTTCCTATTACCGTTTCTCTTTCTCCTATCAAATAAACATAATTCAAATTTCAGGCAACTTTAGCCTAAAAAAACAACTTATTCTCAGACAGCCATATTTGCACGACTATCCCACGTTGTTTACCTAATCGACGGCTACGGATTAGATACGGAACCAGGCAATACGAAGCTAGACTTATCGAGCGACCTAGATTGAAGTTCATTACACTTTTAGGCTTTGTTTTAGCTGCGGAATAAGGGATAGGAACATGCAATTTTATTATTTGCTAAATTATAATAATAATAATAATTGTAGCCAATAAGCCTGATATAGTGGTGATAGATCGACTAGAGCGCCGCACAATGATTGTTGATATAGTTGTCCCTCATGACGAGAACCTCGTGAAAGCTGAGACAGATAAGCAAACTAAGCAAGCAAGAAAAGAGCAAGCTTTTTATTCTTTTGATGAATTTATGATTTAATTTAATTTAACTTTGACGCGAATATTAATTTGGACTGAAAATTATTGCGATTTAATTTTTTATTTGTGATTTGACTTCGATTTATTTGCTTTTCTTGTATTTTCGTTTATTTGTTTGACATTTTTTATTATTTGAGATTTTTATGTAATCATTTGTTGACTACGTATAATGTTACATTCTGGATATGACTTGTAAGAATCCCTCTTACCAATAAATAAAAATAACTAATTAATTAATTTTATTTTAATTTTAGCATATTATTACAGTATTTTATTATTACAATTTTTTTTTTCTCTTTGAAGAATCTGATAATTGTTTATTGTACAAGCCTACCACAGTGTTGTCTTTTTAACACAAAGGTTGACTGGTAGAGAATGCCTTTTTGAATTAAGTCCGCTTATGTACCACTACTGTACATGAAGTTTAAATAAATAAATATATAATAAACTAGCTTCTGCCAGCGGCTTCGCCCGCGTGAAAGTAGGTTTCTCCTAACAAACTTTGGTAGATATTTATAAGATCTACAATTAATTAGAACATTTTATGGTTCTATCTTTTATAGTTTAGGCAGCGTACGCAAAATAAATAACTTTTCTGGTTGACTTTTTACACCTTGTGTCCGAAAAACTCAAATATTTACGGAACCCTATTTTTTTCCAAAATAAAATATAGCCTATGTTACTCGTGGATAATGTAGCTTTCGAATGGTGAAAGAATTTTTAAAATCGGTCTAGTAGTTTTTGAGCCTATTCATTACAAACAAACAAAGTTTTCCTCTTTATAATATTAGTATAGATTACTATGACTATGAGTAAGTATCTTGACTCGGCTCGCGAGGTTGTTGATATATGGGAAGTGGATACAGCAGTCATTGTGCCAATGGTCAAAGAGCCTTGACTAACATCTGATAAGGCTCTCGTTGGGCAGTTGGATCAAGGACTTGATCCAGAAAGCTGTACTATTGGACACGGCGCGCATTGTTAGGAGATTCCTCTCTCAGGAACCCTGACCACCAGTAGCTTGGACCCTGTTCCCGATGCTGCATGCCGGTGGGCTACTATTTTTCATACGTTGAAATGTTATTTTAAGTGTTTTTTTTTTAAGAAATATTTAAAAATGTACGATAACAAATATTTTTTTCACGTATATACCCTATTGTTCGAAAGAGTCATCTCAGCATGTGAACGCAAAGGGCAGCCGAAAAACACGTGTGGGTGTCACTCAGTAAAAGACGACACTACCTCTCGCTCCAACCAGAAAGGGTGAAAATACCGCCTTTTAGAAAAAAGACTTTTTAGGCGGATTAAATGGATCATCTGTTTTGTTTGAGTTCAACTACCAAATTTTTGTTAATAACGTCTTACTTTTACAAAAAAAAAGTTCCGCATAAGCCTCGCTCATAAAAATTATTTATAATCGGGGGTATGTTTAACAATATGTATACTTACATACACAACCCACTCTGACCCAAAACGACTACCGGTAGCTCATACAAATATTTTGTTTCATGCGGGAATCGAAACCACGACCCGTCTCGCAAGCCAATCGTTCAACCACTGCACCAAACCTGCCGTTTTATCGAAAGGCTTAGTAAATAATCATAAATACGGCAATTTATGGAAAGAACTAAAAAAATTCGTGTTCCTAGGCCGTACAGGGCAACTGAAAAAACATAGGTGTTTTAATATTGACTGGCCTGTTGGTCTAGTGGTTAGTGGCCCTGACTGCTACGCCGGAAGTCGTGGGTTCGATTCCCAGCCAGGACAAATGTTTGTGTGATGAGCACAATTATTTGTTCTGTGTCTGGGTGTAATTTATTTATAATATGTATGTATTTAGAAATATTTAAGTATATTTATCAGTTGTCTAGTAGTCATAACACAAGATCTGCTTAGCTTGGGACTAGACGGCGTTGTGTGATAGTTGTGTGAATATATATATAATTATAAATAGCCCTTTATCTAACCCACAGGAACCGGACGTCCGGGATGAAGTCTATGGACCAGAGATAGCGTTTCGCTCTATCGGTGAAAGAACGCAAGTAATCGGTATACTACATCCAGAGATTACTTCCTACAAAGAAGCAAAAAGCACCTTTTTAACCGACTTTCAAAAAGAAGGAGGTGCTATGTTCGGCTGAATGTATTTTTTTAAATAATATAATGTATATTTTAATAATAAGTTATCTTATCAGCTTTATTAAATCGTGTTTTTAATTTAATTTGAATGGATTAATTAATTGTTAATTGATGGATGCGAGACGCACAGGACCGTTCATTGTGCCGACATTTGGGGGAGGCCTATGTTCAGCAGTGGACGTCTATCGGCTGAAATGATGATGATGAATTTAATTTAGCTTGTATTCGATTAATTGCATAGAATAATCAGCCTAATAATGTTCCCACTGCTGGGACTCAGGCCTCCTTTCTAGGGGAATGGGCCCAGTGCGGGTTGGTGGATGTCAAATGTCTTCGAATTTTTGTTTTTAAGACATGCAGGTATGCTCACGATGTTTTCCTTCACCATTTTGAGAACATTGGTTATTTAATTAAATAATTATAACCTATGGACTTCTTCGATAGATAGATATTATATGAGATTAGAAAGAAAAAATCTTCAGCTTTACAATATTACTCTAAATATCTATAAATATAAAAGCGAAATACAACTCACTGCTTAAATCACGAAATCTCAGAAACTATAACACCTACAAACTTAAAATTTGGCAGATAGGTTCCTTATAGGGTGTAGACATCCGCTAAGAACGAATTTTACGAAACTCCACCCCTAAGAGATTGAAATGGATGTCCAAAATTTGTATGGAGAAACTTATTTTTACGCGGGCGAAGCCGCTGGCAGAAGCTAGTATTACTATAGATTTTAATTGTATGGAATGTATTCTTATAATTGTGGTACAGTTCTTTAATAAATCTTTCACGATACAAGCAGCTTGATCGTGGAATGCATTACCTACTCATAGTAGTGAGGCGTGTCCAAACGTTACCGATGTTCAAAAAAATAGTGAAGGAACATTACTTTTCCCTTTGATTTTTCTTCTCATTTCTCAATTTATATTTTTGATTTTTTATTAGTAATTATTTGGTACTTTATTTATATATTTTTTTATTCTATTACTTTTTACATTTTTTTTGTTGTTGTTTTCACTGACAGCCCTAAATCTTTTCCTTTCGTTCAGGGCCACAAGTCTGCTATTACAATAGTGTCAGAATGGTCTATCATTGATTTCATAATTGTTAATTTTGAAAAGTTTGGTAATCTACTAATATAATGGCGTCATTATAACTTTCCAATGGTCAACCACTGAACTTCATTAAAAGAAGTGTAAAATTATCTCGTTCCTATTGACAAATGAATATCTGACTTATGCGGTAATCTGCTAAAATTTTGACAGTTCCTTTGATCAGTGACCTACCATTAGAACGTCATTGTGCAGTGATTACTTTTAATTTGTTACGAGACAGCTCGATATTGTCATTCTACCACAATTCTATTACGAGACCAATGACTGACCAATGATCGACCATTATGAATTTAGCAGACTACGAACTTTTAGCAAAATGACAATGGGATCGTGTTGGAATGACGAAATTATAAAAATAACAGACTTGGGCCCCTGTCCATTCAAAAGTTGTCTGTAAGAAACGGTCCTGTGCGATAAGACCGCCTATTGTACACTTATTTTTATAAATGTTTGACCTGTATTAAGTTAAGGTGTGCAATAAAGTGTATAAGTATGTCGTGGAGAACGAGATTTAACTATAGAGTGTTTGTTTTGTTATTATTATGGTACCTACCAAAGGGTGTAACGCCGTGACGTCATGTGTTTTGGCGCCACGTGGGCAGAGTCATATTAAAGGGGCTGGTTCCCGGAAAGTGAGAGCAGTATCGCTTGCACAGTTTCGAGGGCCGAACCTTTGATACGAAACTGTCGGTTAACCCGTATCTTCGTAATTATTTAGTATAGGTACTTACAACAGTATTGTGAACTGTAAAATTGACATTATAATAAATTGTGAACTGTAAAACTGACATTATAACTAACTGAAAAAATCAAGTGCATAGTTATTGAAAATCCCTTCAAAATGAACCCAGTACCACTGAATCAAAATGATGATGGTCAAAAAAGCTGAAAGTAAATTTTCCTTTAAGCGTAAAATTCGGAACTACTACTTGAAGTTCTCTCAATCTTAGTTCGGTCTTCGTCATAATTGCTATATTTTAAGTTCTCTTAATTAGAATGATTTCTTATGTATCATAGTATTTATTAGTTTATTATATTAGCATATATACGTATTCTATTATTATAAGCCACTTAATTTAATGATACTGCATTCTATTTCAAAATATCTGTTACTTATTTATTGTGCACCGTGTTCACCGTGTTCACACCACAGTGTTGTCTTTTTAACCCAATGGTTGACTGGTAGAGAATGTTTTGTGGCATTAAGTCCGCCTATGTACCACCACTGTACATGAAGTTTAAATAAATAAATAAATGATGGTCATATCGCTCAGCCACTCCTGGCGCCGTCAAGTATAATAATAATTATTTTAAACTGAAGCGAGTAGTTTTATTATAATGAGTATAGTTTAAGCGGCTTACTTACAAAATAACATGTCCTAGGTCCTTTGGAACTGCTATTTATCCATCTGATACTTGTCCTTCATCTCTGCAGTGCCAGCAAGAAATACACGTAGTTTACAAATCCGTACCTGTAACAATAAAGTTAGAGAATCAATACCGGAACCATTGAGCAAGAATGTTTTTAGGGTTCCGTATCCAAAGGGTAAAAATGGGACCTTGTTGCTAAGACTCCGCTGTTCTTCTATCTGTCACCAGGCTGTTTCTTATGAACCGTGATAGCTAGACAGTTGAAATTTCTACAGATGATGTATTTCTGTTGCCGCTATAACAACAAACGTGATATTTTTAGTCGTTCTTTGCTACAGACGGGACGGAACTCTTCATGAGGGAGTCCCGTTTTTAAGGGTACCGTACCTCAAAAGAAAAAAACGGAACCCTTATAGGATCACTTTGTTGTCCGTCCGTCTGTCTGTTTGTCTGTCAAGACCCTTTATCTCGGGAACGCGTGGAGGTATCGAGTTGAAATTAAAAGCATATACTCAAGTCTGCGGTCCCTAGAAGCTTTGAAAAAATCAAATTTCTGAGTCAACGAAAAAAAAGATACGGCCGTTTATGTCACAAAAAACGTGTATTTCGACACTCTCAAGGGAATTAAAATTCATAGGGTACTTCCTGTTGACATATAATCCTGAAATTTGTCATAAAGCAAGGTCTCATAGCACAAGTATAGGAAAAAACTGAAAACTGTAAATTTGTAGTTACGCAAGCGTTATAGAAAAGATGCCAACGCGCTACTAACGCGTTACAGCATCGCGACTGTATCGATGCGAACGCGCTATAGCATCGCTACAAAAAGTCGCCGTGGGCGAGGGACCTAAGATACAGCCTGATTACAGATGGACAGTCAGACGAACGGACAGCGGAGTCTTTGTAATAAAATCCCCCAAAGGGAATCCCCCTTTGGTTACGGAACCCTAAAAATGAAGTTGACTTCTAACAAACGCATAACTTTCAAGTTTAGAAAACGCTTCAGAAACTACGGCCTACGTACAAACGTGTTTAAGTTTGACATGTAACTGTCAAACAGGTTTAAACGGTGAGAAAATATAGAAAATTTACGAAAAAAATAATCAGAATACAACGCCATCTCAAATTAAAATAATTATATTTGTTCTGGTAATGCCAGTAGATGGTGTTATCCCTTGACAGTTCAGCTAAAAAGTATCATAACATTCATCTATCTATATACATACATAAAACAAGAAACTGACTGACTGACATATCAACGCACAGCCGAAACTACAGGGCCTAGGAACGTAAAATTTTGCACAAGGCTTCCTTTTATAATGTAGGCGAGCACAAAGAAAGGATTTTCCAAAATTCAGCCCCCAACAGGATGAAACGGGGGTCTAAAGTTTGTATGGAGAAACCAACATTCACGCGGGCGAAGCCGCGGGCAGGACCTAGTTGACTATAAGGCGGTACTAAGTTCGCCGTGTCAGCTAGTAAATAATAAAGAAACATTATAATACGTGTTTGGAGGTAGGCGGAACAGAAGGTAAAGTACCGCAAACCTCCGTTGAAAAGGGAGGATCCTCCGACCAGACGGGATGTTATGTCTGGTGGGCAGTTGCCCGATAGATGATTTCGGGCTGTTCTATATTATGTTCTAATCGCGCGGAGAACTTTGATTGCGCGATGCAGGATTAGTTCTTATGTGACGACATAGATGTCGCTACATCACTCCCCTCCGGAGATCGGAGATCGATGGTTCTTGATGCTTCTTGATGCGTGCCAGGCCAGTGGTAGGTTGGTTCCAGTGGGTCGGAACCGAATGCCGCATAGTTCTCGGTGAGTCGGAACTGTCTGCGGTGATGCACCAGTGAGTCGGGGTGGTGATGTCCCAATGAGTCGGGGTGGTGCTATCCCAGTGAGTCGGGATGATGCTGCAGGCTCCAGTGAGTCGGAGTAGTGCTGCTGGCTCCAGTGAGTCGGAGCGTTGCTGTGCGACGTAGTGGCTTGACTGCTTGCGTCGACCAGGAGAGGTTCTTCGTTGCTCTTCATGTGACTGGCCGAAGGTGCAGTGTGCTTCGCCAAGGTCGCTGATGAGGCTGAGGGTGATGACCAGGTATGACCATGTAGGCATGCTGGTGGTCAGGATACCCTTTAAAGCCGCGGGTGCTGGCTGTATGGCTCGCTGCTCGAAGCTTGAGGAAGTGATGATGACGTCACGAAGTAATGGCTGCACGAAGGCTGCGCTGACGTTCTTTTTCGGGGTCACCAGTTTGGAGGTAGGCGGAACAGAGAGTAAAGTACCGCAAACCTCCGTTGAAAAGGGAGGATCCTCCGACCAGACGGGATGTTATGTCTGGTGGGCAGTTGCCCGATAGATGATTTCGGGCTGTTCTATATGTTCTAATCGCACGGAGAACTTTGATTGCGCGATGCAGGATTAGTTCTTATGTGACGACATAGATGTCGCTACACGTGGAATATTTTGTGCGTATGAGTGGAATGTCAATCATGTAACAATAACGGGAATATTTTTTAATAATAATAATAAAATTTATTTCAGAATTGCTTCCATATAGTGTTAGTAACACTGTTCTTAGCTTAGTATTAGTAAAGCATAACAAATTAATAATAATGACAGTAGGCATATTAGGCTTTTGCTCTCGCGTGTAGGCCTATCAAATATGCCATCAGTATAGAGTCCCATCGGCCGGCACACGCGGTCAGGATAGCATTGGGGCTACCGCGTACCAGCGCCAGTAAAGACGCACTTCGCTTTCTTAAGACAGCGTGAAAGCCGTCCACACGCGCCTGCAAGAACATGCCACTCGCGCTACAGTACCGCGGCAGCCCCATCAGCACCCTGAACGCGTTATTATAGTATAGTATGTCCTCCGCGTGTATTGTAATGAATCGTTTGCGCATATCTGAATTTCATTTTAATCACACAATTCAAGCAAATGACCCATAATTCTTAACGAGTTAATTCGCCACATTGATAATCACCATAATTTGATATACCTACAATGCAACTACGATTTACCGTAACCAAACAACGCAATTTTGTAAAACCACGTAGTTTTGTTAGAAAATTGTCAACGTGCATAATTTTGTTTACTCGTTTGGCACGCAAACATGTTTTTAATGTTTGTTGAACGTAAACAACTGTTTTGCTTGGACTGTTGATCGATACTATTTAACGACTGGTACTATTAGTAATAAAGAGTCTCGTGCTACCAACATGAAAAAAACAAATACATTAATTGTAACTACGTACAGTAAAGAAGTGGAATTTTCTGATAGCCACGACCTTTAAGTCATGAGTGAATAGGTTACTTTTAGGCAAGCGCTATTGCACGCAGAACATATGGTCGATGGGGACGAAAGGTTCTGGAATGGCGACCACGTACCGGAAGACGCAGCGTTGGTAGGCTTCACACAAGGTGGACCGATGACATGGTGAGGGTCGCGGGAATCCAATGGATGCGAGACGCATTGTGGCGACATTTGGGGGAGGCCTATGTCCAACAGTGGACATCATCATTTCAGCCGGAAGACGTCCTCTGTCGGACATAGGCGTACCCATAAAGACCTCCTCCATCCTGTCGCCATAACGAACGGTCCTGTGAGTCTCACATCCATCGGATTCCCGCAAAACTCACCAGGTTTTCGGTTTACCTTGTGGGAGGTCTTTCAACGTCGCCGGTCTTTCGGTATGTGGTAGCCACTCCAGAACTCGTCCCCATCGACCATCTGTTCTGCGAGCAATGTGCCCTGCCCACTGCCGATTAAGTTTGGCGACATTTCACCTACTTACCCATATTAATCAAAAACCCCGTTCACATATTCCGTGTCTTTGACACACACGTAACCTGTCGTAACAATACCCGTTGACTGAATAACAATTAGCGGCATTGACTCATCCGTGACTGCGAGGTCGCCGGTTCGATTCGAGTCGTATTGGTAAAGGTTCTTCGCATATATTTACGAGTTTGGTCAAGTAAAATATGATAGGTCAAAGATTTACCTATAATATTGACTTTTTATATTTTTTTTATTCTTGATAGGTTCACGCTTGACCGCTATCTCACCTGATGGAAAGTGTCGATGCGGTCGACGATGGGATGCGCTTACCAAGAAGTAATCTATTCACTCTTGACTTAAAGATTCCCGGGTTGTAGCCATCAGGAAACACAGATTCCGGCAAGGAAGTCCACTCTTTAGCTGTACGCACAATGAATGTGTTCCCAAAACGTTTTGTGCGTATAGGTGGGATGTCCACCATGTATCGGTGGCGCATTGCCTTACGCCTGGTAGTCCGATGATAGAACGGGCTAGGCGGAATTAGGTTATGCAACTCCGACGCACACTCCCCGAAATGCAACCGGTAGAAAACCGACAGGCTAACCGATAGTGGGTTACTTTGAACTGTGTTCGTATTTTTTTTCTAGGCCGGAGTGGGAGGGCGCGTCAGATTTTTACTGACTAAAACCACACCTATATTTCTTCTTTACCTTGTGTTCCAGGACCTCCCTTTCGGAAGTCAACCCATGGACCAAGTTGGTTACGGCCCTAATGGGCCTCTACAGTTTTGTCGAGATCTCTTTGAGGCACACGTGTAACACTACGCGTCGTCAACGGCTCAGGCTTAGTCCAATTGGTTACCGTACGACCGGAGCTCGGGACACAGCCGCCCTATACCACCCCGATTTCCAGCTAACGTAGACCTGGAAATCGGGGGGGGGGGGGGTCCATTCCCTCACACGTGCGGCCTCCTCATTCGCTAGCATTACTGCTTCAGTGAAGGCGACACGGCTAGCAATATTCGAATCGATTATTCGATTAATAACATACTGTAGGTTTATCGATACCAAATCAAAATGAACGTCAAACCTATTCGTACCAAACATATTATTGCTCTGGTTAACTTGTTTAGTAAACCATTGATTTTCCCATTACATTTGTTATGAAAAGTTCTAAATCGAATTTCGGACGAAAAGTTTCTTTTTTTAGGGTTCCGTACCTCAAAAAGAAAAAATCGGAACCTTTATAGGATCACTCTGGTGTCCGTCTGTCTGTCAAGACCCTTTATCTCAGAAACGCGTGGAGACATCGAGTTGAAACTAAAACTGTATACTCAAGTCTGCGGTACCCTGAAGCTGTAAAAAAATCAAACTCCCAAGATAAAGGAAAAAAAAAGATACGGCAAGTTATGGCGCAAAAAACGTACATTTCAACACTCTCAAAGGAATCAAAATTCATAGGGTACTTCCCGTTGACCCAGAATCCTGAAATTTGGCTTAAAGCAAGGTCTTATAGTATAAATATAGGAATAAATCTGAAAACTGTAAATTTGTAGACTCGTCACAAAAAAAAAAATACAATTCGGAATAATCTTCGTAACTCAATTCGGGAATTGAACAGTTTTCATAGGTAAGTTTTTGCGGAACCCTCAGAGCGCGGGTCCGACTTGCACTTGCCCAGTTTTTTTAATTGTTGATAGGCTCGCGTTTGACCACTATCTCAACTGAAGGTTAGCGATGATGTGGCCGACGATGCAGCACGCTTGCCTAGAAGTAACCTATTCACTCTTGACATAAACACCCCTAGATTGTAGTTATCAGGAAACAGACTCCGGCAGGGAATTCCACTCCTTAGCTGTACGAAAAATAAATGTGTTTTACGTATGGCTGGGATGTTCACCATGGCAAAAAATATAGGAGAAAATCAAAAGTAAGTTGGGTCAAATGAAAACGATAATTCAATTACATGCTTCAATGATATATTTATATAATTCTTCATTGAACAATAGCGTTTTGGTTGATGACATAATAACAAAACGCAGCAAGGAAATGCTAACAGCAAAAAACTATGAAAGAAATTTTAAAGGCTATACGAGAAAAAATTGTTCTTTTTGCGTAACTCAAAGTTTTCCGACCAAAAGAAATGTTACGCATTCTTTACAGCTAATTAAAAAAAATTAATCTTAGAATTTTCTATTTTATTTTGATATAACAATAAATACAACGGTATTATCCTAAACGTGCTACTTTTGTCTACAAGTGAAACGGCCATTTTATTATACACTCGACGAAAAAAAAACCTACTAAAATGGTAGAAACTACTTTGACATGGCAACACAGAACCGTATTCACATGCGAGCGAGCATGTGTGGTATCTCCTAAATTGAGATAAATCTTGGTATTATTATACGTATTCTATTTACGTACATTAAGCAGGTAAATGTCAGTAGTTCACCTTTATTTAACAAGTCTTTCAATTAAGTACATGCAACACTGAGTCGTTAGTTTTAACGATGTAAGTTTATTAAGTGGAAGTGTTGCAATGGAACACAGTTGTGTTTATTACTAAAATATCTTTAACGAATGTCTTTATTGAAGTATACATATCATCTTCCTGCCCTTATCCCGTGTTATTTGGGGTCGGCGCAACACGTTTTTTTCTTCCACTCTGCCCTGTTACTCGTCATGCTATCACTAACTTCCTTTTCTTTCATATCACTCTTCACACAATCCATCCATCTTTTCTTTGGTCTTTATTGAAGTATACATTAAATATAAACTAGTACATGACTGTGATCCCACCAGATGGTAAGCAGTGATGCAATCGTTGATGGTGAACGCACTAATTTATTAACAGGCTATTCACTCTAGCCTTGAAGATACCTAAATTATAATCATACAGGAAGAACGCAGCAGGCAAATTGTTCCAGTACTTCGATGTATGCGATATAAAAAGAGGCGAAACACTTAGTCCTGACTGTAGAGGTGAAAGTAACATTATGGCGGTAAGTCCCCTCTTTGTGGAGTGGCTGGAACGACAACAAGGAGGCCTCACCTTCCACATGACGCAGGTACTCACTGGACATGGTAAGTTCGGGGGGTTCCTGCACTGGATTCGTGTGAAAGAAGCCCGAGTGTCAAAATTGTTTGGACCGCCCGGAGGCCACGGTAGAGCATACGGTAGTGTGCCCCGCTTGGGCAGAGCACCGCCGGATCCTGGCGGGGGTGTTCGGCGGCAACGATCTCTCGCGCCGGGCCTTGGTACGTGGCAGGTGGTCGCCTCCTTCTGCGAAGCAATAATGCTAGCAAAGGCGGCAACGGCCCTCACACCCCAGCCGCCCAGATCCCGATCCTGGTTTCCAGCCACCGTAGGCGGAAGCTTGCGGACGTCGAGCAACACGCAGCTCGCCGTCCGACCGTCCGGTAACTGTCCGGACCGAGCCCAAGTCGTCGACGACGTGCGCCTCAAGGAGATGTCAGCAAAACATAGGGACCCAGCAGGGTCGAAGCCTACTGAGGCCATGGGTTCAATTCTGAAAGGAAAACCCGGGGCCCTAGAATACATGGCAACGAAGGAACATAGGTGCGGGTTTTAGTCAGTAAAAGTCTGACACGCCCTGTTGCTAGTCCCAAGGGGGAGAGAATCATTGGATAATTATCCCCTTAAAAAAAAGAGGTGAATGTAACTGTCTGTTACGCTTTCACAGATAATGACTGAACCGAATTTGATGTAATTTGGTATGGACTAAGATTGAACCGCAAGGAAGGACGTACTTTTTATCTGGCTCCGAGAAGTGTACTCGTAAGTAGTAAGAAGGCTAGACAGAAGTGAGACCAGATTACAAAAATGTGTTTCTCCCAAAAACGTCAATAATACTAAAACTAATTGTAATTCTTGTCTTTATCAATGAAAACCGATTGTTTTTATAAAGCTCCTGACGTATTCTTACGTAAATCTGACGTATATTGTTGACCTACTCAACGCACAGTTCATAACATTCTACACGCAGACTTGTGACCAATCGTTTATATCTGTTTGTAACAATTAACCTAAAAAATCTAGCTGTCTAAGAACTCTGTAGACAGAAAAACCAGTTCATTCCGTAACTATGTTGGTGTCAGCTTCCAGGTTAATAAACCTGGATGCGGATTCCGAGCGACTGCTTATTATAGACCCTACCACGAGCTCTTAAGGCGTATATTCCCTTGAACATCTGGCCAGCTGCGCCCGGATAAAGCCCTGCTAACCTTTAAATCCATTATTTTGCGAAATATTGATTGACTAGCGTTTGCCAGCGACTTTGCACGCATGACAATAAGAGACTTTGAATCCCCGTTTCATTCCCTTAGGGGGTGAATTTTGGAAAATCCTCTCTTAGTGCTCGCCTACGTCATAAAAGGAACTCTTGTCCAGAATTTCATGTTCCTAGTCCCAGTAGTTTCGGCTGTGCATTGATATGTCAGTCAGTCAGTTTCTCCTTATATATATATAGATTTACATACGCTATGTACATTCTGAAGAACACTTAATCAGCTACTTTTTTTGCGTAATTATATTTTTAAAGATCCAAGACATTTGAAAGCAGTAGGGTAAACAAGCGATATAAATATATCATTAAAAAAAAAACTTATACAGCCACTTGTACACAGCTGTTCTAAATCAACCTTCTGCTTTATCATTGCATGATATAGTCCGAAAATTATCATAATTCATTACGCGCCGACGTCTTTACAACGCGTGACGTACATCGCTGGCCCACTGACCTAGACGCAGTAAAGATGACACACCCACGCGGCAATGGAACGCATCCCGCGATACAATTACATCACATCTTTTTGCATGTTTGCCTGAGCTATTTCAGTGGGTAGAATTAAAGTGCATTTGTACACTTATATCTGCACTGAGGCGAGGTAATCAAAATAAATTACAGTAAATCTGCGGAGCTTTATCCCCAGCTGCATTTTTTATTTTATTTATTAGGAACAATGGACAGTTACAGTTTAAGGTGATAAAAGAATTGTTTTTAGATTCTAATGAACTGACAACAAAGAGTTATTTTTATTTCTCTTCCAACATATCGCATTATCTCAAGACGAAAACCTATGACCAGTGCGTGTTGCCGGTGATGACATATGACACTGAAACGTGGTCACTAACAAAAGGCCTCATCAGAAGGCTTAAAGTCACCCGAAGGGCAATGGAAAGGGCTATGCTCAGAGTTTCCTTGCATGATCGCATTACCCCGAAGAATCGCCAAACTTAAGTGGCAGTGGGCAGGGCACATTGCACGCAAAACAGACAGTCGATGGGGTCGAAAAATTCTGGAGTGGCGACCACGTACCGGAAGACGCAGCGTTGTACAGCCTCCCACAAAGTGGACCGATGACTTGGTGAGGGTCGCGGGAATCGGATGGATGCGAGACGCACATGACCGTTCATTGTGGCGACACTTGGGAAGTGGCCTACGTCCAGCAGTGGACGTCTATCAGCTGAAATGATGTTTTTTTTTTATGTGGTCGGACGGCGAGCCACCCATTGCTCGCCGTCCACAAGCCCGCTGGCCGGAAATCGGGATCGGAATCCCGGCGGCGGTTAGGGCATGAGGACCGTTGTCTCACGCGATCGGCCGCCTCATTTGCTAGCATTACTGCTTCGCAGAAGGAGGCGACCGCCTGCCACTCCTCACTCCGGACCATGGCCTGTTCTGCTCCAGTACGCACTACAACTGTTGTCTTATTTTTCTCTTTTGTTTTTATTTTCAATTGTGCTCTTTATTATTATTATTATTTTACAATTTGATATTGTAGATTATTTTTATTTTGCAATTTGACTTTATTTATTTTTATTTTTGACATCAATATTTACTTTATTAAGTAAATTACATTTTGTAAATTATATATTTACTTTTCTTATTGTGAACGTGAGAACAATGTTGATTGCCTTTTTTTTCCTTTTCAGTAATTTTAACGTATGTCTGGCAATTTGAGTATTTTCTGCGGCCTACCCAAATGTCCTTTCCTTGGTATTGTTCGTCAAGTCGTTGAGCTCCTTAGTAGTCCTGGGTTGAGCTTTGCGAATACTGACAAATGCTTGCACTGACTGGACAGGTTCACTCAAATCTGTATGGTTCTTTCTTCAAAAGACCATCTCAGACAAATCTGCACTGTTCTCATGTGATTTGACCATTACATATTAACTGTATGGACTTTAAAAGAGACTTTGACCCCTGAGTTTGTTTCGGTGTTTCTTCTCAGGGTAGTCAGCTAGGAAACACCGGCCTCATCTAGTTTAAAATGACAAAAAAAATTGACGTGTAAAAGTGTTTTTTTAAACCTACTTACAAAATAAATATCATTTATCATCATTTTTCATTTATCATTTGTTCCAATGCCCGGCGAACAATGAACTTTATAAGGAAGGACAAAACTGAACACCTCACCCGGTAACTCTATGCCACGATACCCCTTAGCAGGACTGGCTGTCAGATTTAAAGGATCCTGCTTAACTCTGCTTACTAACTTCTTCGAAACTTCTCTTGCTCTGAGTATAAAGGAAAGGAATCTCAGATCCTCACTGACTCAAACCCTGTGTTCCTTCATCTCTTAGCTGCCAGTTGCTATTTTAATATCTATATTTAGTTTTTATTTTTACTTTATTTACATTGTTCTCGCATGATAGCAACAAGAAACATGTAACAGAGATATTTGTAATTACAAAACATGATTGAAAAGAGTGTCCATGGAGTTTCTTGCACATTCTTCTCCATTGAGATCTACGCTTTGGAATGTGCAATTAGCATAATTTTTTCTGACTGACTGTCTTCTTGAATTTTTTATTTTATTTTAATGCTCTTAAGTTTCACGGCCACGGTAACTTTTACGAAAAATCTGCAAGTACTAGCGACGAAAGAATTTAGTGCGCACTCAAATAACAATTGTCTTACCTATCAACAACTGTCATACCAATGACTCAAGCCCCTCATTCAAATATCAATCACGCTTGAGTACCCACTTTAAAAACATGTGTCAAACTGTTAATGTCATTAGCGTCTACAACAATACAAAAAGGTGATGTTTTTAAAATAATTATGCATGTTCATGTTTGTCGCATGTAAAGCCGTTGGTCCTGGTTGTCTTTCATACATCATTGACGGTCGTTACAGATTTGACTGGCCTGTTGGTCTAGTGGTCAGTGGCCCTGACTGCTATGCCGGAGGTTGTGGGTTCGATTCCCACTCAGGACAAATGTTTGTGTGATGAGCACGATCATTTGTTCTGTGGCTGGGTGTAAATTATCTATAATATGTATGTATTTAGAAATATATAAGTATGTTTATCAGTTGTCTAGTACTCATAACACGGGCTCTGCTTGGCTTGGGACTGCACGACGTTGTGTGAAAGTTGTGGAATATTATTATTATAGTTAAACGCCAGAAAGTCTGACCATCAGTCTATCCAAGGAGTATCGTGTTGCCCAGTGATTGAGTTATGGAGATCTGACAGCATTCGCTCCATGTACAATGCTCCATGGACTCGGTAGAAAGGCGTGCGAAGAGGCTAATTGGTGACCCAGATTTGGTTAAATCCAATCTTCAAAGCCTTGAGCACAGGTGCAGGGTAGCCAGCCTTTCGGTGTTTTACAGGTTGCATTTTGGAGAGTGTGCGTGGGAATTGCATGACTTATTCCGACATCTCATTTCTACCATCGGACAACCCGAGGTACGGCGAGTATCCACCCTTACATCGTTGAAACCTCTACGCTCCGGACTAATCGTTTCTCCTCGTCGTTTATACCACGTACATCGAAAGACTGGAACAATTTGCCTGTTGAGGTTTTCCCATCCCATTATAATTTGGGTGTCTTCAAGGCTGGAGTGAATAGGCTCTTAATAAACTAGTGCGCCTCACCATCAACGATTGCATCACTGCTTACTATCAGGTGAGATTGCAGTCTAGCACTAGTATATATTAAATTAAAAAAAAAAAATGTAAAACAGGTATTCAGCCGCATTCAGTTGGAATGGCCAACCCCAAGTTAATTGGGAAAAAGCTAAGGAAATAATGATGTTGTGATGTAATGAGTGAAGTAATATTATCCGTTATTCTTTTTGTTTTTAAATGAGACTACAGTCGTCGCTAAAAGATGTTGATATAACAATTGAGAGATGTTAGAGTAGTAGCGGCTTCGCCCGTATGAAAGTAGAGAATTGTTTCAAAGTAACATCATAAAAAAAAAAAAAAAAACCCCGACTGCGAAAAAAATAACTTTAAATAAAGACTGAAAAGAAAGAAAACAAGTTCAGCCCAGTAGCGTAGAAACCAATCTAATTAAAACAAAACTGCAACAGTCGGGACCCAAATTATATGGAATGATTTTAGTCAAGATTAGTTTAATGGGTCCCGACTGTTGCAGTTTTGTTTTACTTAAATTCCCCCTTCTTGCAGTCGGGTAAATAGTATTCTATGTGTTATTCCAGACACGGTCTACCCGTGTGCCAAATTTTCCATTCGAGCGTGAAGTAACAAACATACATACACTCACAACCTTTCGCCTTTAGATTATTATTAGTGTGATTCCCAGCCAAACAAAAAACTGGGAATCTTTCTGCGGGATATTTTATTCAAATAAAAATGTTTTGTCCGCAGCCGCTTTGTAAGTTGTAACCCACATGCAAAGTTCATCGTTACTCCAGATAACACTATCAATTATTATGTCAGCCAATGTCTTCGTTTACATCGTAATCACGAGTGGTTTTCATAATTAAGCCCCGTATACACGACCATGGCACAAAATAGATAGGTACAGAAGTCAATCTACATACAAAGCGCGCTCGAGCAACGCACACATAAACACCGCTCATGGACACGATATCTCGGCTCAATTCAGCTCAATGCGAGCTCGAGTGCTATCCGTTTGAGACACGTGTCTGTGAACTTTTTGGTTGAAAAAATGAACCAACAAAAAAACCTTATTCTAACTGTTCAATGGACGGTTGTTTAAATTCAACATTAAACAGTGAATTGTCGTTTTTTAGGCTACCAGTTGTTTCAGAGAGGTAAGTAGATATTTGCTTGTATTTTGATTGTTTGTTTTAACGCAACACAGAACAGGTCCCGCGCCGAGAAGATGATTCTGTGGCCATGTAATACTTTTACAGTTCAGATTAGGTTGTGCCCGGTCGCACTCGGACAGTTCGGCGCCACGCGCTGACCCTAGCGCGATCGCCGAGCGTAGGTTTGAAAAGACAAACATGAGATTGACTTCTGTACCTATTTTGTGCACGTAGCGTCGTGTCTGTTCGGCGTCGTCGATTCTAAATGCCTCGTCACAAGGTCAACTGATAAAGTTCATCGCTAGTTCCAATAACGGCGTAGTAGTAAGTAGTTTTAATGTAGCGATATAACTGTGTTGTTTTTACAATACAGTATCGTAAACTCAAACTCTAACAAATTGATTTCAATCGAACCGTACAGCGTACAGCTAAGGAGTGGAATTCCCTGCCGGGGTCTGTTTCCTGTTAGCTAAAACCTGGGGGTCTTTAAGGCGAGAGTGAATTGGTTATTTCTAGGCCAGCGTGATCCATCATCGGCCACATAGAAGTCAAAAAAGGGACTATCAATAATAATAAAAAAAACATTGAAAAACCATCCACGTGCCGAGGACCGATGACCTGGTCAGGGTCCAATGGATGCGAGACGCATAGGACCGTTCGTTGTGGCGACACTTGGAGGCGGCTTATGTCCTTCAGTGGACGTATTTCAGCTGAAATGATGATGATTGTAAAACAGTTTTAATTGTCAAAGAGTTCATTGGTAATTTACAAAAAACTTTATTTTTATTTTTTGTTCTTGATATGATCGCGCTTGACCGCTATCTCACCTGATGGAAAGCGACGATGTGGTCGACGATGGAACGCGCTTACCTAGAAGTAACCTAATCACTCTTGACTTAAAGATTCCCGGGTTGTAGCTATCAGGAAACACAGATTCCGGCAAGGAATTCCACTCCTTAGCTGTACGCACAATGAATGTGTTCCCAATACGTTTTATGCGTATAGGTGGGATGTCCACCATGTACCAGTGGCGCATTGCCGTACGCCTGGTGGTCCGATGATGGAACGGGCTAGACGAAATTAGGTTATCATGTAGGTCGTGTATTAAAAAAAAAAAAATCGTCAAAATAACATGTGTGTCGATTGTGACGTTTCTATAACGGGCCGTATGAACTCAGCTTTATATTGTTAATAATGAATACTGAAACAAACATAATTATTCAATATTAATAATATTTAAACACGTGTCTTATATTTACGCCTACGCAATGCTGACGGGTGAGTAGATCATAAACTTGTGTGGTCGTAAAAATTATTTATTAGATACGTTTCAATTATCATTATAAGAATTGATGTTCCAGTTTCCTAGGCTCCTAGGTTATTGGAGAGTGTTATACTAGCTTTTGCCCGCGACTTCGTCCGCGTAGAAGTCGAAAATGGTTTAATTAGGTTTTTTGAGATACGAAAATAAGAAATATTATTACTATCTTCGTCGTGTGTGATAGTCCATTGAATTGTATGGCGAGCGATATTGTATCTTAAGATAAAATATTATAGTATCTTAGCCGTGTGCAGCGTCCCTTAGTGAACTCCACTGCGGGTGACGTAACTTACGTAAACTTATTATTTGCGGTTGGTACGGTAATCGGGTTTAGGGATCAAACCGCAAAATTAATTTTGTTTTATATTGGATATACTTTTCCGGGATAAAAAGTACCCAGTGTGGTGCCCAGGATATTAAAGGATAATTATACCAAGTTTCATCGTAATCGAACCGGTAGTTTTTGCGTGATGCCTGAACAGACAGACAGACAAAATTTTTTTTAATGCTATTGCTATTTATTTTTTTGATATTTTTAATGTACAGAATTTTCACTTCTACAGATTTATTACAAGTATAGATAGATATAGCAGGCCATTTCAAAAGTTATTACTTAAAGAAATGGGCAAAGATCGCCACTGGACACTTAGAGGACATTGCAGACGAGGTCGACCGAGACAAAGGTAATGTGATGATCTGCAGGGCAGACATTGCTCACGGTGGAGGAGCACACGGTAGAAGTCAGCCTTGTGGAGGCGATCGCTGCCAGCGGCGACCTTTCGCGTCCGGCCTTGGTACAGACAATAGTACGAGGCGAGAGGGAATAGGAAACAGCCACCTCCTTCTGTGAAGCAGTAATGAGAGCGAAGAAGGTGGGTGAAACCGTGGGAGAGGACATCGCCGCTGAAGAAGATACCCCGGCGTTGCAGTAACGATCGTCAGACGTCCAGACGTCTAATAAGAACCAAGGTTGTGTTCCACACGAGCCTCAAAGTGAGGTCAGCAAAATAGACGGGCTCACTAGGGATGATGCTATGATAGTTCGGAAGAGTTACCATGGCCTTGAAACGTAAAGCGCACTGAAAGAACACAGGTTGGATTTAGTCAGTAAAAGTCTGACACGCCCGATAAACCTAGAGCTGGAGATGATATTTGATAATTTCCTAACTCAAAAAATTAAGGTGGTGTAATGATATGCACAAGTTTGCACTGGGCAAACAAGATCAGAAAAACAAACGACCAGGACCTGTACCATGACGTTTAAGGTAATAATTGTTTTATTCTTATTTCCAGTGTGGGTAAGAGATGGCGCTAGGCAACCTGTATATCTCTGTCTCTTACCCACACTGAAATAAGAATGAAACAATCTTACTTTGAACGCCATGGTGACCCCGCAGTTTGGATGGACTGAAGTAGAAATTGCATGCAATCGCAACAAACATTTAAAAGGAGAAAAGAGAAGACATGTGCCCAGCAGGTTCACAAAAATATGTACGCAATATTAATATAAAAAAGTAGTAACTAGACCGCGTTTGAAGGAAGACGATTCCAATTCTGTAACGTGACATGGCCAATGAAAATATTATAGCAATGTCGCCGCACGGTCTAGCTGCACCCTAATATCGAAGATAGTACTACTAATTTTAAACAGCATAATATATAGATAAAAAAGAGAAGACAATGGCCCAGCAGTCTCACAAGAATATGTGTGTACCCATTGTCGCGAAATATTAATATAAAAAGGGGGCAACTACAACTAAACGCGTTCGATGAAAGTTGACTCCAAATCTGTCAGCTCCTAACGTCACATGGCCAATATAAGTGTGTAGCAATGTCGCCCATAAGCCCACGGTCTGTCTACACCCTAACATCTAAAATCGTATAACTATTTTTAAACTGTATATTTTTAGCAAACCCAGTCATTGTACTATCGGAGACAGTGTCTGAGACCATTTTTTAGCAAATGAACAATTGTCCAAATATTTTTCTGACGTAAAGCTTCGAGTGCCAATGGTGTTAAGCTGTCAGTTTACCACGTAGAGAGCTAATAAGAATGTGGGCATTGGAAAACTTTGCTAGCGATTGATAAATTGTGTGAAAGAAAGATGGTATGGCTTGAAAGGAAATGCCGAGATGATGACTCATACTGATGTACGGAAGGTGGTCAGCACAAGATGACAGATTTGGATGACACTTACATGTACGTTTGCATATTTGAGTGGCTCCTGTTTAGTTTGAAAATACAATTGTAGGTGGTATTGCAATCCATGGGTTAAGTGAAGAGGCGGGAGATGTCATTAGATGATATCCCCACCTAAAAAAACGGGTGGTGCTGCAATCGGGATCTCAAGCTTTCGGGAAGGACGTCTGCCGGATCCTCTAGTCATCTTATATAGATACGAAAAAAATCCCTTCCCCAAGCCTCCTTTCCAAGTTTTCTTCAAGCGTAAAATTCGAAACTACTACTTGAAGTCTTCTCAACCTTAGTTCGGTCTTCGTCATAATTGTTATATTTTAAGTTCTCTTAATTACAATGATTTCATATTTATCATAGTATTTATTAGTTTATTATATCAGCATTTATACGTATTTTATTATTATAAGCCACTTAATTTAACGACACTAAATTCTATTTCAAATATCTGTTATTTATTTATTGTGCACACCTACCACAGTGTTGTCTTTTTTAACCCAATGTTTGACTGGTAGAGAATGCCTTGTGTCATTTAGTCCGCCTATGTACCACCATTGTACATGAAGTTTAAATAAATAAATACGAACATTTTTAATACTCTTTCTCTTTCCTACCAACGCCGAACTTTGCTCGACAGGATCCGTAATTGTTTTCCTGCAATAAATATGAGATTACCACAACATCTAAGACCGTCTCAATTCGTCTAAATCTGCACATGTGTAAAACGAGTAATGGTATTGGAATCGATCAACTGCACGCGACCCCGCAATACGCGTAATCTTCCAGCGCTCGCTTCATAACAAAAAAGATGCCAAAAATACCAGTTGTCGTGTTGTAACTGGTCTATTTCTGCGCAGCCGCACGTGAGCTTGCGCATGGTCGGATCCACGACGGTCTATATATTTACATATGCGATATTTACGCTATCCACTCATAAGATAAAGACTTTTTTGGTTGCTAATTAGTGGTAAAATGTAGGTCACTCCATAGCTTGTTGACGTAAATACCAAATTATGAGACTCAACAGTTTTCGACGATTAAACGTTGTAAGACAGATTACTAAACACTTTATACCCAGATCCTGGTGTAGGAGAGGAAATAAGTGTCCTGAAACACGAAGAAGTGGCGTTGTACTTCTCAGCAACATTATTTTATGTCCCATGGCATTTTGTCCTACTCCAGCTCGATCCACTTCCTCTATACCACGTATGCTAACGATGCTCAACGCGCTCGTGGAGACCAATCCTGTATTGAATTTGTTTGCTGATGAATGGAAGACGATATAATTAGAAAGTTTGCGATTCTGTGAGAAGACAGAGCGAAAAGATTAACGTATTTTTGTGTAAATGACTATTTTACTGTAGTTAATAAAATAAATAAAGTCCTTGAATGTTTTG
Organism: Mythimna vitellina; assembly: GCA_949316375.1. Taxonomy (NCBI): domain Eukaryota; kingdom Metazoa; phylum Arthropoda; class Insecta; order Lepidoptera; family Noctuidae; genus Mythimna; species Mythimna vitellina. The sequence continues at coordinate 3,462,303 of OX438711.1, read as the reverse complement.
TTGAACTATCAATATTTGTCTAGCTCATTCCAAGACTATCTATGACGATGAACAACCAAAATGGAATTTTACCAAAGTATATGATATTGAATGATTCAATTGTGTTGGCATCTACATTGAAATTAGACCAGAAAAGAAATGGGAGAAATAAAAACGTAAATTATTTATAAGTTCTGAACGAGACGCTTCCTGGATCTTACGGTTCTACTGCGTCACATGTGCTTTATAGCTGAGTAAATACTTTTTTTTTTAAATGATATAAACCAGTGCTTGACTGCGATCCCACCTGATGGTAAGCGGAGATGCAAAAATTGATGGTCAGGCGCACTAGTTTATTAAGAGCTTATTCACTCTAGCCTTGAAGACACCTAAATTATAGTTGGACGGGAAGACCGCAGCAGGATAATTGTTCCAGTCCTTCGATGTACGCGGTATAAACGACGAAGCGAAACATTTAGTCCGGACCGTTGAAGTTTCAACAACGTAAGGGTGGATACTCGCCGTTCGTCGGGTTGTCCGATGGTAGAAAGGAGAGGGCGGAATCAAGTCATGCAATTCCCACGCACACTCTCCAAAATGTAACCCGTAAAATACCGATAGGCTGGCTACCCTGCGCCTGTGCTCGAGGCTTTGTAGATTGGACTTAGCCAAATCTGGATCCCCGATTAGCCTCTTCGCACGCCTCAAATCAGCCGGTACTGCTGAGAAAATTCCCATGCGAAGCTATTTATTTAACAATTAATGTACACACAATAATGAAGAAAAGAAGAAGGAAACAGAAGAACAGTACAAAGGTGATGCTTATTTCTAAAGAAATCTCTTCCAGCATACCTGCGAAATTAAATTTGGAGAAAATAGAGATGTAGACACTGTGTGAAGAAGCAATGCAGCTATGTTCTGCGTCAGAACTCATATCATGATCATAGTTTATCATGGACTCTTCTAGTATTTTGGAAACCACACTTTTGGAAGCTTTTTGAGTGATATGAAAGAAAAGGAAGTTAGTGATAGCATGACGAGTAACAGGGCAGAGTGGAAGAAAAAAACGTGTTGCGCCGACCCCAAATAATACGGGATAAGGGCAGGAAGATGATGATGACTTTTGGAAGCTTTAAATTCAAAATCATCATCTCCATGTCCAACACGTTTTTTTCCTCCAATCTGACCAGACACTAATATCACTCATCATCCTTATTTAGATTCAAAATATTATTATATTTAACTAGCTTATGCCAGCGGCTTCGCTTGCATGAAAGTAGGTTTCTACCTACAAACTTTGGACCCGTTTTTTCCCCTTAGGGGTTTTTTTTTTGGGTGGGAAAATCATCTGAGCGGGATGGCGTGTCAGACTTTTACTTACTAAAAACCCACTCCTGTACCTTCTTTGCCATTATTTCAGGACCCGGGTTCTCTTTCGCATCACCCATGGCCCAAGTAGGCTTTGACCCTGCTAGGCTCCCCTTTGAGGTTGAATTTTGAAAAATCCTCTCTTATTGCTCGCATACGCCATAAAAGGAACGCTTGAGCAAAATTTCACACTCATCAAGTCTCATTAATCTCCTTTTATACATTTATAAAAACCGGCCAAGAGCGTGTCGGGCCACGCCCAGTGTAGGGTTTCGTAGTTTGCGGTCCTTCATAATAAGTGTCCCCACTTAAGAGTTAATGAACGACAGACAACGAGCAAGAACAAATACCACCAAAGCCAACGAGAGACCAACCGAACAATTCGACAATATAATAGCCCATACCCGTCCCGACCCCATCACCTTTTATTTTACCACTTTGTTGGCGTGATTTATTTATTCTTTATGTACATGAGAGTATAGAGGCGGATTTAGACTTAATGCCTTAAAGCATTTTCTAGCAGTCAACTTTTGGGTGATGCAGACACAAATTGTGGTAGGTACAATATTACCATTAGGTAAATATTATAAAATTCTTTATGGAAAAACATACCTATAAACTACAAATACACTATATATAATATATACTCATATTTACTCATACTACAACGACAAGAAAAAATAAAATAAAAATAAGAACACACGAATGTATTGGAATAATTGGTGCAAACAAATAATCAGGAAACAAATTAGCGCTGTGACGAAACCACTGCCAACTTCTTAGGAATGTACTCGCGAACATTCACTTTGAAGGTCAATCGGTTGGTTGACATCCTGATTTCCTGAGGGAGTGCATTCCAAAGAGAAATAGTTTGGACTTAGAAATAATAGTGAATGAAGTCAGTACAGTGAGTGGGACAATGAGAGTTGATGGCTAGAGTGAATAGGCTCTTAATAAACTGGTGCGCCTGACCATCAATGATTGCATCTCCGCTTACCATCAGGTGGGATCGCAGTCAAGCACTGGTTTATAACAATAAAAAAAAAAAAAAATGAAGTAGACGGTTATGAGATGACAGTGGACTTTTGTTGTGATCAGCGCAAATGTATTGGAAGTGAGGGGCTAGATAACTAGGGGAATTTTGAGAGACTAAAAATGAGAACAAGGTAGTAAGCGCTCGTTGCTCTCTGCGCTGGCGTATAGGTAACCAGTTTAAAAGCGAACGATGCGCAGAGACATGATCATATTTACGCAGATTGAAAACAAATCGAATGCAGTAGTTTAGAAGACTTGAAATAATTATAACTTAAATAATTTTAAATATAGATTTTGAACACTTATCATGAATTTTATTGTATTGTATTTTTAATTTTTGACTCTATGAATTTTATTTTATTGTATTTTAATTTATTTTATTTTTATTTGACATTTAATTATTATTGTGAATTATATTGTATTATTATTATAATTTGTAATATATTTTGTCTAAAATTTGTTAAACTTTTATGGTATGAATGAATTAAATTAATAATTCTTAATATGATTTTAATGGAATAATTATGTATATTTTAGAATTAATTATGTAATTATGTTATAGAATAAATGGCTTTTTTATTTATTTATTTTATTTAGTTTAGAAGACGGTCAAGTTTGTTGACGAAATCTGTATTAAGGTCATAGTAGGACACGTCACCATAATAGATGATAGGAAATTTAGGGTCTGCACAAGCATTGCCTTCGTGCTGATGTCAAAAAATTTTTCAAACGATAGAGGGCTCGCAGAGTACCCGTAATTCTTGTGTGATTGATATACACATTGGTACCAAATTTCAGCTTTCTAGTGCTTATAGTAACTGAGATTATCCACGGACGGACGGACTTGGCGAAACTACAAGGGTTCCTAGTTGACTACGGAACCCTAAAAAGGCCTACTAAACCTCAGAAGCTAGTCCACGGTTCAAATACTTCTACATATGGAGAAGAACCGACAAGAAACTCTTCAGTTAAATGGACATTCATATACTATGTTGAAATCTTTAAGTTGAGCTCTATTCACGTTTTATTACTAACGATTCCATCGTTCTAATGGCGTGTATAAGATCCATTCATCATGACATGAAGAAATGGAGCATTTACGTAAAATTTATTAATGGCAGCGGGTCAGTAAATGCCTACTAATTGTATTGGTAATACTATAGACTGCCTCGGATTATGCACTACTATTACTGGGTTTTTTTTTTTAAGGTTTCTTGGGCGAAGCGGGCCTCCGGACGGTCCACACAGTAGCGGCACCCAGGCGTTTCTTCCGCACGAATCCGGTGCAGGAATCTGCCGAACTTACCATGTCCGGTGAGGACCTGCGTTATACGGAAGGTAAGGACGCCATGTGGTCTTTCCAGCCACTCCCCTAAAACTACCCTAACTACCTTCAATAGAACAATTAAGCAAGTTTTTAAATATTGTATGGAGGAACCCTATTTCTTCGGTTAAGAAACTTGGCATAAATTCGAACCAAAATTAAAATAATATATAAAGACTGTCATTATTCGTTTTTCAGAACTATCTTCAAAATACGGGGCATTTAAGTTTTTTTATGAAAACATACGCGAATGCTAATAACTATATAATTTATTAACTAAGTTATTGTTATATTTTTCCGACATAATGTGATTGTGCAAATAGTGATTTATGTATTTTTAATAATGTTATCTATGTATTTTTAATAATGTATAAATTATATTTACAGATTTTTTTTTCTATAGTTTAATGATAGCACAAGTTTAAACCTTAGTGGTTTTTTTGTTGCTATTTAACTTAGAAAATCCTGTATTCTTTTGTATTAATGATAATAAATGTTTTTTTTTTAAATACTTATAAAAAAATCATTATAAAATATGAAAATAGTACCCCCCACCGGTATCGGGAACAGGGTTCAAGCTACCGGCGATCAGGACTCCAGAGAAAGGAACCTCCTAAACAAGCCGTGTCTAGAAACACCGCTTTCTGAATCAAGCCCTTGATCCAGCCGCCTAATGAAAGCCTCCTAAGATGTTGGTCGAGGCCATAGATATCCGTGGTCGAGGCATGCGGCTATTAAACCATTGGCTGACATTTTATTATTATTTCTATTATGCTTTTGGGTACAATCATAGGCTGGTCCAAACTGTTCCCTCATACCAATTAATTAATATTATAATTATAATATGGAAATATTGTTAAATCAATATTTTTCTTAGCTTCTGAAGTTTTATAAGTGTCCATGTACGCCTATTTGAAATAAAAAACATTTTGAATTTGAATGAGAAAATCGACAAAGATATTTGTTATGCTAATGGTATCAACCATGTGAATCGTGGCTCCGAAACGTGGTCGCTCACAATGGGCCTCATCAGAAGGCTTAAAGTCACCCAAAGGGCAATGGAAAGAGAATCAGAAATGAAGATATCCGCAGGAGAACCAAGGTTACCGACATAGCACGAAGAATCGCCAAACTTAAGTAGCAATGGGCAGGGCAAATTGCTCGCAGAACAGATAGCCGTTGGGGCCGAAAGGTTCTGAAGCGGCGACCGCGTACCGGAAGACACATCGTTGGAAGGCCTCCTACAAGGTAGACCGATGACCTGGTAAAGGTAGCGGGAATCCGATGGATGCGAGACGCACAGGACCGTTCATTGTGGCGAAACATGGGGAGACCTATGTCCAACAGTGCCCGTCTTTCGGCTGAAATAAATTATAATTATAAATTATTTGTTTATTAATGTGACGTTTAGTACACTAAAAGTTGAAAGGGAATCGTTTGTCTTGGTATGGTCATGTGAAGAGGAGGGATGAAACGCATGTTACTAAAAGAGTTATGAGTTTACATGTGGATGGATGGAGAGGGAGACCAAAGAAAAGATGGATGGATTGTGTGAAGAGTGATATGAAAGAAAAGGAAGTTAGTGATAGCATGACGAGTGACAGGGCAGAGTGGAAGAAAAAAACGTGTTGCGCCGACCCCAAATAACACGGGACAAGGGCAGGAAGATGATGAGTACACTGTCTTCCATAACAAGTTGGAAAACCTTTGTATCCTTTTAAAATATTCTTTTAAACTGTGTTTATAAATCTGGCATTGTTTTTGCGTTGTATGTGTTTATTTGCACAGCTAAAATCTTCGAGTAATGCATAAACATGACTAAGGCTTCCCGAAATTTGTCGCTTTAATATAATGAATCATTCTTTTAAAATGTGAATTTAGTCGTACTTTTCAGTTTAGATGAAGCAAAGATGAAGGCATCTTTTATCATTTTTTTTTAATGTTATAAACTAGTGCTTGATTGCGATCCCGCCTGATGGTAAGCAGTGATGCAATCGTTGATGGTATGGCGCACTAGTTTATTAAGAGCCTATTGACTATAGCCTTGAAGACACCTAAATTATAATCGGACGGGAAGACCGCAGCAGGCATTTTGTTTCAGTTCATCGATGTACGCAGTATAAACGACGAGGCGAAACGCTTAGTTCGGACCGTACAGGTAATTTAAAATGGCACCAAATCCAATATTTTAATTTGGAAGATTAATGGCCTCTACTCAAAGTTAATGGTACAGGGTAGTTCAGGACACGGTGGAGCATATGGTGTTAGTATGTCCCGCTTGGGCAGAGCACCACCGTGTCTTCGAGGGGGCAATCGACAGCAGCGACCTCTCACGCCAGGCCGTAGGAGAAATGGCAGGTGGTCACGAAAGAACGCGAGGGAACGGAAATCGTCACGCCCCAGCCGCCCGCCGGGACCCTGACCCTAGCTACCAGTCATCGTAAACGTGAGCTTGCGGACGATGAGCAATGGATAGCTCGCCGTCCAGCCGTGAAATAACCGTCCGGACCGAGCCCGAGTAGACGACGGCGCGTTGTATTCCACGCGCGTCTCAAAGAGATTTCAACAAAACCGTAGGGGCCGAAGGCCTATGGGTCGACTTCGTCGGTCGTCGAAAAGGTTACCCGTGGTCCCAAAACGCAAAGGGAACTGAAGGAACACTGGTGTGGCCCTCCCGCCCCTTCACAACTTAAAAAAGAATGCCGATAAGACTAGAAGTCGATCCCAACACAGTGGAAAAAGCCTAGACAAATTGATATACATATTGATAATAATCTGTCTACGCTACGTTCTTTGTACTCACAAGATAATGAAAACGAACCCAAACAAAACACTGTCATGTCGTCCCTTCGTCGGACACTTTAATAACATCGAATCAATATAAATTGGGAGACAATTAACTCTACAGCTTACGAGTAAGGCCTACTGTACACGGACGCGTAGCTTCATAGACGCGTATCCGTCATTATACGCTTGGTGTACGCCTGCGTGAAGCTTACATACAAAAATATGGCCTACTGTCCACGGACGCGTAACTTCATAGACGCGTATACGTCATTATACGCTTGGTGTACGCCTGCGTGAAGCTTACATACCAAACTATGGCCTTCTGTCCATGGACGCGTAGCTTCATAGACGCGTATCCGTCATTATACGCTTGGAGTACGTCAGCGTGAAGCTTACATACCAAACTATGGCCTTCTGTCCATGGACGCGTAGCTTCATAGACGCGTATCCGTCATTATACGCTTGGTGTACGCCTGCGTGAAGCGACAGAACGCGGGCGAAGGGCCTAAGGGACATTTTTAAGTTTTAGGTAAATGTCTCTTACGTTATTTCATATTTCCAGTATCGTTATGTTGTGAAACTTACTGCAATTATCAAAAATCATGTATTTTTTTTCACTTTGCAAGCGAGCTTCATCCATCACATATCGCTTTCCATCAGGTGAGATAGTGGTCAATCACGAGCTTATAAAAAAACTCTTTCGAAGCTGGGACGGGTTGCTACTCGCTATTCTTAACTAAATTAGAGCGTCTGCTCCGTCTCTTGTATCAACTAATACAATGTAATGATCACAGTTACTCGTAAGGCCTACCGTCTGCGGACGCATAGTTTCTTAGACGCGTATTTGTCATTATAACTTAACACAACACTATATATATTGTAATTTTATTTAAACTTCATGTACAGTAGTGGTACATAGGCGGACTTAATGCAACAAGGCATTCTCTACCAGTCAACCTTTGGGTTAAAAAGACAACACTGTGGTAGGCTTGCACAATAAACAAATAACAGATAATTCAAAAAGAAAAAATAAAATAAAAATAAGTTATTATAATAATAAAATACATATATATGCTAAAATTATAAACTAATAAATACTATGAAAAATATCAAATTATTAAGAGAACTTAATAATAATTCATTTTTTTGTTTATATTATTTAAGTATGCATAACCGATATATAAATATATGTTACAATCCAAAACTGTTTACGTCCATTTCGTCACAACCACAGGTTCAGTTGAAAACCAGCTTCAGGCACTAGCTGTCTGACATTCATGCTGAACTGGACCTATTTTGGTGCAGCCGTGAGGTACACAACTATGTATTTGTTTCGCCTTGTGCTGTACTAAATAAATTATTTTTTCTTTCTTTCTTTTTCTTTCTTTATTATATGCTTGGTGTATGACTGCGTGAAGCTTACACACAAAACTATGAAAGTCTGTCGACAAAGCGGCAAACACACGACGGTTTTTTTTTTTATTGGGTGGGAAAATCATCTCATGACAAATCCCGCTCTTGGGCGGAGCGAGAGATAGTGTCAGACTTTTACTGATTAAAAACCCACTCTTCGTCCCAGGGACCCGGGTTTTGTTTTCACACTACCCGTGGCCCCAGTAGGCTTCGACCCTGCTGGGCCCCTACGATTTGCTGACATCTCCCTGAGGAAACACACGACGGTACGACTTTACCGCTTCGTTGTCGCTACGCATCCGTGGACAGTATGCCTTAGTCACATTATAGTCAGGAATATAAAATGGCAGATAACTTTTTTGTTCACTTTGTAGCCACCGATTTAGAGCGTGCTCTTGTCTCATTATGTCATTTGGTGTCCCGTTGAAGACTAGCCCCATTCTCAGTCAATTTTATAACCTTCGGCCTTCGCTACCGATTCGAAAGTATTTTTACTTCGATGTATTGTCCTTGGTGTGTACCTGTAAAGCAGTGTTTTTCAATCTGTGGTTTGCGACCCCAGGGGACTCACGAAAACTTGCTGAGGGGGTCGCGTTCGCGAGGCAGGCAAAATTGAAAAGTGAGGATTACTGAAACGCTACAAAAAGTATATATATATTCAGTAATAAAACTATGCCTGTTTATGCTTCAATATTTTTTCTGATCTTAGTTTTATTTTTGGCGCGTAAATTGTGTGCGATTTGAAACATATTCGTCTTAGACGTCTAAATTCAAAAAGTTGTTACAAGAGAGCGCAGTGTAGCCGTCCGCTCACCGAAATGAGATGAAAAAGCCGTTCGCGAACTGCGCGCTTGCATTTCATGTTCGTACGAAACGCACGCGGCGCAGGGTCTTCGTACGAACGAGCCAGATCTGGACGCACCATTTCGGTCTTAGGGGGTCGCCGCTATTTATCTATTTAAAAAAGGGTCAAGTCTTCAAAAAGATTGAAAATCACTGCTCTAGAGTAAAGTTGTATTAACGACGTATTATAAATGGCTACGTAGACTACGTGATTCGTTAAAAGAGTTACTTTCAGAGCTCTAAAACGCAAAGAGCTACTGAAAGATTAGAACTAGGTTGGTCCTGTATTTCAGGCTAGAAAGTACTAAGAACTTTAAGTGATAATGGTACCGTCTAAACAAGACCTATTCTAAGAATAAATTCGCGGAAATTTCCGACTTTGAGTCATGATATTCTAGTACGAAAAAATAAACTGAATGCATCTCCGCCCGACGTTTAATCGGTAATAACATTGCACGACATTTTGCAACGTTATTTGTCGACGTAATGACGTCTTGCGCCCGCGCAAGGTGATTTATATTATGCCTGCTGCGGTCGCGATGCAGTTTAAGCAAATATTATTATTAGCGGAAATAGCCGAACGGCTGAGATCTTCGGGATCAAACTTGACGTGACGGAAAATTTAATAAGACGAACATTCAACGAGCCTTTTTCGGTTCCGTACCTAAAGGTTAAAAACGGGACCCTATTGCTAAGATTCCGCTGTCTGTCTGTCACCAGGCTGCATCTCATGAAACGTGATAGCTAGACTAGTGAACAAGTTACAACAACAAATACTAAAAACAGAACATGCATCATGGCGGCGCAACTGGTCGCGCCGCCATGGTGTCCCGGTGAAATATAGCCCTTAAAGTAAGTTACCGCAATTATCGATTCAATTTGGATAGTGTGCGCAAGAATTACATGACTTGATACCGCCATCACCTTTCTACCGGACAACACGACGTGACACCTCTACCCATGGGTCGTCCAATTTGGCCAAATGAGGCTTCCTCGACCCATCTCTAACACACTGCCAGTGTGAAGTCGCAGCACAGGACATGCGCCATTTGCTATGCTATCTATCCTGCACAACCACCTGCAGTTCTCAGGATCTATACGAGGCCAATAACAGAGCCGTAGAGGTTGCCAAATACTAGTCAGAAAAAAAATTGTTAGAGTACATCGACACGAAAAGAAGAAGATGGCGTCCGTAAGTGAACCTCGGCGTCCTGAAGAAGGGACATAGGAGTGGGTTTTAGTCAGAAAAAGTCTGACATGGTCCTCACGCTCTGCCCTAGAGTGTGAGAAGTCATGGAATGATTTCCCACCTAAAAAAAAGCACTTCTACGGTTCGGACTAAGCGTTTCGTCTCGTCGTTTATAATGTGTACATCGAAGGACTGGAACAATTTGTCAGCAGCGGTCTTCCCGTCCGATTATAATTTAGGTCTCTTCAAGGCTAGAGTAAATAGGCTCTAAATAAACTTGTACGCCTCACCATCAACAATCGCATCACTGCTTACCAACAGGTGGGATCGCAGTCAAGCACTAGATTGGAACATGATATCCCTGCCCTTGTCCCGTTTTATTTGGGGTCGGCACAACATGTTTTTTTTCTTCCATTCTGTCCTGTCACTCGTCACGCTATCACTAACTTCCTTTTCTTTCATATCACTCTTCACACAATCCATAAAATTAAAAAACAAAATCGCAAACATTTTTTTTGACGTTGGAATTCATTAAATGACTTTTCCCACACTAGGGCAGAGCGAAAGAGCGCGTCAGACTTTGACAGACTAAAACCCACCTGTTCATTCAGTATCCCTTTAGTTAGTCAACAATTGCTATTCTCACGAACTGTTACCCATGACAACAGGCCTATAAATTCATCAAATAACTTTTCCCACACTAGGGCGGAGCGAAAGAGCGCGTTGGACTGTAACCGACTGAACCCACCTGTATTCCTTTAGTTGCCCTTTAGTTAGTCACCAATTTCTATTCTCACGAACTGTTACCCATGAGAACTGGCCTATAAGTTCATCAAATAACTTTTCACACACTAGGGCGGAGCGAAAGAGCGCGTCAGACTTTGACTGACTAAAACACACCTGTTCATTCAGTATCCCTTTAGTCAGTCACCAATTTCTACTCTCACGAACTGCTACCCATGAGAGCAGGCCTATAACAAATACCATAGCTATATGTGTCACGCATATTTCTCTTTTTCCATAGAAAACACATTATTCAAAGAGAGCATTGTTGTGGTAATGGCCACCCCACACTTACAAACACAAAGGCAGGGACTTAACCTTTAGTAAAAAGGAATCGAGGAACAAGGGTAGCTTCCCACATTGGGCAATTGGAACATACTTACAAAAGGACCTTTGAAATTTGTCCTCTTAAGTTTATTTTAGGATAATAATACAATAATATATATAATGATATATATCTATATTATAGAGCAGTGGTGGCCAAGTGGTAATGGCTCCGACTTGATGAAAACACTCCTTCAAACCCAGCCAGGCGCATTACTTTGTGTAATTTAATTCATCACCACTGCTCTTAAAACGGTAAAGGAAAACATCGTGAGGAAACCGGCATGTCCTAGAACCAAAAATTTGACGATATGTGACATTCACAAATCAGCACTGGGCCCGCGTGGTGGACGGCCCATTCCCTCTCCTAGAGAGGAGGCCTGCGTCCCAGTAGTGGGAACATTATAAGGCCGACTATGCTAGGCTATGCTAATATATATAATAATAAATTCCACAACATCACACAACGCCGTCTAGTCTCAAGCTAAACAGAGCTTGTGTTAGGAGTACTAGACAACCGTTAAACATACTTATATATTTCTAAATACATACATATTATATATAGCTTCTGCCCGCTTCACTCGCGTGAATGTAGGTTTTTCCGTATAAACTTTGGACCTCCGCTTCATCTTCATCAGAATTTTAGAAAATTCTTTCTTAGTGCTCACCTACGTCATAAAAGGTAACCTTGTGCAAAATTTCAAGCTCCTAATCTCAGTAGTTTCGGCTGTGCGTTGATATGTCAGTCAGTCAATTTCCCCCTTTTATATATACACTAGCTTCTGCCAGCGGCTTCGCCCCCGTGAAAGTAGGTTTCTCCTAACAAACTTTGATAGACATTTATAAGATCTACAATTATTTAGAACATTTTATGGTTCTATCTTTTATAGTTTAGGCAGCGTACGCAAAATAAGTAACTTTTCTGGTTGACTTTTTACACCTTGTGTCCGAAAAACTCAAATATCTTACGGAACCCTACTTTTTTCCAAAATAAAATATAGCCTATGTTACTCGTGGATAATGTAGGTTTCGAATGGTGAAAGAATTTTTAAAATCGGTCCAGTAGTTTTTGAGCCTATTCATTACAAACAAACAAACGAAGTTTTCCTCTTTATAATATTAGTGTAGAAGTGTAGGTATAGATTTAATTTTATATTTTTATCAAACATAATCAGTAATTAAGTACGCAGTATGTAAGTAGGACATTTATTTATTTGTGACCAGTGTGCATTTCTTTTCACACACTTCACCACTTTTTCGAGTCCATCAAATGAGAATGAACACCCATGAGGTTTTCTAAAAGCCGGCGCCCCTGATTATAGTAAGCAAACGGTTTCACCTGCTTAAAAGTAGATTTCTCCATACAAATTTCCAACCCCCGTTTTACCCCCTTAGGGGTGGAGTTTAGTAAAATCCGTTCTTAGCGGATGTCTACACCCTATAAGGAACCTATCTGCCAAATTTTAAGTTTGTAGGTGTTAAAGCAGTGAGTAGTATTTCGCTTTTATGTTTATAGATTTCAAATACATATTATAGATAAATTACACCCAGACAGAACCAATGATCGTGTTCGAAAACGGTCCAGACTAAGCGTTTAGCCTCGTCGTTTGTACAACAAATTTGCTATAATACATAATTAGGTGTCTTTAAGGCTAAAGTGGATAGGCTCTTAATAAACTAGTTCGCTTCACCATTAAGGGCCTATTACACTACTCGATATTCAGAAAGTCTTAGTCGATGTCGCGTAGTGTAATAAGGGTTAGACCGGTCTTATTCGGAACAAAAAATAAGACACTCTGAATATCGTGTGTATCGCGTAGTGTAATAGGCCCTTTAAGGGCTGCATCACTGCTTACCATCAGGTAGGACCGCAGTCAAGCAGTAGTTTATATTATTTAAAAAAAAAAGTTACGTCAAAGTAGACCTTCCTTGTCAAGACTAACAAACAAAAATTTCTATTTGATTACTAAAATGACAAATCGAAATCGAACAAATCGATATTTGTGTTAGTTCTGACACATACAATAATACATAATCAAATATCTACAATATGTATGTCGGACACAGTCATAACAAAACGCTTCGGGCCTACGCTAGTACTTTGTTATTGTACTAGTGTTTATCAAGAGTTTAGCTCGCGTGGTATGTTGATAAAGTTGTCAAAAAATAAAAGGTCCGTTTTGACATCTGTCAAAACGAATACTTAACTACGCAAAAAGAATACTCGCAATATATTCCACTTTATTTTCCTTCCTTTTTTTATTTGCAGTACACCGCAGACTACCCCCCTTTTTCTAGTTCAAATTTTTACATTCCACCCGCGTAAAAAAATATGAATGTATGTTTTTAAAACACTATGTAATTAATTACTATTTTATTGTTTCTTTCAGTTTCGTTATAAGTAACATTCTGGGGTATTTCTCAAATGTCAAAACGGGTTTTTTATTTTTTAACAAGTTTAATAGTTTTTTTTTTTATTTGGTGTGGAATAACAATCAAACAACTTCTGCTGCTCTGGTTGAAGTGAGAGTCAGATTTTCACTGACTAAAACCCACTCGTGATTCTAGAACGCAAAAAGCAACTAAAGAAAGAAAAAGAGTGACACGCCCTCTCACTCCACCCTAGAGCAAGAAGTCACTAGATGATTCCCTACCTTAAAAAAAAAACCAGGAACACTGGTTTTTTAAAAAAAAAACCAGTGTTCCTTCAGGTGTCTTTTACGTTCTAGGACCGCGGTAACTTTTTCAAACGTTCCCGCAATTCTTTTATGGGGTTCCTCTTATTGGACTGGAAATTAGAAAGTCAAAATTAAGAGGAAAATTCAAGAACAATTTCCTTATTCTCTGTGTCCAGTAAATATTTTGATGGGCTCCGAGAATTCTAGCATAGAAATATCATATCTACTAATTGATTTCCTCCAGGATTCTTATCTCTCTATATATATATATATATAAAAGAATTACCACTCACTGATTAATCACGAAATCTCAGAAACTATAATATAACACCTACAAACTTAAAATCTGGCAGGTAGGTTCCTTATAGGGTGTAGAAATCCGCTAAGAACGGATTTTACGAAACTCCACCCCTAAGGTGATGAAACGGGGGTCCAAAGTTTGTATGGAAAAATCTACTTTCACGCGGGCAAAGCCGCTGTCAGAAACTAGTACCCTATAAAATTGAAGCTGTACGCAATTATATCTACTAACATTTCTACCTATGTACTTTTGTATCCTTATCAATATTGCCATGTTGTCTCTCCACCACCCTTGGTTAACTGGTAGAGAATTCCTAAGGCATTAAGTCCGCCTTTGTAACTTGATGCATGGACTTTTAAATAATTTTTAATTATATAAATTCAAGGTAACAGCAAGTCCAACACAGATAAAACACAAAACAATTACATGACACACTCATGCTTATAATATCTACGTGTAACGATAAAACGGATCGTCGTTTGCGTAACGAGGGCTCGTTACAACAATTGCCAACGGTCGTTACGTCTGTACCACAGAGATCGCAGCATCTAGACGCCTCAGAGATGTCAGTATAATAATAATAATAAATTAGGCGTTAGGCGGCTGGATCAGGGGCTTAGTCCAAAAAGTGGTACCCATGGACACGGCTTGTATATTTAGGAGGTTCCTTTCTCTGGAGCCATGACCGCCGATAGCTTGGACCCTGTTTCCGATACCGGTTTTTATTTAATTTATTTTTTTCGGTGGAAAAATCATCTTATGACATCCCCCGCTCTTGGGTGGAGCGGGAGATAGTGTGTGTTAGGCGTCTGGATCAGGGGCCCAGCAGGGTCGAAGTCTACTGGGGCCAAGGGTCTCATTCTGAAAGGAAGACTCGGCCCCGGTACGAAAGGAAACGAAGGAACCGGAGTGGGTTTTTAGTCAGTAAAAGTCTGATACCATCTCCCGCTCCGCCCAAGAGCGGGATTTGTCATAAGATGACTATCTCACCCAATAAAAAAAAAGCCTTAGGCATACAATCTGCTTCGTTTACCATCTGAGGGTCTATAAGTCAAAAGAGAATAGGTTACTTCTAGGTAAGCGTGCTCCATCATTGACCACATCGTCTCTTATCATCTGGTAAGATATTGTTCAAGAGCTAACTTATCATCAATAAATAATTTAAAAAATAAGATCCATGATGATCCATGTTTTTTCCATGTAACATACTGGTATACAATTGTATGTGATTAAACCCCAACACCCAAAAACTAAAGTGGCAATGGCCAGGGCACATTACTCGCAGATGAGATGAACAGATGTTCCATGGGGACGAAGGGTTTTGGAGTGGCGACTACGTACCGGAAGAAGCAGCCTTGGAAGGCTTCCCACATGGTGAACCGATGACTTGCTGAGGTTTAAAGGAATTCGAATGCGAGACGCACACTACCGGTCATTATGGCGTCATTTGGGGGAGGCCTATGTCAAATAGTTGAAGTCTTTCGGCTGAAATGATAATGATGATGATGATGATATCCCAATAAAGATAGGAGAAGCAAAAGAAGACTAGACAATCGCAGCTAGTGTGAAGATTCCATACTCTATGGTCAGTACAATGAGCGCTTGTGTGGCCTGGCATCGTATTATGATATATTTGTATATATATATGCTGATGTTATCATATGCTTCGCATCTGTATAGTTGATACTATATATCAACTGGTGTGGTCTTTACTGGGCATGCAGTAAAATGCAAAAACTGCATGTGTTTGCATTTGTAGCTCAGAGTCAAGTTATATGCCGATTAAAATATAATACGCGGGCGTAATACCTTTTTATTTACAGAATTATAAATAGTCATTAAAATCATTAATAAAACTATGTCAGTTCCTCTTGGTTTCAGTCGAATGACTAAATAGCCATTCAATGGGGTTTTTTTAAGTTTGGCAATCATCCGTTCTAGGACGGAGCGGGAGAACGTGTCAGGCTTTTACTGACTAAAACTACACCTAAAAAAAATTAGTAAAGTCAGTCATTTGTCAGTTGTAGTTTTAATATACATCACTAATTTTTAATTTGTACAAATATTTAAAGGGCTTATTAGAAAATGTCTTGTTATTATTTATGTAATGTCTCACTATATAATATTCATAAACAGCAACGTTATTAGCATTTGTTTATATCCCAAAATGTCACTCAATTTATGGAAATATTGTAAAGGCTATTGATTATGAATTAATAAATGGCGATCAAAATGGTATACAACTGCGCGAAGTATTTTCTAGTAGCAAATTTTATGAATGATTGATTCAATTACGAATTTACAATTATGACAGAATTTCGTGGATAATTTTGGGATTTCGTTATTTTATTTTTTACTTTTGGATACACAAATATGATCAGTAACGGGTACGGATAGAGGCCCATTTTTTTTTTCTAATTAAAAAATAGTGGTGTATGAAAGGAGAAACTGACTGAAATATCAACGCACAGCCGAAACTACAGCCCTTAGCCAAGTTACAACCGTTTCGTTTGGATTCTCTTTTCGTTGATCGCCTCGAGTCGGCCACGCCCCCTATTCCTTTGTTCTGACCACGTGACTGAGCATTGAGATGACGTCAGAATAAAGGAATTGGAGGCGTGGCCTACTCGAGGCGATCGACGAAAAAAGAATCGAAACGAAACAGTTGTAACTTGGCTAGGGGGGCAGGGATTAGGAGCGTGAAATTTTGCACAAGGTTTCCTTTTATGACGAAAGCGAGGATTTCCCAAAATTTACCCCCCAGGCAGAAGCTAGTATAGGACAAAAATAAAAATGAAAATGCCACTGTATAGCAACGGGAATTCAATAAAGATTTTTACCTGGACAGGCATAGTAGCATAGTCGGCCTTATAATGTTCCCACTGTTGGGACTCAGGCCTTCTCTCTAGGAAAGGGAATGGGCCGTAATCCACCACGCGGGCCCAGTACGCATGTCTTAGAATTTTTTGGTTCTAGGACATGCCGGTTTCATCTCAATGTTTTCCTTCACCGTTTTGAGAGCAGTGGTGATGAAATAAATTACACAAAGTAATGCGCCTGGCTGGGTTTGAACCCGCGACCTAAAACTCGTAAGTCGGGGCCGTTACCACTGGCCACCACTGCTCTGGACAGGAAAAATACCAAAATCTATTAATCCTCCTACAACGTAAGTATCAAGTCAGCTTCGTCGTACTGAGTTACTGATTTTTGATTTCAGAGGACAAAATATTGAAATGTGGTTCTTCTTTACGGCCAGTTAATATTGTATTATTTCGGTGAAATGAACTTTCTTCGTAGGTTCAACGCGTGGTCCATTCTCGGTGTATGATATCGACTTTCTAATATTAAATTGCAGTTGAACGTGTATATCTACTACTTTCAATAACATGGCCTAGAATTACATGCACTAGAAGTATTAAGTAGGAAATCATCAAATGACTTCTCCCGCTCTGGGTGGAGCGTGAAGGAGGGTCAGACTTTTACTGACTAAAACCCACCATTTGGTGACCATTTCAAGATTTGTTTTTGCGCGAAACTATTTTTGTTTTTCTAATCTAAAAGTAGCTTAAGCTACTTCTTATAACATCAGCCATCTACCAGAAGTCCCGTCAAAAAGGGTCCAGCCGCATCGGAGATTATCCGGAACAAACAGACAGACAAAAATGTTAAAGCAACATTAGACCGACGCACACGTGTAACACGCCTGTTTTGTACGTAGAACGACGTCGCGTGGCGTGGATCAAGTGTAGCTCTACAAGTCTAGTTTCCGTATAAAATATATGGAGACCGACGCGACCAGATCGGCGTCTGTGGCGCAAGTGTGCGCAGTGTAGTTCTAGCTTAAAAATTGCTTTTTAATTAAAGGTATCGTATACTTTCGTGCGAATTTAGTAAAAAAAATATATATATTACAAACACACTTAAATTTTATCTATATATTTTAATTTTTTTAAATTGACTGGCCTGTTGGTCTAGTGGTTAGTGGCCCAGACTGCTATGCCGGAGGTCGTGGGTTCGATTCCCACCCAGGACAAATGTTTGTGTGATGAGCACGATCATTTATTCTGTGTCTGGGTGTAATTTATCTATATATGTATGTATTTACAAATATATTAGTATGTTTATCAGTTGTCTAGTACTCATAACAGAAGCTATGCTTAGCTTGGGACTAGACGGCGTTGTGTGATAGTTGTGGAATATTATATTACATTAATATTATAAATAGAGGCGAAAGTTTCCGAGAGTAATGTGTATGTTTGCTTCTTTACGCTCGAACAGCTGAACGAATATGGATGAAATTTGCACTAGGGTAGACCATGTCCTCGAATAGCATATAAAATACTTTTAGATGTATAGACAGGTTGTTTCTTTTAATGATATTTAAAATTAGTGCTTGACTTCGATCCCTCCCGATGGTAAGCAGTGATGCAATCGTTGATGGTGAAGCGTACTAGTTTATTAAGAGCCTATTCACTCTAGCCTTGAAGACACCTAAATTACAATCGAACGGGAAGACCGCAGCAGTTAAATTGTTCCAGTCCTTCGATGTACGCGGTATAAATGACAAGGCGAAACGCTTAGTCCAGACTCAGCACCGTAGAGGTGTTAAAAATGTAATGGTCGACACTCGCTGTACGTCGGGTTGTCCCATAGTTGAAAGGTGATGGCGGAATCAAGTCATGTAATTCTCGCGCACAATCTCCAAAATAATAATAATAATAATATTTCACAACTATCACACAACGCCGTCTAGTTCCAAGCTAAGCAGAGCTTGTGTTATGAGACTAGACAACTGATAAACATACTTATATATTTCTAAATACATACATATTATAGATAAGTTACACCCAGACACAGTACAAATGATCGTGCTCATCACACAAACATTTGTACTGGGTGGGAATCGAACCCACGACCTCCGGCATAGCATGGCCAGGGCCACTAACCACTAGACCAACAGGCCAGTCTATGCCAGTTAAATACATGCTGTGGAGACCTTTTATTGTCAGGTTCTTCATAGGTTTGTTTGACAATCAGTAAACTATACCTAAAACAGCGTGTTTTAACGCGTCCACGTCACGACACAACACAATAATGCGAATCCGGCTTTAGCGTGATGTACTGTCATCAATTGACTGTGTACCCACGCCCTTACGATTGAGAAGCAGGTGGTTGCGTGGTCTGGTTGATTGACCTAGTAAAGTTTCATTGGCATATTAAGTGGCTTGGTACTGACCTCAGACAATGTTACCTTTATTAACATAGGACTGTAACGACGGATGACCATACTATATATGCTAGCTGACTATTTATTGTATTTTATTTTATTCAGATTTTTATTTTCAGCCATTGTGTCTCTATGGAATTCAACTATAGGGAAGCGCTTGTAAACCTAGTATTACCATAATACAAAGAATGCTAGCTTAGGCTTTTTACTCTATAAAGGACTATGTTGAGGACGAAAAGGCTTGGGATTGACCTGCTCCAGTACGCACTACAATTACTGTTGTCTTATTTTTCTCTTTTGTTTTTATTTTCAATTGTGCTCTTTATTATTATTATTTTACAATTTGATATTGTAGATTATTTTTATTTTGCAATTTGACTTTATTTATTTTTATTTTGACATAAATATTTACTTTATTAAGTAAATTACATTTTGTAAATTATATATTTACTTTGATTATTGTGAACGTGAGAACAATGTTGATTGCCTTTTCTTTTTCCTTTTCAGTAATTTTAACGTATGTCTGGCAATTTGAGTATATTCTGCGGCCTACCCAAATGTCCTTTCCTTGGTATTGTTCGTCAAGTCGTTGAGCTCCTTAGTAGTCCTGGGTTGAGCTTTGCGAATACTGACAAATGCTTGCACTGACTGGACAGGTCCACTCAAATCTGTATGGTTCTTTCTTCAAAAGACCATCTCAGACAAATCTGCACTGTTCTCATGTGATTTGACCATTACATATTAACTGTATGGACTTAAAAGAGACTTTGACCCCTGAGTTTGTTTCGGTGTTTCTTCTCAGGATAGTCAGCTAGGAAACACCGGCCTCATCTAGTTTAAAATGACAAAAAAAAAATTGACGTGTAAAAGTGTTTTTTGAAACCTACTTACAAAATAAATATCATTTATCATTTACAAAACATGATTTTGCGATCTATTTCTGATGTTCCTTGGTTCATCACCAACACCGAAATCCACGACGAACTAAAAATGAATACTGTGTCGGAGGAAATACAAATACACTCACAAAAATACCAGGAGAGACTGGAAAGACACCCTAATGATCTGGCGGCTGCGCCTAAAACCAGAAGTTACTCGAAAAGACTGAAAAGGAAAGACATAACATAGTCCAATTGCTAAAGTGGACTCGTGATTAGGTAGATGGCTCACTGGAGCCACGCTCATCCCGCCACGAATTCAAACTCCAACACACCTGCTAAAAGTAAAACTGATTGCAGATTGCGAAAGAAAGAAAAAAAAAAGAGATTTTATTTACTTATTATAGTAAGTATGTAGACTTTTGTCTTGAGACACTGGTATATTGGACGAGAAGATACTGCGCAGTTTCCCGAACGCCTTTATAATCAGTGCGTGATGCCAGTGATGATATATAGCTCCGAAACGTGGTTGCTTACAATAGGCGTCATCAGAAAGCTTAAAGTCACTCAAAGGGCAATGGAAAGGGCTATGCTCGTAGTTTCCTTGCGTGATCACTTCAGCAATGAAGATATCCGTAGGAGAACCAAGTTTACTGACATAACCCGAAGAATCGAGAAACTTAAGGTGATCAGACACACATTTCCGCCTTGTTTTACTTCTATACTAAACATCTTTTCAGCCGAAAGACGTCCTCTGTGGGACATTGGTCTCCCCCAAGTGTCGCCACGACGACCTCACCTATGCGTCTCGCATCCATCGGATTCCCGCGACTATCAACAAGTCATCGGCCCAACTCGTGGGAGACTCTAGAACCTTTCGGCCCCATCGACCATCTGTTCTGCGAGCAATGTGTCCTGCCCTTGCCACTTAATTGTGAGGCGATTCTTTGGGCTACGTCAGTAAGTTTGTTCCTCCTTGGTTGACAGAAGCTAGTCTATATAAAAAGGAGAAACTGACTGACTGACATATCAACGCACAGCCGAAACTACTGAGACTTAGGGCGTGAAATTTTCCACAAGGTTTCCTTTTACGACGTAGGCGAGCAGGCCCCACGCCCAAGGCGACTTTTCGTAGAGATGCTGTCGCGCGTTTCGTAAGCGTGCGACAGTATCGCTGCTAACGCGCGTTAGTCGCATTTGCAAGCGCTATAGAAAAGAAGCCAAAGCGCTACTACAGCATCACGACTGTATCGATACGAACGCGCTACAGCACCGGCGAGGGGCCTAAGAGAGAGTTTTCTAAACTCACCCCTTAAAGGAATGAAACGGTCCAAAATTGGTATGAAGAAGCCTATTTTCACGCGGCGATAGCGGCAGAATTCTGTTAAATTATAATACGCAATAGTTGTAAATTGTTATAACAGACAATAAATAAGGTCAATGTAACAATTTTTTGACGTGACTATAATGTCAAGTTTCTCGAACGTTAATTGGCGGAAAATTAATGTCACAAATTACTTAAGTACGCGCAAACTGATTATATTGGAGTAATAAATTGTCAAAAGGCAATCACAACCGTTCACGCCAGCTTAACAATTTGTTACATCAATTTTGTGATAATTCTAGCTCCAAAAAATTGTGTTAGAATTTAGAACGGCTAAATACAATTCGATTTCTTCTTATCACTTATTTGGGAAGTTTGAATGGTCAGTTTTTTGCTGGCAAGTTGTCTCCTAATCTTGGGCAAAGTTCTCTCCACTCCTTCCATTCTACGCTTCTTCCTTCCATATAGTTCGTCCCACCATCTCCTTTGTAGTCTACCGCGACCCCGTCTCAATATTTCAGGGAACCAACCAGTTGCTGAAGACGCAGGTCCTCACCGGACGTTTCTGTACCAACTTCTAGCGGAAGAAACGCTCGTGTGACACGATTGTACGGGCCGCCCGGAGGACAAGGTTGAGCATACGGTGGAGGTTTGCCCCGTTTGGGTCGAGCACCGCCGTGTCCTCGTGGGCGATCGGCGGGGGCGACCTCTCGCGCCGTGTTCGGTCCAGAGCGAGGGGGAACAATGGCGGACGCTTCCTTCTACGAAGCATTCAGCCAGGGTCGCACATCCACGACCAAATACTCCATCTCATCAGCTCTTCTGTCACTTATGGAGATTAGAGAGCTAAACGAAATGGATACCTATCTCTATCTGTATAGGAAATTAACTAAATGTAAACAATCTTGACATGTCTTTTTATCTAAAAGATGCCTAAAATTTGTATCTAAAAATGTTTACAATTTGTTATTTACCTATACAGATAAACGTTTGGTAATTAACTAAATTTAAATAATCTTTGTATATCTTTTATACGATTTTTTTTTTAAATAAAATGACATAAGTATCAAGATTGTTTATCGTACGTAAAATAATGGAGTATAGACGCAAACACACGGCTCTGGCGAAGACATGTAAACCCTCGTCGGACCAATCTGAGGCAAACGATTAAAGGGTTAGAAATTACCATCCTGTAATAGTGTTACCATATTCAATAATTGTCATTCTACCAAAACAAAGTTTCTCAATAAACATTTAAATTATTAAATCAAAATGTCTACCCGCATTGTGACCAATAGAAATCAATCAATCACATTGATGGCAAGGATTTGTGTCAATATGATGTACTACAGTGAAATTACTTGGCCTGTTGGTCTAGTGGTTAGTGGAGCTGACTGCTATGTCGGAGGTCGTGAGTTCGATTCCCACCCAAGACAAATGTTAGTGTTATGAGTACGATCATTCGTTCTGTAACTGGGTGTAATTTATCTATAATATGCATCGTCATCTTCCTGCCCGTGTCCCATCTTATTTGGGGTCGTCGCAACATGTTTTTTACTTCCATTCTATCCTGTCAACCGTCATACTATCACTAACTTCCTTTTCTTCCATATCACTGTTCACACAATCCATCCATCTTCTCTTTGGCCTCCCTCTCCTTCTCCACCCATCCACATGTATACTCATAACTCTTTTAGTAACATGCGTTTCATCTCTCTTCTTCACATGACCATACCAAGACAAACGATTCCCCTTCAACTTTTCAGTCACTGGCGCCACTTTCAAACTTCCAGTAATATATTCAATTCCCTCTTTATCCATTCTCGACACACCACACATCCGTCTCAAAATTCTCATCTCCGCTACATGCAATCTATAATTTGCATGTATTTAGAAATATATAAGTGTATTTATCAGTTGTCTAGTACTCATAGCACAAGCTCTGCTTAGTTTGGGACTAGATGGCGTTGTGTGAAAGTTGTTGAATATTTTATTATTATTACACATCAGAATTGACGGAGGTTCAATTCCGATTCCGAAAGTTCGGAATTACCGACTGATTTCCACCCCCCGATTCTGATAAATTTGAATCGAAACTTATAATTAGAATATTGTGAATTCGCCCGTCATTTATATTTATCAAAGTTTTTGATTAGTTGTTTTGACGCCCCGATAGTAGCAGAACGATTTGCGCCCACCGTAGCCGCGGGCTTAGCGACGAGCAATGGGTAGCTCGCCGTCTAGCCGTCTGATAAGGACTGCATCCTACCCATTGCTCACTGTCTGCAAGTCAATGTAGGCATTAAGTAACTATGGAGCAATCTAAGGACGTCTTCAAATCTGCAGCAAAGGACAGCGCGGCGGCATCAGCGCCCTAAGGATAAAACTAACACACACATACTCACTCTCATACACACCCATACACGCACACTCACTACACATATTTAACTAAGTACTTTGTCCACCCACTGCACGTGCCAATGTATTTTTTTTTATTTTGTAACCTTAATACGACCCCCTATAATTGGAAACTTTCCTTAGATACAGACAGTATTTCTGCCTAGTTTAGGGAAGGGAGTCCTAGGACCCGCTTTGTACTGAGTGTACTGTTTTTCTCTATTGTTTAAGATTACTCTATAGGCCTGTCATACTGTATGGATCAGAATGTTGGGCTGTGAAAAAGACGGATGAAAAAAGATTGCATGTAGCGGAGATGAGAATGTTAAGATGGATGTGTGGTGTGACGAGAATGGATAAAGTGAGAAATGAATATATTAGGGGAAGTTTGAAAGTGGCGCCAGTGACTGAAAAGTTGAAAGGGAATCGTTTGTCTTGGTATGGTCATGTGAAGAGGAGGGATGAAACGCATGTTACTAAAAGAGTTATGAGTTTACATGTGGATGGAGGAAGAGGGAGACCAAAGAAAAGATGGATGGATTGTGTGAAGAGTGATATGAAAGAAAAGGAAGTTAGTGATAGCATGACGAGTAACAGGGCAGAGTGGAAGAAAAAACGTGTTGCGCCGACCCCAGATAATACGGGATAAGGGCAGGAAGATGATGATGTTTAAGATTACTCTATATGCCTTGTACAAACTAATTATTGAATAAATTGTTATTTTAAAATGCAGATTCCGATGTCTAAAATCTAGTTGCAATCACATGTCATTGAAAATCAATGTCAAAATGTTTGTTAGATGAGATATTTCCAACCTAGTGATCAAGTTTCAAGTCCATAATGCTTAGTCACTGTACTTGTGGCCACCAGACCAAGGAGACAGTGAATGCACATGTACGTATCATAAATTATTGTATGACATCTTTGTAATTTACATATAATATTAATGTTGATAGTGGTGATCTTTATAATACATATATTCCAGCAGCTGTTTTGTGTTATACATATACATAAAATTGTTGACTATTTATTAAAAATAACACTCAAGCCAAATATTTTCCTTTAATGTTACTGGTTTTTTTTTTAATCATGTATAAATATAGACTAGTTTTTGATAGAGGCTAGGTTTCGCCATACAAACTTTGAATTCCCATTTCATCCACTTAAGCTGTGTTCCCACTATGTCGTAACGGACAATTTATCGTCGGACGACTATCGTCTCTAGCTGTTCCCATTATAATAACTTTTTGTCGTGGCCACCTCTTCAAAAGACAGTGCAGAGGACGAGAGATGCGTGCTGTGGAAGCAGAAGCACCCAACTCCTTCACATTTCATCACCCTGTCAGAACATCTTCCCCCTGGACGCGAATTGCAGTGGCCAATCTGGAAATCTCTTAACCGACTGCGGACTCAGGTTAGCCGCTGTAAAAACAATTTGGGCAAATGGGGCTTTCTCGACCCATCTCTAACACAGCGCCAGTGTGGAGCCGCTGCACAGGACATGCATCATTTGCTATGCTGTCCATCCTGCACAACCACCTGCAGTTTTCAGGATGTATACGAGGCCAATAACAGAGCCGTAGAGGTTGCCAAATACTGGTCAGTAAAAATTTAGTTAGAGTACATCAACACGAAAAGAAGAAGATGAAGTCGTAGCCACGTTAGGTTATCGCATCAACGGTTCTGTCTTGACAAAGCCGTTCCCGCTATCATGACAACACTTGTTCACCGTTGACGACACTTAATCGTTCGTCCTATATGTGAACATCATCATCATTTCAGCCGATAGACGTCCACTGTTGGACATAGGCCTCCCCCAAGCTTTGCCACAAAGAACGGTACTGTGCGTCTCGCATCCATCGGATTCCCGCAACCTTAATCAGTTCATCGGTCCACCTTGTAGGAGGCCTTCCAACGCTGCGTCTTCCGGTACGCGGTCGCCACTCTAGAACTTTTCGGCCCCAACGGCCATCTGTTCTGCGAGCAATGTGCCCTGCTCATTGCCAGTTAAGTTTGGCGATCACCTCCATTTAAATATATATATAAGCCACGACACTTAAAACTACACGACTATCTGTCGGCACGACAAAGTGGAACCGCGGCCTTAGAGGTTGAATTTTGGAAAATCCTCTCTCAGTGCTCGCCTACGCCATAAAAGGAAACCTTGTGCAAAATTTCACGCTCCTAGTCCCAGTAGTTTCGGCTGTGCGTTGATACGTCAGTCAGTCAGTTTCTCCTTTTATATCACATTTTATATGTACTTATAGATTAAAATCGACCTTGGTAGCACGTTTGGCGTAGTGGTTGAGCGATTAGTTACAATGATATGAGTCGCGGGTGCGATTCCCGCACGGATCAAATGTATTTATGGGCTAGAGATAGTTGTTCCGGATCTGGGTGTCTTGTGTCAATGTATGTGAGTTTCTAAGTAAAAAAAGACACAGAAGTAAAGGTAGACCTACACTGCGCACACGTATGCCACACACGCCGATTTGAGCGCGTCGGTCTCCATACATTTTATATGGAAACTAGACTTGTAGAGCTACACTAGATCCACGCCACGCGACGTCGTTCTACGTACAAATCAGTCGTGTTACACGTGTGCGTCGGTCTCATGTAGTTCTAGCTTTAAGGTAGAACTACACTGCGCACACGTGTGCCACACACGCCGATCTGGGCGCGTCAGTCTCCATACATTTTATATGGCAACTAGACTTGTAGAGCTACACTAGATCCACGCCACGCGACGTCGTTCTACGTACAAATCAGGCGTGTTACACGTGGGCGTCGGTCTCATGTAGTTCTAGCTTTAAGGTAGAACTACACTGCGCACACGTGTGCCACACACGCCGATCTGGGCGCGTCAGTCTCCATACATTTTATATGGCAACTAGACTTGTAGAGCTACACTAGATCCACGCCACGTGACGTCGTTCTACGTACAAATCAGGCGTGTTACACGTGGGTGTCGGTCTAATATAGTTCTAGCTTTAAGGTAGAACTACACTGCGCACACGTGTGCCACACACGCCGATCTGGGCGCGTCAGTCTCCATACATTTTATATGGCAACTAGACTTGTAGAGCTACACTAGATCCACGCCACGCGACGTCGTTCTACGTACAAATCAGGCGTGTTACACGTGGGCGTCGGTCTCATGTAGTTCTAGCTTTAAGGTAGAACTACACTGCGCACACGTATGCCACACACGCCGATCTGGGCGCGTCAGTCTCCATACATTTTATATGGCAACTAGACTTGTAGAGCTACACTAGATCCACGCCACGTGACGTCGTTCTACGTACAAATCAGGCGTGTTACACGTGTGCGTCGGTCTAATGTCGTTCTAGCTTAATTGCTCGTGGTAGGGCCTCAGTAAATTAATAAATGATATTTATTTTGCAAATAGGTTTTATAAAACACTTTTACGTGTAATTTTTTCTTCAGTTTAAACTAGATGAGGCCGGTGTTTTGTAGCTGACCTACCCAAAGTAACACCAAAAACTCAGAGGTCAAAGTCTGGTCATATCATATGAGAACTATGCAGATTAGTATCTGAGATGGTTTTTTTTTTTGTTAACATTTTTGTCTTGGATACTGAGTCTTTTAAGCCATGTCTTTTACCTTTAGAATATGGATGTACATATTATTATTCTAATGTTTTTATAATATTCGGCAGCAAATTATCAAGTCAACCCTCTCGGTAAACATCACTGAGGTAATCAACACTACAATAAAATTCTCAGCTCTATTTTACTGACACCACTCCTGCTTCAATTATTACACATAATATTGTCCAGTTTCATAGACATTTGAGATACAAAAAACTACAAAAATTTTACATCACAATATTCCACACAATATCCACTAGGAATCCATTTGCAAATGTTTAAAGAACGAGATAGTCTTTCGAGGAAAGAACCGCACAGTATGTTATATGGATCTACTGTCTTTTTGACCTCTGTACCTAACACTTAGCTATTATTCTATTTCAATAACTTTGTTGTTTATAATGAAAAACAACATTCGAGTTCTTATAGCTATTCCTTTTGAAATGTGCATAATATAAAGATATAATTGTTTTGAAAACATTCCCACTTACAATGTAGTTACAATATAATCCTTCACAGCTCTCGATTATATCTTGCATTAATAAATCTCTAAATAGTAGAAAACTTGCTGCTGCAACTGCTGTTTCACGAGTCTGCACTGCTTCTGGCTCAGCAGTACAGACTTGGGAAACAGTACATTGCTATTTGGTCACAATTTCAAGTGTTTTTTTTTTACACAGAACCCTAACTATTCTTCTCAAACAGAAGCAGTCTAAGTTACTCCTTATAATATCAGCGATTTACCAGTTAAAGTCCTATCAAAATCGCTCCAGTTTTGTCGGAGATTAGCTAGAACTAATAGACAGATGGACAAAACTTAAATATTGCATTTTTGCTATAGGTGATGTGTTCCTTCAGCTACCCTTTGCATTCCAGCGATGCTGTACCAATGCAATCCCAGACACGTCAATTTCAAAATATTAGATATTATTAAGTAAAAAAAAAGTAACATTTAATTTTTTAGACTTAGGAAAATAGTGTACTTAAACTGACTTTGATTACACTCCATGCTACTTCTCATACAGGACTCGTCCAATACAAAATAGAAATTCCAAATATACCTAACAGTAAGGTAAAAAGTTGTTAAGGAAGTTAGTGATAGTATGACGGTTGACAGGATAGAATGGAAGAAAAAACGTATTGCGCCGACCCCAAATAAGATGGGACAAGGGCAGGAAGATGATGAGTAAGGTAAAAAATTGGTAACAAAATTATTTTCCATAGACCAGTACAAATTCTACAGAAGTCATGTTAAATCATTTGTAAATGAGTTTGTGCTGCATCTAATAATAAAATAAAACAGAGCGGAGTGTTGTCTGAAACAAATTTTCTTATAAGAAAAAATCAATCTCATATTTGTGGGATCCCCCACTTGTGAGATTCAAACTCTAAATTATTTTATTTCACTTAGCTCTACAAGGGCACTTCTAAAACATCACAAGCTAGTGCACAGTTTCAATTGGTTGTTTCCTATGGAGAAGAACCAATAAGAAACTCCATGGCTACTCTTGGATTGGATTCCCTATCCACATTTCTGAATTTGTTTTGGTGTCTACTCAATGTAAGTTAAAAACTAAGTTAGAGATTGTGTTTAGAACACAGATATATACATATTGAAATGTTTTTATATTAATATTATTGTTTAAAGAATCAGTGTTAATCCACAGCACTAAAAATCGGATAAATTCTTCTCAATATTTACATAACCTAAAATATATTTTTATTTCATTTTCCATTTCAAATAGATTATTTAAAAAAAAATAAAAGGTGCCATGCTAATGACTGAGTAAATTTAACATTATAGTCACCAACAGTAGGAGAATAAACTGTATTATAATTATATTGTTAATGAAAATTATGCCTAATTAGTGTATAACTATCTCAACAAATAATTAACATAAATTAATTCAAGTTCGTTCACGTAATAAACCAAAATCCGTCACATTCCATATCATAAAATGTTTTAATTCTCACAAATTCCTATCAACATAAAAAAATCCTTCACGGTTCTATGAAAGCGCACATTTTTCAGCTATTTAACCTTCTACCGGCGTTCGAATCGTAGCGGCAACAGCAACAATTAAGTTTTAATAACTACGGGCAGGCCGCTAGTTACACACTTTCCAAATTTACTCTCCGAGACTTAGCAATTAGATGTACCATATTTATACATTTTTTTTACGTAAACCGCTATTCCAACAGCACGTACAACCCAGAATTAAGTCTCAAAGAATCATAATAAGCTACACGACACCGCGAAAAACCTCCGAACACCCAAATAAAGACAACAAAATATACCATGTCCATCTTCAGTTACACTGACCTGTATGTCGTTATTGAAGGATCAGCGGCCCGCAAAAAGGCTTCCATCAAACATCAAACACTGTACAGAACTTGAAAGTTAACAATAAATGTTTATTTCACACAATAATCATTCAGTTTTTGCGATTTTTTTTTATTGTGACACTCGCGGGTTACAGCCGACAGCACAACGCGTTCGCGAGTTTTGAGTGTTGCCACACAATGCGATTTTTTTAACTACTATTCTTATAATTAAGTCCACTTGAAAAAGATGATAATAGAATAAAAGAAAAAAATACATGGAATTTTCTGGCCGAACCTTAGGACTTGTGCACATCAAAAGTAAATTTTCAACCAGGTCATTTCGTCTGCTGTGCCTTCTCATTAACAGAATTTACTCTATAGGTGCAGTGTACCGAGGGAGCAGTGGTGGCCGAGTGAGCAGTGGTGGCCGGGAGAGCAGTGGTGGCCGAGTGGTAACGGCCCCGACTTACGAGTTGTAGCGTTGGTCGCGGGTTCGAACCCAGCCAGGCGCATTACTTTGTGTAATTTATCTCATCATCACTGCTCTCAAAACGGTGAAGGAAAACATCGTGAGGAAACCGGCATGTCCTAGAACCAAAAATTCGAAGACATGTGACATTCACCAATCCGCACTGGGCCCGCGTGGTGAATTACGGCCCATTCCCTCTCCTAGAGAAGAGGCCTGAGTCCCAACAGTGGGAACATTAAAAGGCTGATTATGCTTATGCTACTCTATAGGTAACTTGATATGTCATTATTTTTTATATACATACAAATAACGACCGCTAGCTGAATTGACTACACCGGTTTAATTGGCAAAGAGAAAATCTCGACGATGATGTACAGTTTGTACTAAGCAGAAAATGTGTGAACGTGAGGTATTCATATTTGCTCTTTGGGAATTCATTAGCGTTTATTTTTTTGCTTGAACTATTTCTGGCATTAAGCAGAAATGTTTCATGACGACTCTAAAAACTCCGCAAAAAGTCGCGTTTCACTTTATATAATACTTAAATATTCAACAGTTTTCAAGAAATAGGAAAGTATTTGCGAGACTAGAATTAATGATAAGGTAAACAATTAATTAAACTCCACGACTTACATACATTAAATATATCATCAATAATGATTAGGTAAAGTAAAATATTTTAAAACATTTAGATTAAAATACTATAAATACTTTGAGTTTTTTTTTTGTTTTTTGTGCTGTTATCGCCAGTAATGGCGAAATATGAAACTATTTTTTTTCGATAATGAGCTGGAATGCGCAAACTATTTTTTATCTATGTTCTGACAACTCGACAACAACGCGTGTTTTGTTTCAATTTCCGAACGAAATTGATAACGTCAGTGAACGTCACTGTCTAAACACAATCGATAATTTTACTCATGATTGGATTAAAATAGGTTTATCAATTAAATAAATGAAAATATAGTAATTAGTTAAGTTTATAGTTAAAATAGCACAATGATTAAGGCAATATTGGTGTTCAATAATCATGGGAAGCCGAGATTGTCAAAGTTCTACCAATACTTTGTGAGTGAAAGTTTTTTTTTTCTACGTTGTGTACCAAGGAATGTGTGTTTTAAACGCCTATAGTTTTGGCGACAGCATTTCGTTACAAATGGAACAGGTTTTTGTACTATTAGCTTTACAAATACATAAAGTAATGTAATATGCCAAATCATTTTTCTTATCTTTTTCCGTTTAATCGTACGAGTTAGCAAATATTTGTGCGATATATTTTTTTCGTTTGACCGATAAATAATTAAAAAAACCTCGTGTGACGCTTTACTGAAAATTAAACCCAACAATGATTCTGTAGTAAGCCAAAGTTCCGGGACACCAAAATTTTTCAGAGTACAATTTTGTTCTGAGAAAGATATTCAGGGCCTGTGATCCACATGGCTTGAACTTATTGGTCTTATTTCTGCATAGAGGTTTTTATATAAAAAGAAAAAAACGTTTATTCGTAAACTCATTCATCGTTCATTTGTATATGAAGTATTTTCCACACAAAGTCCATACGCCCCTAAGACGACCCACAGGCCCTAAAATTATTTATTATATACTTTATTTATTGTACTTAGAACAAGCAACACGAAAATAAATCTTATATATAAAACAAATACAATTGGAAGCCTTCTCGCATTCCATGATGTCTTTCAGGCAACCTGGAATGGACAGTAATTGATTTTTATCAAAAACAAAATTATTTCTAATCTGTGTCACAACATGCTGTTTGATAAGGACCAGACAGTAGATAGCACATTGTGTTCAAAGAGATATCCACATGAGTGATGAGCAAAGTTCGGAATTAGGTATTTATTCATGTACTTGCATCAAAATATTGATATTAATATGTATCTTTCTGGGATTTCTAATGAAAAATCCCATGTGGCCAACAATATTACTAATAAATAATGATAAAAACCTCAGAGATAGATAAGACAAATAAAACAAAGATAAAATTAAACATACAATTTTTATTAGTATTTTTCATATTTTATTTACTTACTAGCTTTCACCCGCGGCTTCGCTCCCGTCAACGGACTACTATATACTACTCTACCCTACTATACCCTACTCTACCCTACTCAACACTACTCTACCTTACTCTACCCTACTCTACCTACTCTACCCTACTCTACGGGATAAAAAGTATCTTATGTCCGTCTCCTGGCTCTAAGCTACCTCCCTACCAATTTTCACCCAAATCTGTTCTGCCGTTCTTGAGTTATAAGTGGTGTAACTAATACGACTTTTTTTTTATATATATAGATTTAGCAGCTTCATTTTCTAGACTATACTACTTATTTACTTTAATAGCCCATAGTGGTTAATCACGCTAATATTGTAAACACAGAAGTTTGTATTTATGTTTGTCATTCCTTCACACTTACACGAATGAACGGATTTGTATGAAGTTACATGCATAGACCATTTTCCCTTGGCAATGACAATTTATTTATTCTACAAGTCATTTAAGCTAATATTAACATTTCACACAAACTGCTGAACAAGCAACAGTATGTAAGCTAACATACTTAAAACAGTAGCAATATGGATGTCACAGCCGTATCGTATAACACGCTGTTTTATAATTTGTAGCGCCGTATTATAATGTCACTGTTATAAAATACGGCTGTCTTAAGGTGGGTCTATAGCGCGGAGCACGAGCGGAGTACGAGCCGAGCTTAATTTCGTGTAGTGTGGATCAATTCTAGAAGGTCCAAGCACGAACGACACTATACGAATCAGAGGTCGGCTCGTGCTCCGCTAGTGCTCGGTTACATTAGCGTAGATCCACCTTAAGGTAGCCGCATTGTTCAGACATTGACCTTTATGTTCAGCCGGATTGTATTGTCGGTGTAGGCAGACTATAAATTGTGAAGAACCGTTCTAAAGAAAGCTTGGGTAGGGTCGACGGAGGCTCTCTGCAGGGGCCTCCTACGTGTTAAGTAATCAAACAGAAATAGGTAGCGCTGGCGACCACGAGACTAATGAGGCAGTTACTACACAGATATCGACACGATTTTCTTTCTTGTTTCAGAATGAAGACATGCAACAACAGATTATAAAGGAAACATTTCAACTGGTGTCCAAACGGGATGATAATGTGTGCAATTTTCTTGAGGGAGGAAGGTATGAGGAGTGTAATTTATCTTATGATTGATGAGCGGACAAAGACCCCTCGCCCACGGCGACTTTTTGTGCGCGCGACAGCATCGCTACTAACGCGCTTTAGTCGCATTTGCAAGCGCTATAGAAAAGATGCCAACACGCTACATCATCGCGAATGTACAATGCGTTCCAAATAAGAATAGGATCGATTGCCATGTTGTGACGTCACGTCATACTGTCAAATCAAAGAATTATTATGGTGAGCAATCAAAGAAATTTTAAAAATTTGATTTATTTACGAACTTTGAACGAAAAAAGTTTAATCAGAATCCAGCTCTTCAATTTTGCTTATCTTTGAGTTCTTCAAATTTGCCAAATTTCTTGCGATTTAACAGTTTGACGTGACGTCACAACATGGCAATCGATCCTATTCTTATTTGGAACGCATTGTTTCGATGCGAACGCGCGACAGCATCGCTACACAGTCGCCGTGGGCGAAGGCCCTAAGGCCCGCGACTTCGTTTGAAAGAATATTTTCATAAAAATTTTAACACCCCGTAAACCGTATTTTGAGGGTAGTTTTGAATAAGTAATAATGACAGTCTTTATTTTTCTTTTTGTATAAAATTTGTGCAATATTTCAAAATTATTAACTCAAGAAATAAAATCCATCATGCGATCTTTAAACCACCCTATTTTTTCTACTGGGTAGTTTTAAAAACAAATAATTACCGTGTTTAAAGTTACCGTTGGTGCTAACTTTCAAATATCCTATTGAAATTTCCCCCTACGTCACAAAAGGAAGCCTTGTGCAAAATTCACTTTCGTAGACCCAGTATTTTCGGCTGTGCGTTGATGTCTGTCAGTCAGTTTCTCAACCCCTTGAGCGCCGATTGTATATACGTCTGTACAACTTGAATGACCTTGAAAAAATAATTGTCGTTTTGTACACACGTTTGTACGAATTTTTTTTAGCCGAAAATTTTGGTTTTTATATATTTTTTTTTCCTAGAATAATCCCGAAAAAGCTTTTTTTTGTATATTTTTTGGTGATTTACGTAAAAACGCGCAATTATGTAATAATAATACCCCGGTGCGCCCGAGGGATTAAAATATATAAGGACTGTTTATTACTATACTCTCTCACTGTTGTCTAAAGGCCTTCCTAAAGTCTTGGAAGGACTTTCGGGTCCTATTTGGTAACTTTGAACTATTTACATTTCAGCCTAATAGGTGGTTCAGATTACAAGTTGATCTACAGACACTATGCGACGTTATATTTCGTATTCTGTGTTGATTCTTCGGAGAGCGAGCTTGGAATACTGGATCTAATCCAGGTGAGAATACAGATATTATTGACCAGGTACAGGCCTCCCCCAACCTTTTCCACCTTTTCCTGTCCTTGGCCTGGGCTATCCAGTCTCTCCCCACCGTTTCCTCGATGTAGTCTGCCCATTGCTGCTTTGGTCTGCCGGCTTTTCTTTTGCCAAAGGTTGGGGAGGCCTATACCCATAACCTAGATGAAGCAGATTCATATACTAACACTAGATTTTAAGGTAATATATAAGAAAAAGAAAAAAAATACTAACAATAAATGGCTATATTATTTATTGATCAGGTATCATTCATAGATCACTTAACTAAAGAATTACTTTACGACAGCACTTGAAAAAAGTTTATTAAAAAAAATGTCATGTAATAATATTCCACAGCTTCCACACAGCGCCATCTAGTCAGTCAACTTGTACAATGATTACTAGACAATTGATAAACATACTTATATATTTCTAAGGAGTATAGTTTTTATTTAACTTTTCAAAATTCATAAATGCATAAGAATTATCATTTTACAATTAAATGAAATGTCAAACGTCAATAAATAATAAACAAAACAACACAATTCAACAAAATTGCTTAATTTTTATATTTAAAGAAGATAATAATGTATCATTTTGATTTTAAAAACAAACTTGACGTTTACCTTGTCTCTTCACCAGGTATTTGTAGAAACTCTAGACAAATGTTTCGAGAACGTCTGCGAGCTGGATCTGATCTTCCACGCAGACGCAGCACACCAGGTCCTGGATGAACTGGTCATGGGCGGTATGGTACTGCAGACCAACATGGGAGATATTCTCTGCAGGCTACAGGAACAGAATAAAATGCAGAAGGCAGAGGTTAGTGTTAGGGTTTATAGGGATTATAAGCAGTATCAATAGTTTGGTAAAGTGAGTAAATATTTGGTAATGGTAAATAAATAGTTGGTAAAGGTAAATAAATATTTGGTAACGGTAAATTAATTCATGGTAAATTTAAATAAATAGTTGATAAAGGTAATTAAATTTTTGGTACAGGTAAATAAATAGTCTGTTAGCTTAAATAATTAGTTTGTAAATGGTAAATAAATAAATAATTATAATAATCGTTTGATTTATGTAATAGTTGTTATGCGTACTTTCTAAGACCGATATCGTTCAAGGAGTGCAAAAACAAAAATAGCTGACATCGCGATTTTTTTAAAATTAGTATATTTCTAATTTCACAACGCGTTGTGGCCGTTTCTCAAACCCGGGCGATTCATCGCAATTTGCGGTTGCAAAGCTATCCGATGTGGTTCACGCGAATTCAACGCGATGCAAGAGTTCATGCGAAAATATCAAAGATTTATGATTGGGTGACCTTTCATTATATACTAAGACTCCTTCTGTGCCTCGGAAAGCTTTAAACCTTTCGAATACCGTAATTCAAGACACAATAGAAAGACAATGAGAGAGCGAACGTCGGCGATCGCTTGAGGTTTAATGAATTAAACCGTTGCAGGTCCCGGCTGTCATATGTAGATTTTTGACATTCCTTACTGGTAGTCAGAACTTCAGAAGCCAGGAAAACAGACACCAGTCTTGCCAAGAGGGGCAAAAAAATCGTGGGCATCTGGTTTGTGTGGAAGCAGACCCCATCAAAGTTCGGAAAAGATTGGGCAGTATTTTTTTTTGCAATTTTCACACAATGCCATCTAGTCCCAAACTAAGCAGAGCTTGTGCTATGAGTACTAGACAACTGATAAATATACTTATACAACATTATTTTTAGTATACGCGAAACCTGAATATAGTTTGTTCAGAATCAGTAACTGAATCGATTCCAATCATATTTACACCATGTTATATTTTTTCCCAAAAATATTTAAAAAAGGTCACAAGTTGGACACCACTGACACTGAGTACAACACAGGTCCGGCAGGTTATAGCGGACATTAGACACTAGCGCACAGCTGCGGGCGTAAAACAACCCTTCAGTCGCCCGGGTGGCCCGGTGATCGTGTATTTGTGCGGCCAACCAGGTAACATAACAAGCTAATAAATTCGTGATTTTTCATGATACAGTTATGAAATTTTGTACACAGATTCTTAACATAAAAATACTAGACACGTATTTCGGGTTTCGCATATACTAAAAGTAATGTTTAAGTATTTTTCTAAATACATACATACTATAGATAAATTACACCCAGACACAGAAAAAATGATCGTGCTCAGCACACAAACATTTTGTCATGGGTGGGAATCGAATCTACATAGCTTAGCTCTTAGTTTCGGCATAGCAGTCAGGGTCACTAACCAATAAACCAACAGGCCAGCCCATCCAGACCATTTACAATTTACACGTCGTGGGTTCAAACCCATGCAAGCTTTGTGCAGTGGCGGATTAACTACGTAGCATGAGTAGCAAATGCTACGGGCCCTGCGCATTCGGGGGCCCCACACGTTCAAGGATTCCGCAATTTAACGTAAAGAAAAACTGATCAAAGTGCATAAACTACATGAAATCTAAATACAGCTGATTTCTTTGGATGTGGTAGTAATTGAATTTACTTTAGACTTTTCTCCAAGTAAGTTTACAGAATCATCATCATCATCCTCGCGCAACGTTTTTTCTTCCATTCTGCCCTGTCACTCGTCATGCTATCACTAACTTCCTTTTCTTTCATATCACTCTCTACACAATCCATCCATCTTTTCTTTGGTCTCCCTCTCCCTCTCCATCCATCCACATGTAAACTCATAACTTTTTTAGTAACATGCGTTTTATCCCTTCTCTTCACATGACCATACCAAAACAAACGATTCCCTTTCAACTTTTCAGTCACTGGCGCCACTTTCAAACTTCCCCTAATGTATTCATTTCTCACTTTATCCATTCTCGTCACATCACACACACAGAATAGAAGGTCTAGATTAATTAGTATCGATTAAAGATAATAAAACTTGATGAAATGTATGTGTTACGGTAAATGAGGAAAATAAAGTCTTTGCTTAATCATTTTGTACAAAATATTTTATTTAATCTGTCTTAATAAAAAGGCGTACGGCGCTGCGCCACCGGTACATGGTTGACATCCCACCTATACGCACAAAACGTTTCAGGGACACATTCATTTTGCGTACAGCTAAGTAGTGGAATTCCTTGCCGGAATCTGTGTTTCCTGATGGTTATAACCCGGGAATCCTTAAGTCAAGAGTGAATAGGTTACTTCTAGGTAAGCGCGTTCCATCGTAGACCGCATCGTCGCTTTCCATCAGGTGAGATAGCGGGCAAGCGCGAACCTATCAGCAATAATTAAAAAAAAAGGAAGTCTACGCAGGCCCCTTGGTCGAATCTGCTACAAGCCTCTCGGTCTAGCTTAATCCACCACTGGACTTTAAGTAATTTATTTTATCACTACTGCTCTCAAAACGGTGAAGGAAAACATCGTGAGGAAACCGGCATGTCCTAGAACCCAAAATTCGAAGACATGTGACATCCACTAACCTGTACTGGGCTTACGTGGTGGATAACAGCCTATTCCTTCTACTAGAAATGAGGCCAGAGGCCCAGCAGAGGGAACATTATAAGGTTGATTGTGTTTATTTATTATTGCTGACGACCTTGAGTTTGCCAATATTTCGTCAGTAGTATAATTCCCATGTAATCAGGTTATTATCATAGAAATCCTACATTAATCATCATCTTCCTGTCCTTGTCCCATCTTATTTGGGGTCGGCGCAACACGTTTTTTTCTTCCATTCTATCCTGTCAACCGTCATGCTATCACTAACTTCCTTTTCTTTCATATCACTGTTCACACAATCCATCCAAGAAATCCTACATTAATGATATGGCCAAACGTGGATTGACATATTATCATCAAACGTTAAGTTTTCGTTGGTTATATCATGAAATATAACAAATAATAACATTCAACAACTATCACATAACGCCGTCTAGTCCTAAGCTAAACAGAGCTTGTGCTATGCGATTATATATTTCTAAATACATACATATTATAGATAAATTACACCCAGATACAGAACAAATAATTGTGCTTATCACACAAACAATCGAACCCACGACCTCCGGCGTAGCAGTCAGGGCCACTAACCACTAGACCAACAGGCCAGTCAAATTTCATGAAATGGAAACATTTTATGAAATGGCCGGTCACATCATGAAGTGATCAATTCTAAATATAAACAATTATTATTGTTATTGTTTTTATTAAATGTATTTTTTTAGTTTGTAATTTTCTACTGTACAACGCTTTGGACATCCTCTGTAACGTTGTACAAGTGTTTGTAAATAAATAAATATTATTATTTATCTGTTTTTTATCTGTCACAGGCTGGTATATCAGCAGCTCCGGCGCGCGCGGTTTCTGCAGTGAAGAGTATGAACTTGCCTCAGCAGCTGCGTGACATGAAGCTGCCCGACCTTCCGCAGGCTATCAAGGTGAGGGTGTGATGATGATCTGTGGTTTGTGGTGCTAGAAATAAAATATGGTATGGTTCTCAAAAAACTGATGGCTGGTGTGCTACCAAATGTACTTATATGGGTCGTTCTTTTTTTTTAATCCACAATTTGCTGCGTACTCAGGAATTGTTACGAAGTGGTATTTTACCACTCTGTCACGTTTACTCCACAGTAATAAATTGTTACAGAGGGTATTTTTACCATAAAAAAACATTTTTTTTTAACCATAAAACCTTTCTTTAAAACTAGAGAATATGAAAATAATTTTATGTCAGAATAACGCTACAGTAAAATGAATACAAACATACAGTGTATAATGTTTTGATAGCGTAATAATAGGAACATAATAAATGTAAAATCAATAAGTTATGATGTAAAATGTAATCAACGTTGGGGCACAATTCCATTATCAGTAAAAAAGAAGAATCCTACATTAAAAATAATATAATTTCAATAAGCCTATAGTGGTTTTCTCTCAGGAAAGCGTGTTCATCTTGGATGTGTGTCTAGTTTCATGTACAGGTTTTTTTGTCCCATTCCATGTCGGTCTATATATCAGCAAAATTTACAAAACCTTGAAACAAATTTTAATGCGGTTTTCATTTAAAAAAAAGAGTTATAAACGGTAGAATTTGTGTATATAATTTGCAACCGAGTGAAGTCGGAGCGGATCACTACACACAGAAATTATGTGAACGTGTTTTTTATTATTGATAGGCTCGCATTTGACCACTGTCTCATCTGCTGGTAAATGATGATGTGGTCGGCGATGGAGCAAGCTTGCCTAGATGTAACCTATTCACTCTTGACACACACATCCAAGACTACTGGGCCTTTCTGAGATGAGAACAACTTATACCTGTTAAAATGCCTGATTTTATTATGAGTCTGTTTATAACGTAATTTTTTTTTTCTATCGTCAATCGTTCAGTACAAGAAAAGTGTGACAGAGTTGTATTTCTACCACTCTGTCACGTCAAAGTTTAAATTATGATTCAAAAAGCCCTTGATTATTATCTACCTTGATGTACCTAAAAGTAAATATATTTGCATTATTTATCGAAAAGACAGCGAATGTTGATAGTAAAGACTAATAACTTATTTTTTATTTTTTGTTTGAATTATCTGTTATTTTTTATTGTGCAAACCTACCACAATGTTGTCTTTTTAACCC
Source organism: Mythimna vitellina (assembly GCA_949316375.1). Taxonomy (NCBI): domain Eukaryota; kingdom Metazoa; phylum Arthropoda; class Insecta; order Lepidoptera; family Noctuidae; genus Mythimna; species Mythimna vitellina. The sequence continues at coordinate 3,421,931 of OX438711.1, read as the reverse complement.
AAAGGTTGACTGGTAGATAATGCCTTGTTGCATTAAGTCCGCCTATGTACCACTACTGTACATGAAGTTTAAATAAATAAATAAAAGAAGAACGCCCCATTTATCTTTACTTGGTGTGTACATGATTCAGTATTTAACATAAATAGAACTACGAGTACCTCAAAGATAACTTCACACCAAACTAATCTGACCTTTTTTAAATGATTTTGACAGATTTTGCATATCCATAAACTGAAAGAGACCCTAAATATAAATTTTTCTTATAATTTGAATTATTTTGGTTAATAATACATAATAAAATACTTGTAACCATAATTTGCAGGTATTTTTCTTTGTTTTGTTTATTTTTTGTTCAAAACCGCGTTCCAGGAATTTCCAGTGTCGCTGTATCAATAGGTAGAACTTAGCCAAAATTTGTGACAAACGAAAATGTGCACATTTTTCATGTGAGCCTTTTGATTGAGCGGATAAGTGACAGCAAATTCAAGCTAGAACACTCAAAATGCGACCAAAACGACATATTACATTTACTAACATACAACATTGCATAATTTATTGGGACGCTTTTTTTACTACAATCATTTGTCTCTGAAAAAATTGGAAAATAATATCCTATTTACACTGATTTTTTTAAGTTTATAAATTTTCTTTAAAACTGAATATTACAATTTCAAAAAATGGCTTTAAATAGAGTAATAATATTTTTCTGTTATTTTTTATTTTGCATAACAGACACACAGGACTAAATACACCTCTGTCACACTTTTTTTTTCTACTGTTTTTTTTTTGTACTGATAAATTGTCGGTAAAAAAGAGCTTTCCATATACACAACATTCAAAATTAACCAGTATCGTTAAATCAATAATAAAATTTTAAAACAATTTAATTCTTTGTTTTTCTTTGTATGAAACTTTGGAGTTCACGTATATAGACAAGCTTCTGTTAATGGCGTCAAAAATTATGCCAAGGGAACATACCTAAACGTAGCTGTTTAAGCGTAAAGGAGATAATAATCTTTTACTGACTAAAATGAAAGAAATAAAGAAAAAAAAAACACGCGAAATGACGCAATCTAGAAAAAAAACTACATCTAGTAGTAGTTCCTTTAGTTGTTTTTTACGTTCCAGGACCATGAGTATATCCTTATCAGAAATGATCCTCAACAACTCGGGTTCGGTCCTCAAAGCACGGGTGGACGGCGAGCTACTCATTTCCTAGAACGAGCTGCGGAATTGTTCTAATTAGTCACTGCTGCCCTAGAATGCAAGGGGCAATACGGTTGGATTTTAGTCAGTATAAGTCTGATAATTCCCCTCGTTCCACCTAAAGCCGTTATTAAATGATTTTCTACCTCATAAAAAGATTGCTTATTTAATTTCAGGAAAAGCGGTGTTACGCTTTTCCTGAAATTAAATAAAAACCACTGGTTTAATGGCCTTACGATTGAAACTTCAATATAGTTACACAAATGTTCTTATTAAACCAACTTTGAATTCTTTGCTGTTAGCGGGGAACAGAAATTCGAAAGAAAATTTAACTAATAAAAAACCTTTTACAAAAAAAGAATAACCGACTTCACTAAAAAAATACTAAAAGGATCAATTTTTTTTCAAATCCATCATCAGATCCCAACTTGGTGACTATGGGACCATTTGGGAAGTATACCCTTTCCAACAAACAAATAATTTTTCAAATCGGTTGGCAAGCAACGAAGTTATGCGCGAACAAACATAAAAAAAAATACAAACATCCAAACTGACAACCTCCTCCTTTTTTAGAAGTTGGTTAAAAAACTTTAATGGTGACTGAAGCTTCTAAAAACGGGTTTCGTCAGGGTAAAAGTAGCGATGGCAAAAAAAAAAATCCCCTGCAAAGTTCTTTTTAAAATTGGCCTAAAATTGCAAATCTTTCCTCTTTATAATATTAGCATACTTAAAAAAATCTTATAGGCCTGTGCAAAAGATAAATAACACAAAATTCCCTACCGCGTTTGTCAGTCAACGATTAATTCGAAAAGTACTGAACGGATTTTCATGTGGTTTTCACCAATAGGCAGAGTGATTCATGAGGAAAGTTTAGTTGTATAATACGTGCATATTATAGTAGAAAAAACCTGAGATTTTCAAAGATCCGTAACACTCGTGCGAATTTGGGTCGAGTCGCTAATATATAAATGTGGGATTTGCGAATTGAGAAATAAAACAGAGCCCTTTTATCAACGTCTTATGTTCCTTTTGTAGCACACGTTCATCGTACTAATGCTGTGATTTAGAGATGAACGGAATTGAACAACTAGATTCTGATTAAACTTTTCGTTCATGATTCGTAAATAGGACTGGAACAATTTGCCTGCTGCTGTCTTCCCGTCCGATTATAATTTAGGTGTCTTCAAGGCTAGAGTGAATAGGCTCTTAATAAACTAGTACGCCTCACCATCAACGATTACATCACTGCTTACCATCAGGTGGGATCACAGTTAAGCACTAGTTTATATCAATAAAAAAATATATCGTACCCTTATTGCAAAAGCCAACTATCTGCAATTTTTACCCAAATTAAAGTTAAATCCATTCATCCATTCGTCTCATCAAGATGAATCTACAGATGAAACCGGTTATTAGCTACGACACTTATTTACAAAGATAACTTCGGCAAAAAGTAAATAACCTACTTAAATTTTTTTTTTAAAGTCAATATGTTGTTATTTATTACTAATTTGACATCAATTTATAAATTAATAAATATTAACAACGTAATAGGCGTATATACAAACTAAAAATAATAATATTTACAAACGGGTTGAAAAAGAAATTATTGGGCATCAAAAAATTCATCCACATCGATATCAATAGGAAAAGTGTCCAGAACGCTGGCAGCATTGCCACGTTGGATAGCAATGCAATCACCTACAAATTTGAATATAATAGTAATAATATAATACAGTGATATGAAAGAAAAGGAAGTTAGTGATAGTATGACTTTTGACAGGATAGAATGGAAGAAAAAAACGTGTTGCGCCGACCCCAAATAAGATGGGACAAGGGCAGGAAGATGATGATGATGAGTAATAATATAATAATACAAAAATGGTCGTGCATTTAGTTGGTTTTTGCAATAAGGGCACGATATCTTGTTTTGCAAACCCTACTCAACTGATTCGATTTGACAGCTATGTGACGTCACAACATGGCGCTTAGTCAATCCTATTCTTATTTGAATCGCGTACATACGTACATATTCACGCGGGCAAAGCCGCTAGCAGAAGTTAATGTTAATATTTAATGAAAAATTTGAATTTAAATACACTTTATAACCTAAAATGTTATCCTGTGTACCTCACTCAACAGCACCAGCCCAACTGATTAGAATATATAAAGAACAAATTAACGGAGTAGATAAAGTTGAGAACATTGTTTGCTTTAGAATTAAGATACGCCGACTTAAATTTATTAGTATGTAAATAATTGTAATTGTTGTCTGTTAGATAGTGCTGTATTTATTACAGTTCAATTAAACTAGTGATGTAAGGGTCTATTTACAATAACATAAGCATAATAGAGCCTTATAATGTTCCCACTTTTGTTAATCATTGGGCACGCCATAATTATGGCGGTAAGTCCCCTCTTTGAGGAGTGGCTGGAAAGACCACATGGCGTCCTTACCTTCCGCATGACGCAGGTACATAGTAAACGCCCGGGTGTTACCACGGAGCCACCCGGAGGACACGGTGGAGCATACGGTAGAGGTGTGCCTCGCTTGGGCAGAGTACCGCCGTGTCCTCGTGCATGCGATCGGCGGCAATGACCACTCGCGCCTGGCCCTGGTACAGGCCATGGTCCAGAGCGAGGAGGAATGACAGGTGCTTGCCTGCGCGTGCCAAGCAGTAATGCTAGCAAAAGAGGCGGCCGCACGCGCTAGGGAACGGCCCTCACGTCCCTGCCGCAGAGACCCCGATCCCGATTTCCAGCCACCGTAGGCGTAGGCTTAGGGACGGTGAGCAATGGGTAGCACGCCATCCGGTGGTCCGGTAACCGTCCGGACCGAACTCAAGTCGTCGACGGCGCCTCAAAGGGATGTCAGCAAATCGTAGGGGCTCAGCAGGGTCGAAGCTATGGGTTAAGTGAAAGTGAACCCCGGTGCCCTGGAACGCAAGGCTAAGAAGGAACATAGTAGTAGGTTTTAGTTAGTAAAAGTCTGACACGCCCTCGCGCTCCACCCAAGAGTGAGAGAAGTTATTGAATGATTTTCCAACATAAAAAAACTACTGGGACTCATGCCTCCTCTCTAGGAGAGGGAATGGGCCTTAATCCACCACGCAGGCCCAGTGCGGATGGGTGGATGTCACATGTCTTCGAATTTTTTTCTAGTACATGCCGGTTTCCACCATTTTGATGGACGGATTTTCTATTAATTTATTTGGGATTATTTTTGATAATATCTAAAGGTTGTCTGGTAGATATAGCGATATCTGTAGTAATCCTGGAATGCAAGGGTAAAGTCCTATATGTGTTGTTCTGTCAGTAAAAATCTGACACGTCCTCCCACCTATCCCTAGAGTGGGAGAAGTTATTAGATGATTTCCCAATTAAAAAAAAGGCCACGGTAAATCTTTCAACAAAAAATAACCGACTCTGTAAGACTTAAGCTTAATCCCAAAAAAAAGGTCAAATTAATTAACAGTCTGTTGAATCCTAATCTATCTTCAATATATAAAATGCGAAATACCACGCACTGATTAATCACGAAATCTCAGAAACTATAACACCTACAAACTTAAAATTTGGCAGGTAGGTTCCTTATAGGGTTGTAGACATCCGCTAAGAATGGTTTCTACGAAACTCCTCCCCGGAGGGTATAAAACGGGGGTCCGAAGTTTTGTATGGAAAAACCTACTTTCACGCGGGCGAAGCCGCTGGCAGAAGCTAGTAATAAAATAAACATTATGTACTTGACTTGGTATTCAAATGTGATAGAATATTTCTGCTAATTAGGTTAATTGCTTAAAGATAACATTGTTATACATCGTGTAAAATCCGTACGTTGCGTGACAGAGTGGAATAAATACACCTCTGTCACACTTTTCTCCACTTTTTTTTTTAAATTTGATATAAACTGGTGCTTGACCGCGATCTCACCTGATGGTAAGCAGTGATGAAATAGTTGATAGTGAGGCGTACTAGTTTATTAATAGAGCCTATTCATTCTAGCCTTGAAGACACCCAAATTATAGTCAGACGGGAAGACCTCAGCAGACAAATTGTTTCAGTCCTTCGATGTACGCGGTATAAACGACGAGGCGAAACGCTTCGTCCGCACCGTAGACGTTTCAACAACGTAAGGGTAGATACTCGCTGTACATCGGGTTGTCCGATGGTAGAAATGAGATGGCGGAATCAAGTTATGCAATTCCCGCGCACACTCTCAAAAATGTAACCTGTAAAACACCGAAAGGCTGGCTACCCTGCGTCCGTGCTCGAGGCTTTGAAGATTGGATTTACCCAAATCTGGATCACCAACCGCCTCCACCTCTTAGGAGTTGAAATTTCCTCAGACCTCAATTTTGGGCGGTTCATTGAGTCCAAAGCCAAGGTAGCTGCTAGAAAACTAGGCGTTCTTGCAAAGGTCCGACGGTACTTCACACCGGGACAGCTTCTAATGTTATACAAAGCACAGGTCCGATCGTGTGTAGAGTACTGCAGTCACATATGGGCTGGTGCTGCAAAATGTCATCTAGCAGCTTTGGACTCAGTGGAAAGGCGTGCGAAGAGGCTAATCGGGGATCCAGATTTGGTTAAGTCCAATCTACAAAGCCTCCAGCACAGGCGCAGAGTAGAGAGTCAGCCTATCGGTATTTTACAGGTTACATTTTGGAGAGTGTGCGCGGGAATTGCATGACTTGATTCCGCCATCTCCTTTCTACCATCGGACAACCCGACGAACGGCGACTATCCACCCTTACGTTGTTGAAACTTCAACGGTCCGGACTAAGCGTTTCGCCTCGTCGTTTATACCGCGTACATCGAAGGACTGGAACAATCTGCCTGCTGCGGTCTTCCCGTCCAACTATAATTTAGGTGTCTTCAAGGATAGAGTGAATAGGCTCTTAATAAACTAGTGCGCCTGACCATCAATGATTGCATCTCCGCTTAGCATCAGGTAGAATCGCGGTCAAGCACTGGTTTATATCATTTAAAAAAAAAAGTCTTGTAGATTTTACCGAATCGCGATTTTTTTTTGTTGTGACGTAACAACAAATTTAGTTTTCAGATTTATTCCATTATTTGTGCTATATAACACCTTGCTTCATGCCAAATTTCAGGATTATGGGTCAATGGGAAAGTACCCTATGAATTTTGAATCTCTTGAGTGTCGAAATATACGTTTTTTGCGACATAACTGGCCGTATCTTTTTTTTCAGTTAACTTAGAAATCTGATTTTTTTACAGCATCAAGGGAACGCAGATTTTAGTATATGGTTTTAATTTCAACTCGATACTTCCACGCCTTCCCGAGATAAAGGGTTTTGACAGACAGACGGACGCACAACAAAGTGATCCTATGAGGGTTCCGTTTTTTCCTTTTGAGGTAAGGAACCCTAAAAAATGAGCGTATATAGCCCTCAAACTGTAAAGTTGGGCGAGAAAATTGTGTACAAAAACAGATAAAGAAATAAATTTAAAAAAATATACATATTTTATTAAGCGTTTAATGGGAACGCTAATAGAAAAGTAATTTGTCTCGGCTTCCTAACAAATGACTTTCTATAAAAAAAAAAACAATTTGAATTCTAGAAAAAGTATTCTAGTAAAGGTTTATTATTAGTTATATAAGTATTTCATTTTTATATTTAACTACATTGTATTATTTGATAGTTTAGATTAAGATTCCACACATTCTTCTTCTCTTGCTCCCTGCACACTATTGTCTACATTTCTTTTGATTTCTCTTTTCGCAGGTCTGCTGGAAGAAATTTCTTTGGAAATAAGCAGTACCTTTGTACTCTTGTCTACTTTGTATTGTCTTTTTCTGTCTTTGTGTGTATTTCTGACTTCATAAAATAACAAAAATATTCTCTCCTTTTCAGGACCTGAAGTTCTGACCGATACAGCAGGGGGCCTACCCCGCCACGCCGGTCGCCATAGCAACCAACATCTTAAATACAATATACCCGCATAACGAGAAATATCAAAATCTACAACGACCCGCCGAAACTTACACTACAAAATTCTTCGGTTCTGAAACCCTAAGCACGAAATTCTCTGAAACCTTTTCAGAAAACTATCAGCAGACGGAGGGGGTTAATTTTCCTAATTATGAAAGTCATAATTCAAAAGCTAAATCCGATGGATATCAAGATTTGAGTGGGACTACTGTCGAATATGACTACAGTGAAGTTAGGAAGAGGAAGAAGAAAAAGAAGGCGGGTAGGAAATAATAAAAGGGGAGGGGATTTAATACTGTGCTGAGATTTTAATCATCATTATCATCATCATTTCAGCCGAAAGACGTCCACTGCTGGACATAGGCCTCCCCCAAATGTCGCCACAAAGAACGGTCCTGTGCGTCTTGCATCCATCGGATTCCCGCAACCTTCACCAGGTCATCGGTCCACCTTGTAGGGGGCCTTCCAACACTGCGTCTTCTGCTACGCGGTCGCCACTCCAGAACCTTTCGGCCCCAACGGCCATCTGTTCTGCGAGCAATGTGCCCTGCCCATTGCCACTTAAGTTTGGCGATTCTTCGTGCTATGTCGGCAACCTTGGTTCTCCTGCGGATATCTTCATTTCTGATTCGATTACGCAAGGAAACTCGGAGCATAGCCGGCATAGCGAGATTTTAATGGAATATTGTAAATTATCAGCCTTATTTATAAAAAAAGAGCCAAATGATGAGTTAAGAGTGTCCAAGCCGACATACATTTTAATACCATTAAGACATTATTACACATATTTCTTTTTTTTTTCCGGTTGGAAAATCATCTTATGACATCCATCGCTCCCGGGCGGGGCGGGAGATAGTGTCAGACTTTTACTGACTAAAAACCCACTCCTGTTCCTTCGTTGCCTTTCGTACCAGGGCCGAGTCTTCCTTTCAGAATTAGACCCTTGGCCCCAGTAGGCTTCGACCCTGCTGGGCCCCTACACACATCTTTCTTTAGATATTACATGTGGCATCCATCAACCCGCACTGGGCCCGCGTGGTGGATTACGGCCCATTCCCTTTCTTATTTCTTTATTGTACATAAAATAACAAATTATTAAAAATTGCCATCTGATGTACAAAGGCGAGCTTGACCCACAATTGGGTTTTCTTACAGCAAACCTAAAATATATTTCTATGAAATTTTCTTTTTTCCTCTCTTAGAGAAAAGGCATGAGTCCCAGTAGTTTTTTTTTATGTTAGGAAATTATTCAATGACTTCTCCCACTCTAGGGCGCAGCGAGAGGGGGCGCCAGACTTTTACTGACTAAAACCCACCCCTATGCTCCTTCTTTGCCTTGCATTTCAGGGCTCCGGGTTTTCCTTTTAGAAGCGAACCCATGGCCCCAGAAGGCTTCGACCCTGCTGGGCCCCCTACGGTTTTGCTGACATCTCCTTGAGGCACATGTGGAACACTACGTCCCGACGACGACTCGGGCTCGGTCCGGAAGGTAACTGGACGATCGGACGGCGAGCTACTCATTGCTCGCCGTTTGCAAGCGGTGGAAAGTAATCATAGGTTAGATTTTTGTATAAATAAGGCTGTATGTATATTGTATAAAGGATTTGGTGTTGTTCGTGAACAAAAATCAGCCTCCCATCTGACTTTCCTAATTTCCAACTCAATCGCAGTTGTAGATGACTTTCGTATTGCATCTCTATGCTGAAATGAGATTCAGGGTCGATTCTCGTATTTTTAAAGTAAATCCTCCAGGTTAAACCGTAAAATTCAAATTTTCGGACGGCCGAACGGCGAGCTACACACTGCCCACACCTATGGTGGCTGGAGGTCGGTGTTGGGGTCCCAGTGGCTGGGGCGTGAGGGTGTCCGTTCCGCCGCTAGCATTACTGCTTCACAGAAGGAGGTGACCATCGAATAGTACGTGAAGCTACACATACAAGCGGGCTCGGATCTCTAATTTCCTTAGATTTTGACAAGTTTTTCAATGATTACCGTTAATATAATATTGCAGTTTGAATTTAAATGGTTTTAAAGTACGAGAATTAGCTTTCATGGGCCTTACGATGTCGTGTTAAATATCAGGCGAGCGAGTGAGGAAGAGGGATGGAGGTATATACCATATACAGGGTGTCTTTGACATCGATGCACAAACGAATACCATGGATTCGGTACATGATTCAGGACCTCCCAGTGGTGGAAATTTTACGTTGGTATTTTCGTAATTTAAAAAAAAAATCTTTACGTTTTTTTTCATTTAAACTATAAAATCGTTATTCTAACATTTTTAGTGAAAAAAAAAATGAATGAGTTAGTTTTAAAATTAAAAATGTCATCGGGGTTGATTAGACCCCGACGACATGGATTTTATACAGAAATGATTTTTTTTTTTTTTTTTTTAATTTTAAAAAAGAACTGATTTTTTTAAAAAACATTAGGAAAAAGACGACGAAAAATTCTGTCGACGACGAAAAATCATGTACTGGATTCATGGTATTTTTTTTTTAATTGATATAAACCAGTGCTTGACTGCGATCCCACCTGATGGTAAGCAGTGATGCAATTATCGATGGTGAGGCGCACCAGTTTATTAAGAGATTTGATGTCAAAGTCACCTTGTATAGCTCCATCCCTTTAACAGTTCAGTTTAGGTCGTAAATTGGATCGCGTTAGAAGCTTGTTATAGGGTCCCATGTCTCCCTAAATATAATCTTGTATAAAACATTCGTACCATACTATAAAAAAGACAGCAGTAAACAAAAGAAAATAATTCTTAAATAATGTAATCACTTTAGTTCCTTCGAGATTTAATTATCGGTGTATAATTTTGACAACACTGATTCTTGTTTTTTTTTTTTTTTGGTTAGGAAATCTTCAATAACTTCTCCTGTTCTGGGAGGAGCGAAAGAGTGTCGGATTTTTACAGACTGAAACCTACCCGTGTTCCTTTAGGCCCATCGGCAAGGAAAAGGATCCTTCGGCATCCCTAAAAGGATCATTCGGCATTCCTACATCCAGGAGCTCGGTGTTGAAAACTATGCCTTGGCATGTATGTAAGGATGCCGAAGGATCCTTTTCCTTGCCGATGCCGATAGTGGGCGCCGGGCCTTAGTTGCACTTTGCGTTCCTGGGCCGCAGTGACGCTTGCGAACAATTTCGCGGCTCATTTTAGGGCCTGTCCGCGCAGTGATATTTCACCGCGAGGATTTTTTTTGGTCATTCTGTGTGTGATGATACTAGACAACAGATAAACATACTTATATATTTTTATTACACCCAGACACAGAACAAACGATCGTGCTCATCACACAAACATTTGTCCTGGGTGGGAATCGAACCCACGACCTCCAGCATAGCAGTCAGGGTCACTAACCACTAGACCAACAGGCCAGTCAAATCAGTTAATCTTATGGAAGTATCCGCACAGGCAATATAGAGTAGTTATAGCTATGTCCGCACTGCGAAATAAAATCGCGCGTTTTGCTCAGTCCTGCAACGGCGGCGCTATGTAATTTTTGTTCGATTGTCCATTCTAGACGTGCGTCTCAGCCGGGAACAGCATTGAAATGACAAAAATCGTACGAAATTTTATTCGCAGTGTGCACTAGTGTAATTCCGATCGCGGAATATTAGTGACTAATACTTAAACACGTGATTGTACTCGTGTTTAGAAACAACTTTCCCAAAGAAATTTTTTTTTTTTAACTAATTATTTTAATCACAATACATAACAAAACATCTGTTTGAAAATATTAATTTCGCGCGCGCGCCTTTACCCGATCAGCTGTTAGCGGCGCGGCGCCCGTTATCGATGACGTAAGTAATGTACCTACATGTTTCGGTAAAATAATATCTAAAGACTGTTGCTGCTGCTGTTTTGTTATTGTGATTAAATTAATTAGTATAAAAAAAAGTTTCTTTGGGAAAGTTGTTTGTAATCATGAATACAATCACGTGTTTAAGTATCGGTCACTAATTACCAGTCACCCTATATAATACGCAAGAATAAAAACCTCGCGGTGAAATATCGCTGTGCGGAGGCCCTGAGGGTTCATCAAGAAAAATAGCTCTCTTTTAAAATGTAAAAAAATATTGTCTCTGGGATCACTATAGAAAAGTAATAGACAAAAATAAATGTATGTAAGTAGTTAAAAAAAAAGCTTATTACTATAGTGTCATAGTGTGTTCGCGTTAAGAAGTGAGTGTTACTCCGCTTACGCGAATTTACTATAATCGTTATTATATACCACTATTTTTAATTAGTACAAAAAAATGGGACTCTATCCGTACATTTTACTGATTATATTTAAAAAACGAAATTTCAAAATTTTCCACCAAATTTTGTCATAATTGAATCCATCCTTCATAATAATTTCTACTATAAAAATACTACGTGCATTGTTTTTCAATTTTGATCGCCATTCATTCATTCATAATCCATTCCTGTACAATATTTCCATAAATTGAGTGACATTTTGGGATATAGACAAACGCTAATAACTTTGTTTATGAATATTATTTTTTGAGACTAAATAAATAATAACAAGACCTTTTTTAATAAGCCTTCTAAATATTTGTACTAATTATATATGAGTGTTGTATAGATGCATTGATTATTGTGATTATTAAATTAAAAATAAGAATTTTAAATCATTCCTTTTATCACTGCATGGAATTTGTGTAAATCTCATTTTATGGCTAACATGGCGCCTGCGTGGCGATTAAGACTTAAATATAGCTTATTATCATATAATTATGTATTTAGGCAATAAGAAATATATATTTTATGTTACATGTAAGGTTGTTTTATTTGTAGGATGAGTTAAAGCCGATAAAGAGGCACCTAGAGTGACAACCCCATCTTCAATCTTGTTGACTGTTTAATTTGATGAATACAAAACTAAATAAAAGGAATCAGATCAGTTTCGCCAAGTTAATCTTTGATTTTACTAAGCTACTTTTTTTTTTTTTATTTTTTTTTTTTTTATCTTCTTTATTTAAGGGATTTTTGTACACAATAAGTGACGATGTCAATCAATACTTGTTTTTATAAAAAAGAAATATGAAATATGTGTAAGCGCCATCTGTCTCTAATTATTATAAACTACTCGGATATTGAATAATCAGAAGACTTATTAGTTCCGACATGTGAAACTAGATGGCAGTTTTAGTTAAATAACTAACAGATGGCGTGATTCCTTGTTTCGAATCAGTGCCATCTAGCTTCAAATTCAGGCACCAATTGAACCTTGGTTTAAAAAGCGTGTATTCTCGTATTGCTACTCAGTACTAGATGGCAGCATATACTCATAAAAACAAAGTTTAACTATTCAATACTAGATGTCACTACATAATTCAGTTAAAAATAATCATCTGAGTTCAGTATTTTATTAAATCGTTTAAAACTTAACGACGTAGGTTTTTTTTTAATAGTTTATATAACATTTTTTGTTCTAGTAAATTAACGTAGATATTAGATAGATTATCTATTTATTTTCCTGCTGGGCAAAGCTTATCCATGAACGAAAGATCTTTTACGAACTCATCATGATTTCAGCGAAAAACGTTCTATCTCAAGTGTTATTGAATAACATAAATCTTCCTCCTTATTGCCACATAATTGCGGCTTGGAACAGAACCAAAACACCTGGTGTTGATGTTGATACGTTTAAATTACACTTAAACCTTCAAAAACACCGCAACGATACGTGCAATTAATTTGGCGATGTTTTATGCCATTTTACGGCGCCATATTAATGAATTAAGTGGGTTATTTTAATGCTGGCAGGACTGTCATTGCTTCTGAACTTGATAATTGTGGTAATAGATCATCGCACTTAGATCGCTGCATTTAGTGGTGATGGATTCTCTTTATAGAGTAGCGTAATGTTGAGGTAGGTGGCTTTTTGGACTTAGACATATTTTCGATCAATCGTTTTTATTTGTTGTTTTTTTTTACTATTATTTTTATAAATTGTTTGTAATTCATATTCGTCTTTATTAGAGATGCTACAAAAATTGCTTAAAGCTAAGATACAATTATGGACCTTGTGGGGTACAGCAAAAAATAAAATTATAAAATAAAATAAAATTTAAAAAGAAATATTTACAACAATATTATTAGCTCAGAATAAAAACGTACCTACGGTAAAAATAAAAGATTTTTTTTTTCTTTATTATATATATATACTTAGGTATACTATCCTTTTCAAAAATATCACTACACAGTATTACTTATCTGGACCGATGACCTGGTGTGGGTCGCGGGAATCCGATGGATGCGAGACGCACAGGACCGGTCATTGTGGCGACATTTGGGGGAGGTCTATGTCCAACAGTGGACGTCTTTCGGCTGAAATGATGATGATGATGATGATATATAAAAGGATAAACTGACTGACTGACATATCAACGCACAGCCGAAACTACTGGGACTAAGATCGTGAAATTTTCTGCACAAAGCTTCCTTTTATGACGTAGGCGAGCACTAAGAGAGGATTTTCCAAAATTCACTCCCTAAGGGGATGAAGTGGGGGTCCAAAGTTTGTATGGAGAAACCTACATTCACGCGAGTGAAGCCGTGGACAGAAGCTAGTTTATTTTATGACGTTTGTAAGTTTTAGACCTGGAAAGCAAACGGCAAATGAAGGAATATAGGAAGAACATAGTGCTTATATACCAATACTGATGTGCTACCAATGTAGAGGGTCAATTCCCCCACATTATTACTCAGGCCTCCTCTCTAGGAAAGGGAATGGGCCGTAATCCACCACGCGGTACAAGTGCGGGTTGGTGGATGCCACAAGTCTTCGATTTTTTTGGTTCTAGAACATCAGTATCCTCACGATGTTTTCCTTCACTGTTTTGACAGCAGTGGTGATGAAATAAATTACACAAAGTAATGCGTCTGGCTGGGTTTGAACCCGCGACCTACAACTCGTAAGTCGGGGCCGTTACCACTCGGCCACTACTGCTCTGCACCAGTACTATCACAGACTACCTCCTACTAACAAAAAAATCTTTATAATATTAGTCTAGATAATTTCCATATCTACATTGGATGTCCAGTACGATCGAAGCCTACTGGAGCCATGGGTTGTGCGAAAGACAACCCTGGGGCCCTGGAACGAAGGCAAAGAAGTAACATGACTGGATAAGTTTTAGTCAGTAAAAGTCGGACACTATCTCCCGCTCCGCCCAAGAGCGAGATTTGTCATAAGATGATTTTCCCACCCAATAAAAAAATCAATAAAAAAAAGCTAGTTCTATGGAATGAGTAACTCGCCGTCCGCTCGTGCATTAAAGACGGAGCCCGAGTTGTTGAGGGCTAGGGCCATTGACAAGGCCAAGACATGGCAGACACATGTGAAAGGAGTGAAACAAACACAAATAGACTTAGACGCAAATTCAAATTATATTATTTAGAAATGTTTTAAGTACATTTAAGTATGTCTAGAGACTCACCGACCCCACAGTCAAACCATTGCAATGGTTTTGTGGGGCTTATCTTATAAGTTACTTACCTTTTGGAATAAAGATAAATAAATAAATAATAAATGTCTTTGCTGAACTGGACCTATTTGGCGCAGACGCGAGACACACAATGTTAGTTTTTTATTTTCTTATTTTTTATCTTAAGTGTTTACATGCTTTTTCTACATTGTGTGTATCTGTGTACGTGTGCCAAATAAATATTTTTCTTTCTTTCTTTTCTTTCTTTTCTTTTCGCTCCGCCCGAGAGCGCGAGAAATCATAAGATGATTTACAATCTAAAAAAAAACCTCTTCGGATAAGTACTTAAATGAATAGGTAGTTTATCAAAAGAATTGACCGCAACGTGTACAACTTAAAATGAACTTCTATTTAGTCTTTTCATTCTTTGTCCAGCATAATTGTAAGGAAACCCTGTATTTATTCAACAACATAATAGTGTAGTAATGTGTGTAATTCTGATGTGGACTGTGGTCAACAGACGGACCTCGCGAAGTAGGTCACTCCTTCCGCAAAGAAAGTTTGTTTTTGTGGTCAAGCTAAGGATTACATTTTGGGGTTCCGTCTACATTAATTTACTTTGCCCAAATTAGCCCTGCATCGACCATTTTGTTTTTTTTTCGGTTGGATAATCATCAAATGACATCCCGCGCTTTTGGGCGGAGCGGGATAGCTTCGTACCAGGGCCGAGTCTTCCTTTCATAAGCAGACCCTTGGCCTCAATAGGCTTCGACCTTGCTGGGCCCCTCAGTACGTGCCGTCGACGACTTGGGCTCGGTCTGGACGGTTACCGGACGGTTGGACGGCGAGCTACCTATTGCTCGCCGGCCACAAACCCATACTTACGGTGCCCGGAAAACGTCCTGCGACTCCCGACGCCCCGTTTGTCTCTGCCTCACGGTAGCGGCGATCTCTCGCATTACTGTTTCGCAGAAGGAGGTAACAGCCTTCCATTCCCTCTCACCCCGTACTATGGCTTGAACCAGGGCGGGCGCTAGAGGTCACCGCCGTCCAAGCGGGACAGACCTCCATCACCAAACCTGCACCGATCTGAGCCTTTTCATTACATTGAAAACGCCCATGACTTGCGTGCCGCCCAGCCGAACACTCCAGCGTACGTCTCCCGCCTGTATTACGCCACAAGGGTGGAAGACATCGTGGAGTACGTGCGTCAAAAGACGAAGTTCGCACTGAGGGTACAGCTGTTGGAGTCGCACCGAAACGTCAATTTCAAGGCGTTAGTGGTGCGAGTCCCGAACACTTTCCTGCCCCTCATGCTGAAGGAAGACTTTTGGCCGCAGGGCGTGGTGTTCCGTCGCTTCCGCGGACAGGTGCCTCAGAACAGCCAGAAGTGAACATAGTGCAATGTGAAGTGTTACTAACATAGTCCTAAGTCTTATTGAGTTCAGGATCTATACGATGCCAATAACAGAGCCGTAGAGGTTGCCAAATACTGGTCAGAAAAAATTTAGTTAAGAGATATACTCTTGACTAAATTTTTTCTTTTCTTCGACACGAAAAGAAGAAGAAGAAGAAGAAGTCTTATTTACTAACGATAAATTGTATTTACTCTATATATGTTAGTCTGTAAGGTAAGGTGCCTGATAATAAATGATTTATTATTATACTACCCACCCCCTATAGCCTTTATTTTTCTTTCATAAATTATAATAGCAAGCCAAACACCACAGGATTACCACCAAAAACATCCAAAGATCTCTAAAAATCACCTGCTAACAACACAACGCGACCGTGGTCTCCTAATGACGATGTACAGAAACAAATTGATCTGTAATTACATCAGCAGCCGACAGATGTCACTGTGGTCAGCAATCTGGAGCCGATAAGTAGACGGATCACGCAAATTATGAAGGTTTGGACAGACAAATGCAAGAATATTGAGAATGTTAAACTCATTTTTGAGTTAAGCTCGCCTTTGTACATAAACTGTATTATCTCCGTGTACTATATATGTTTTTATTTTGTGTACAATAAAGAATTAAGAATTGAATTAAGAATATTTTCTTTATTATTTTTTTTCTTTTTTAAAACTTTGCTCCACACAAGAATAATTCCTGTATCTACTATCGTGGGTTTTTTTTTCGGTGGGAAAATCATCTTCTGACATCCCCGCTCTTGGGCGGAGCGCGAGGTAGTGTCAGACTTTTACTGAATAAAAACCCACTCCTGTTCCTTCGTTGCCTTTCGTACCGGGGTCAAGTTTTCCTTTCAGAAGCAGACCCTTGGCCCCAATAGGCTTCGACCCTGCTGGGCCCCTCAGTACGCGCCGTCTACGACTTGGGCTCGGTCCGGACGGTTACCGGACGGTCGGCCGGCGAGCTACCCAATGCTCGCCGTCCGCAAGCACGCGCCTGCTATGACCGGAAATCGGGATCGGAATTCCGGCGGCGGTTGAGGCGCGAGGACCGTTCCTCACGCGATCGGCCGCCTCCTTTGCTAGCATCTCTGCTTTGCAGAAGGAGGCGACCGCCTGCAACTCCTCCTTGCTCCAGACCATGGCCTGTACCAAGGCCCGGCGCGAGAGATTGCCGCCGCTGATCGCCCCCATGAGGACACGGCATTGCTCTTCCCAAATCTACTATCGTGGGTGTGTTCGCAAGCAATGATGCACTTATCGAGTCAAAACTTCAAAGTCTTGAGTATCGACGTCGAGTTACTAGCCTGTTGGTTTTCAATCGTTTAACTTTCGGGGAGTGTGCATTGGAATTGAACAATTTAATTCCGCCGAGTCCGTTCCATCATCGGACCACTAGACATACGGTGTTACGCCACCGGTACATGGTGGCCATCCCACCCATACGTACAAAGCGTTTTGGGAAAGCATTTACTGTAAAGTAGTGGAATTCCCTGCCAGAGTCTGTGTTTTCTGATTGCTACCACACAGAGCTCTTTAAGTCAAGAGTAAATAGGTTACTTCTAGGCAAGCGTGCTCCATCGTCGGCCACATCGTCGCTTTCGATCAGGTGAGATAGTGGTCAAATGCGTGCCTTTTTTATTGTTAGGGTTTCGTAGTTCAATAGGAAAAAACAGAACTCTCATAGGATCACTTTGTTGTCTGTCTGTCTGTCAAGACCGATTATCTCGGGAACGCGTGGAGGTATCAAGTTGAAATTCAAACCATATACTCAGGTCTGCGGTCCCTTAAAGCTGTTAAAAAATCAAACTTCTGAGTTAACGAAAAAAAAGATATGCCTGGCTGTTTACCTATGTGGCAAAAAACGTATGTTTTGACATTCTCAAGGGAATAAAAATTCATAGGGTAGGTACTTTCTGTTGACCTAGAATCCTGAAATTTGGTGTGAAGCAAAGTTTTATAAACTCAAATATAGGAAAAATCAGAAAACTGAAAATTATTAGTTACGTCTCAAAAAAAAAAAAATGTTTTTTTGCGATTTGTAAAAATCTTCGTAACTCAATTCGGGAATTGAACTGTTTTCACAAATAAGTTTGTACGGAACCCTCAGTGCGGGAGTCCGAAGTTAATTGATTTTAACGCCAAATTTTCATCGATGTATTTCTTATAGAAACCAATTCGTGTGCGTTTTGTTCAAATCTTTATCGTATAAGTATAAGCATAATCAGCCTTTCAATGTATCCACTGTTGGGACTCAGGCCTCCTCTCTAGGAAAGGGAATGGGCCGTAATCCACCACGCGGGCCCAGTGCGGGTTGGTGGATGTCACATGTCTTCCAATTTTTGGTTCTAGGACATGCCGGTTTCCTCACGATGTTTTCTTTCACCCTTTTGAAAGCAGTGGTGATGAAATAAATTACACAAAGTAATGCGCCTGGCTGGGTTTGAACCCGCGACCTACAACTCGTAAGTCGATGCCACCACTGCTCTCCTATAATCGTATAAGTATTTGATATAAAATATTGGACTGGTTCATGGTGGTACCTATAACACGCCGTATTACAATTGCTACCACAATCCGGCTGAACGTGAGGTAGCCGCATTATGTTACAGCGGCATTTTTAAATCCGGCGCGCCCACTTGTAATGCGGCGTGTTATACGATACGGCTGTGACATATACATATAAGTAACTAAATTATAAATATTTGTGGATGGATAATACTTAAGCGATTTATATATACTTTGTTAAAAATACATAATCATAAATCGCTAAAATTATCGAGTTAAAAACATTTATTAATATAGGTATGTTAATAATATCGAATCTGATGAGTTTGTTTGTATAGTGCATTAGTGGCCCAGTGATAACTTAAGAGCTGTAGGTCGCGGGTTCAAACCCAGCCAGGCGCATTACTTTGTGTAATTTATTTCATCACCACTGCTCTCAAAACGGTGAAGGAAAACGTCGTGAGGAAACT
The DNA here is from genome assembly GCA_949316375.1 of Mythimna vitellina. Lineage (NCBI taxonomy): Eukaryota > Metazoa > Arthropoda > Insecta > Lepidoptera > Noctuidae > Mythimna > Mythimna vitellina. The sequence goes on along the minus strand of OX438711.1, from coordinate 3,402,927 downwards.
GGCATGTCCTAGAAACAAAAATTTGAAGACATGGACATCGACAGATTACGGCCCATTTCCTCTCTTAGAGAGGAAGCCGGAGTTCCAGCAGTGGGGAGTTAATAAGTTTATTATTGTATATGAACAGTTTGTTTGTAAGAACGCGCTTATCTCAGGAATTGAAAAATATTTCTTTATTGGATATCTGGTTAAGGTTAAGAGGATGCCAGTCGACATACATTTGTACTGTTTTTCATACAACCGCTCTTACGCGATTATGACGTTATTACACATTTTTCATTAGATGCTTTGGAAACACAGCATCTTGTGGATATTATCTAGGCTTCTATTGAAATCAATTTATAAATTTGTGTAAAACTAATCCAGTAAAGACCTCTGAAAATCTGCTATTTTGTATGAACTTTGACACTTCATAATTTACTCAAAAATTAAAAAGTCAAAAAAGTATTTGAAGCCTTGGAAATTTAATCAAGATTCTGAATGACGACAATTTTTTTCAAAAACTTTTATGGGTTTAAATAAAACACGTATTGTAAAATATTCAAGGAAATCACGGAATTACCGAATGCTAACAGAGTTTTCAGGCGTTATCTCTCTTTTTTCGCGTTGCTTTTTCGTCAAACACCTCGTTGGATTGCGTTAGATGAAGTAACACGCTTTTAAACCATGCTCGATGTTGACGATAGGCGAGTGGAAAAGGACCCTCTTAATGTTACATCTCATGAGTGCGCAGCGCAACAGTGGTTTAAGTTTATTTCTATTTTTTGATTCGTTTTTTTTATTATTACTTCCTATCTACACTGTGCTTCACATATTAGAATCGACAAAAAATATGAAACCAAGATTTATGTAACTCGTAATATTATGATTTAAAAGAGTGTCCATGGAGTTTCTTGCACGTTCTTCTCCATAGAGATCTACGCTTTGGAACGTGCAATTTAGCTTCACTTGGTTTTTTTTGACTGACCGACATTTTGACAATTCAAAAGTGCCTTTAATTGGTCTATTTGAAATAAACGTTAATTAATGTCCCCGCCCTCCTTACATATCCCTCTCTAGAACTACTTCTAGCGCTGATGAGATCCATCTCATTGTGACGGCACAATAACATCAAATTATGAGACTCGACCTCTATGTAATTGTGGTTACGTGTATATTCCTACTTAATGTTCTAACAATTCTAATATTTATATACTTTTAGTTTACTTAGCTATTTCCATAGTGTTATGTCGTACGGTATTCTACTGTGGGGAAATGCCGCCGATACCCAGACAATTTTTGTATTGCAAAAAAGGTCTATTCGTTCGATTTATAGATTAAGTCCCAAATACTCCCTCAGAGATAAATTTAAAGATATCAATATTATGACAGTGTCTTCACAGTATATTTACGAGAATATTTTGTATGCAAATAAAAATATAAAAATGTTTAAAAAATACAGTGATATCCATAATTTTAATACTAGGAACAAACACAAATTTGTGGTTCCTACAACCAGGCTAAAAAAAATAGGGGGCTCATTTAGATGCCAATGTATACACTTCTATAATAAACTTCCTAGTCACATTCAACAACTAAGCCTTAATAAATTCAAAACATTTGTAAAGCGAAAACTTTGTCAAAAGGCTTTTTACTCTATAAAGGACTATGTTGAGGACGAAAAGGCTTGGGATTGACCTGCTCCAGTACTACTACAACTGTTGTCTTATTTTTCTCTTTTGTTTTTATTTTCAATTGTGCTCTTTATTATTATTATTATTTTACAATTTGATATTGTAGATTATTTTTATTTTGCGATTTGACTTTATTTATTTTTATTTTTGACATCAATATTTACTTTATTAAGTAAATTACATTTTGTAAATTATATATTTACTTTTCTTATTGTGAACGTGAGAACAATGTTGATTGCCTTTTTTTTTTCCTTTTCAGTAATTTTAACGTATGTCTGGCAATTTGAGTATATTCTGCGGCCTACCCAAATGTCCTTTCCTTGGTATTGTTCGTCAAGTCGTTGAGCTCCTTAGTAGTCATGGGTTGAGCTTTGCGAATACTGACAAATGCTTGCACTGACTGGACAGGTCCACTCAAATCTGTATGGTTCTTTCTTCAAAAGACCATCTCAGACAGATCTGCACTGTTCTCATGTGATTTGACCATTACATATTAACTGTATGGACTTTAAAAGAGACTTTGACCCCTGAGTTTGTTTCGGTGTTTCTTCTCAGGGTAGTCAGCTAGGAAACACCGGCCTCATCTAGTTTAAAATGACAAAAAAAAATGACGTGTAAAAGTGTTTTTTTAAACCTACTTACAAAATAAATATCATTTATCATCATCATTTATCATTTATCATTTTGTTTGTTTCAGTCCAGTACTAAAACAGAGAGAGCAGTGGTGGCCGAGTGGTAACGGCCCCGACTTACGAGTTGTAGGTCGCGGGTTCAAACCCAGCCAGGCGCATTACTTTGTGTAATTTATTTCATCACCACTGCTCTCAAAACAGTGAAGGAAAACATCGTGAGGAAACCGGCATGTCCTAGAACCAAAAATTCGAAGACATGTGTCATTCACCAACCCGCACTGGGCCCGCGTGGTGGATTACGGCCCATTCCCTCTCCTGGAGAGAAGGCCTGAGTCCCAGCAGTGGGAACATTAAAAGGCTGATTATGCTTATGCTATGCTAGTTACTACATTTCTTGCATACCAATTCCTTGTGTTAATGATATACGTACTTGCTTATCTTATTTACTTTCGACATTGGCAGAATAGTCGACATCGGCTCTATTTGCCATAAAAAAAAGAATAGAATAGAATAGAATAGAAATAAACGTTTCTGATTTCTGAGCGGTAACTAAAGACGCGAGTGAAACCGCGTGGGACAGCTAGTATTGAATAAAAAAAAAGGATAAACCAATCATTGAAACCAATCTTTTAAAACGTACACAAAACAAACCGCCCACTTGGACCAGAATTAATTTATCACAATAATTGCCAGCTACAAAAAAAAAAGAACCAAAAAGTGCAATATTTTATCCAAAAAACTCGTCTCCTTTATAGTATTTTGTCACTTTGCGACCACCCAGGCTTAAAGTTTGCCGCCCGGATTCTCTGGTGATATATGGTCGAGCCGCACAGGTACCTTACGTTCCTATTGAAGTTTCAAGGTGCCGCCTCAAGCCCCAAAAGTCACCGAACAACGATAAATTTGATGCTTTTGTTGTAAATACGTCAAAATATTTGATTCGCTCTCAATTGTGTGTTAATGCGATTATTTTTAACGTATTTTTTTTTTTTCGGTTGGGAAACTAGAAATAGGATTTTTTTTTTAGTTTGATAGGTTCGCGTTTGACCAGCATCTCACCAGGGCCACAAGTCTGCTATTACAATAGTGTCAGAATGTTCTCTCATTGATTTCATAATTGTTAATTTTGACAAGTTTGGTAATCTACTAATATAATGGCGTCATTATATGACTTTCCAATGGTTAATCACTGACACTCCATTGAAAGAAATGGCATAGAATGGTAATCTCGTACATATTGACAAATGAATATCTGACTTATGCGGTAATTTGCTAAAATTTTGACAGTTCCTTTGATCAGGGACCTACCATTAGAAAGTCATTGTGCAGTCATTGCTTTCAATAAGCTCGATATTGTCATTCTACCACAACTCTATTACGAGACCATTGACCGACCAATGATCGATCATTATGAATTAGAAGATTACGAACTTTTAGCAAAATCCCATGAAGGTAAGCGATGATGTGACCGACGATGGAGCACGCTTGCCTAGAAGTAACCTATACACTCTTGACTTAAAGACCCCTAGGTTGTAGCTATCAGGAAACACAAATTCCGGCACAGGGAAATAAAATTGTGTATGAGAATTCAAAAATCCAAAAGGCTATAATTGAGATAGCTTAATAATTTACTTGTATTTGTATATTTATTATTCCTGAGCTCAAAAACTCATAGACCGGGAGGACCACCGGGCCAGGGGCCAATGGGCCAATTACGCCACTGACTCCATGACAGATACTGATTCTCAGCTTCATCCGGATAGACTGGAAGCTGACCCTAACATAGTTGTGAAAAGGGTACCTAGGGAGACTGATATTAGTAGATCCCATGGATATCGAATTCATAGGGTACTTCCCGTTGACCTAGAATCCTGAAATTTGCGATAAAGCAAGGTCTCGTAGCACAAGTATAGGAAAAATTTGAAAATTGAAAAATTTTTGTTACGACACAAAAAATAACTTTTATTGCGATTCGGAAAAATCTGCTCAAAGTCAAAGTCAAAGCGTTTATTGCGAACTAAGTGTTTACAATGTTGTTATAATATCATGTCAGTACTTTTGACTTAGCAGCCTTTTACAAGCATTGCAATTTTAAATAATCCTAATTAAGAAACAATAAACATTATTATTATTATGTAATCATTATATTATCAATTAAATCAAATTGTACTGTTTTCATAGGTAAGTAAGTTTGTACGGAACCCTCACTGTGCGAGTCCGACTCGCACTTGCCCGAGATCAGACAACATCATCTAGTCCCAAACTAAGCAGAGCTTGTGCTATGAGTACTAGACAACTGATAAACATACTTATATATTTCGAAATACATACATATTATAGATAAATTACACCCAGACACAGAACAAATGATCGTGCTCATCACACAAACATTTGTCCTTGATGGGAATCGAAGCCACGGCCTCCGGCATAGCAGTCAGACCAACAGGCCTGTCGAAATCCGTACAGGTGTTTAAGAGTGAAGAAGTACCAAAGGACAATGGGATATAGAAGGACTCGAAAAATTTGCCTGCTGCGGTCTTCCCGTACTTCGGTCACATTGCGAAGAAAGATGGTGGCAACCTCGAAAGACTCATCGTCACCGGCAAAGTGGATGGGAAAAGGCTTTATGGACGCAGCCGAATACGTTGGTCTGACCAGCCCCCCTAGCCAAGTTACAATCGTTTCGTTCGCGCCGAACGCCTCGAGTAGGCCACGCCTCTGATTCCTTTGTTCTGACCACGTGACTGAGCGTTGAGATGACGTCAGAACAAAGGAATCGGAGGCGTGGCCTACTCGAGGCGTTCGGCGCGAACGAAACGATTGTAACTTGGCTAGGGGGGCAGATCCGCACCACTCTTGACTCTACGCTATACAATGCCCTTCATACCGCCCAGAGACAGAAACAGCAGGGAGGTCACGACTCTCAGCATTGAGGAGTACGACGCAAGGAGGGGAGGGTCTTCCCGTCCGATTATAATTTGGGTGTCTTCAAGGCTAGAGTGAATAGGCTCTTAATAAACTAGTGCGTCTCACCATCAACGATTGTATCACTGCTTACCATCAGGTGGGATCGCAGTCAAGCACTAGTTTATATCAATAAAAGAAAAAACAATATATCTGTAGATGACCGGGATTCTTCCGTGCCTCGGAAAGCTCGTTAAGCCTTTGGTGGGAGGCTTTCATTGTAGATCTTTGTCAGTCATTACTGATAGTCAGAAACCAGGAAATCTGACACCAGTCTTGATAAGAGGTATCGTGTTTTCCAGAGGTGGTGGTGAGATAGTTAGTCGCTCCATGCAGTGGCGTAACTATACCATCTGAGGCCCGTGGCAAAGTCATTGGAGCCCCAGGATTTTTTTTTTTTATTTGATTTAAACTTGTGCTTGACTGCGATCCCACCTGATGGTAAGCGAAGATGAAATCATTGATTGTCAGGCGCACTACTTTATTAAGAGCCTATTCACTCTAGCCTTGAAGACACCTAAATTATAGTTGGACGGGAAGACCGCAGCAGGCAAATTGTTCCAGTCCTTCGATGTACGCGGTATAAACGACGAAGCGAAACGCTTAGTCCGGTCAGTTAAAGTTTCAACAACGTAAGGCTGGATACTCGTTGTTCGTCGGGTTGTCCGATGGATTGATTAATTATAATCAAGTAGAATACGTCAATTTTGTAATTTAATTTGGATAAATCACAGGAGAGCAGGCAAAATATTTGTTATTGCTAATAAATCGGCAAGTTCTCTAATACACGATTACTTTTTTATTTATTTATTATTAGACATACATACAGCTATCACCACAGACCAAACCAATGCGATAGTGTTGTCAAAAATACAAATTACAATAATGATTTCATACCAATTTGATCAATTTATAACATTTACAAAAATATTTTTTTTTACAAGTTTAAGTATTTTATTAAAAAAAAAACTAACAAACATGTACACATACTTAAATAAAAACTCTCGCTTTTATAATATTGGTATGATTATTCCCATGTACCCACTCGTATCTACTTCTTATATACTTCAAGATATATAGGTATATAATATATGTGACATTTCTATTCCTTACGTTACTATTCTTATTCGTTTGTGATGACAAGCACCTTGCATTCCACATCTCTGTTTAATTCCCACAAGAAAAAAAAAATATTACCTAATAATTTCATGGTCGGAAAAAAAAGCAATAGATAATATAGAGTCATCGGGCCGACCATAGATTATATGAAGTCATCCCGCGGCTACAGATTGCCGCCGCCATGATTATTTGGAGGGAAAAAATTCAATATGGCGGACTTTATTGTAAGGTGACCATGAGGGATTAAGGGCTTGTTTCGGTCTTTTTATAGTATACAATCGATTTTATTTATATTGTTAATGTCTGCCGATCAATAGGCATGTCCTTGTAGAGCTTTTCATCGATTTTCGGGTTCATGTTTTTGGTGCCTTTTTCCGAAGGGTTCTATGAAATTTGGGCCTCCTACCAATAGCTATGTGTATTACATCGTTGGATAGCTAATTTTGAGCTGAATAAAAGTTACTATGGCACCAAGATATGGAAATATCTTGGTCTGTTCGTGGATTTGCCCGGTTTTTTTAGTTCAATTTTGGCTTCTACTCGGTCAAAGCCTGCGGTATTCCATCGGCTCTCTTCTGCTCAACTTCATTTGCACTGGATCTTTTATTGTCAATCGCTTGCCTCCTCGAAAAGTAATGGATAATTTATCGTATTTACGTTTTAAATTACTTTTCTTAATTTTCTTTTATTATAGGCTTTGTTTTAAAGTAGGTACATAAATAATAAAATGTTTCTTATTTATGTACCTACTTTTTTTTTTTTATTTGCGTGACAGACTGTATGTAGGTAATGCCTTCGTCACACGTCCGATTTATTATTATAACTTCATTGTAGGTACTTGTCGCCTGATAATTGCAGATTATAATATAATATGATTATAATAAATTATTATTAGATTGTAACTTTTGATATACCTATTATGAAAAAACCGTTTTGTCTAAGATAAATCACATCCAAATTTTTTAGTTTCCAATATAACCGTGTCTTATTTAGAATAAAATAGTTTACAATTAGTCGCGACATTTTACAATCTTACTACGTTTGCATTTTCCGGTGACAAAAGTACAGAAAACCAAAAACTAAGGGTAGGTTAATTACCTACAGGACGAAAATATGCATCTTTAAAATGAGAGAAAATAGTAGGTTTCTTTTTTTTTTGGTGGGAATATCATCTTATGACATCCCCCGCTCTTGGGCGGGGCGGGAGATAGTGTCAGACTTTTACTGACTAAAAACCCACTCCTGTTCCTTCGTTGCTTTTCGTACCGGGGTCGAGTCTTCCTTTCAGAATCAGACCCTTGGCCCCAGTAGGCTTCGACCCTGTTGGGCCTCTACAGTTGCTGAAAATGGTACATTGTATGAATCTGACAGCTGTCACCCGCGGCATTCTATAGCAATTGTAGTGTATATATCTATTCCTCAAATCAACTACCGTTACCCTTATATCCCATTATTCCGAACAAGGCAGCCACCCTACGTTTAATTTCGAAACCAAAAAAGGCCAAAATGAGCCCAAAGATAATTATTATTTTACCTACTCCAAGTAAATTATATGTAAGGCATAGTGGCTAGAAAATAGGCCAACTACCATCTTACCTTGGCCCTTCCACTGCAATATTATAGTCAGAACTAGAGCTCAACTCATTCTGGTCGTATAAGTTATTAATTTCTTACCATTTTGGGCGAGACAGAGACAGGAATATCTATTAGCGTGTGTTAGACAGAGATAGCGCATGTTTTTTTTATTATATCGGAGTGCATGGGCGGTATGCTTTGGTGATTATTGTTTTTATATACAGGGTGTTCGCGTTTTGAAAAGGTAATTTTGTTGTTTTTCTGTGGTAGTTGCACGTTATTAAGATTCCAGTTAGCGCTAACTGTTTGAGTTAAATGTGCCAGTTCTAGGAATGGGTTAATTAGAACTGTGGCGTGATTACGTTAGCGTTGTAACGCCTGTTGAAAATACTTTATAGTGTTAACACATGCTCGAACAACGGTTGCGGGAGTACGATGGATGCGAGATGCACAGGACCGTTCATTGTGGCGGCACTTGGGGGAGGCCTATGTCCAGCAGTGGACGTCTTTCGGCTGAAATGATGATGATGATGATGATGCTCGAACTTGGTACGCCGGATTTGGTCAGTCGTACCAAGTTCGACTAATAACGTATTTTTTTAAGGTTGGATTTCTTCAATTATTCTATTGTTTTACTGACTAAAATCACAACTATTTATTATTTATTTTTTACCTATGTTTCTTCTTTGCCTTTGCGGGCTTGCGGACGGCGAGCAATGGATAGCTCGCTGTCCGAATATCTGATAATCGTCAGGACCGAGTCCAAGTCGTCGTCGGCACGTAGTGCTCAACGCACGCCTCAAGATATCAGCAAACCGTAGGGGCCCAGCAGGGTCAAAGCCTATTGGGGCCAAGGGTCTGCTTCTGAAAGGAAGACTCGGCCCTGGTATGAAAGGCAACGATGGAACAGGAGTGGGTTTTTAGTCAGTAAAAGTCTGACATAGGCTCCCACTCTGCCCAAGAGCGTGGGATGTCATTGGATGATTTACCAACCGAAAAAAAAAACAATTTCCTTCTTCGCCTTTACGTTCCAGGGTCACGGGTTTCCCATTTGTAAGTAAACCGAAGGCCTTCGGGGATGTCCCATGTCTTCGAAATTTGACATGTCAGTTTCCTTACGATGTTTTCCTTCACTGTTTTGAGAACAGTGATGATGAAATAAATTACACAAAACAACGCAATTTTTTTTTAAATAACATATACTAGTGCTTGACTGCGATCCCACCTGACGGGTAATTGAGAGCCTATTCACTCTAGCCTTGAAGATACCTAAATTATAATCGCACGGGAAGACCGCAGCAGAAAATTGTTGCAGATCTTCGATATACGCGGTATAAACTACGAGGACCTGCCTGGGTCTTTTTTTTTTTTTTTTTTTTTTTTTTTTTTTTTTATTCACGATAGGTTCGCGCTTGACCGCCATCTCACCTGATGGAAAGCGATGATGCGGTCGACGATGGAACGCGCTTACCTAGAAGTAACCTATTCACTCTTGACTTAAAGATTACCGGGTTGTAGCTATCAGGAAACACACAGGTCTGAAGCCAATCAGGCTGTTACCACTGGGCCGCAAAAATAGTATAGGTAACCTGCCTCCCCCCCCCCCCCTCTCCCTCTCAGTCTGTAGATGGCTGGCTCGCAGAACAGATGGACGATGAGGCCGAAAGGTTTTCGAGTAGCAACCGCGTGCCGAAACATGCAACGTTGGAAAGCTTTCCACAAGGTGGGCCGATGACCTGGAATGGGTCGCGGGAATCCAATGGATGCGGGACACACTGGACTGGTTGTTGTGGCAGCACTTGGGGGAGGCTTATGTTTAGTAGTGAACGTTTTTTGGTTAAAATGATGATGAAGGTGAACGCAACCATGATGCAGGAGTAAATCTTAGTGAGAGACTATATCGCACGGTTGATCATAAAGAGACCTAAGTCATAAACTGGTACTTGAAAATTGAATCTTAACTCTTATCATTTATGGTTCAATTTTCAAACGTCCTTTTTTGACTTAGGTCTTTTTATGATAAAGCGTGAGATATATATAAAAAAACCGGGCAAGTGCGAGTCGAAATTGGAGACTTTAAAGTAAGGAATGGAAAAGAAAAAAGTAAAGTTATTTTTTGTTTTAGTTTAGTTTCTTAATCTCTGAGCTTGATTTTAGAAGTCGTGTAGGATTTGAGACGGTGTTAATCGAAGTAACTACCTATTATTTAGTTAGCGATTGAGATAAAACGCATTTGTGCCTATATCCTACCAATAATCTAGATGAATTTACAGTGAATAAAGGTGAATAATAATAATAATATTCCACAACTATCACACAACGCCGTCTAGTCCCAAGCTAAGCAGAGCTTGTGTTATGAGTACTAGACAACTGATAAACATACTTATATATTTCTAAATACATACATATATAGATAAATTACACCCAGACACAGAACAAATGATCGTGCTCATCACACAAACATTTGTCCTGGGTGGGAATCGAACCCACGACCTCCGGCATAGCAGTCAGGGCCACTAACTACTAGACCAACAGGCCAGTCAAATTTGAAAATAACCTAACCTAACATATTTTTGGGAAAAGAAAAATGCTAAAAAACTACCAAGTGCGATTCGGACTCGCGCACTGAGGGTTCCGTACAAACTTACTTATGAAAACAGTTTAAGTTAAGAAGACTTCCGAATCGGAAAAAAGTTCTTTTTTTGTTACTTAACTAAAAAATTACAATTTCTGTTTTTTTTAATAATTGTGCTATGAGATCTTACTTCATGCCAAATTTCAGGATTCTAGGTCAACAGGAAGTACCCTATGAATTTTGATTCCCTTGAGACTGTTGAATATACGTTTTTTGCAACATAAATAAACGTAACTTTTTTTTCGTTAACTTAGAAGTTTGATTTTTTCACAGCTTCAAGGGACTTCAGTATATGGTTTTAATTTCAACTCAATATCTCCACACGTTCCCCAGATAAAGGATTTTACCAGCCCCAAAAATTTGATAACCCGATTGCAGCATCGCCTACCGGCTTCAGTTGTATTTCCAAACCATCCAAAGAGCTACTCAAATATTCACACAAAGTTTCATCCAAATCGGTCAAGCCGTTTAGGAGGAGTTAGATGACAAACACACGTACGGAAGAATTATTTATATAAAGATCAAACCACGTCTCAGCTTAATTCCGAGCACGCTGTATATAAGTTTTGGGTTCTAACAAATGTGATAATTTACTTTCGGAGATCACGCACACATACATACAGACAGACGGAGTAATGATTTTATTTATAGGCCGGCATTATTATTAGGGTTCCTTGAAATGTGTGTGTTGTATGAAAACCTTTGCTTTTAAGAGCTATTTTTTTACAAATAAAAGTCTTTGCCATAATCATCATCATCATTTCAGCCGAAAGACGTCCACTGTTGGACATAGGCCTCCCCACCTCCCCCAATTGTCGCCATAGCGAACGGTCCTGCTTACCAGGTCATCGGTCCACCTTGTGTGACGTCTCTAACACTGTGTCTTCTGCTGCGCGGTTGCCACTCTAGCTCCCCTAGCCAAATTACAACCGTTTCGTTTCGATTCTCTTTTCGTCGATCGCCTCGAGTAGGCCACGCCTCCGATTCCTTCATTCTGACGTCATCTCAACGCTCAGTCACGTGGTCAGCATGTATTGTCATGCGTGAATAAAGAAAAAATAACAAAAAATAAGTTTTAACTATTTTAAAAGATGTTTCTCTTTCCTGTTTTTATTTATCTAATCAAAATACAAGAAATAAAACCTTAATTAATTTATTTATTTATTTATCGCATGCTTACTCATAAAAAGACCTAACTCAAAAACAGGGTGTTTGAATTTGAAAACACACGTTTCAAAAATAAGGTTCAATTTTCAATAACCTCTTTTTTGAGTTACGTATCTTTTTAATGAAGTGTGCGTTATGTACACACAAAAATTTAAAAATGAAAAGAACAAAAGCAGATAGAAGAGCACAAAGGTATTGCTTATTTCAAATTAAATTACTTCCAGCAGACCTGTGATAGGAGAGTTGGATGAGTGATGTTTTTTTTTATTTTACAAATTTGTTACATCAAGAATAATTTACAACATCTGCCAAACTGCATAGCAGTTTGTCGGCAGTACATTCTCGTGAATTTCGCTTATAACTAAGACCACATCTGATCACCCTCAAGTTTGCAGGTAGGTACGAGTACCTACTCGTTGTGAGATAAACAGATGCAGCACCACAACACTAACCAACTGAGACCAACATACCGCAGCAACTATGGACACATAGACAGATAATGTTTTATTAGAACATTTTTTAATTGGTTTCAAGTTTTGGTTCGATTTATTAATTCGTCAGATAATTCATTAATAAGTGTAGGTGCAATCCATCGTCTCGCACGACACAGTGTATACAAAAACAGATAAAAAAATTAAAAATATACTATAATAACTAAATTAAAAATAAACCTTATTTTAACTACGGAACCAAACGCCTAACAAGTTTCTGAAACTCGTGGGATTTCCATAAAAACCGTGTACCGAGACTAATCGTCTTCACAGAGCGCTTTTATCTCTATTTTGTGTGGCATATCATCAGGTTTTCTCCCGTAAAAGCTGATGCAGGTAGCGTGAGGCTCAACTACATAATAGGGCAACTAGTTTCTGCTAGATTGTTCGAAAGAATAGAATAGAAATACTTTAATTTGTGACAGACACAGTAAAAAGATGAAGAGGCACTCCAGCCTTGGGAAACAAAGGGCAACTGAAGGAACACGGGTGGGGTTTAGTCTCTCTCGCTCCGCCCTAGAGCGGGAGAAGTCATTAGATGATTTCCCACCACAAAAAAAACAGTCTTTAGGTTACCTATGCCTACGTACAAAAGAAATAGTAAGATGCAGATGAAATAGTAGAAGAACTTTGACCTGCGGACCTAATAAGGCCACATTGAGCCATTCAGCTAAAATCATTTCCCTTATTTCTAGCAGATCATAAGCAGTTCTTCTAATATACGTTTTTTTTTTCTACTGTCCTACTGCTCGGCAAAAGTCTCCCCAACTTCTTCCAGGTATTTTTTCTTGAGCCACCTCGAACCAGTTCTTGAGGTAGGCAGCTAGGTCGTCTCACCACCTCTTCCTAGGTCGACGTCGGCGGCGTCGTCCTCCTTGTCGTCCGACGTCTTCAGGTACCCACTTTGAGAAGACTCTTGCCCACAGGTCAGAGTGCATGCGGCTGATGTAACCCGCCCAATCCCATTTTAACCTGGCAGTCTTTTTTCCTACGTCTATAATCCCCGTTTTTTGACGCAGCGTGATGTTTCCTCACTCTGTCGGCCCTATTTAAAACAAAACGTTTTCTTTTTATTTGCAGTTTTCATTTATTAAATAATTATTTTGTGTTAACTAATTGTATTCAAATATGACTTCAATATTTTAGGGTAATAATTGATAAATTTGGTAAAAATCAGGAGCATTCGCAGGATAAGAGAAGCAACGATCGTTGTGATGTCGCTTTAATAGTATTATTTTTCATCATAAATTATTTTATTGTGCGTACAGCTAAGGCAGTGGTGGCCGAGCGAGCTGTGGTGGTCGAGTGAGCAGTGGTGGTCGAGTGGTAACGGCCCCGACTTACAAGTTGTAGGTCGCGGGTTCAAACCCAGCCAGGCGCATTACTTTGTGTAATTTATTTCATCACCACTGCTCTCAAAACGGTGAAGGAAAACATCGTGAGGAAACCGGCATGTCCTAGAACCAAAAAATTCGAAGACATGTGACATTCACCAACCCACACTGGGTCCGCGTGGTGGATTACGGCCCATTCCCTCTCCTAGAGAGAGGAGATCTGAGTCCCAGCAGTGGGAACATTAAAAGGCTGATTACGCTATGCTTATACAGTTAAGGAGTGGTATTCCCTACCGGAGTGTTTCCTGATAGCTACAACCTAAAGGTCTTTAAGTCAAGAGTGAATAGGTTACTTCTAGGCAAGCGTGCTCCATCGTCGGCCACATCATCGTTTACCATCAGGTGTGATAGTGGTCAAACGCGAGCCTAACCATAACAAAAGATCTATGGCGTTACTATGGTTATGTCCTGGAAGGCTTATGTCCCGCAGTGGGTGTTATTCGGCAGACATAATGATGATGATGATGATTAAGCCTGTCAAATCATCATCATCATCATTTCAGCCGAAAGACGTCGACTGCTGGACATAGGTCTCCCCAAGCGTCGCCACAACGACCGATCCTGTGCATCCATCGGACTCCCACAACCGTTACCAAGTCATCGGTCCACCTTGTAGGAGGCTTTTCTAACGCTACGTCTTCCGGTACGTGGTCGTGTTGCCAGAGCCTTTCGGTCCCAACGGCCATCCGTTCTGCGAGCAATGTGCCCTACCCATTGCCACTTAAGTTTGGCGATTCTTCGTGCTATGTCGGTGACCTTGGTTCTCCTGCGGATATCCTCATTCCTGATTCGATCATGCAACGAATTCCGAGCATAGCCCTTTTCATTGTCCTTTGGGTGATTTTAAGTCTTCAGACGACTACGTTTAACTGGGACAGACGGTCCAGTTGGGAAGTTCAAACTTCGAGAAAGAGATCAATCGTCGAATCCAACTCGGCTGGGCAGCGTTCGGGAAGCTGCGCGGTATCTTCTCGTCCAATATACCACAGTGTCTCAAGACGAAAGTTCCACCAGTGCGTGTTGCCAGGGATGACATATGCCTCTGAAACGTGGTCGCTTACAATTGGCCTCATCAAAAGCCTGTCAAATGTATAATATAAAATTCACCATTTAGAAATTCCTTTTAATAATATAACGATACCGACATCACCAAATCGCAACCGCAAATTCAAAGATAGCCATCAAAAATACATAACATAATTCACAAAATTAAGATTCTAAATATTTAAGCCCTCCAAAAAGACCCGGTACCCAAAAAGTAAAATGTAATCTACAGAAAAAATAAACAAAAAAAAACTCAATTAAGTAAATGCATTTTAAAAAAGGCCGTGTGACATAAACAATCCTGAGGCTCCGTAACTTAATGACTTTGCTTAAAAAAAAGTGTTCCTTTTTTAAACGGACCAATGAGAGGTCCCGATACTTAATGTCCTACTGAATTTTGAAATTGGAGACTTTAAAGTAAGGAATGGAGTCGTTTTGGAAAGTTACTTTTTGTTTTAGTTTAGTTTTCTTATCTCTGAACTTGATTTTAGAAGCCATGTAGGATTTAAGACGGTGTAAATCGAAGTAACTACTATTTATTTAGCGATTGAGATAAAATGCATTTCATCCCTTAGCTTATGCGGTGTAACAACACCGTATAAGTCGACAGGATTCAGGATCGGATTACAGGATATTACAGGATTCTGAGTCCCGTTGACTCAGAATCCTGTAATTTAGCACAAAGCATTGTCATATAGCACAAGTATAGAAATAAATCTGAAAACTGTAAATATGTTGTTATTTCAAAATATTTTTTTTTGCGATTCGGTTAATCTTCCTAGAATCGATTCCGGAATTGAACTCATAGGAAAGTTTGTACGTAACCTTCAAGGTGCGAGTCCGACTCGCACTTCCCCAGTTTTTTTTAGTGAAGTCGGTTAGGTATTTTTGTAGTAAAAAAGTTTTATTCTTATTGACGTACTATTTTTGTATCCCAAATCTATATATATATACTTACATATAATAAATCTGTAGAAGTTTTTAGCGTAAAATGTGTGAAATCGATGTAGATAACTTTTAAACAGTTAAAGTGTGTCTAACTTGATCGCAATCGGTTAACTATATCGAAAGATACTGCATTCATTGAATATTAGGCGTTACGAAGTTCACCGAGTCAGCTAGTAACAAATATATTTAACAAAAAGTTTCAAATAAATCCTTGTAGTTTATTTCTGGCCATTAATTAATTTAGTTTTTTTTTTAAATAAGTAATTTTTTTTTTTTTAAATTATTATTATTATTGAGTTAATCGACCTCACAACTAAGAGTAATTACTGAGACATTTCAACTTCAAAACCAAAGGACTGTCATTGAAAAATGCGCTACTCAACCGTATCAGAATTTAAACAAACATTTGAACTTAAAAGACAAAGCAATCAGAATGGCCGTCAGTAGGTATCTATGGTGGCATTCAGTAAAAATTGCCATAATTAAAATTTGTTTAGAAAAACACGGAATGCACCCGTAACAATGGGCCATTAGGCGCGTTGATAAACATCTACGGAAGAATAGTAACGACTTTTTTTGAATTTTGAATTTCGAATTTCGGAACGATTGTGTTTTTTTTTGTAAAGTTGCCAGCTTAGTGTTTGGGAAGCGTCGAAGAGTTTTTAATGAAAACGAAATACATTTTTATTACGCTTTGTTAGATACGCACAGGATTCCTTAGTTTATTGTTGTTTCAAGCAACTATACTACTACTAAACTATTCTGGATGTTTGATTGCTTGTTAAAAAGGTTAATAGGGACAGAAAAATTCTAGATGTGAATACAGGATACTTTATTTCCGATAGTATGTTCATCATCATCATCATTTCAGCCGAAAGACGTCCACTGTTGGACATAGGCCTCCCCCAAAAATAGTAATAATATAATATTATATAGGTACTATTAGTAATATAAAATAGTATGTTCCCTTGGAAATATTTCAGACTTTATTAGAGCTACAGCAGAATTATTTTAAATACAAAATAAGCATAATTATTATAATAAGTATGCTTTTTTAGCAGCCTTAGAAAAAAACCTGACTAAATTGCACCAACGAGTAAACTGCCTTGTAAAACCCCGTTACCCTTTTTTATTCCTTTATCTGCCACCATTCAGAAACTATATAAAAAGAAAAAAAAAACATTTATTGTAACCAGCCAATAAATTGGAATTATTCAAATTTGAACATGGAACGTGGAACGCTGGCGCTAGAGGACCTCACACGTTGCTAATCCGCGCTATCGCCAATCAGTCACGTCGCGGATTTCGAGCAAGTCGCACGTCCTAACTAGGTCTGTTGTAAGTTAATTGGTTTTATTTAAGTGAGGATATATTAATTTGTCTTCAAAGATGTTGTGCAAAAAGTTTTGAGTAGGAATTTAGCAAAAAGAATAGAGGGAGACGTTTTGGGAGATAAGTTTATCTAGATCATGTATTGCTAAATAATAAACGAGAAAAAAGTGTGTTGTGTGCCATATTTTGGCTACAAAAGGGATGAATACCTACTAAATGCTATGATCGGAGTTTCCTTGCGTGATCATATCAGAAATGAAGATATCCGCAGGAGAACCAAGGTTACAGACATAGCCCGGAGAATCGCGAAACTTAAGTGGCAGGCAGGTCAAATTGTTCGCAGAACAGATGGTCGATGGGTCATTATGGCGACACTTGGGGATGCCTATGTCCAACAGTAAACGTCTTTCGGCTGATGATGATGATAAAAAGATGTCAATTTTTTATTAATTTATTAAATACCTAAATAGATCATAAGTTTTTTACTAATCATTGGATCAGAAGCATAGCATAATCAGCCTTATAATGTGGCAGTAAGGAGAGGGAATGGGCCGTAATCCACCACGCGGGCCCAGTGCGGATTGGTGAATGTCACATGTCTTCGAATTTTTGGTTCTAGGACATGCCAGTTTCCACACGATGTTTTCCTTCACCGTTTTGAGAGCAGTGGTGATAAAATAAATTACAAAAAGTAATGTGCTTGACTGGGTTTAAACCCGCGACCTACAACTCGTAAGTCATTACCACTCGGCCGTCACTGCTCTCAATATTATTATTATTAAACCCCTGTGTGTCTGACCTACTAAATACTGGTTCGTGGCTAGAGACCAGGACTATGGTGACTCTTTCGAACAATCTCGCAGCCTAAAGTTCAAAAAATTCCTGAAAACATAAGTGTTCCTAATACTAATAATAATAATAATATTCCACAACTATCACACAACGCCGTCTAGTCCCAAACTAAGCAGAGCTTGTGTTATGAGTACTAGACAACTGATAAACATACTTATAGGTATATATTTCTAAATATATACATATTATAGATAAATTACACCCAGACACAGAACAAATGATCGTGCTCATCACACAAACATTTGTCCTGGGTGGGAATCGAACATAGCATAGCAGTGAGGGCCACTAACCACTAAACCAACAGGCCAGTCCTTTTTTACTAGCGGTGCTATTAGCTTTTTAATACTAATTTTCGATTAAACATGGTACACAAGTTTAATCAGTTTTTTTTTAAATTGATGACCAGTGCTTGACTGCGATCCCACCTGATGGTAAGCAGTGATGCAATCGTTGATAGTGAGGAGCACTAGTTTATTAAGAGCCTATTCGCTTTAGCCTTGAAGACACCTAAATTATGACTGACGGGAAGACCGCAGCAGGCAAATTGTTCCAGTCTTACCATAGAGGTTTATCGTCAGACCGTAGAGGTTTCAACAACGTAAGTGTAAAGAAGTAACAAATACACTCACACACTTTCCCTTTTATAATATTAGTGATTCTGATCAACTAGGTCTAACTACTAATTAACAATGTTTGATCACTAGGGGTCGGAATTAGGTAGAGTTATTCATGTACTTGCATCGAAATGTTGATATTAATATGGATCTTCCCGGGATTTCTAATGGAAATCCCGTGTGCCCAACAATATCAATTAACCTCAGAGATAGATAAAGCAAATATAACAAAGATAATTAACATACAATTTTTATTAGTATTTATCATTAAAAACGATCTCTCTACGTCGAGGTGAAGTTAACAAATTTATACACTTCCACCTCCTCGTCATTAATGCAGGAAGAAATTTTTTTCTACCATATTTGTGAGTGTCATAAAAAAAAATCTGCTCTTTAAAATTAATCTCGGGATTTGAGGCATATCCACTTAATTCTTTCGCTGTATGAAGACAGTATAAGTACATGAATAACTCTACCTAATTCCGACCTTTGGTTATCACTATCTCCCCTCTGATTACATTGCGATCATTTTAAAAGCATGTTTTCCTCAGCATTCGTATATAAAAATGAATAACAAATAAGCTTGTTCGTTCGTCTATGTAAAACACAACATTCTACACCCGATGCTATTTTATCGATTTATCTAAACTTATTAGCATACTAGCTTCAGCAAGCGGCTTCGCTCACGTGAACGGAGAATTTTTATACCAGGGCATGACGTGTGAAATATCAGTTGTTTGAGCGAGAAACAGGGATGGAGCTATACACCCATGGCCGGATCTACTTAATGGCTAAATGGGCTGCAGCCCAGGGCCCCAAGGATATAAGGGGCCCCCAGTTCTCATTAAAAACAATCTACAATGATACACATTTACAAAAACTAAGTGTTCAGTCGGCGGTCTTCTCGCAATGGGCAATCTCTTACAGAAAACCAGAAGACGAAATATATTTAGACTTTCAAGTTAGCTATAGTAACTCGTGATCTCTTGTTCCATCAGGACGACATTTCTAGTGATCGGTCGTTGTCGAAAAGGTACACTGTAGGAAAAATATAAACTTATTTTTAACAAAATGCCAATTAATTTGATTACTTAGGTGGGCCCCCAAGTAGTGTTAGCCCAGAGTCCAACAATTTCACGATCCGCCTCTGTATACACCCTATATAGCTCCTAGTAGTTTCCGCTGTGCGTTGATATGTCAGTCAGTCAGTTTCTCCTTTTACATAATATATAGATTACTGACGCCTTCTCAAAGGGTTTCTGAAGACCGAATTCTTGGCCTAGCTGGAAAACTCTAAACAGACTCCGAACCCAGGTTGGGCGCAGCAAAGACAATCTCCACAGATGGGGATCTTGGACGGTTCCGATCCTCAGTGTTTGTGCGGCGTCTCTCCGCAGACCATGTCCCACCTTGCATCCTGCATCACGTGTCCTGTTACCTGTTCACGTAGGGATCTAATGACAGCATCAGCGGACGGCACTGCCGTGGCCAAATACTGGGCTAGGCAAGGAATTTAACTGGTTTTGCCATCGACAGCAACTAGACTGAAAGAAAACAGGTGGTTTTTACTGTTTTAGTCAGTAAATCTCTGACAATCTTTCTCCACCCAGAGTGGAAGGAATCATTGAATGATTTCCCACGTGAAATAAAGAGTGTTCTACTAGCTTACAGTTCACAAACAAAAGAAAGAAGAAGAAGAAGAAGAAGTTGGCAGTAGTGTCATCACAGCGTCAATGTTTTCAAATTGTCGATTTGAACCAATTGTTTGACTTTATTGGTGTAGATATATATGTAGACAGTTTAATAATTTGTGTATGTATTGTATAATTGTATGATATTTATGGTTTATTACTATATCTATTCTTGTACCTATTCGCCTTTTCTCTCTCTTTTATTACACCTACCACTATTTATCTCTGCATCACCCTAAGGTTGACTGGTAGAAAATGCCTAAGGCATTAAGTCCGCCGCTGTACGTTTGTGCATAAAGTATTAAATAAATAAACAAACAAACAGATTTTAATTCTTTTCGTTATTAGTTTAGATACATACGTAGTTAAAAATAAATAAAATTCGTTTATGCATCTTCTAACACCAGATGTTTTATGTAGATCTGTTTATATACCATGTGGCTATGTACATTAACGTTTACTGAGGCTCTAAAGTTTTATTGCTTACAATATAAAACCAAATATTTAATCAATAGCTTTTACATGAATTTCGGTTGCTGATTAAAAAGTTTTTGACTTATCATTTCGACTTTTTGTTTTTGGATTTTAAGACCTGGTCACTTGGACCTTAAGGTCAAGTCTTAATTTATTTTTCAAAACACTGCACTATGTATCACATAATACCAGTCGAATGGGGGTGAAACATATTCTAAGGTTTTTGTAGTATTTGGCAGAAAATGTATCGCAATTCAGTCTTCTTCGCTGAGGTAGCCAAAACTACAATAAAATTCTCAGCTCCATTTTACCAAGATCGCGCCTGTTTCAATGATTCCACATATTGTCCAGTTGCGCAGACACTTGAGATACAAAACTACACCAATTTTACACCACAATATCCACTAGGAGCCAATTAGGAATAATTAAAACAGCCACTGAACTGAAGAAATCTCGCTAAAAACCTTATTTCGACAAGTACTTACTGTGAACAATGGGGCAGGGAAATAAAAGTAGTTTCAACCAAGGATGTGAAATTTCGGATAGTCGAATACGAAAAAAATAATTAGCCTAATAATGATTCCGCTGTTGGGAGGACTCAGCCTTCTCTAGGAGATGGAATGGGCCTAATCCACCACGCGGGCTCAGTTGTTGGTGAATGTCAATTGTCTTCGAGTTTTTGGTTCTAGGACATGCCGGTTTCCTCACGATGTTTTCCTTCACCGTTTTGAGAGCAGTGGTGATGAAATAAATTGCACCACAGACTATCCGAATAATAATATTCCAGTTTTGAAAACGAAAATGATTTCGAATAATCCGCGAATATTCGGTTACGGATTTTAAAATTATAATAGTAAAATACAAATAGCAAGGTTTGGTTTTTATTCCCAGTCTAAATTGTCATTAGTTTAGCCGGGTAACATAAACAAAAACCTGTTGTAACCTGTCATTTAGACTCCACTTTTATCTGAAACTTTTATATCGGTTGCGGTTTTCTTTTGAAGGTGAGAAATCATCAAGGTTACCGACATAGCACGAAGAATCGCCATAGCACGAAGAATCGCCAAACTTAAGTGGCAATGGGCAGGGCACATTGCTCGCAGCACAGATGGCCGTTGGGGCCGAAAGGTTCTGGCGTACCGGAAGACGCAATGTTGGAAGGCTCCCTACAAGGTGGACCGATAACCTGGTAAAGGTTGCGGGAATCCGATGGATGCGAGACGCACAGGACCGTTCATTGTGGCGACATTTGGGGGAGGTTTATGTTCAGCAATGGACGTCTATCGGCTGAAATGATAATGATGATGATAAGAAATCATCCAACGACTTCTCCCGCTCTTCGTGTCAGAATTTTACTGACTAAAATCCACTCCTGCCAAGTTACAATAGTTAAGTGTCGAATTCCGTTCTCCTATCGGTAACGCCTCGGTGTCAGCAATTTGGAAAACGATAAGTTGGTAGCCATGTTGACGCGCTTAAGTCGGCCGCTCGTTCTACAATGTCGTCCTACAATAACAAAGTATGTAGCGTTGAACATTGTAGAAACGATAACAATTCATTCTATCATTTTAAACGATGTGAACTTGGATACAAATTTTCTATTCGTTTGTTCTGACCACGTGACTTAACGTTGAGATGATGTCATTCCCATACATTTGATTAGTTTTCAACTAGCGTTAACGATTGCAGATTATCAACTTGGCTGGGGGTGTTTTTCCTTCTTTGCCTTCGTTCCAGGGCCCCGGAGATCTCTTTCGCAGAACCCATGGCCCCAGTAGGCTTCGACACTGGGCCCCTACGGTTTTGTTGACATCTCCTTGAAGCACGCGTTAAACATTAAGCGCCGTCGACGATTCGGGCTCAGTCCGGACGGTTACCGGACGGCCGGACGACGAGCTATGTCAGTTAAGATACGGATTTTTTTTTCAGATATCCGATTATAGCTTCGGTTATGGTTACGAAGCTCCATTACATCCCTAGTTTCAACACTGACGAGCAATTCGTAGGTGCAAACCTAGTCAAGCATGCATAATCACCACGAAATAACGTTTCAAAATATTTAAAACAGGAACCAATAGCATCTTAACCGTATCGAATAAAATGCTGAGAATAAAAACTTTTTACAAAAAAAGAATAACCGACTTCACTAAAACAAAACACTTAAAGGATCAAAATAACTTTAATTTCGGAAGTCGGTGTTAAATAAGATACAAATAATACCGAGAAACACCGACTTCCGAAATTAAAGTTATTTGTTTTGTTTTAGTGAAGTCGGTTATTCTTTTTTTGTAAAAAAGTTTTTTATTTTACACTTTTTAGTTGCGATACACTTATAAACAGAGTGCCTATTTCTCATGATAATTCCAATTAACCCAAACACGGCTAGGTTACATTGATTAATTACGGAGTTCCAGTGCCTACCTTCCGGCTCCATCATCATCATCAGATCACTTCGATGATACCATTTTCAACGTCGCTAACTATCTTCATTGTGATATCTATGAAAGTAAGAAGTTCTGTTGACTATTTCTGGTCTTCTTTATCAGTTTCACTTCATCAAATGTTACTTTTTGACTGTAAATACTTAAGTTCTCGATGAAAATATCAAAATCACTATATGGTTGCCTATAATATTTGAGGAGTTCCCTCGATTTTGCCAAGATTCCATCATCAAATCCCAACTTGCTGACTATGGGACCATTTGAGAAGTATACCCTTTCTAACAAACAAAGAATTTTTCAAATCCGTTGGCAAGCAACGAAGTTATGCGCGAACAAACATAAAACCTCCTTCTTTTTTAGAAGTCGGTTAATAAACGCGTTCAAAATTTCTCTAAACAAATAGTACATACTAGTTGTGCTACCCACATCACTCCACGATTGTAAAGAATGATATATCGCAAATATGTGCCTAGAATAAATTAAAACACAATACTTGTTATATTTTATACAAGTTAAAAATAAAACCATCACTTTTTCATACTAATCGTCGCCATTTTGTTCAAATGTCACGCTGACATAACATTTCGCGCGCTCCTGCAACCATAGATAAAGGGTTTAAATCTTTTTTTTTTCGACCACAATAGCACAGATCAGGGTTGAAAAATCCGAGCGATTAATTTTAATTCTTCCATTAATATTCGTGTCACATAGTTTTAAAAGCGGAAGTGCGTTTTTTGATGCCGTAATGGTTTCCAACATCCGGTTGTAATAGAAAATTGTTCGGTTTTAGGGATGGTAGGGCTGTGACCCGTATAAGTCATTTATAACTGTTGTTGTATTTTTTTTCAGTGAGTGATCGGATTATATACTTGTGTAACAGTTACATATTATCTAAACTTTTAAAAGAATATCAGTGGCCAAGCGTGAGCCTATCAATAATAAAAAAAATATAGATTTAAAAACAAAAAGATATTTTTTGGCAGATTTGTGTCGATTATGAAAATTCTTTGGCTGATTAAGTTGAATATATCTTGGTGGACTTTAATTTAGGATATCTTTTTTAGGGTGGAAAATCATCAAATAACGTCTCTCGCTTTTAATGTGAATGTGAGAACACTGTAGACTTCGCGAATTCCTAGATTACTTCCTATTACGACTAGCTTTTTATTATGATTATTTTTATTGTACTTTTGAGTACAATATTGACTGGTCTACACTGTCCTTACATAATATGTACTAATACTGTAATATGGAAATTAATATTGTAAGAACATTTTTTTTTTTAAAAGAGTAACCATGGAGTTTCTTGCCGGTTTTTCTCCATAGGAAACGACCAATTTGGAACCGTGCACTAGCTTCTGACGTTTTATAAGTGCGTATATGTGAAATAGGTATATGTGAAATAAAAACTATTGTTTTTTTTAAATTTTTTATTAATTAAACCTCAGTTGTGACCTTATGACGCTTTTTGCGTCCCAAGGCTGCGTACAATTTCGCAGTCAAATATATGTTTTTTTTTCTTTTTTTTTTAACTGATATAAACCAGTGCTTGACTGCGATCCCACCTGATGGTAAGCGGTGATGCAAGCATTGATGGTCGTCAGATTATTTACAATAACATTTTAAAATAAGTTATAAATAATTATGAAACTATGAATTTGTTTTGATTGCGTGTTCTGCTCCAGTTAATCTCAACTTAAAGTTGTTACAAAATTTTGAGGATTACTTGAATTTGTAGCTGATGGTAGCATGTTCTCTTTAGTAATAGCATAGTAGCATAGCATAGTCGGCCTTACAATGTTCTCATTGTTGGGACTCAGGCCTCCTCTCTAGGAGAGGGAATGGGCCGTAATCCACCACGCGGGCCCAGTGCGGGTTGGTAAATGTCACCACATGTCTTCGATTTTTTGGTTCTAGGAAATACCGGTTTCCTTACGATGTTTTCCTTCACCGTGTTGAGAGCAGTGGTGATGAAATAGCCTGGCTGGGTTTGAACCCTCGACCTACAATTTGTAAGTCGGGGCCGTTACCACTCGGCCACCACTGCTCCCCTCTTTTCTTAAAATTGCTGTAGTTTTGTATCTCAAGTGTTTACGCAGCTGGACAATATGTGGAATCATTGAA
The DNA here is from genome assembly GCA_949316375.1 of Mythimna vitellina. NCBI lineage: Eukaryota > Metazoa > Arthropoda > Insecta > Lepidoptera > Noctuidae > Mythimna > Mythimna vitellina. Next base: position 3,377,757 of record OX438711.1, on the reverse strand, counting down.
ACAGCCGCGATTCCGGTAAAATGGAGCTGAAAATTATAGTAGTATAATTGACGACCACAGCGAAGCTTGCCAAAAAAGATGACCCGATACATTTGCTGCCTAATACTGCAAAAACATTAGACTGTGTTACATCCGCGTTCTAATGGAACTCAAAGTAACTTAAAGTGACTGAAATCTGAATACTTTCTTAACTTGACACTGCCTAATGATGCACAAATTGTGGGAAGCAAAAAAGTAAAAACTGGGCAAGTGCGATTCGGACTTGCGCCCTTAGGGTTCCGTACAAACTTACCTATGTAAAGAGTTCAATTTCTGATTGGAGTCTCGAAGTTTTTTCCAAATCGCATTTTTTTTTGTGACGTACTCTAGTATTTTGGTTCCCTTTAGTGTCGAAATATACGTTTTTTACGACATAAACGGCCATATCTTTTTTTCCGTTAACTTAGAAGTTTGATTTTTTCACAACTTCAAGGGACCATAAACGTAAGTATATGATTTTAATTTCAACTCGACACATCCACGCGTTCCCGAGATAAAAGGTCTTGACAGACAGGCAGACAGACAGACAGACAATAAAGTGATCCTATAAGGGTTCCGTTTTTTCCTTTTGCGGTACGGAATCCTAAAAAACTTCTCCCACTTGGTGAAGCGAGAGGTAGTGTCAGATTTTTACCGACTAAAACCCACCCGTGATCGTTCAGTTGCCCTTTGCCTTCCAGAGCCTTGGTAACTCTCTCGAAAATTCTTGCAGCCAAGCTTCCTAAGCACACATTGGGTCCTATTATAATATGTACTTGTATGCTTCGATGACCCTAGTATTAAATAGTTGTATAATTTCATAGACAACGATATATTTTTTTTTATAAAGCGATTATATCAATTGGTAGTCGAACAACTGTTGTTAGGTGAATTATTTAAATTACTACGAAATATTTTGGACGCCATTATGTTGTTCAGTTAAATGTTTCTATTATTTAAATTAAAGTTATGTTGTAACTGCTTTTTGTGATGTTTATTTTTATGTTACATATGTATTATGTAACGTTTTTGTTTTGTTCTAACGGAAATAAATGGTTTTGTTTGTGTGCATTTTTGTGCTGGAATTATTTTATTTTTATTCTTGATAGGTCAAGGTTGCGCTTGACCGCTATCTAACCTGATGGAAAGCACATATTGCCCAGTTGCGCAGACACTTGAGATACAAAACTACAACAATTTTACATCACAATATCCACTAGGAATCAATTTGTGAATAATTAAAACAGCCACTGAACTTCACTTGAAGAAATCCCGACAAAAAGCTTATTTCGACTAGTACTAACTATGAACAGTGGGGCAAGGAAATGGTCGCCCAGTAGTTTCAACCAGGGATTTTTTTTGTATTCTTTATAGGTTCGCGCTTGGCCGTTATCTAATCATTGAAAGCGACGATGCGGTCGACGATAGAGCGCGCTTACCTAGAAGTAACCTATTCACTCTTGACTTCAAGATTCCCGGGTTGTAGCCATCAGGAAACACAGATTCTGGCAAGGAACGTTTGATTTATTTTGTTATAAGTTATTAGGTACTAGCTTTTGCCCGCGACTTCGCTCGCGTAAATAAAATATAGCCTATGTCACTCAGGAATAAAACAGCTTCCTATCGATGAAAAAATTTTTTCTGTGGGACCAGTATTATTAGTCGGCCTTATAATGTTCCCACTGTTGGGACTCAGGCCTCCTCTCTAGGAGAGGGTATGGGCCGTAATCCACCACGCAGGCCCAGTGCGGGTTGGTGGATGTCACATCTCACATCTCTTCGAATTTTTGGTTCTAGGACATGCCGGTTTCCTCACGATGTTTTCCTTCACCGTTTTGAGAGCAGTGGTGATGAAATAAATTAGACAAAGTAATGCGCCTGGCTGGGTTTGAACCCGCAACCTACAACTCGTAAGTCGGGGCCGTTACCACTCGGCCACCACTGCTCCCGACCAGTACTTTCAGACATTACCTCCTACAAACAAAAAAAAAACAAACTTAACCTCTTTATAATATTAGTGTTCATGAAATACTAGATTTTTTCTGCAGTTTTTCTCTAGTAGACTTTGAGGGTTCCCACAAAATAAGGGTCGGAAATCATTCCGCTTAACTACCGCAGTCTCATTTACAGAAGTAACTGAGACTACGACACTTGGTAGTCGAAAAACCTCTAGAAAAAAATCTTAGGTCCTTTGAGATTCAAGATATCTAGGTTTCACTGTAGGTATTTTGCCCCAAGTGTCCGTATACCTGCACTTTGGAGGATTTGACGAGTGCTACCGATGCTGCTATTAACCTGTTGGGCCCAAAAAGTTTGACGAGTTTACCATCGAATCGAAAAGAAGAAGAAGAGAAGAAGAAGAAGAAGACTGTAGGTATTTAAATTCATTGACTGTTGTGTATAAAAGTTAGATAAAATTTCCCAAACAATCAATAAATCCAACTTTCTGAATATTACCTAAAAAAAAAGGTACCTCACAAACGATGCAAAATTTCAATCATCCGCCCAAACCAATTTGCACAAGCAACAACAAAACGTAATCCCTCACAAGTTGAATGAATCAAAAAACCTCTATAGACCAAAAACCCAACAATATTTAGGGTTTTAAAGTCGCGGCAACTCAAAGTACGCCCCCGGGGCGCCGAGAGCGTATTTTCAAAATATTTTGACATTAATAGCCCGCTTTGACATTACACTGACGTATTGTCGATGGTCGTGATTTTTTTTTCGTAAATCGGCAAAGGTAAAGGTGTTGTTGTACTTTTTGTGTTGATTTGTAATAGATGTCGGTGTCGTGTGTTCTGTGGGGGTGGCCAAATTTAATGTTCGTGTCTGATTGAAGGTTATGTTAGGTACCTTGCAATTTTTTTTTCTCTTCATACTTTTCTATGGCGTCCTTTGTTTTGGTTGCAGCGGCAAATTCATTACAAATGGCAATAGCACTTGGTAAGATATAAAATGCCATGGCTTAGGTATAATAAATATCTCGCAGCTTTTTTTTAGGTGTGAAAATTATCTAATGACAAATCCCGCTCTTGGGCGGGGCGGGAGATAGTGTCAGACTTTTAGTGACTAAAAACCCACTCCTGTTCCTTCGTTGCCTTCGTCCCAGGGTCCCGGGTTTCGTTTTCACAGTCGCTTCGACCTTGCTGGGCCCCTACGATTTGCTGACATCTCCCTGAGCCGCGCGTGGAACAATACGCGCCGTCGACGACTTGGGCTCGGTCCGGACGGTTACCGGACGGCCGGACGGTGGGCTACCCATTGCTCGCAGTCCGCAAGCCCGCGCCTAAATATGTCGTAGCTGCGAAATACGTAACTTTTCAGGAGGCACAAAAAACCAAACCAGACCTTTATTTTCATGTAATTTCACTAGGTACTTATCATCAATTAAAAAAAAAACACACTTCTACGAGTTATAATGAAATATACGAGTATATTTGTTTTTTTTTCTTGATAGGTTCGCGCATGACCGCTATCTCTTCTGATGACACCCGGGCGTTTCTTCTGCCTAAATCCGATGCAAGAACCTAACAAACTTGCCATGTCCGGTGAGGAACTGCGTCATGCTCATGATTGGTTTCAAACAATTATTTCTCTTGTTTTTCAATTTTTTTGTCAAATTTTGATGAGTTGTCACGAGGTTATCAAACCAAACTGACTCTAGCAAGGTTTGCATTCAACATCGTAGATGGCGCTACAAGTATCGAAACAAAATTTTACATGATACAAAATTGTTCTTTACGAGCTTTTCTTTCCAGAAATATAATAAAACAAAATTAACTAAAAAATGCATATCAGAGATATTTACTCAATGGCTAGTATTAATGAGTTAGGACAATTAACGTATAGCGAACATACGTCCCAGTGGCTTATTTACAAACTTTCAAGGCATAGGCTATACAGTTTTTGCCACCCTTGCCTCTACAATTGTCATCTGCTGCATTATTTTTACAATCAAAACATTTCGTTGAAATTACACGTAAAATAATTTTTAAAATAAACTCCCGGAATGTGCAATGACAAGTGAGAGAGGAAAGTCATCAGCAAAATTTGTTGCAGACTTCTGTGTGCGACATCAGAAAACCGTCATGCAAAAATATTTTTAATATCCATGAGGTAGCAAAAAAAAAAAATCGTTCCCAAAAATCTGCCACCCTAGACTTACTCAGCCTACTCAGCCTGTTGGTAAATCTGCCACTGATACGTCCTACTAATTACGGATATGTTATGGTCTGTAAGAGGTCATCGATCATTCGATTATCAAGCGGTTGAAGCAGCTAGCGACTCCAAGTAACTACCTAGATACTTGAAGACATAAAATAGTCATAGTAATTTATTGCTAAGGGATTCTTACAAGTCATATACAGAATGTTAAATTATACTTATTGTAGTCATCAAATGATTACTTATCAATGTCAAATAATAAAAAATGTCAAACAAATAAAAGAAAATACAAGAAAACCAAATAAATTGTAAATATATCCTATGTTACTCAGAAATAAAGCAGCTTTCTATCGGTGAAAAAATGTTTTGCAATCGGATCAGTACTTTCAGAGATTACCTCCTACAAACAAAAACAAAACAAACTTTACCTCTTTCATCATCATCATCATCATCATCATCATCATTTCAGCCGAAAGACGTCCACTGTTGGACATAAGCCTCCCCGAAGCGTCTCCACAACGACCGATCCCGCGCGTCTCGCATCCACCGCATTCCCGGGACTCTCACCAGGTCGTCGGTCCACCTTGTAGGAGGCCTTCCAACGCTGCGTTTTCTGGTGTGCGGTCGCCACTCTAGAACCTTTCGGCCCCATCGACCATCCGTTCTACGAGCAATGTTCCCTGCCCACTGCACTACACTTTACACTTTAGTTTGGCGATTTTTCGGGCTATGTCAGCGACCTTGGTTCCTGCGGATATCTTCATTCTTTATGCGATTGCCCTTTGGGTGACTGTAAGCCTCCTGATGAGGCCCATTGTAAGCGACCATGTTTACCTCTTTATAACATTAATAATATTAATATAGAGTAGAATGGTAGGTTAGGGTCAAGTCACCGCTAATCAGATGTCACAACTCTCAAAAGCCGTACCCTTACACAACAGGAGACATCGTCTCCACATTGACAATAGTAACAATAAGAGACCAGTACTTTTTCAAAGCAAACATATAATCACATTACTTTATAATACTCGTCATTTTGTGTCCTTTTGATAACACGTGTCCATACTACAACACAATACAAACAACATCACACCCTGGCAGGAAACGGCTGACCGCTACAAAGCCTTCGCCAAGCGGCTTTCTTGAAAAAAAAAACTTGGGTAATTTATGGTCAAGCCTGACAGCTGTCATTTTTCCCGCGCGCGGGAAACGTCAAAGGATCGCGTTTTCATTGAATAGGGATGGGCAAAGTGGAGTTTGCAGTTATATTTATTAGATTATCATGCGAAGTACTTTGTGGGTGGTCGTTATTTTTTAAATTAATTAAACTTAGTTTATAATTTCGTAATAGAATTTGTTAGGTATATTTTTTATCTAAATATTAAATGCAAAGGTGTATGTAGGTATGGTTTTAATGGTTGGTCCCATGTAGAGCCGGCAAGAAGCTATGGGGCTTTTTGCTTGAAGGAGGAAATATTAAATTTAACTTAAGTCATTTTAAATTATAATTATTACCTTTAAATGATGACTTTCATTAATAGAAAGAGCGATAAGCGAAGACTGTTCACGTATAAAATTAGCACCAATGCAAAGCCTGAGTACGTCAACATCATCATTATTTCAGCCGAAAGAAGTCCACTGCTGGACATAGACCTCCCCCAAGTGTCGCCACAATGACCGGTCTTGTGCGGCTCGCATCCATCGAGGCACTCCAACGCTGGGTCTTCCGGTACCTACGTGGCCGCCACTCCAGAACCTTTCGGTCCCATCGACTACCTGTTCTACGAGCGATGTGCCCTGCCCACTGCTACTTAAGTTTGGCGATTCTTCACCGCTAGATAATACCGAAATAAAGTAAGAAAACCTTTCAAACCGACTTTTTCTTTAATAAAAAGTTAAAGACACTTGCCCAAATGCCCATCCCTATATAAAAGTAAAAATGTTGACGTTAAAATTTGTTTAACAAATAAAAAAAAGAGATAGTTTACATCGGTCCCATCAGCTGGCGACCGCAGACTGACCAGTAATGACAGTCTCACAATGAACACAATTTTGTATTGTTTGAAAACAATTGTAAAATCCAATGACAACAGACCTTTCTTTCTTTTAAACCACTTACACAAAAGTTGGCCCAATTCTGACGTACACCGACCATTCTAACATGCACCTTTTTTAATTGAGAACAAATACGGCAATGGATGTCTACATACATATAAGGTTTACATTGGACATTGGCGCGCAAGACTTTACAAAATCGGCCAAAATAAATTGGACGTTACACCATTTTACAAAGACCTCTCACAGTCACAATGTTGTAAAGAAAACTGGGTCTTCAATCAATTGTTTTGAACAACCATATTTGTAAGACCTTTAACTGCTGAGTAAATACATAAAAACTAAGCTCAGGGAATTCTGGACGTTTATAAAGTCCAATTTATTAAGACACGCTGTAGCAAATGAAATCAAAGACGGTAAAGGTAAACGGAAATTGGTTCTTATTTCAAAAGTTGTCGCGTGCCGAAAGCGGCCATAACCAAATGTTTGTAATTTTTTTCACGTCAATTGTTCAGAGACAATGGACAACACGGGTACAGCCTTTTGACGGATTGTTTTGAATAAATAAAACTACCGGTGTTACTTGTTGAGAAAAAATGTAAGACGATGATTTTTTTATTTTTTTATTGTGGCAAGTTTACTTGTGAAGTTACTGGTTGCGGTTTTGACTGATAATGGGTTGGGTTTAAGTATAGTTACGTATAAATGGGTTTGTACCTGAGGAACGTTGCTTCAATAGGTCTAGACAACGCTGACTTAGCGGTTTCTTTCAAAATATCATGCTGTTCCTTTTCCAGACAGAGTCGTTTTCAACACACTTACGAAAACCCGCTCGTACCCCTATCGCTTTTACGCACACAATTTTTTGTTTTCCGCACTAGTGCAGAAAAGTGCGACAGCGAGCCTCCGCCACATTTTATTATATTTATCGTATCAGGCTAGGCGCCAAACAGCTCCCACTAGTCGCCGGGCAGCTTCCGTTTATTTATTTCATCGTAAGTGTATTGAAAAATGTCTTTTAAAACACGTGGGTTACTGCAGTCCCCGGCTCCATAACATACCTTGGTTGTAATAATAGTTTCTCCACTTGTCTTCGCCGTCTTCGTCTTGTTTCGTGTCTTGCAGAAAATGGTCGAGCATTGGTCTTTAGGCATGCTTTATAACTTCGTGCTGATAACTTCTTACTGTTAAACCAAGGGTTCCTCACACTGTATAATGTTCAAGTCAATCTGCCAAGCGATTTCCTAACTTTCTTGGGATCAGCTTCAAGTCAGACTGGACGCTAATGGATACCAGTATTTTACATGCAGTGACTGCCGATCTGATCTCCATAACCCAGTAATTTATAGCATGATACCCCTTGGCAATACTAGTCTTTGATTTTCTGGCTTCTGGACTATTCATAACGATTGTCAAAAGTCTATATATAATAGCTAGAAACCCAACATTGTCGGGAAAAGGCTTAGTGGGGAATATCATCTAATTACATGCCCCGCTCTTGGGCGGAATGAGAGTTAGGGTCACAACTCAACTCTTACTGACTAATAAACCACTCCTGTTCCTTCGTTGCCTTTCGTATCAAGGCCGAGTCTTCCTATCAGAATCAGACTCTTGGCTCCAGTAGGCTTCGACCCTGCTGGGCCCCTACAGTTGCTGATCTCATTGAAGCGCGCGTGGAACAGTATGCGTCGACGACTTGGGCTCGGTCCAGACGGTTACCGGACGGTCGGACGGCGAGCTACCCATTGCTCGTCGTGCGCAAGCCCGCGCCTACGGTGTCCGGAGATCGGGATCGGAATCCTGGCGGCAGCTGGGGCGTGAGGCCTCCTCCTTTGCTAGCATTACTGTTTCCAAGGAGGCGACTGCCTGACCGGTCTTTCAAACATTTCCACAGTCCAAAATCAACTATTATTAATTAGCCACGACGTACTTGCGAACTAACCACACCACGACACGCAAACCACACATACACACACGCACACACCAAACACAAACACGCGCACACCAAACACAAACACGCGCACCCCACACACATATACAAATAGATTTTTATAATATTAATATAGGTAATACATAACTGTAAATTGTAATAACCAAAAACTATTGAAATATTGCTAAGTTATGGAAGAGCGGAGTCTCCTAATACAGGTATTATTTACCTAAAAGGAGGCTCCAGTCACAATCTATTGTTACAAATATTTGGTTTCTGAAATAAACAATTTTGTATTTTGTATTTGTATTTGTATCTTGTCTTGACACTTTTAAATACTCCTTAACTGCATATATAAAATATGACCAGTTTGCTCGGGGCAGCCATCAGTCCCCAGGGTACTATAAAACAATTATTCCCCTGTGCAAACAGATGAGCCACAGCCTCTCGACAAACCATAATCTGTCTATGTTATTCGGTTACAAAATAGGGCGCATGATGCAGGGGAATTCGGTAGGGGTGTGCGAGGTGTTGAAATTTTCGAGTTTTGTGTTGTATTTTTGTAATTTTTCTGAATGATAAGTTGTCTGGTTTTTTTTTTGTTTTTAGCTTAGAATTATTTTATCTATAATTCAAAAAAAATGTCGTTTGTATTGTGTTATGTTTAAAATAAGTATTTATTGTTTGCCCAATGACTGATTGGATAATGTAAGTACAACTATTAGATCCAACTAAAATTAAATTTCGTTTTTTTTTTTACCCAAAGTTTTTTATTGTAATTTAATGATTTTTGCAAACATAATTTTGATATTAATAATACTATACTTAGAATTACAAATATATTTGTTGATATTATAAAATGTATATTTTTAATTGTCTTTAGAAGGCGTACAATGGGTCGAACCGAACTCGTAGAAGTCCCTTACATACTTTTCCGTCCCATGAAAAGTATATAAGAGGCCAATGGTACCAATATAAAATGTTATTAATTTTTTATTTGAAATTATAGTAGTTTGCATGCCCCTTTAACATGGAGAACTATTACTTTATGACCACATTTATGTACGAATACCTATGTTTGCACAAATACATTATTATGATTACGAAATTATATTTTTTTTTAAAGTCACCATATAAATAATTCGTGAGAATTTTATTGTAGTATTGACAACCTCACCGAATCTTGCCGAGAAAGCCGGCTCCATTTTGCTGCCAAATACCACAAAACATAAGTATGTGTGATATCCACCTTCTTATGACAGTTAAAGTAATTACATACGAAAAAATGGCCTAAAAGACTAAGTATCAGAGACAAAAACATAAAAAAATAAATGTATTCTATGAAACTCAAAGTAACTGTAAAAACTAAATACTTTCATTACTTGACACTAATCATAATCATTTATTTTGCAAACATGGGTATAGCTAGTACATACGTGTTTTTTATATATAATAGAGTCCTTCATATTTTACCATTACATTGGCATGCAAATTTTTACAATTTTTTAAACTCTGTTGCAATTTAAAAAAAAAAAAAAAAATTAAATAATTATAATATATTTCCTAGAGAGCAGTGGTGGCCGAGTGGTAATGGCCCCGACTTATAAGTTGTAGGTCGCCGGTTCAAGCCCAACCAGGCGCATTACTTTGTGTAATTAATTTCATCACCACTGCTCTCAAAACGGTGAAGGAAAACATCGTGAGGAAACCGGCATGTCCTAGAACCAAAAATTCGAAGACATGTGACATCCACCAACCCGCACTGGGCCCGCGTGGTGGATTATGGCCCTTTCCGTCTCCTAAAGAGGAGGCCTGAGTACCAACAGTGGGAACATTATAAGGACGACTATGCTATGAATATGCTATATTTCCTAGCCAAATGCACAAACCATGCGAAAACAAACAAAAAAAAAAAATATCTCCTGAAATATTCTGTCAACGCTTTACCGAGAACCCTATTACAGGGGGTTGTATTTTAGCACCCTCTCGCAGATTATTACCGTTTTGTTACTTACCACCGTTTTCGTGTTCCGCTCAGCTAAATTGATGATTGTGATCATATTTTTCTCATTTGTTAGTTATTATTTCCGTTATTTGGGGGTAGAGAGAGATTAGTAGAATTAATTTTAATTGAATTGAAACTGTTTGGGGTGCTGTTAAATTATTATCATTCTGTTGATACTATAATAATATTATAAAGAGGAGGAAAGGAAGATTATAAACTAGTTATAATAATAAATTTATTGTCTCCAAATAACAAAATACAAAACAAAAATGTTGTAGACCTTGATAAGATTCATACATAAAGCACTTAACTAATTAAAACTATATATACACTTAAATCAAAAACTACTAGCTTAAATATGGCGTCAAAAAACTCCTCCGCATCGCTGTCGACTGGAAGTGTGCCCAAAAGGCTGGCGGCATTGCCACGTTGTATGGCAACGCTTAATCTCTGACCGAGGTAAAAGCCAGCCCTTGGGTCACGCGAAGTGTCTACTAAGCGTTTGGATAGTTTTTTGAACAGCTTATGAGTGTTAAGTGTTTTATGTATTAATTTTACCTTAAAACAATAAAAACATATATGTAAAAAAAAATTATAAGATTCTACTTAAATTCATATGTTAGTGAGGAACCTCTGTGTTTGAACTAGATAATAAATGCGTATTTCAGACATCAGCGCTCTTCCCTAGATCTGTGCACCAGTATGCAAATAAAGGTAATAAGAACGATAGACTACAACTTTAGGTTATAGGTAGCAATACACGACAATTTAAATAAGCATTTAAACATTAAAACAATTACATGCATTAGAAAGTAGTGCTTCACTGCGATCCCACCTGATGGTAAGCAGTGATGAAATCGTTGATAGTGAAGCGACTAGGCTTCGGCAATGTCACATGTCTTCGAAATTTTGGTTCTAGGACATGCCAGTTTCCTCACGATGTTTTCCTTCATGGTTTTAAGAACAGTGGTGATGAAATAAATTACACAAAGTAACGCAATTTTTATTTTTAAATAATGTAGTCTAGTGCTTGACTGCGATCCCACCTGATGGGTAATTGATGGCTGACCTAGCCACTCAGTGATGTAATCGTTGATGGTGAGGCGCACTAGTTTATTAAGAGCCTATTCACTCTAGCCTTGAAGACACCTAAATTATAATCAGATGGGAAGACCGCAGCAGGCAAATTGTATGTAATGAATAAACTAAACAAGTATTGATCCATCATCATCTTTATCTTTATGTATTCCACGATATCCTCTATGCTCGTGGAGTAATGCAGATGTGACACGTACAGCTGAGTCGATGGAATAATAATAATAATAATGTTTTTTTTTTATATGTTCTTGTTAAAAAATATTTAAAAATGTAATTTATAGGTATATTAAACAAATAAAGAGAATAATAATATTCCACAACTATCACACAACGCCGTCTAGTCCCAAGCTAAGCAGAGCTTGTGTTATGAGTACTAGACAACTGATATACATACTTATATACTTCGAAATACATACATATATAGATAAATAGCGGAACAGCGGGACGCAGCAACATGTTCGGACCTGTCAATGTGGTAACGCACTGATTGCGATAAGTAGGATTCTTCTTCTTCTTTACTACACGAAAGAAGCCTTCTTCATCGACCTGATCGGCTTGTTGAGCTTCGAACGTGGACGGAGGGCCCCTGGATAGCCCTCACTGGTTTTATATCAAAGGATATAAATAAAACCCTTATAATGTTCCCACTGCTGAGACTCAGTCCTCTTCACTAGGAGAGTAGGCATAGATCTCCCATTTTTGAGGTGTAGATGCTTCAAATAATTCTTCCTTCTCTGGGTGGAGCTGAAGGAGTACTTTGCGTTCCAGGGTCACGGTAGCTCTATCACACAACCCAGACATAAACCATTTTTCATTTCCTCATTCTTCCTTTTTTTAGGATTCCGTACCTCAAAAGGAAATACGGAACCCTTATAGGATCACTTTGTTGTCAGTCTGTCTGTTTGTCTATCTGTCTGTCAAGACCCTTTATCATGGGGACGCGTGGAGGTATCGAGTTGGAAATAAAATCATATACTCAAGTCAGCTGTCCTGCTGTGAAACTGTGAAAAAATAAAACTTCTAAGCAAACGAAAAAAAGATACGGCCGTTTATGTAGCAAAAAACGTATATTACGACACTCTCAAGGGAATCTAAATTCACAGGGTACTTCCCGTTGACCTAGAATCCTGAAATTTGGCAGAAAGCAAGGTCTTATAGCACAGGTATAGGAATCAATCTGAAAACATTAAATTTGTTCTTACGTCACAAAAAAAAAAAAACTTTTTGCGATGCGGAAAAGTCTTCAAGAATCCATTCGGGAATTGAATTATTTACATAGGTAACTAAAGGTCTGTACGGAAACCTCAGTGCACGAGTCCGACTCGCACTTGCCCAGTTTTTTTTTAAACGTTGCCCTTCACTAAGAATTACTCCTGTATTGTGAGTGCGTTCACAAACATTGTAAACTAAAATATAAAAGTCACAACTATGTATAGGTCATACAAATATTTGTTCCAGGCGGGAATCGAACCCGAGACACACAGTGCAACAACCAATCACTCCACCACTGCAACAAACATGCTGCAACCCCAAATCCTACCATAATATAACACATCTACTTAAATAAAATGCCGGTAACACACATAACACTCACATTGCCACCGCAACACATTTCGAACATCCCTCACAAAAATGTTGGTTCAAAAATCATCCCTAAGCCGAAAATGAAACATGTATAACATCGAGCGGGGGGCGAAGGGAGGGGTGTAAACAATGAGCTTCGAATAAACAGGACTACCCCTACAATGGCGCTGTTTACGAATTTTCACCCCCGACCCAAGTGGTAATGGATTTTGTGGGGTTTGGTTTAAGAAAGAAGAGGTGGCGATATTTATTTAGCTCAAAGTCAAAGTCAAAAGTTTTTTTATTTCACATAGGCCTACATGGGCACTTATAAAACGTCAGAAGCTAGTGCATGGTTCCAAATTGATCGTTTCCTATGGAGAAGAACCGGCAAGAAACTCCATGGTTACTCTTTTAAAAAAAATTGATGTTACAATATTCCTATATTACAGAATAAGTAGATATTATGTAAGGACAGTGTAGACTGGTCAATATTGTACTAAAAAGTACAATAAAAATAATCATAACAAAAAATAACCTAAGAATTCGCGGAGTCTACAGTGTTCTCACATTCACATTATAAAAAAGAGCTCTAATAAATTTCACATTGAAATGCAAACGATTTGAGAGTAGTGCAAGTCCGACTCACACACGAAGACGAATTCCATATCATTAGGTATGAGGAGTTGCAGGCGGTCGCCTCCTTCTGCGAAGCAGTAATGCTAGCAAAGGACGCCTCCGCCACACGTGCACGCGCGCGGTCGCGGCCCTCACGCCCCAGCCGTCGAGATCCCGATCCCGATTACCGGCTTGGGTAGCTCGCCGTCCGACCGTCTGGTAACCGTTCGGACCAAATCCAAATCGTCGACGGCGCGTACTGTTCCACGCGCGCCTCAAGGAGATGTCAGCAACTGTAGGGGCCTAGCAGAGTCGAAGCCTACTGGGGCCAAGGGTCTGATTCTGAAAGGAAGACTCGGCCCTGGTACGAAAGGCAACGAAGGAACAGGAGTGGGGTTTTAGTCAGTAAAAGTCTGACACGCCTACACTTACCTCTACACTTACGAAAACATAAATAAGCGGGGGTTGATTAGCGACTTTTGGGGTTGATGTACAACTCCAGGAGGCGACGCGCGGTCGCGCACCCTGCCTGATACGGTAAATGTAATAAAATTGCGGCGGGGCCAACACGCGTACTTTTCCGCACTAGTGTGAAAAACAGCAAATTGCGTGCCTGAAAGCGGTTTTTCACGTAAGTGTATTGTAAAGGTATCCTGCCGCTCACCCCTTCTAACTTGCACCCCAAAAACTTTCCAGCAAGGTGTGGCCCCGTGATTGTTAATATCACGAGGGTGAGCAGAACCCCCTGTCGCATGTATTGAATGTTAATCACAATCTTTGTCACGAGACACGAGGCTCACGAGGTTCACGAGACTCATGACGTTCACGAAGTAGAGGCAAGATTGTCTATGTTTGCGAACAGTAATTGGGGAGATGTGGTTTGTCTTTGGTTACAGATTTTTTTTATTATAAGCTTTTATTTTATGTTTCAACATGCTTTGTTGTGTTTGACTGGCCTGTTGGTCTAGTGGTTATTGGTCCTGACTGCTGTGCCGGCGGTCGTGGGTTCGATTCCTACGATGAGCACGATCATTTGTTCTGTGTCTGGGTGTAATTTATCTATAATATGTATGTATTTAGAAATATATAAGTATGTTTATCAGTTGTCTAGTACTCATAACACAAGCTCTGCTTTGCTTGAGACTTGACGGCGTTGTGTGATAGTTGTGGAATATTATTATTATTATATTATTGTTTTGTACCTATGTATGTTTAATATATGATGCAGTAAGTATGTTGCACTCGTTGAGTCGAGGCTTCAAAGTCTTGAGCATCGACGCCGAGTTGCTAGCCTGTCGGTTTACTACCGGTTGCATTTCGGGGAGTGTGCGTCGGAATTGCATAACCTAATTCCACCTAGCTCGTTCCATCATCGGACCAGCAGGCGTACGGCAACGCGCCACCGGTACATAGTGGACATCCCACCCATAGGTACGCATAAAACGTTTTGGGAACACATTTATTGTGCGTTGGTACAGCTAAGGGGTGGTAATTCCCTGCCGGAGTCTGTGTTTCCTGATAGCTCCTGGGGATCTACAAGTCAAGAGTGACTACTACGTCTTCTTCTTTTCTTTAATGGTTGCGGGAATCCGATGGATGCGAGACGCACAGGACCGTTTTTTGTGGCGACATTTAGGGGAGGCCTATGTCCAGCAGTGGACGTCTATCGGCTGAAATGATGTTGATGATGACTACTACTTCTAAATAAGCGCGTTCCATTGTCGACCACGTCGTCGGTTTCTATAAGGTGAGATAGCGGTCAAGCACGAGCCTGTCAACAATAAAAAAACTGTTCATATCGCTCAAAATTATAGAATGAAATGTAATCGTTTTTATAATGTTCATCGCTACATACTGTAGTTTTGTCATATAAATGGTAGCCAAGTTACAATTTTTGTAGAACGAGCAATCGACTCAGCCCCCCTAGCCAAGTTACAACCGTTTCGTGTCGAATTCCGTTCTCCAATCGGTAATGCCTCGGTGTCAGCAATTGTAGAAAACGATAAGTTGGTAGCCATGTTGACGCGCCTGAGTCGACCGCTCGTTCTACAATAACAAAGGATATAGCGTTGAACATTGTAGAAACGATAAAAATTCATTCTATCATTTTGATCGATGTGAACTTGGCTACGAATTTTCTATTCATTTGTTCTGACCACGTGACTAACGTTGAGATGATGTCATTTCCATACATTTGATTAATTTTCGACTAGCGTTAACGATTGCAGATTATCAACTTGGCTAGGGGTGCAGTTACGTCAACATGGCTACCAACTTATCTATAATATGTATGTATTTAGAAATATATAAGTATGTTTATCAGTTGTCTTGTACTCATAGCACAAGCTCTGATTAGCTTGGGGCTAAACGGCGCGGCGCTGTGTGATAGTTGTAAAAAAAAAAGATTATAAAATCGTTATTTTAGTTCATTAAACCCCTTGTCTTTCTATCGTGTGTCTAATTACGCTACTCGAAAGGTTAAAACCGAGGCGTTACCGATTGTAGAAAGAGATTCTTCCAATTTGTCTAGGCCTGCAGAACAGACAGACGCAGAAGGAGAATTTGTTTTTTACATAAAATACAAAGAAGGCATAATTTACCTGGGGCATAATTTACGGCGTTCAAGCGAGCGAAGCCGCTGGTAAAATCTAGTATGTTGTATAGGTAACTAATTTAAAAAAGTTCGAACTTATCAGCAAATCGTAGGGGCCCAGCAGGGTCGAAGCCTATTGGGGCCACGGGTAGTGTGAAAGCGAAGCCCGGGGCCCTGGGATGAAGGCAACGAAGAAACAGGAGTGGGTTTTTAGTCAGTAAAAGTCTGACACTATCTCCCGTTCCGCCCAAGAGCGGGGGATGTCAAAAGATGATTTTCACACCCAATAAAAAAAAAAACTTCGTAGGTTTCTACGCAGTTTCAATGACATTTTTATGAACTACTAGCTTCTGCCAGCGGCTTCGCCCGCGTGAAAGTAGGTTTCTCCTAACAAACTTTGGTAGATATTTATAAGATCTACAATTAATTAGAACATTTTATGGTTCTATCTTTTATAGTTTAGGCAGCGTACGCAAAATAAGTAACTTTTCTGTTTGACTTTTTATACCTTGTGTCCGAAAAACTCAAATATCGTACGGAACCCTATTTTTTTCCAAAATAAAATATAGCCTATGTTACTCGTGGATAATGTAGCTTTCGAATGGTGAAAGAATTTTTAAAATCGGTCCAGTAGTTTTTGAGTCTATTCATTACAAACAAACAAAGTTTTCCTCTTTATAATATTAGTGTAGCAAACTAAAGCAAGTATTCTAAAACAAAGAACAAATATTATTCTAATCACAAAACATTATAACCGCAAGCAAAACCACAGGAAACAAACAACAAAGAAACCATATTCAGTAATATCTTCAAAAGCAATAAAACGCCGCCATATTGCCACGACATATGTTCTAAATGTTCCCGCGGTTTGTCTATGACAACGTTTTTTTTTTTCATCTGTCGATGGGCAAAGGCGTTTATTGGATTCATTCGCTGACTAAGTTCTCGTCCGGATATTGTCGTTTTTATTAGAAAATGGAACGATGTAAGTTTGACTTTTGTGAGCAGCTAATATATATCATAAATGTGAGATATGGTGCTTAGATTGTTTGTGAGAGTAGGCAACTATGTAGTTAGTGGGAATATAGATTGTGAGGTGAGTTATTGCTTTTTCTTGTGGTCATAAGTTAATTTTTCTGAGGCATTTAGTTCTCATTTTAATGTTTACATGTGATGACGGCGCGCAGTGTTTCACGCGCGCCTCAAAGAGATGTCAGCAAACCGTAGAGGCCCAGCAGGGTCGAAGCCTACTGGGGCCATGGATAGTGCGAAAGCAGACCCCGTTCCCTCGTTCAAGGGCCCGGAACGAAGGTAAAGAAGGATCAGGAACGTGTTTTAGTTAGTAAAAGTCTGACACGCCATCTCGCTCCGCTCTAGAGCGAGAAAACTCATTTGATGATTTCCCAACTAAAAAACTAAAAGCACATGAGATTTAGCAAAGATATATATATTGCCGTTGCAATTTTTTTAATTTATAGCAAAAAATCACACTTACATGATCGTGTGATCATCATCATTAACATTTCAAAAGGAAACTGCCTTCTGCTTAAAGAAGGCCTTTACGGGTGTCGCCAAAACGGAAAACCCATTGTTCTGAGCAAGAAACTAAGCCTAAATAATCTAAATATTTTATAGTTCCCAGTACTCGTAGAGTTCAGGGTTTTTTTAAGGTAAAAAAACAAGGTAAAGGGAAATCTTCCTATGACTTCTCCCCCACTGAGTGGAGCGAAAGAGTGTGTTTAGACTTTTACTGACTAAAACCACACCTATGTTACTTATTTGCCCTTTGCGTTACAGGTCCATAGGTTTCCCTTTCAGAAGTCAACCTATGCCCCCAGTAGACTTTGTCCTTGCTGGGGCCCTACAGTTTGGAATTGGAAATGCGTGTGCTCACTCAGGTGAGTTCTATAAGTAGATTTACTTCGTATTATATTAGTTACAATGCTATCAACACTATTCGTACAAAAAGGAACATGATTGCATAACAAGATTTCAATTGAACCGCCATAACACCACAACAACATTTTTTTGGTCCTCTTCAAATTTTAAAACCACCTAATCCCATGTCAAGTCACGGATTATCTCGAAATAAGTCTCAACATCACTCGAACTAACCCAAAACATCCAATTTGCTTCCAATCCTATCACAATACCAATTTTCCAACAGATTTAATCACAATTTCAAATCTAATAACAAAAAAAAGATTACATACAATCTATAGCGATCTACCGCAGGCTGTAGCGACGAATGCCTTTGCCGAAAAGAAAGTGGGAAGATTGTCTATGGAAAAACATGGCGGTACATTTAGGCGGCTTGTTTGACACGAACATCTTGTTAGTTTGTACCAAATACGTAGTTTTATAAATATAAATAAGGTGTAAAAAAGATTGTTAAGCGTGTTTCTTGTGTTTGTGGTGGGGTTCTGTATAACAAGGGTTTTTTTTGTCATTATTTTATTTTGTGTAAGTAACACATAGGTAGGTAGACAGGTACTTTTTAGAGGTATTTCAAATGACGAGTGATCAAAAGCAGTGTGCTGTTTCATGACATAAAAATATCTAACATATATTGTTTTTTTTTAATTTCTCCCGTTTTATAGGGCGACAGGGAGTGTTAGACTTTTACTGAACCCACTTGTGTTCCTTTAGTTTTTTTTCTAGGTAGGAATTCACCCAATAACATCTCGCGCCCTTGGTTGGAGCGCGAGGGCGTGTCAGACTTTTACTGACTAAAACCCACTCCTATGTTCCTTTGTAGCCTTGTGTTCCAGGACCCCGGATTTTCCTTTCAGAAGCGAACCCATGGCCCCAGTAGGCTTCGACCCTGCTGGGACCTTGCGGTTTCGACTACGCGCCGTCGACGACTTGGGCTCGGTCCGGACGGTTACTGGACGGTTGGACGGCGAGCTATCCAATGCTCGCCGTCCGCAAGCCATGTTCCTTTATTTGTTGTTTTACTCTAACGAACAAACACGCAGCCGTGTCAGTATGTGTTATGATTGCAGCACTAATACTGATCCAAAGTGGTGTTTACTGTACCATCGCATGAGCTATTATAGTTAATTAAAATAGGTACCTACGAGAGAAAATGACCTAGAAGAAATATCCTTAAAACATTAAAGCAAAAGGCAAATCATCGCCCTTCTTCGTTTTAGTTGAAAAATGTTAACAACTGGACATAACACAACCCCAGTCTCCACTACATTAATAGCAGCATCGGTAGCACTCATCAAATCCTCCAAAATTCAGGTGTATGGGCACTTGGGGCATTCTAATATTGGGCCCAAACAGTTTGACTAGTTTACCATCATCATCACCTTCCTGCCCTTGTCCATTTTATCTGGGGTCGGCGCAACACGTTTTTTTCTTCCATTCAATCCTGTCAACTGTCATACTATCACTAACTTCCTTTTCTATCATATCACTGTTCACACAATCCATCCATTTTTTCCTTGGCCTCCCTCTCCCTCTCCACCCATCCACATGTAAACTCATAACTCTTTTAGTAACATGTGTGTCATCTCTCCTCTTTACATGACCATATCAAGACAAACGATTCCCCTTCAACTTTTCAGTCACTAGTTTGACTAGTTTACCATCGAATCGAAAAGAAGAGTCCCCACTATAAACGCTATTATGATTCCCATATCCCTTCCTAAACGAATTTCACCATCTTATTTTTCTCTTTTGTTTTTATTTTCAATTGTGCCCTTTATTATGATTATTATTATTATTTTACAATTTGATGTTGTAGATTATTTTTATTTTGCAATTTGACTTTACTTATTTTTATTTTTGACATCAATATTTACTTTATTAAGTAAATTACATTTTGTAAATTATATATTTACTTTTATTATTGTGAACGTGAGAACAATGTTGATTGCCTTTTTTTTTCCTTTTCAGTAATTTTAACGTATGTCTGGCAATTTGATATTCTGCGGCCTACCCAAATGTCCTTTCCTTGGTATTGTTCGTCAAGTCGTTGAGCTCCTTAGTAGTCCTGGGTTGAGCTTTGCGAATACTGACAAATGCTTCCACTGACTGGACAGGTCCACTCAAATCTGTATTGTTCTTTCTTCAAAAGACCATCTCAGACAAATCTGCATGGTTCTCATGTGATTTGACCATTACATATTAACTGTATGGACTTTAAAAGAGACTTTAACCCCTGAGTTTGTTTCGGTGTTTCTTCACAGGGTAGTCAGCTAGGAAACACCGACCTCATCTAGTTTAAAATGACAAAAAAAAAATGACGTGTAAAAGTGTTTTTTTAAACCTACTTACAAAATAAATATCATTTACCAAAACCACGTAGTTACTCACATAACACGCCCGCGGAACCCTAAAACCCTTGGGATATAATACTCTTCAACACAATGGGAGGCCGTAACAAATGTTCCGAGTCGTTTTCTTGTCACTTTTTCTATGTAAATTGTCCGCGCAATTTGTGTCGCGACTGTCGTCCCTTTGTTGCTGGCGATTTTTTTGTCGCCCGGCGATTTTTTTGTTGCTGCCCTTTCTAGGGTTGCCACTTTGCCAGGCGGTTAAAGTTAAACATAGGCTTTGAAGAAGTTAGGTGACATACACAAGAATTATATATAAAGATGATGTAAGGATAACAGAGGAATTAACAACGCGCGTGTATCGTCGGTCGTTCTCGCTGGTGAAGTTATGGCGGGCCTGTCGCCCCGCATGTCTAGCACGACGTCGACGATGCAGCCCGACGAGTGCCGAAGGTAGCCGACGGCGCCCGAACACTACCCAATCCTGTAGAGTCCAAAATGTTTGGGGTTGATCAAGAGACGTTTCTGTAGTACCTATATATCAATAAGTTGCTTCCACAGATAGAATGTCACCGTGCCTAAAGATAACAGTCCTTTTTGTCAAGTGAGAATTCATCAAATAACTTATTTCGAATTGGGTGGAGTATGATGGAGTGTCAGACTGGATATATAATATGTAATCCTTGCTGGCCGATCAATGTCTCACCGTCGGCGACGGCTGGTGCTGAAAATCAGCGCTGTGGCTCTGTCTTACACGAGCCCTGGCATTTTGCTGAGCGCTGGCTTTTTTGCGCGGACGTAACGCATATCCTACCATATTATAAGTCGCTCGAAAACTCTAAACAGACTCCGCACCCAAGTTGGGCGCAGCAAAGACAATCTCCACAGACGGGGGTTCTCGGACGGTTCCGATCTTCAGTGCTTGTGCGGCGTCTCTCCGCAGACCATGTCCCACCTTCGATCCTGCATCACGTGCCCTGTTACCTGTTCACGTAGGGACCTAATGACTGCATCAGCGGACGGCACTACCGTGGCCGAATACTGGGCCATACAAGGAATTTAACTAGTTTTGCCATCGATACGCTAAGAAGAAGTCGCTATTGTAATTTGTTTTTTTTTTCATGTTTTATTTCATTAAACCCCGAGCGAACGCCGGCGTTCGCTTGGTCATTGTCTTTCTATTGTGTCTCTAATTACGCTACTCAAAAGGTTAAGCCATATTTGACGTAAACAATCTCTTTTTCTTTCTTTCTAGACTCCGACTGACTAAAACCCACTAGTGTTCCACAAGTTGCTCATTTTCATTCCAGGGTCACGGAGACAAACGAACTAATCCACAAGAATTGCCAACCCTAGCTCTATCGCATTCAATTAAACGTGTTACTGCGCACTTCAGTTGGATTATTGGATAGATTTATTTATATTTTACGCGTTGGTTTTAAGGGTTTTTGAGATAAGTAAGTGTTGCGTCAGTGCGCAATTCTGTGGAGGGTAAGTGGTGTGATTGTGGGTTATTATTTACTTGTGTGGTCTTTAATTCGCTTTTTTATTTAAGAGCGCTCAACCCGAGTTACAGTTCCATACAACCGCTCTTACGAGATTATGACGTTTTTGTAATACAGATGTCTAGTGGATATTGTCTAGGTTTCTATTGAAATCAAAATATAAATTTGTGTAAAACTAATCCAGTAAAGATCTCTGAAAATCTGCTATTTTGCGTGAACTTTGACCCTTCATAATGTAGTCATAAATTTAAAATGTAAAAATAAAAATGTATAACTACCTTACACATTTAATCGAGATTCCGAATCACGAATTTTTTTCCCTAAAACTTATAAGGTTTTAAAAAAAAAACAGATATATCCTGAAATAAGTTTTGTGTAATATTCGAGTGGATGACGAAATTACCAAATACCAACAGAGCGTAAAGTCGTTAATGGAAAATTACACCACTCGATATTCAGACAGTCTTAGTGTATGTAGCGTTACACAAGAAATAGAGCAACTTACGTCAATGTCGTGTAAAGGAATGAAACAGAACGATGAGATACATAGATAAACATAGACTAAGACTGTCTGAATATCGAGTAGTGTAATAGGCCTTTTAGTTACCTCTTTTTTCGCGTTGCCTCTTTATCTAGCATTGCGCTGGATGACAAGCTTTTAAACCATGCTAACGTTGACGACAGACGGCTCGGGAAGGGCCCTCTTAAAGGAAGAAAACGCTTGCCTTTGTGCCCCATTTAGGGTTCAAAATAATTTCTAACCTAATTGAACGACATTGATCAAATTAACCTTCAAGCGGTCGCGCAGCGTCGAATCGACCGCACTAGATATATTTATGATCATAATTTCAAAATTTCTCGTCAAAAGAACGTATCATCTCTAGTAGCTTGTCATTAATTTAGTACTGACGAAAATAAGTCTATTTCCTCTTTCTCCACTCCTCATGAGAAACACAGAATGTGTGTGTTTAGTTCGCGCGTGCGCAGGCGTCGAAAAGACTAAACGCGCCTGCCTTGTATTTTGACATTGACGAGAAGACTGATTCTGAAGAAAATTTGACCTAAGTAGATGAAAAACTCATTGATGCCAATTATTCGATATGTTGAAGAATATTTAAAAAAATATAGGTAAATTAATTGGAGATATAATCAATACTCTCAATAGAACTCTTGTTATGTCGGGCAGAATTGATTCCTAATGCAAAGAAACCAGTTTAATCTCAAAATTTTATATTGAATTTAAAAAAAAAAAAATATTTCTAAGTTCCTAAAATCTCCCATCGGTCCCGACCGCTACTGTTTCAAATAGTCGCGCGTCTGCTTGAGGGTTAACTTTCATATTTCATTATTAAAAACCTGTATCATTTTTATTATTGTGTCATAGTCTTGTGCTTGACCACTATCTCACCTGAAGGTAAGCGATGATGTGGTCGACGATGGAGCACGCTTGCCTGGAAGTAACCTATTCACTCTTGACTTAAAGGCTTCCAGGGACTGCAGCAGGAAACACAGATTCCGGCAAGGAGTTGCACTTAGCTGCATGTACAATGCATAAACGTTTGGTGCTCCAATGATGGTACTTAGTCGCATAGTCGGCCTTATAATGTTTCCACTGTTGGGACTCAGGCCTACTCTCTGGGAGAGGGAATGGGCCGTAATCCACCACGCGGGCACAGTGCGGGTTGGTGGATGTCACATGTCTTCGAATTTTTGTTTCTAGGACATGCCGGTTTCCTCACGATGTTTTCCTTCACCGTTTTGAGAGCAGTGGTGATGAAATAAATTACACAAAGTAATGCGCCTGGCTGGGTTTGAACCCGCGACCTACAACTTGTAAGTCGGGGCCGGTACCACTCGGCCACCACTACTCATGATGGTACAGGCTTGGCGGAATTAAGTTATGCAATTCCGACGCGAAAGCCGACAGGCTAGCTATTTTGTTAGGTATTTATCAACAATTTGGGGTGATTCTTTGAAACCAAGAGAACGTTTCATTCATCTGGCCTAGCTTTCGTACCTATCTATTTTTTGTCGCAAGCCACTGGGCGCAAATGAGTGCCTTTGATACATTTAGTTTCGGGGACAACTAATATGCGAATAAAAACATCAAATTATAAAGAAAAAACAAGGCCAGATGAATGAGACACCGTCTCGGTTTCAAAGAATCACCCTTTTATATTTTTTTTTTGTAGAAATTATTTAAAAATCCGAGTTACTATTTAAATATTTATTATATTGATAACATGTAAGTAAGGTTTTATATGTACCCTGTATAAGTAATGTCAAATTATATTAACCAACAGTCTCACTTTACACTCAAGAAAAATAAAAGGAAAGGATAATAGATAAAATCTCATAAAATAGATTAAAACTAAAAGGGAGTAGACTACCACCTAAGTGCGCGCCATTTTATACTCCCCGGCCTTCATAAAATTGTCATAAAACCCGATTGCCGAGCTCAAAACGTAAAAACTCAATTTTAAGACCAGCTTCACAACCTAATGAAGTCCAAATGATTTCCATTGGCTAATCCCCTCTGATTATAACCTCTTTTAACCTCAAAACTCTTTTTCATTTTTCTTTTTTTTTTTTACAAGCGCGTCCAACGACAATAATTGGTTAATTGATAACTATAAAGTTTGTTGTTTATGGTTACTTTATTTTTTATATTAATTGTGAGTTTTAAATTAAGTATTTATATACGCTGGTGTGTAAAGTGAGGAATTTTAATTTGAACGGCACTTGTTTTATTTGAGGTCGGGTCAATTATTTAATTATGGGCTTTTTGCAATTTTGCGATATACTTTATTACTTTTTTATTTGTTAGCTGGAGCGGAGGCGTGTTTTTAAGTTTACACCAAAAGTTGAAAAAATGGATCGAAATGGATTTGTCACTAATCTGTGGTATCTATATCGTGGTCAGATCTTAGAAATTAAGCACTTCATGATATGGCCAAGTAAAATTGGCTATATTTGATCACCAGGTCGATGGCGGGCGGCCTCTTCCAATGCATCTAATTAAACAAAATACGAGTAACTTAATTTATTTAGAATCGATTAAACCAAGACCGTTTTCAATTCAATGAGTAGCACGCTATAGCTGCTCAATCGATTGCTTCGATCTTACAAACTGGGAGAATGGACTGAGCGTTCTCTATCTAGGGGCCTTACCATTCTGTGTTAAAATGTCAGTCGTGCGAGCGAAAAAGAGGAATGGAGCTATACACTCTATATAGCTCCATCCCTTTAAATTTTTTTTTTATTGAGTGGGAAAATCATCTTATGTCAAAACGCGCTCTTGGGCGGAGCGTGAGATAGTGTCAGACTTTTACTGACTAAAAACCCACTCCTGTTCCTTCGTTGCCTTCGTCCCAGGGCCCCGGGTTTCGCTTTCACACTACCCGTGGATCCCTTTAACAGTTCAGTTTAGGTCGGCAAATGGATCGCGTTAAGAGCTCGTGGTGGAGGAAAGTGAGACTGTGGTCCACGATGGAACACAGACTGGCATCAAATAAATGTTTTTATTTCTTGAACGAAGTCTGACAGTTGACAGGTTCTTTTTATTTCTTGAATGAAGTCTGACAGTTCACAGGTTTTTTTATTATGTATTGGCTCATGTTTGACCTCTATCTCACCTGATGGTAAGCGATTATATGCCCGACGATGGAGCACACTTGCCTAGAAGTAACCTATTCACTCTTGACTTAAAGACCCCTAGGTCGTAGGTATTGCTCAGTCCATTCTCTATGTGTATAGAATCCTTCAAGACTCCTCAGCCATTGCATTTTTAATTCTCCGTAGTGTCTACTTACATATGCATACGACGCGGTTCTGTCTGTTTGCGCAGCACGCGATGCGTTGAAGACTTAAAGTTATTACTTCCCTTGGCTACCGTATCAGGTAATGTTTTTAAACAGTACTTAGTGGTTTCTGTTAAGTGGTGATGAGGTAAAATATAAATTGACGTAAAAGTCCTGTAACGTTAAATAAAAAATACGTTTCAAATGTCATGAAAAAAAAAAACAAAAGCTACGTGTTTGTTACGGCGTCTTTTAGCCTGATTTTTTTTTTAATGATATAATCTATAGTGCTTGACTGCGATCCCGCATGATGGTAAGCAGTGATGCAATCGTTGATGGTGAGGCGCACTAGTTTATTAAGAGCCTATTCACTCTAGCTTTGAAGACACCTGAATTATAATCGGATGGGAAGACCGCAGCAGGCAAATTGTTCCAGTCCTTCGATGTACGCGGTATAAACAGTGAGGCGAAACTCTTAGTCCGGATTGTAAAGGTATTAACAATGTAAAGGACACTCGCCGTATGTCGGGTTGTCTGATGGTAGCATAGTGATGGCGGTTTTTAATAAGGGCCCCTACTATGAGTGAGGTGTGAGCGAGAAAGAAGGATGAAGCTTTACACCATATAAAGCTCCATCTCTTTAACAATCCAGTTTTTGGTCGTCAAATGGATTGCGTTAAGAGCTTATGGTATGGTGGCTTTTCAGGTCTAGCTTTTACTACGGGCTGAGGTTTTTTTTGTTTTTCGTTTGGAAATCATCTTATGATATTCCCCGCTCTTAAGCGCAGCGGGAGGGCGTGTCAGACTTTTGCTGACTAAAAACCCACTCCTGTTCCTTCGTTGCCTTTCGTAACAGAGCCGAGTCTTCCTTTCAGAATCAGACCCTTGGCCTCAGTAGGCTTCGACCCTGCTGGGCCTTTACGGTACTTCGGGCAAACTTTCTGTCAAATTCAATCCAAAATGGCTGCCCAATCAGACTATTAGGGACTCTGAATCCAAGAATCATCATCCAAAATCTGGCTTCCCATTCAATAGATAAAATAATTTATGAATAATTCATATTTCCAATAGTATTTAGATATGGATCGTTCTCATAAACTTTTACCGTAAAATTTTATAGATCGTAAACTCTTTGGTCGAGTATTTGGTTTAAAGTAAAGTAATTTACGCTCCACATTATTTAGAAGAAGTGTTACAATAAAAATTGAACAAGTTATATTTGAATTTCTTTAAGAAAAAGAAATGATTATTGGTTTTTGTTCTGATTGGAGAGATTTTTAACTTTTGGTTTTATGTGCGTGCTGTGAAATCGATGTAAGGTACACCATTTTTCATTAATTTATGTATAGACAAACACTTAATAACGAAAATATCGTAGTGTTTATTTGTACATAACCCGTTTAGTATAAATTAGTAACCGAATTTCCCGAGAGATGGCGCTGTATTTTGGGCTACTTTGCGCTGTTAAGATTTTTCCTGTGTTGATGGGGTCGGGACGGGTATGAGCTATTATATTGTCGAATTGTTAAGTTGGCATTGGTGGTATTTGTTCTTGCTCGTTGTCTGTCGTTCATTAACTCTTAGGTGGGGAATCTCATTGTGACGGACGGGAAACTATAGAACTCTACACTGAGCGTGGTTCGAGACGCTCTTGGCCAGTTTTTTATATTTTATTTTCAACACAATATTCCATTTTTAAGAATTAAATGACTTATAACTTGTATTTTCAAAATACTTTTTTTAAAAGTAATTTAATTTAGCTATAAAAAAAATGCCTTTTTATTTGTTTGTTCGGCTAGTTTCCGAAATAACAGGAGCGATTTTTTTTATAAATAGAACTAGTGTTTCGCGCAAACTTATTGAAATTGTGAAAAAATTTTATTATGCAGTTTAACGAGTGAGACGCGAACTAAGTTACGGGCTCTAGTTAGTAACAGAAGAGCCTAAATCTGTAGCTTGTTTCAAAAGAAGTAGAAGAAATTTCTAATAGTCCTACGACAGGAAAGTCGGGTGAGAGAAAAAAATAGACAGTAATAACTTAAATAAACCATAATGATAAATTATATTTATTTTGTAAGTAGGTTTAAAAAACACTTTTACTCGTCATTTTTTCAAAATAGATAAAATATATTAATTATATTTTAAAAAACTCAGCAAGTACGAGTCCGACTCGCGCCCTGAGGGTTCCGTACAAACTTATCAATGTAAATAGTTCATTTCCGGAATGGGGTCTCGGATGATTTTACCGAATCGCCAAACAAATTTACAGTTTTAGATTTATTCCTATACTTGTGCTATAAGACCTTGCTTTATGCCAAATTTCAGGATTCTGGGTCAACGGGAAGTACCCTATGAATTTTGATTTCCTAGTGAGTGTCGAAATGTATGTTTTTTGGAACATAAGCCGAAATATCTTTTTTTCTGGTTAACTTACAAATTTGATTTTTTTTTACAGCTTCAAGAGTCCGCAGACCTGAGTACATGGTTTTAATTTCAACTCTATATCTTCACGCATGCCCGAGATAAAGGGTCTTGACAGACAGATAGACAGACGGACAACAAAGTGATTCTATAAGGGTTCCGATTTTTCCTTTTGAGGTACGAAACCCTAAAAATATGTAGGTAGGTAGGTACATATCTTTAACAAATATACAAAAAGACGGTATGAAATTATTTAGTAGGTAGGTAAATAATAAGAGCTGTACTTTATATAGTAATTTAACCGGTTCTTCTTGTTTTTTCTGCTTTCCATCTGGTATTTTTTAATGTATTTTATACCCGTTATTCCTGTTCATATCCTCTACAATAATAAATTACAGGTACAAATTGAATTTCTTCCGCTAAAATATTTCAACAAATTCACAAGAAAACGAAAAACACAATAGCAATCATTATTAAATAAAATGTAAAATAACGACTTTTTCAGATGCTAATAGATAATAAAACTCCACATAAAAACTTATTAAGTACACGCGAACAGAATCTCAAGAATCCATTTAACACAAGAAAAACTCATTTCATCTTTATCGGACGCATCTAAAAACAGCCATCAAAATTCTATCTCGCAACCTCATTACGAAAATCCAATTCTTTCTTCAAAATAACATCATCATTGTAGAAAAAAAAAACACACCCCATCACATCCCTACTATATTTATAAAAATAACCAATAACATGCGTTAATGTTGGCTGAATACATGCAGCTGCCGTTGCTATGAAAAAAGTTAGGCGCGTTGTCATTGGTCGGTGTCATGGCGGGCGCATTAGCCGCATCTGTCATCTTTATATTGTTTCGCGCCATATTTTTCGCGGCAATATTACGTATTTATGTGTTGTAATAAAATGTTATGTTTACAGTTAATTGCGTAAGGTATGGGTGTTTATGTTCTGAGGAATTTTATGGGAAATGAAACGTTTGGTTTTTATTTCAGTGTTGCTGTCGACATATGTCATGTATTTAGCTGACCGTTGGCTACCGTTGATGTAGATTCAAATCGTCTTCTGCACGACAATTATTAATCTCAAATTTTGTTTCTGGGGGCCTGGTGACCTGACACACAGGTTTTGTAAAAAACTTAGTTCAGGCACCAGTCTTCCACAAATTGTTTTTGGTATATTGTTAAATTAATTAATTTCTCTATAATTTGTGGAAAGAAAATAAATAAATTATTATTATTAAATTTTTATTTTTCAATGGCGTAAGCGTAAATATACAAATAAATAAACGAATTGTAATGCTAGAGTGTATGTTAGTTGCAAAATAGTTGATACCTTTTTGTTTGTTCTGAAATCGTCTACATAATAACTTTTACTGTAAAAAAAAATGTTCCTTTAGTTTCGTTTTGCGTTCTCTAGACCCAATGTGACTTTTGCAAGTAATTTTGCATCAGCCGATACCTAATAGTTTCAAATGAAACAAAATAATTCATCCACAAAAAGTTTATACTTTATTCAAAATATACCGAAAAATTTAACTTTAAAGAGAGTGAAGAGTTACTAAACTCCCAAGTAAGGAGGATTCAATTTCTTTTTTTGTCTTTTGTCAACTTATTTTTTTCTTTGCTATCTACATGGCCCATGGCCCATGGTATTTTGTTAGTAAATGAAATACCTTAAAACTAGAATAAGTAGTACGCAAACAAGAATAAAAATATACTTACATGGTAACATCAGCAGAAAACCATAAATACTGCCATTGTGCAACTTAAATCAGTGGGAATCAAGGTTTTGTATAATTATTATGTTACTATTTTGGTGTACAATAAATTTCATTCTATTCTACTTATAGAAAGGAATAAACAACCAGCCCCCCTAGCCATGTTGATAATCTGCAATCGTTAACGCTAGTCGAAAACTAATCAAATGTATGGGAATGAAATCACCTCAACGATAAGTCGCATGGTCAGAACAAACGAACAGAAAATTCGTAGCCAAAATCACATCGTTCAAAATGATAGAATTAATTGTTATCGTGTCTACAATGTTCAACGCTACATCCTTTGTTATTGTAGAACGAGCGGTCGACTTAGGCGCGTCAACATGTTACCAACTTATCGGTTTCTACAATTGTTGACATCAAGGCGTTACCGATTGGAGAACGGAATTCGACACGAAACGGTTGTAACTTGGCTAGGGGGGCTGATCTTTCTCTACAAAAGAATTCAAGAAGTCCGTTGATTTATAAGCTTTCGTAAGAAGACCAAAAAGGGTATTCCTATAGGTCCAGGTAAATAACAAACATCTTGTACAAAAAAATAATCAGATTCAAATTAAGTCGTAACAAAACGATGATTTTTTCGAATTAATCGACACTTAATGTTCATTCACGCGAATAAATATACATAGTTTAGTTATGCTATGCGTAAAGTGTTGACTTTTTAATTAAAAAAAACTAGTTTCTGCTTTCAACTTCGCTTGCTTAAAAAATAAATATATCCATTTTTTTACAGCCGTTACTGAGGAACGCCGTGTCTTCGGGGGGGCGATCGTCGGCGGCAATCTCTCGCGCCTGGCCTTGGTACAGGCCATGGTCCGGAGCGAGGAGGAGTGGCAGGCGGTCGTCCGACCGCGTAAGGCAACGGTCCTCACGCCAACCGCCGCCTGGATTCCGATCCCGATTTCCGGCCACTGTAGGCACGGGCTTGCGGACGGCGGGCAATTCGCAGTCCAACCGTCCAGTAACCGTCCGGACAGAGCCTAAGTCGCCGGCGGCGCGTACTGTTCCACGCGTGCTTCAAGGAGATGTCAGCAACTGTAGGAGCCCAGCAGGGTCGAAGCCTACTGGGGACAAGGGTATGATTCTGAAAGGAACACTCAGCACCGGTACGAAAGGCAACGAAGGAACAGGAGTGGGTTTTTAGTCAGTAAAAGTCTGACACAATCTCTCTGGTCCGACCAAGAGCGGGATTTGTCATTAGATATCCCACCTAAAAAAAAAGCTGTTACCGAGGAGTAGGCTTCAGAAAATCACAATTTTATGGTACTGCTGGGGAGCTAGGGCTTTAAAATTGTCGACGGGACGAGAGATGGGATAAAAATGATTCAGGTTCACCGACCAGTTAAGTCTCAAACGAATCCGTTCAGCCGTGACAAGGCAACAAACAAATACACAGACAGAGTTACTTTCCCACTTAACATAATAGTATGGATTGGTAACCATGAGAATGTCTAATGGCGTGAAAATTATAGTTGGTAGTCATGTAACAGGTGAACTGTGTGAAGAGAATACTAAATAGTAGCGCAACAAATCTATACTTATAATAAAACTGTAGAAATGAAAATTCTGTACACTGAAAATATCAAAAAAATAAATATAAATAAAATAATAAATATCCAAAAAAATAAAAGTGTTACTAGAGCGACATCGAATCTAAAAATGTGATTAAAATTTTTTTTGTCTGTCTTTTTGTTCAGGCATCACGCAAAAACTACCGGTTTGATTACGATGAAACTTGGTATAATTATTCTTTAATACCCTGGGCACCACACTGGGTACTTTTTATCCCGGAAAAGTATATACAATAAAAAACAAACTTAATTTTGTGGTTCAATCCCTAGACCCGATTATTGTACCAACCATAAATAATAAGTTTGTCGTGAGTTACGTCACCCGCAGTGGAGTTCACTAAGGGACGCTGCACACGGCTAAGATACTGTAATATATACTTTATCTTACGATACAATATCGCTCGCCATACAATTCAATAGACTATCACACACGACGAAGATAATAAATAATATTTCATATTTTCGTATCTCAAAAAACCTAATAAAACCATTTTCGATTTCTATGCGGACGAAGTCGCGGGCAAAAGCTAGTGTCTTAATATAAGCATAAGCGGCCTTTTAATGTTCCCACTACTGGGACTCAGGTCTCCTCTCTCTAGGAGAGGAAATGGGCCGTAATCCACCACGCGTACCCAGTGCGGGTTGGTGGATGTCACATGTCTTCGATTTTTTGTTTCTAGGACATGCCGGTTTCCTCAAGATGTTTTCCTTCACCGTTTTGAGAGCAGTGGTGATGGAATAAATTACAAAAAGTAATGCGCCTGGTTCGCTTTATGGATGGATTGGAAAATATGGATGTACACATTCTAATGTTTTTGTAGTATTTGACAGCAAATTTATTAAATCAAGCTTCGCTGAGGAAGTCAACACTACAACACACTTATTTACACACTTATAACAAAAACAAATGAGCTCTATTTTATCGAGATAGCGCCTGTTTCAATGATTCCACATATATTGTCCAGTTGCGCAGACACTCTACATCAATTTTACATCATAATATCCATTAGAATCAATTCGCAAAATATGGTTATTAAAACAGTAATTGAACTTCATTAGAAAAAATCCCGCCAAAAACTTCAAACCCAATTACAAGACTCCCACAGATCAATTCTCTATGCCCATGATGACTTTACTTCGTCCAATCACAAACTCCAAAATTATTTAAAAAAAGAACGCAAAAAATAATCAGTTAGGTTCCTCCTGTCACTACCCGCATCCAGGCGGTCGTAAAACCCGAATTATTAACATATAAATTGTTATTTGTCAAGCACGGTCCCCGTGGCGCGATAAGGCACGCCGCGCAAACGATTATATTCTGTTCTATATTATGCGGAGGTACGTTAAGGTGTTAAGTGGAATAAACTTGTTTGGAGTCTGGAGAAATTTTTCGAGCTAGGTTTAAACAGTCAATGGCGTAGTTACCTAGGCTAGGCAGTGCCCCGTGGCCTCTAGGCTCAGGCAAACCAAATTTTGAACTAGCGAAAAATTTTCCCACCAAAAACTTAATAAATTTATTTTTTCATTTGAACTTCATGTACAGTAGTAGTACATAGGCGGATTTAATGCAACAAGGCATTCTCTACCAGTCTTTTTTTTTAAATTGATATAAACCAGTGCTTGACTGCGATCCCACCTGATGGTAAGCAGAGATGCAATCATTGATGGTGAGGCGCACTAGTTTATTAAGAGCCTATTCTCTAGCTTTGAAGACACCTAAATTATAGTCGGACGGGAAGACCGCAGCAGGCAAATTGTTCCAGTCCTTTCATTGCTTTAACAGTCCAGTTTACGTCGTCAAATGGCTCATGGTAGAGCCTCCGGTTGACACTCACCGGTAGCAATTTGTTTGGTTTTTTTTTTTTCCGGTGGGAAAATCATCTTATGACATCCCCCGCTGTTGGGCGGGGCGGGAGATAGTGTCAGACTTTTACTGACTAAAAACTCACTCCTGTTCCTTCGTTGCCTTTCGTACCAGGGCTGAGTCTTCCTTTCAGAATCAGACCCTTGGCCCCTTCCTTGAGGCGCGCGTGGAACAATACGCGCTGTCGGTAACTTGAGCTCGGTCCGGAAGGTTACCGGACGGTCGGACGGCGAGCAATGGGTGGCTCGCCGTCAAGCAAGCAAGCGGTGGCAAGCCCGCGCCTATGGTGGCCGGTAATCGGGATTCGTTTTGGGTGGGAAATCAATAAAAAATTTCTCCCACTCTTGGGCAGAGCTGGCCTTGTCAGACTTTTACTTACTAAAACTTACCCCCTAGCCAAGTTACAATTGTAACTTGGCTAGGGGGGCAGACGAGTAGGTCACGCCTCTGATTCCTTTGTTCTGACCACGTGACTGAGCGTTGAGATGACGTCAGAACAAAGGAATCGGAGGCGTGGCCTACTCGAGGCCTTCGGCGCGAACGATACGATTGTAACTTGGCTAGGGGGGCTGTTCTTTCAGTTGTCTTTTGCGTTCTTTTGACGAGTTACCTTTTCAGAATTCTTCCCATGGCACTAGTAGGCAACAGTCCGGTTGGGCCTCTACGGTTTTGCTGACTTTTTTCAGGCGTGCGTGAAACATTACGCGCCATCGACGACTCGGGTTTGTCCAGACGGCGAGTTACCCATTACTCATCGTCCACAAACCTGCTTAATACTTCTACGACTTCAGACGCGCTTCTTGCTCCTATTATAGGCGATTAAAACTGCCATGACACCTTTTTTAAAGATTCCCTCTCTCTTTTCCAGTCTCATGACCCACATAGGGGTCAATGATGATTGGTTAATTGTACCCGCTTCGCACTAAATTAGTATGATCATCCCAATATGCCGTGTACTCAAAAAAGGGAGTACACATACAATAGGCTGTTTCATGTTTTTTAAATTTTCGATTTTTTACTTTGCTCGAAGTTGAAGGGTAAAATCTACAAGTCCGTGATAAGACCTGTCATACTGTATGGCTCAGAATGTTGGGCTGTGAAAAAAAACGAATGAAAAAAAGATTGCATGTAGCGGAGATGTCAAAGTCAAAGTCAAAGATTTTTATTTCACATAGGCCTACATGGGCACTTATAAAACGTCAGAAGCTAGTGCACGGTTGCAAATTGGTCGTTTCCTATGGAGAAGAACCGGCAAGAAACTCCATGGCTACTCTTTTTTTTTTTTAATTTTTATTACAATATTTCCATATTACAGCATAAGTAGATATTATGTAAGGACAGTGTAGACTGGTCAATATTGTTCTAAAAAGTACAATAAAAATAATCATAATAAAAAGATGAAGAGATGAGAATGTTGAGATGGATGTGTGGTGTGACGAGAATGGATAAAGTGAGAAATGAATATATTAGAGGAAGTTTGAAAGTGGCGCCAGTGACTGAAAAGTTGAAGGGGAATCGTTTGTCTTGGTATGGTCATGTAAAGAGGAGAGATGAAACATATGTTACTAAAAGAGTTATGAGTATACATGTGGATGGGTGGAGAGGGAGAGGGAGGCCAAATAAAAGATGGATGGATTGTGTGAACAGTGATATGAAAGAAAAGGAAGTTAGTGATAGTATGACGGTTGACAGGATAGAATGGAAGAAAAAAACGTGTTGCGCCGACCCCAAATAAGATGGGACAAGGGCAGGAAGATGATGATGACTTTGCTCGAATTCTTGTCACCTTGTAGTAACTTTTATCCCCTGGTATCCTAGTATCTTGGACATTGATGCAAACTGATTTTTAAGTTTTATCAGAAATATTGTGTTTTCTATGATAATGTCCAGTAGTAGTACTTTCGATTCTAAAGAATACTTAATAATAATTCACTCGCAGGAGTTTCCTATCTATGGAACCTTTACCACCGTTAGCTTGGATCCTCGGACCCTGGTCTGGACACTGGCGGACTACATTTTTTATGTATTTTTTTATATGCTTTTGTTTAAAAAATAATTATTAAAAATGCAAGTTATATGTGTACTTACCTACCTAGTTAAAACTATATATACTTACACTTAAAGCAAAAACTACTAGCTAAAATATGGCATCATAAAACTCCTCCGCATCGCTGTCGACAGGAAGTGTGCCCAAAAAGCTGGCGGCAGTGCCACGTTGTATGGCTTAATCTCTGACCGAGGTAAAAGCCAGCCCTTGGGTCACGCGAAGTGTCTACTAAGCGTTTGGATAATTCTTTGAACAGCTTATGAGCACTCGGATCCAAGAGTTTCAACGCCAAACGGCTCAAAAATATAACTGTCGACGAGGTTGTAATATTTTCGCCGCTTGGGGTTCTGTGCAGCCGCAGCGGCGTACCAAGGTATATAAATAAAAAAATAATAAGAATAAAAACTTTTTTTTCGGAAATTGGTTCCATATTTTGTTAGTAAAAAATAAAAGTTACAATGTTAGTAACATAGAGGGCAAATAGGTACTTATTCTAAGCTGGGTGAGGCACGCCGAACCTGGGGAATGTCTATTTGACTGCGTGCAGTAATATCTACTGTCCTAAGATCATTGAGTCACACCTGTCAGCCAGCGTTCTAAAATGGTGCTAGGGCTGGCGCGTACTTGGCATAGCAATGCACATACTTAGGTGAGTTAAAGTTATTGAATTTATGATAGACGTTATGTAGGGTTCCGTACCCAAGTCGGTAAAAACGGAACCCTTGTAGGATTACTTTATCATCTGTCTGTCAAGAGCCCTTTTTTCAGGAACGAGTCGAGGTATGAAGCTGAAATTAATATTAAATACTCAGGTTTGCTGTGGGCCCGTAAAACACAGTATTGGTGCCCGGACACAGCGACACGAGGCCGCGACAGACACGAAGAAGATGGCGGGACGACCTGAATGGCTTTTCGAGGTACATTTTCATACAACCGCTCTTACGTGATTATGATGTTATTGCACATCTTTCTCTAGATATTTTTGATACACAGCTATCTTGTGAATATTATTTAGGCTTCTGTAGATCAAACATAAATTTGTGTAAAATTAACGTAGTTAAAACCTCTGAAAATCTGCTATTTTACGTGAACTTTGGTCCTCCGTAATGTACTCATATATTAAAATTTTTAAAAAGTACATCAATAGAATCCTTGCACATTTAATCGAGATTCTGAAAATTTAAATGAAACCTATTTATTTATTCAACAACTAAGCCTTAAAAAATGAATACATAAAACACTTAAGTAATTAAAACTATATATACACTTAAATCAAAAACTACTAGCTAAAATATGGCGTCAAAAAACTCCTCCGCATCGCTGTCGACTGGAAGTGTACCCAAAAGGCTGGCGGCATTGCCACGTTGTATGGCAATGCTTAATCTCTGACCGAGGTAAAAGCCAGCCCTTGGGTCACGTGAAGTGTCTACTAAGCGTTTGGATAGTTCTTTGAACAGCTTATGAGCACTCGGACCCCCCCAGATTCTGAATGATGACAATTATTCTGAAAAACTTTTAAGGGTTTAAAAAAAAACACGGAACACTGGAACCATATTTGTGAAATATTCGAGTAAATCACGGAATTACCGAATGTCTACAGAGTTTTCAGGCGTTATCTCTTTTTTTTCTGCATTGCCTCTTCATCAAACATCGCGTTGGATTGCGTTAGATGAAGCAACAAGCTTTTAAACCATGCTCGATGTTGACGATAGGCGAGTGGTAAAGGAACCTCTTAAGAATTGGAATGAGAAAGCGAGGAACTATGATCGTTGGGAAGAATGGAAGGAGGCCTTTTCTCAGCAGTGTGACAATACGGGCTAGCTACATATTCGGCCTTATAATGTTCCCACTGTTGGGACTCAGACCTCCTCTCTAGGAGAGGGAATAGGCCGTAATCTACCACGCGGGGCCAGTGTGGGTTGGTGGATGTCACATGTCTTCGATTTTTCGGTTCTAGGACATGCCGGTTTGTACGGGCTGGCCATAATAATAATAAAAACTCCGGTCTGCAAATTTCTAAGTCAACTCAAACTAAGGCCGTTAATGCTTTGTTTAGGCGCATATTTTTACACTCGCTAGGAAATCAAAATCTATAAGGTACTTCCCGTTGACCCAGAATCCTGAGATTTGGCATGAAGCAAGGTCTTATAGCACAAGTATAGGAAAAATTCTCAAAACTTTAAAGTAGTTACGTCACAAAAAAATACTTTTTCAACACTCTTATTCGAAAACCCGCTCTTATCACACCGCTTTTAGGCACGCAATAGACTGTTTTTCGCACTAGTGCAGAAAAGTGCGCATGCTCTCATTACATTTATCGTATCAGTACGTGCGCGCGTCGACCCCCACGGGTCGCTGGTCAACCCTCGTTTATTCATTTCTTCTTAAGTGTATAGAAAAAAGTCGTTTGATACACGTGCAAATTTATCACTGCAGTTCTCGGCTCCATAACACTCTCGCCTACGGCTCGTGCGAATTCCGCCTCGGTTGCAATGACAAACTTTCTGCACTTATATCAAAATGTACTATTTTTTGCGATTCGGAAAAATCGTCGAGACTTAATTCGGGAATTGAGCTATTTACACAAATAAGTTTGTACGGAACCCTCAGTGCGCGCGTCCGACTCGTACTTGACCGGTTTTTTTTAGATTCACATACCATCTTCCTCATAAAATTAAGCCTAGGGCTGTCACTTAACATAATTATGACGTGCAAACTGACGACTATTATCAACAATTATTGTACATTATCAACAATTATCAGCCTGTACATAGTCACACCTGTCTGTATGCCTCATTAGCGCAAAGATTACAGTGAAGATAGGCTTACAGTGTGAATTGCTTTTTAATGCGCAATATTAGCAAGTAAAATCTATACTTATCTATATCTATACTCGCGTCAAAGTAGGTTTCTCCATACAAATTTTGGACTCCCGTTTTCGAG
This sequence comes from Mythimna vitellina, assembly GCA_949316375.1. NCBI lineage: Eukaryota > Metazoa > Arthropoda > Insecta > Lepidoptera > Noctuidae > Mythimna > Mythimna vitellina. The sequence goes on along the minus strand of OX438711.1, from coordinate 3,339,478 downwards.
GGCGTATTACACTACTTGATATTGAGACAGTCTTAGTCGATGTCGCGTAGTGTAATAAGGGTTAGACCAGTCTTACTCGGAACAAAAAATAAGACAGTCTGAATATCGTGTGCTGAATATCGCGTAGTGTAATAGGCCCTTTAAATTTGAGTGAAATTGTTAGGTATTATTATTATTATTTATTTTTTATTCTCTATAGGTTCGCGCTTGACCGCCATCTCACCTGATGGAAAGCGATGATGCGGTCGACGATGGAATGCGCTTACCTAGAAGTAACCTATTCACTCTTGACTTAAAGATTACCGGGTTGTAGCTATCAGGAAACACACATTCCGGCAAGGAATTCCACACCTTAGCTGTACGCACAATGAATGTGTTCCCAAAACTTTTTGTGCGTATAGGTGGAATGTCCACCATGTACATTTTGGTGTTCTGCGAGCAATGTGCCCTGCCCACTGCCACTTAAGTTTGGCGATTCTTCGGGCTATGTCCGTAACCTTGGTTCTCCTGCGGATATCCTCAGCAGAACAGATGGTCGATGGGAACGAAAGGTTCTGGAATGGCGACCACGTACTGGAAGACGCAGCGTTGGAAGGCCTCCCACAAGGTGGACCGATGACCTGGTGAGGGTCGCGGGAATCCGATGGATGCGGGACGCACAGACCGGTCATTGTAGCGATATTTGGGGGAGGCCTATGTCCAACAGTGGACGTCTTTCGGCTGAAATGATGATGATGATGATGATTTTGATGTACCTACAATAAAGTCTATTCTATATTATTAAGTTCTCTTAGCGATTGCTATAATAGAGTGGTGTGATATAGACTCTAAGGCCTTGGAGTAATCCCAAATCCAATCCCAAATAAAACCCCTGAGTTTGTTTCGGTGTTTCTTCTCAGGGTAGTCAGCTAGGAAACACCGGCCTCATATAGGTTAAAATGACGAAAAAAAAATTGACGTCTAAAAGTGTTTTTTTAAACCTTTGACTGGCCTGTTGGTCTAGTGGTTAGTGGCCCTTCCTGCTATGCCACAGGTCGTGGGTTCGATTCCCACTCAGGACAAATGTTTGTGTGATGAGCACGATCATTTGTTCTGTGTCTGGGTGTAATTTATCTATAATATGTATGTATTTAGAAATATATAAGTATGTTTATCAGTTGTCTAGTACTCATAACACAAGCTCTGCTTAGCTTGGGACTAGACGTCGCTGTGTGATAGTTGTGGAATATTATTATTATTACTTACAAAATATTATTATTATTATTTTTTTTTTTAATTGTTATAAACCAGGGCTTGACTGCGATCCCACCTGATGGTAAGTGGAGATGCAATCATTGCTGGTCAGGCGCACTAGTTTATTAAGAGCCTATTCACTCTAGCCTTGAAGACACCTATATTATATCATTTATCAATCTATGAAGGCAATGTACAGACGTTTGTCATAGAAATTATTACTAACGCGTATTCGAAAACCTGTCTTAGTATCTTTAGGCTACGTGTAATATCAGACTTTTAAATATTAGTGTACTAGCTTCTGTCCGGCGCGAAAGTTCGTTTCTCCATACAAAGTTCCAACTCCCGTTATACCCCCTTGCGGGCTTGCAAACGGCGAGCAATGGGTGGCTCGCCATCCGACCGTCCGGTAACCGTCCGGACCAAGCCCAAGTCGTCGACGGCGCGTATTGTTCCATGCGCGCCTCAAGGAGATGTCAGCAAATCGTAGGGCCCCAGCAGGGTCGAAGCCTACTGGGGCCACGGGTAGTGTGAAAGCGAAACTCGGGGTCCTGGGACGAAGGCAACTAAGAAACAAGAGTGGGTTTTTAGTCAGTAAAAGTCTGACACTATCTCCCGTTCCGCCCAAGAGCGGGGAATGTCATAAGATGATTTTCCCACCCAACAAAAAAAAAAAACCCCTTAGGGGTGGAGTTTCGTAAAATCCGTTCTTAGCGGATGTCTACACCCTATAAGGAACCTACCTGCCAAATTTTAAGTTTGTAGGTGTTAATGAGATTTCGTGATTAATCGGTGAGTTGTATTTCGCTTTTTTATGTATATGAAAAATGGTACCTAAGTACCACATACATTAATTCAAATGGCTAAAGTGAATAGGCTCTTAATAAACTAGTGCGCCTCACCATCAACGATTGCATCACTGCTTACCATCAGGTGGGGTCACAGTCAAGCACTAGTTAAAAAATACAGTTCATGAGCAGACTTTCAAAGATGCTCCACAAAAATATCTACAAAAATGTGTGCCCTCTCTCCCCTATCATGTTTACTTACTCCCCACAGACACATAATACCCCAAAAATGATATAAATCACTTAACAATAACAAACTGGGGCGAAGCGGCACAATTAGACGCTAACTAGTCCAAATTACCCACATCTCCTCGTCTCGGGGGAGAATGTAACAGATTATTGGTGTTACGAAGCGGCCGTGGGGGCGTGATGGTGCATTTTTGCCTATTCTACTCATAATGGAGTGGGGAGTGCATTATTGTTGGTTTCTGTATGAAGAATGATCGTTTTGGTTGTCTAATATTTTGTATGGTTAGTGGTGATACTGAAATATTGTTTCAGATTTGCTGACTCGCATTTTTTGCATTAGGTATTTATTTTTCTTGGTAATTTTGCGTGTAAATAATATTTTTTTCTAAAATCATCAAACAGCTTTGCCCGCTCTATATGGTGCGGGCGGGAGTATCTGAATTTTACTGACTAAAACCCACCAAAGGAACATTCCTTTAGTTGCCCTTTGCGTTTAAGGCTTTTGACTCTTTTGAACAATCTCGCATCCGATATTGGTAATATGGCTTATAGCCAGAGTGCATCAATTCTAATAATCCCAAACACGGTTAGATTACATTAATTTATGGTTAATTATTTTTGAGGCGAATAACAACTTATTAAGCGACTAACTACTTGTTACAAAAAAAATAACTTAGTAGCGATTAAATATTTTTAACACAATTATATTATATGAGCTGCAAAAAGCAAGGATCTATAAAAACTAAATAATGGCTGCTACTTTAAAATAGCAAATATTTTAAACAGGGCCAATAAAATAATAGTCGAGGTATTAAAAATAATGACTCTGGCGGCTAAAGTTGTTGTCACCATTGTCTAATTATCTAGTCGCAAGCAGATTCATCATTTTGAACAGGGTGAAATAGGTTAGGTTAGGTTAGAACTGTGGCCAACCGCGCGTGAGCTGAGCGAGCGAAGCGAGCGGTGCCGCGGCAGCGGCCAGCGAACGCTACGTCCAAGTCGCTCGCAGTGAAACTCAAAATAAAGCTGCTACTTTATACTTAAAATGCTACTTCACTGTAGCTACCGACCTATTATTTTTGCTACCCATTTTAAATATTTTTAAAACCCTAAATCAAATTTGTTTGTCGCCGCGTTAAATACATGCCTTAATTTATTACAGAGTTCCGATGCCTAACTTTAGGCTTCATCATCAGATCAGTTCGATATATTCCCCCTCATCTTTCAGTCAGTCATCGACTAATATCTTACAAAAGAAGAAATTTCGTCCATACCAGTTCAGTTTTTACCAATAAAATCAATTAAAAACATCATAATTTAAATAACAACACCAATAAAATTACCGCCAATTCTCAAACGTCAAAATCAAACGCCACTAATCACCCGAAAAAAAAAAAAACAAAACCAAAACGCTCCGTTCCACGTAACGAAAACCCGAAAAACGATTACAAAAATAAGCCATACCCACACCTATTTTATTACATGCAGATAACAAAATAATCTTCAAAGGCAGGACCACATACTTACCGTGGATATTTAAAAAACTATAAAAAGTAAAACTGGTGATGGCGGCTGTTAAGAAGCGTGGGTCTTTGTAATAAAACATTGTTGTTTATGGTCGGTTCTAAGCTGCGAGCGGACCCGTTTATATTTATTCGTGTGATTGGGAGTAGGTAGTCTGATTTTGTATTTGATTGGCGATTTCGGCGGCGGCGAGGTAAAAAGGGACGATTAATTTTTTAGCTGTGGTTTGAATTTCGAATTCTTACCTGGATAGGCACCACACCTTTGCCGAGATGCGATTTTTTTTTATTGGTTGGCTGTTCCTTGGATTTTCTTGGGTTTGACGAGGTTGGCACGAGGGGTCGTGGGGTTATTTGGACCGGGACCGCGGTCCCAAGTTCCACCAATTTTTTTTTTTGTGTTGTATTTTGGGACCACTAGGAATAAAAAGCATTAAAGTACAGTTACTAAAAAAACTGTACTGTACTGTAGTTGTTAGAAGTTGGGACCACGGTCCCGGTCCAAAGAGCCCCACGACCCGGTCCGGGTAACATACAGAGATACCTATTTGCCTAGAAAAGTATGGTAAACCGTTGGTCCCGGCTGTCATTTGTAATTTTAGCTAGTCTCTACGGGTAGTCAGAAAACAGGAATTCTGACACCAGTATAGCCAAGAGGTATTGTGTTATCCAGTAACTAGGTTGTAGAGGTCAGATAGACAGTCGCTCCATATAAAATACTGCTATTCAGCCGCATCCGGTTAAACTGGAAGCCGACCCTAACATGATAAGGAAAAGACTGCATACTGGATGACTGTACCCCGAGAAAGAGTCGAAATAACATGCAATTGTTTATCAAAATGTTATATTAAAACATTTTGTTTCTTTTTTTCGTATGGTCCCAAAATAGTAATCAAAAAAATATTTTTTTAGGTGGCATTAGGGACCGCGGTTCTTGTGCCAATAGAAACCCCACGACTCGTATGAAACTTTAATCGAAGGTTGGGCTATATTTGGCCACAAGTTGGCCACAGACTGGAATTGGGCTATGTTTGGTCGTCGCGTTGTATTTGAAGTTTGACAATATCGCCTAAATCGCAGATAACACCTGGATGAGGGACGCATGGATCCGGGTGTCCTATACCCAGAAGGCTGAAACGATGATGATTATGATGAGAGTCAACTAATTTTAATGCTTGTTAGCCGTTTAATATTCCCACTGTTTATTTTTAGTTTCTGTCAGTATCGCACGCGTGGAAGGCAGTAATCTTACTCGCTATGTCTTCTCTACGACATGGTCTATATATGTGTCAAGTTTAATCTATATCCGTTCAATTGTTAAGACGCGAGGAGGTAATAAACAGACAGACAGAGTTACTTTCGCATATCTTGTCATAAACTTTTTTTTCTTTCCAGCCAGGAAGGTTGTATTTCAATTCTGGCCATTCAGAATGACTTTTTCAAAAATAGAATTATTTGACGCCATTTTGCATAAGCTGTCACTTTAGTGTCTATGCCCGTCGCAAAATAATATCCAGTGTTATTATATACAAAACAACATAATTTATTATTTAAATTATTTACTACTTAATTATAGGGTAGAGAAAAGTGGTGTTTTAAATAAATTGCTCGAACAGCTGTTTGACATAATTTGAATTTACTTGTGGTAGTAGATCATGCGATTATGCCCAATTATGTTCATAGATATATTCTGGTTTAAAAACTTGATTTGTTTGAGCTGGATTTTAAACACAGCATTGACACGTATTTTTTAGAGTGGAAAATTATTAAATCACATTTCCCGCTCTGGGGACCACCCGTGCTCTTTCAGACCCTCTCGAATCAATTTGACTTGTTTGAGCTGGAATTTAGACACAAGAGTATCGAGACGTCGACAAAATGAAGCTAAAACATCATTAGACCGACACTCATGTGTAACTCGCCTGATTTGTACGTAGAACGACGTCGCGTGGCGTGGATCTAGTGTAGCTCTACAAGTCTAGTTTCCATATATAATGTATGCAAACCGACGCGCCCAGATCGGCGGCGTGTGGCACGCGTGTGCGCCGTGTAGTTTTACATTTAACCATAAAAATAAAGCATTGTCAGATAGTGAAACCGTCAACTGATTGAAATTGACCGCCGGTGACTGTCGGCGGCTACAAATATTGTAAACTAACTTTTGCCCATGGCTTCACCCACGTACATAAAATATGCCTATGTCACTCAGGAATAAAGCACCTTTCTATCGGTGAAAAAGTTTAGCAATCGGACCAGTACTTCCGAAGATTACCTCCAAAAACAAACTTTATCTCTATAAAATGTATTATATTTATAATATTAGGGTAGATAATAGCAACTAAAAGAAAAAGAAAAAAGAAAAATATTTCATTTCGCGCACATACTTATACACAGTGTAGAAAAAAACATGCAACAACAAGCGATTCATCTCGGACAAAATTCTATATCAAAATCCTTTGAGATCATGAGTTAAGAGATAACAAAAGACGTGACATGGAAAGTGTGAAAAAATTGTTTTATACAATGTGCAGATGACGTTTACATCACAATGTTTTTCAGGAATAAATTTGCGAATAATTAAAACAACTGAAGATCACTCGAGAAAATCCCGCCAACAGCTATTCTTTCCTTTATTTTTTTTTGGGTTTTTATGACCTGGTCACGTCTTATTTTATGATTCAAAACACTGCACTATGTATCACATTAGAATGCGGATGCAACACATTCTAATGTTTTTGTAGTAGGTATTTGGCAGCAAATGTATCGAGTCAGCCTTCTCGGCAAACTTCGCTGAGATAGCCAAAACTACAATAAAATTCTCACCTCAATTTTAGCGAGATCACGCCTGTTTCAATGATCCCACATATTGTCCAGTTGCGCAGACACTTGAGATACAAAACTAAACCAATTTTACATCACAAGATCTACTAGGAATCAATTTGCGAATAATTAAAACAGCCACTGAACTTCACTGGAAGAAATCCCGCCAAAAAAAAACCATCCATCTTTAAGCGCCTATTACACCACTCGATATTTAGACAGTCTTAGTCTATATTTATTTATGCATCTCATCGTTCTGTTTCATTCCTTTACACGACATTGACGTAAGTTGCTCTCTTTCTTGTGTGACGCTACATAGACTATGTCTGAATACCGAGTGGTGTAATGGGCACTTTAGTTCTTAATTCTGATGTGTTTAAATAAGGTAGACGCTTTAAATATGTCCGCCGTCGGCGGCTGAAATTTCGGAAACTTTTATTAGAAAAACAACGTCCAAAAAATTGTAATTCCCAGCCGGAGTATAGGTTTCCTCATAACTACAACCTCTTTAAGTCTTCCAGTTCAAAGCTAGAGTGAATAGGCTCTTAATAAACTAGTGCGCTTCACCATCAATTATTGCATCACTGCTTACCATCAGGTGGGGCAAAAAATAAATTTTATAAAATGCGTCGGGGGTATGCAAAAACCTATTAAAAAGTAAAAAAATAAGTAATTAAATTACTCTATCAGCCGTTTTCATTTCATTAAAAGAACTATAAATATTTTAAAGATGAGCGTCGCTGAGTCGGGGGACCGCAATGTAAAGAAGTTTATTTAACTTTAACGAATAGAAAATTAACAAGTTTTAAATGGTTTATAAGAAAATTGGTCATTACCTAGTTGCACCTGGATAGATCTGTATAAATTGTACCTAAGAACCATCTTGATTACGTCACCTTTCAAAAAAAAAACCATATCAAAATGCGCGAACACGCATGCGTTTCAGAGCGAGTGAGACGATTTCATGCACTGACTGGATGTTTGGTCACTACAATTAGTCTAACTACTGAAATATAACATTGTAATAATTACCTCAATAACATATTTAAAAATCAGGCATGTAAAAATAACTAGGTAAAGTTCATTTATTTTTTTTGAGCTTTAGTGTCTGACAGAAGTTTTGGTCCTTGGAAAGTGTCTGACACTTATGATACTACTTTAGAATACTATAAAAATCAGTCATAAAAATTTAAGTTAAATTACTCTTATTTTTAGTTCCCTTTCACACCTGCTACCTGCCCAGGGGCTCCAAGGAGGAGCTCCACAAGCACACAGGTATTCAAAGCACATGAGACGCTACTGAGAACCTAAGGTTTCATCCATGTGAAAATAAGTTATGTCAGAGAGCTCTGGGATCTTGGTCTATTCGGTTAAGAGCTACGATGCTACGGACAGACATACAGATACACAGACACTTCAAACTTATAACACCCCTCTCTTCCGTCGGGGGTTAAAAAGAAGTCAAAAGTAAATAGGTTACTTCTAGGCAAGCGTGCTCCATCGTCGACACATTATCGCCATCAGGTGAGATAGTGGACAAACTTCAGCCTGTCAATAATAAAATATATCTACATATTATAATAAACTGCTTTTTTTTCATCAAATGTCTTCTACTGCTGTAGCCATGCTAAACTCATCATCATCATTTCAGCCGAAAGACGTCCACTGTTGGACATAGGCCTCCCCCAAGCGACACTACAACGACCGATCCTGTGCGTCTCGCATCCACCGTACTCCTGCGACTCTCACCAGGTCGTCGGTCCACCTTGTAGGAGGCCTTCCAACGCTGTGTTTTCCGGTGCGCGGTCGCCACTCTAGAATTATACTAGAACCCTATATTCCCTAATTCACTCTATGCGTTTTAGAGCCATAGTGACTTTTTTATACGTTCCCGCAGCCCTTTTACTTGAATTCTGAGTGTGTTTAAAATAGCAAGAGTTTTCCGACGGGCGCTGGAAGCGGCCACTCAACGGGAGCCGTCGAATAGGATTCTGATTCGTAAGGAATATGTTTGAAAAGACATTATTAATAATAATTTATTTATTTTACTATTTATGCACACACATAAACAGAAAAAGGCAATACAAAGAAGACAAGAGTACAAAGGTACTGCTTATTTCCAAAGAAATTTCTTCCAGCAGACCTGCGAAACGAGAAATCAAAAGAAAGGTAGACAATAGTGTGTAGGGAGCAAGAGAAGAAGAATGTGTGGAATCTTAATCTAAACTATCAAATAATATATAAATGTAGTTAAATATAAAAATGAAATACTTAATAATGTTGTATTAATTACATATTTAGGTGCAAACATTACATATTAATCAAAATAACACAATCCAAAATCATACTATAAATAAAAATAAATCCCTGAAACATAGTGTCATCATCATTATCTTCCTGCCCTTGTCCCATCTTATTCGGGGTCGGCGCAACACGTTTTTTTCTTCCATTCTATCCTGTCAACCGTCATACTATCACTAACTTCCTTTTCTTTCATATTTAGTTCACACAATCCATCCATCTTTTCTTTGGCCTCCCTCTCCACCCATCCACATGTATACTCATAACTCTTTTAGTAACATGCGTTTCATCTCTCCTCTTTACATGACCATACCAACATAGTGTAAGTACGAACGATTGCATCAAATTATTTATTTTTTTGTGATCGTTATAGTTAAGACAAGAACATATTAAAAATAAAATAATAATTAAAAGCTTTATGCACACAAAAGTAGGTACAGAGGCGGACATAATGACTTGGCAGTCAACCTGTGGGTGATGCAGAGAAAAATAGTGCAGTGAAAAAGGGAGAAAAGGCGAATACAAGAATAGATCTACTAATAAACCATATATAAAATATAATTATATAATATTTACTCAAATTAATAAACTACATACAGATACTACTTGTAATAGATGTGACTTACGAGTTGTAGGTCGCGGGTTCAAACCCAGCCAGGCGCATTACTTTGTGTAATTTATTTCATTACCACTGCTCTCAAAACGGTGAAGGAAAACATCGTGAGGAAACCGGCATGTCCTAGAACCAAAAATTCGAAGACATGTGACATTCACCAAGCCGCACTGGGTCCGCGTGGTGGATTACGGCCCATTCCCTCTCCTAGAGAGGAGGCCTGAGTCCCAACAGTGGGAACATTGAAAGGCTGATTATGATATTATGCTATATACTACTTAATTAAATTCATCCCTGCGAAGCCGGGGCGGGGTAATTTGTATCAGTTTTTCGTGCTGGTGTCCGCAACTCCACGACTAAGCGCGTATTTTGCGTACTGGTGGGACAAATGCGTCATTCGATCCACCCCAGCTCCTCCAGGAAGGCCAGCAGCGCCTTGGTGTTATTGACCATTTCGCGGAGGTTACCTGGGTTTCCGAAGTATTTTGCCCTGTATCCAGCGACAACTGAGCAGCTTAGAAGCAGATGTGCTGCTGTCTCGTCCTCCTCCATGCAGGCTCTGTACAGTGGGCTGTCTGTAACTCCTATAACAGAGAGGTGCTTATTAAAGGTCCCGTGGCCAGTTGTTACGGCGGTCACTTTTCGCAACTGAGGTTTACTCAGTCGTAGGGCCTGTTTCGTAAAGCGGCCATCGATGGAGGGACGGGGTAAGCATATATAATAATACACAGCATATCATAGATTTTCATGTGGTTTTCTTTACTAGACAGATTCGTTCATGAGAAAGTTTTAATACGTGTATATGATAGTAGAGAAAAGCCGTGAAATTAAATGATTTGTAACACCTTCGGGAAGTTTGGGCACGTTCGGTAGAAAAAATAATAATAACGAGAAAGACATTTTGTGTAATTCAGTGCTAGCGAAGCGCTATGAGTATACATGTGGATGGGTGGAGAAGGAAAGGGAGGCCAAAGAAAAGATGGATGGATTGTGTGAACAGTGATATGAAGGAAAAGGAAGTTAGTGATCGTATGACGGTTGACAGGATAGAATGGAAGAAAAAAACGTGTTGCGACGACCCCAAATAAGTGTGGATAAGGGCAGGAAGATGATGATAGTGCTAGCGAAGCGCATGTGAAATAATTTGGATGTTATTATTATTTTGGGAAAATATATAGTTTTTCTTAGCTCTGGGCTCGTTTCAAACTTTATTAAGGCCAGGTTCTACTAATTTTTTACTTTTTTTGAACCTCTGGAAATCCACAAATATAAAAAAAAATCACCATGAAATATTTTATTAAAATTTACCCTAAGACCAACCGCTGAGCAAAAATCAAAACATGATATAAATTAATTATCTTGATAAAAAAAACACAATTCAGACTCTAACTGTCGATTTGTATATCTACGAGAAATATTTGAAAGTTACATAAAATAAAAAAGCATGTCTTTTAAAAGGGTCTGGCAAAAACAAAAATCTTTATTAGGTATTTACTGTTTTTCTTTTTTTATAAAATTAAAATCGCTATTACGAGGCCGCGAATACACTAGTAGGTACTTTAATGTGCAGAATTAATTAAATAAATATTATAAATGCACTATGATTACTCATTTCAACATTCAACCAACTGACAAACTTAATGTTGCTTGAATTTTTGTCAACCTTTTTTGTCTGGCTTTGTATTTTTTTAATGACTTTTGATGCGACTTAGCCTATTCATGGAACTATTAAGTACCTACTTGTACCAATCATGAATATCAAAACTCTATTGTAAATAAATTTCTTTATTTTCGAAACACAAATTTATTTATTTAAACTTCATGTACAGTAGTGGTACATAGGCGGACTTAATGCAACAAGGCATCCTCTACCAGTCAACCATTGGGTTAAAAAGACAACACTGTGGTAGGTGTGCACAATAAACAAATAACATAATTCAAAAAGAACAAATAAAATAAAAATAAATTATTTATAATAATAAAATATATATTTAAGCTAAAATTATAAACTAATAAATACTATGAAAAATATAAAATTATTAAGAGAACTTAATAATAATTCTGACGAAGACCAAATTAAAGTTGAGAGGACTTCAAGTAGTAGTTCCGAATTTTACGCTTAAAGGAAAACTTACTTCTTACAAATCAATATAAAAGCGCAGATTATAAAATCAACTGGAAGTTCTCACAATCGTTTGCTACTAAACCCCCTCTACACGAGAAGGCGTGTATATAACTAGCCTCGATGCTCGATGCCTTTGCTCCTAAAAAAAGAAAATTAAAAAAAAAACCACCCGACGATGAGGTAACGAACGAGGCGCGTTTGCCGCGTTCCTTTTTTAAAAACCATCGTCGTGTGTGGTCCGATTGGATTTGGTACAAGTGAATTTAAACTTAACTACCAACAGTTATGGTTGGTTTTTGTATGTGAATGTTTTTGAGAAATGTTTTGCCGTATTATGTATGAATATTGGAACTTTGAAGAACTTAATTGATAGAAAATTGTATGTAATTTTTATTTCGTGCGTGTGTTTCGTGTGTGTGTTTTGACTAGCCTAATTTTTGTATGACTTAATATTACGTGTTATTTAATTGGTTTAATTTTAGTAGGGGATGATTAGTTTTCAGACACCTGGAATAGTTCATGGATGTTAAATTAAAAAGTTAATAAACTTTTACGAAAAAAAAAAAAAAATGATTGACCATAGAGTTAAATTAATAAAAGTTAATAAATGGCTACCAAAGACATAATTGGTATTTTATATTTTTATCAAGGCCTTGTTCAAAATATTTATTTATCTTCATCATCATTTTAGCTGAAAAGAAATACACTACTGGACATTTATGGGCGCCCACTCCAAGTTCCATCGGAATTGGTTGAAAACTATTCTATGAAGGCACGATATTCTAAAATCAAATAATTAAATGCTTCGCTCTGTAAGAAGGTACACATGCTAAAAAGTTTCTTTTGAAAAATGTTTACATTGCGATTTTCATTTTTTATAATCCCTCAATAGATGGCGTTGTTAGCCCCTTCAGTAAAGTAATCTGAGTAGAATTTATAAACATTATTGTAACTACACTAAGGGCTATGCTACCTAGAGTGAATAGGCTCTTAATAAACTAGTGCGCCTAACCATCAATGATTGCATCTCCGCTTACCATCAGGTGGGATCGCAGTCAAGCACTGGTTTATATCAATTAAAAAAAAAACTAAGGCCACGTTTCCACTTTGTCGTGACGACAGTTTTTTTTTTATTTGAAACAAACTAGTGCTTGACTGCGATCCCACCTGATGGTAAGCAGTGAAGCAAGCGTTGATGGTGAGGCGCACTAGTTTATTAAGAGCCTATTCACTCTAGCCTTGCAGACACCTAAATTATAATCGGACGGGAAAGACCGCAGCAGGCAAATTGTTCCAGTCCTTCGATGTACGCGGTATAAATGACGAGGCGAAACGGTTAGTCCGGATCGTAGAGGTAATAATAATCGTGTAGTTTGAAGTGTCGTGGCTTATATATTTAAATGGAAGTGTTCAAATTTTTTTTTTTGTCGGTGGGTAAATCATCTTATGACATTCCCCGCTCTTGAGCGGAGCGGGAGATAGTGTCAGACTTTTACTGACTAAAAACCCACTGCTGTTCCTTCGTTGCCTTCCGTACCAGGACAGTGTCTTCCTTTCAGAATCAGACCCTTGGCCCCAATAGGCTTCGACCTTGTTGGGCCCCTACAGTTGCTGACATCTCCTTGAGGCGCGTGTGGAACAGTACGCGCAAGTGTTCATATATAGGACGACACGATTATTTGTCGTCTACGACTTTATTACGGTGATAACAGATTGTCACGACAGTGAGAACGGCTAGCAAAACAGTCGTTAAACGATAAAAATATAAATCTAAACTGAACTGTGACGGTAAATTATGTGGCACTTACAAAACGTCAGAAGCTAGTGCACGGTTCCAAATTGGTCGTTTCCTATGGAGAAGAACCGGCAAGAAACTCCGAGGATCCTCTTTAAAAAAAAAATTGTTTTACAATATTTCCATAGAACAGTATAAATAGATATTATGTAAGGACAGTGTGGACTGGTCAATATTGTACTAAAAAGTACAATAAAAATAATCGTAATAAAAAGTAACCTAAGAATTCGACGAGTCTACAATGTTCTCACATTCACATTATAAAAAAGAGGCTATATAAATAAAAGCAAGAAACATAAATAATTACAATTATTAACAAATGATATGTTAACAAAATAAATTACTATGTTTACTATAACAAATAAATTAATACATTACCGAGGAGTAGGCTTCAGAAAATCATTTTATGGTAATGCTCGGGCGCTAGAGCCTTAAAAATTTCTAACCCCATCGCGTCATGCTCGTGAACGGGTGCCGTCAGTTGAGACTGGTCATCTCTTCGCTGCCAGTGGCTTATTTATTTATTTATTTATTTAAGGATTACCAACGAGTGTTACAAAATAATAAAACTTAGAAATTAAATTGGTACATTTCACCTAGTCCTAATTAATTCAATTTCTATTTTTTTAATTAGTGTTATTATTTTTTTTGTAATTATTATTACTTATATACATTGTGCTCACATATTAGAAGCGACAAGAAATATGTAACCAAGATTTATGTAATTCATAATATGATATAAAAGAGTGTCTATGGAATTTCTTGCACGTTCTTCTCCATAGAGATCTAAGCTTTGGAACGTGCAATGTAGCTTCACTTGTTTTTTTTTTGACTGACCGACATTTTGACAATTCAAAAGTGCCTGTAATTGGTCTATTTGAAATAAACGTTTCTGATTTCTGTTTTCTGATAAGTTATTATTTTGTGAGGGAAAATAAACGTTATTATTATTATTGCACCTCTTTTTTCTTTTGCGGCACAGACAGAATGCTCATGCCATTGTCAGCAGAGCGATAAAGAATTGCGATCAAACCTTATTGGTCGCTCAATGATCATTTATCTCAATTGATTACCTTATCTGTCGCATTTACTAAAGTGTCAAGTTTCGAACCGAAGGACAATAAAAAATGTTTTGATGGAAATAATAATTATTGTAGTTTAGAAAACTGAGAGATAATGCGTCCAGTTGGGTGCTGGGTTGTCGAGGTCAGATAGGTCCGGATGTGTGTGTCTAAAATGTTATTATTTATTATTAATAAAACTTTTTACAAAAAAATAAATAACCGACTTCTCTCGATTTCGCCAAGATTCCATCATCAGATCCCGACTTGGTGATTATGGGACCATTTGGGAAGTATACACTTTCCAACAAACAATTTTTTTCAAATCGGTTGGCAAGCGACGAAGTTATGCGCGAACAAACATAAAAAAAAATACAAACATCCGAATTGAGAACTTCCTCCTGTTATAGAAGTCGGTTAAACATAATAATAATAAGCCATTCAAGACCAGATTCAGACATTAGAAATCACAGAAAATATGTCATAAAAGATCCTTCAGTTAGAGATGATAAATGTCGTAAGTGCCACATCGAACCAGAAACTATTCAGCATATCACAGGGGCGTGCATCACCCTCAAGCAAACAGAATACACTCATAGACACAACCAGCCCCCCTAGCCAAGTTACGATCGTTTCGTTTGCGTCGAACGCCTCGAGTAGGCCACGCCTCCGATTCCTTTATTCTGACCACATGACTGAGCATTGGGATAACGTCAGAACAAAGGAATCGCAGGCGTGGCCTACTCGAGGCGTTCGACGCAAACGAAACGATCGTAACTTTGCTAGGGGGGTAGGTAGCAATCGTAATACACCAAAAAACGGTTAAGTACACACTCATACAGAACACGAACACTTACTATAACTATACACCTCAAACTGTGCTAGAAAATGACACACAAACATGACCGCGCCATACTCACCGATAGAATAATTAATTATAAGATAAAATAAACAAAATTACATACTTAATTGTTATTTCATATAAACTTTGGAACCCCGTTTCATCCCTTTAGAGGGTGAATTTTGGAAAATACTCTCTTAGTGCTCGCCTACGTTATAAAAGGAAACCTTGTGAAAAATTTCACGCTCCTAGTCCCAGTAGTTTTGACTGTGCGTTGATATGTCAGTCAGTCAGTTTCTCCTTTTATATATATAGATAAACTTAGAATTGTTGAATTTTAGTATGATTTTTATTTATTTATTGTTTTTTTTTAATTACATTTTGTAATTATTATTTATTGAATCGATTTTTATTTATGTTGTAATGGATTAATTTATTGGTTTTTGTTTTTGTTTAATCTTTTTAATATGAATGATTAGAAATCAAATGGATTTTTACACTAAATATGTTTTTTTTTTTTAAACGAAAAATATATTTCCAACAGACCAGTTATTGCAACAGTATCTAAACGATTATACCCCAAAATGGCAACCCCAGCACATACCTCCTATAAGATATGACTTGTTTACGGCCATTACTTGCGCCTGCGCACGTCAAAGTAATAAGATAATTACAGTGTTGCCAACTAAAAGCGTGGCAAGTAATTATGTGCAGATAATTGGCGAAGATGGTGGAGTTGCCATGTTTTATAATTGAAATGCCTAGCGTTGTGCATTCTTCGGTTTTATAATTTTTTTAATTGATTGGCTGTTTAAAAATATATCTTCTTTGTGTTATTTTGTAGAACATTTAGAAATGAATCTCCATGGGATATGCTTCTCAAAAACTTAGAGGTTGTGGTAAAACAAATCTAATGATTTGTTGTTTGTTGTTGTTGTTTGTTGTGATGATGATAATTCATCATCATCATTTCAGCCGAAAGATGTCCATATGCCTCCCCCAAGTGGACATAGGCCTCCCCCAAGTGTAGCCATACAGCCAGACGACCGGTCCTGTGCGTCTCGTATCCATCAGATTCAGAGCGATCTCTCGCGCCGGGGCTTGGTACAGGCGATGGTCCGAAGTGAGGAGTGGCAGGCGGCCGCCTCCTTCTGCGGAGCAGTAATGCTGAAACCCTTCCGTGTTCCTTGAGTCTCCCTTTGCGATTGAAAGCCAAAGTGACTCTTCCGCCGACTCAATCAAACTATTATAAGTACCCAATATTTTGCCTGATATATTTGGCTTAAAATTATAGTGCTAGATATATTTGGCTTAAAATTTGCTATGTATCTAGATATATATGGCTTAAAATCGTACTTGTTTGAGCTGGATTTAGGAAATAGATCAAAGAGACATTTCAGGGCGCTCTTGTCAAAATCAAGCGTGTCAAATAGTGAAACCGTCAACTCATTGACACACCTACTTTTGAGGGATGCCTCAGACCTGATCATTACCCACTTGACATCATCAACGTAATCGAGTTCACACCTGTCTCTCATACATCTGCAGCTAATTATGCGCAAGAAGAATATTGGATGTCAATCAAATGATTAAGTACTTGTTATTGATGCGGTCGCCATGTTGTGCGCGGTGGACTCATCTAAGTACTTTGGGTAGGTAGCGATGTAATTATTATTGACTTATTAGTTACTGCTAATAAGTACATAATAATTTTTGACGAGAAGGCAACGCGAAAAAGGAGAGATAACGCCTGAAAACTCTGTTAGCATTCGGTAATTCCGTGATTTACTCGAATATTTTACAAAACTTGTTCCAGGAAATACGTTTTTTTTTTTAAACACTTAAGTTTTTGAAAAAAATTGTCGTCATTTAGCATCTTGATTAAATCTGCAAGGCTTCTATTGCTATCCTTTTTTGACTTTTTGATTTTTTGAGTAAATTATGAAGTGGCAAAATTCATTCAAAATAGAAGATTTTCAGAGGTCTTTACTGGGTTAGTTTTACACAAATTTCTAAATTGATTACAATAGAAGCCTAGATAATATCCACAAGATACTGTGTTTCCAAAATATCTGATGAAAAATGTGTAATAACGTCATAATCGCATAAGAGCGCTAGTATAAAAAACAGTGAAAATGTATGTCGAGATGATGATGCCCTTAACACAATAGCTTATGTTGAAACCTGTTTCATTGATTTGGTGACTTCAGTCAGTCCTATAGTATCCCAGTACTTACAGTTGACAAAATAGCTTAAGGGATGATTCCGAGATGGTAATGACCTCTCGCGCTTGTCCATGGTACGGGCCAAGGTCCAGTATGAGAGAAAATGGAAAGGCACCAATTTTACATCACAATATCTACTAGAAATTAATTTGCGAATTATTAAAACAGGCACCAGCCACACACTTTTTTTTTTATTTATATAAATCAGTGCTTGACTGACATTTTTTCATAAACTGTGAAAATGTATATCGAGTTACATCCCCTTATGTATGGAGGAGTAACAGACACGTACATACAAACTTTTGCTTTTATGTGATTAGATTAGTGTGATTAATGCTTTGACATCTGTGGTATTAGTAGGATGAATTACATTATTGTCCTTGGTAAATTTATTGATGAATTGATTGAGAGTCGGACGTCAGTGTCATTTGACCTCAAAGTCTAGTACTTACTTAGGAATAGCTGTCCCCCGCGGCATAGTATAATCAGCCTTTTAATTTTTCCACTGCTGGGACTCAGGCCTCCTCTCTCTAGGAGACGGAATGGGCCGTAATCTACCACGCGGATCCAGTGCGATTTTTGGTTCTAGAACAAGCCGGTTTCCTCACGATGTTTTCCTTTACCGTTTTGAGAGCAGTGTTGGTGAAATAAATTACACAAAGTAATGCGCCTGGCTGGGTTTGAACCTGCGTCAACATCACTGCTTATCATCAGGTGGGATCGCAGTCAAGCACTAGTTTATATTAAATTAAAAAAAAAATACAGACATTGAAAACTTTATGAATAATCACATGCTGGTTTCCGCATGTCCTAGAACCAAAAATTCGAAGACATGTGACATTCACCATTTTGCACTGGGCCCGCGTGGTGGATTACCTACGGCCCATTCCCGCTCTTAGAGAGGAGGCCTGAGTTCTAGCAGTGGGAACATTAAAAGGCTGATTATGCTTATTTAGCATCATTAAATTCAAATGAATATAACAACAAGATGCACATATATGCTAAAATTAAAAACGAATGAATACTATGTTAAATATCAATCATTATAATTAAGAAAACTTGAAGTATAACAATTAAGGCGAAGACCAAAATAAGGTCGAAAGAGTAGTCCTCTACCATTAGCTACTTATGCCAGAAAAGCAATTAAAATGATTAAATATTCAACTTGTTTACGTAAAGCATTTTTCAGACCGTACCGCTTCAAATTTTAGTTCAAGTTCGAAAAACGGTATTACCAACATCCGTATTTCAGCAACACACCAACACGAAATGACCACAGATAACATAAAACATACAGTCTAAGCCTTATCATTCAATCTTACTTTTAAAGAACTCTTTTGAAAACCAATTTTCGCCGCCACCATTTTGGCCGGGCGGGAAAAAAACGAGACTCGTTTGAAAGAAGAATAAAAAAAAACCGAAAAACGGGACGAAAAAACGAGAATTATTTTGACAGGTAACACAATAGGAGATCCCGTAACGCTCTGCGTGAAGTCCCTAATCGGTTTTAGGCCCGGGATATGGTAATTTTGGGGTCTAACTTTTTATTTTATTTTCTCATTCTTTAGACTGTAACAAAAATATTTGTTTGCAAATGTTTTTAGGTTATGTTTCGTTTTTCCTGTTATGCAGAATATATATTTATGCCTATTTAAAAGCAGACACATAAAAATGTCTAGTGAATCTTTACGACTTTATTTTCTAAATCTGTTAATATTTTTATGTAACTCTAGCTATCTCCCGCGGTTTCACCCGCGTCTTTGGTTACTGCGCCGCTCCTATTGGTCATAACGTGACGTTTTAGACCTTATATCCTTCCTCGATAAACGGGCTATCTAACACAAAAAGATTTATCAAATTCGGACCTTTAATTTCTGAGATTAGTGCGTTCAAACTAACAGACAAACTCTTCAGCTTTATGTAATACGATGAAAGACAACACTTCATTTGAATTTTTTGTTATGTCTTAATTTCTAATAAACAAATCAAATGTATTCAAGTTTAATGACACGGTTGGTGAAGCGGTTCAGCAATTAGGTGCTCTACTACTTGTCGCGGGTTCGATTCGCGAACGGAACAAATATTTATATGGCATTTTTTTTTTGTGTGATATTTACATTTATTTATTTCAATATGGAATCTATCAATACATAAAACACTTAACATATATACACTAACTTATATATACACTTAAATAAAAATCTAAAAGCTAAAATATGGCGTCAAAAAACTCCTCCGCATCGCTGTCGACTGGAAGTGTGCCCAAAAGGCTGGCGGCATTGCCACGTTGTATGGCAATGCTTAATCTCTGACCGAGGTAAAAGCCAGCCCTTGGGTCACGCGAAGTGTCTACTAAGCGTTTGGATAGTTCTTTGAACAGCTTATGAGCACTCGGACCCCACGGCCCAAGAGTTTCAACCCCAAACGGCTCAAAAATATAACTGCCGACGAGGTTGTTATATTTCCGCCGCTTGAGGTTCTCCGCAGCAGCAGCGGCAGCACCAGCACAGCACGAAGAGCTAGGAAGATGGGATGGCGCAAGAGTGTCGACACAGGTAGCGTATGGCATTTAGATGTAACATAATATGCAACTGGATGAAGACACTGGCTCCTGTAACACAGGTTGCTACCTAGCTCAGGAGCCAGGGCTTCAAAAAGTTTGTTACCTATATATTTTTTTAGTCAATAAACTTTATTATTATATTATTATTAAATACCAATAAAAACCCTGAACTAAATAAAGCTTCCTAAAAAAATGGCGTATACACGATATGATAAACTCCTCTGCCTCGTTGTCAACTGGTAATGTACCCAAAAGATTGGCGGTTTTGCCACACTGTATGGCAATGCTTTTCTTCTGTCCAGAAACCCACATTCATTGTGCGTACAGCTAAAAGAGTTGAATTCCCTGCCGGAGACCGGAGTCTGTGTTTCCTGATAGCTACAAACTGGCGATCTTTAAGTCAAGGGTGTATAGGTTACTTCTAGGTAAGCGTACTCTATTGTCGACCATATCGTCGCTTTCCATCAGGCGGAATAGGGATCCAGCGCTAGCCTTGGGCACGCCACAATTATGGCGGTAACCACATAGCGTCCTTACCTTCCACATGACGCTGGTCCTCACCGGACATGGTAAGTTCGGGAGATTCCTGCACCAAATTCTTTTTTTTATTGATGTAAACCAGTGCTTGACTGCAATCCCACTTGATGGTAAGCAGAAATGCAATCATTGATGGTGAGGCGCACTAGTTTATTAAGAGCCAATTCACTCTAGCTTTGCCGTCCGATTATAATTTAGGTGTCTTCAAAGCTAGAGTAAATAGGCTCTTAATAAACTAGTGCGCCTCACCATCAACGATTGCATCACTACTTACCATCAGGTGGGATCGCAGTCAAGCACTAGTTTATATCAATTAAAAGAAAATACTCTCATTTATTTTTTTCTTTATCCTTGGTCGCTACTCCAGAATCAACGCGAGTCTAAAATCGTTCTCGCTTGTCGCTACCTCCTATTCCCATGTCCTCTCCCCTATCCCTGGTTGTTCAAAACACCTTGAAAACTTTCACCTCTCCGTTATGAGGTAATTAACTCTCCGTGGGTATCTCCACGCAGTCTTTTGTCCACCATGTTGGATCCTGAAGAACAAATAATGGGAATCCGGGCGGGAATTGGTGTTTTTTAGGGTTCCTTTGGGACGAAAGGGGAATACGAGACCCTATCACTAAGAGTTAGCTGTCCGAGCCGTCTGTCTGTCATCAGGCTGTATCTCATGAACCTTGATAGCTAGACAGTTGAAATTTTCACATAACGATGGCTTATAGTGAATACCTCGTAACTGTGAAATACGTAACTTTTTAGGAGGTACAAAAAACCAAACTAGACCTTTATTATCACAGCATAGCATAGTCGGCCTTATAATGTTCCCACTGTTGGGACTCAGGCCTCCTCTCTAGGAGAGGGAATGGGCCGTAATCCACCACGCGGGCCCAGTGCGGGTTGGTAGATGTCACATATCTTTGAATTTTTGGTTCTAGGACATGCCGGTTTCCTCACGATGTTTTCCTTCACCGTTTTGAGAGCGGTGGTGATGAAATAAATTACACAAAGTAATGCGCCTGGCTGGGTTTGAACCCGCGACCTACAACTTGTAAGTCGGGGCCGTTACGACTCGGCCACCACTGCTCCTACCTTTACCCGACCTTTATTATCATGTAGGTAATTATAATGGGCTTCTACGTGTTTCATTCAAATGTTTAAAACTATTGATTTATTTCAAACGCTTGTTTTTCTTGTTTTTCTTTTTTTTTCACAAGTTTTGACGCGCCATTGCGAAGTTATCACACTAAAATGACTCGAGCAAAGTATGCATTCAACATCGTAGATGGCGCTACGAGTATCAAATCAGAATTTTGCGTGATACAAGATTATGCGTGACGAGCTTTTCGTTTCAGAAAAATAATAAAATAAAATTACCTAAAATTGCATACCCGAGGTTTTCACTCTAAGCCATCGATAAGATGTATTTCTGTTGCCGCTTTAACAACAAATACTAAAAACAGAATAAAATAAATGTTTAAGTGGGGCTCCCGTACAACAAACGTGATTTTTTTTACCGTTTTTTGCTACGGACGGTACGGAACCCTGCGTGCACGAGTCCGACTCGCACTTGGCCGGTTTTTCTTAAACAGATATATTTTTTGTAACATTTGAATGAAATAGAAATATTATTCGTTGGATCCTATTTTTCGTTTATACCGCGTAAATTGAACTCTGGAACAATTTGCCTGCTGTGATCTTCCCGTCCAATTATAATTTAGGTGTCTTCAAGGCTAGAGTGAATAGACTCTTAATAAATTAGTGCGCCACACCATCAACGATTGCATCACTGCTTACCATCAGGTGGGATCAAATAAAAACATGGGAATAAATATATAGAAGCGAAGTTAGAATTACATTAGACCGACGCACACGTGTAACACGCCTGATTTGTACGTAGAACGACGTCGCGTGGCGTGGATCTAGTGTAGCTCTACAAGTCTAGTTTCCATATAAAATATATGGAGACCGACGCGCCTAGATCGGTGTGTGTTGCACACGTGGGCACAGTGTAGTTCTAGCTTGAATGTTATGTATAAAACTATTAAAATTAGCTTTTTCCCGTGACTTCGTTTGGGTGAATGTCGGTTATTGCGGACGCGAAGTCGATGCCAGATAAAAAGTAGCCCATGGGGTCCTTGGGGTTCAAACTTACACTGTACTAAATTTCACCAAAATTGATTCAGTAGTTTAACCATGATCGTGTCAGACAGATGTAGTTATATAGCATAGCATAGTCAGCCTCATAATGTTCCCACTGTTGGGACTCAGGCCTCCTCTCTAGGAGAAGGAACGGGCCGTAATGCGGGTTGGTAATGGATGGAGTTATATTCACAGTTATCGGTTTAGTAGTGATATGTGTTTGGTGTATTTCTTTATCAGATAATATTATTGTACTAAAGATCTATCCTATGTATTGTAAAGCACGTCTCCTCAAATATTCAAAAATCGAATACCAAAAACAGAGGAGACATTTTTCCTTTGACCGAAATGAATTTGGCGCGTAACGTTTGAAACAGGACCTTTCTCACTTGTCAAACGCGTTGAGTGCACTTTGTTCGGTTTGTTCTCGATTACATGCCGCAGTGATATTGTTTGGTTGTCCCGTTATTCTTTATTTGAATGTTTTTGAATTTACGTTCTTCTTGTTCTATAGCGAATTGAAGTTGACGTGGTTCGGTTTTTAAATTTTGAAAAAAAGAAATGAGTTTTCTATTTTAATGTAACCTAAGTTTGCACATCAGTCGCATGCACACTGACCGCTGGGCAAGAGTCTCCACAATGTGGGTAGTCGAGGATGGACTACGCTGCCAAGGTCGACCTGGGAAGATGTGATGAGATGACTTAGACTTCTACCGCAAGGGCTGGTTCCTCGAACCAGCCCATGCGGTTCCCTGCCTGCCAGCCCTGGTTCGAGAAAAGAATCTCTAGGAGAAGAGGCCTTCGTACAGCAGTAGGAAAGTATAGGCTAAATAAAAAAAAGTTTAATATCTATACCTATTGATGAACTTTACTTACATGTAGGTAAATAAGCCTTCCGAAATACATTATCTCAACTATAGTAAAATCGTAATTTATTTCATCAGTACTGTTCTCAAAACGGTGAAGAAAAACTGTAGGTACAACTTGAATGAGCTTGAACACATGTTCGTACGATTTTTTTTAGCCTAAAATTTTGGTTTTGTTAACTTATTTTTTTGGTGATTTACGTAAAAACGCGCAATTACGTAATAATAATAAAAGGATTGACGGCAAATTCTCCAAAGATGAAAAGGTCTGTAGTTAAAAGTGTTATATGCTTATCCTCGTGTCGGTCGAACATTTGGTAGCTGAAAAGGCCTGTTGTCGAAAGTGTCGTAGATAAAATTTCCTGTCGGCGAAATGTCCATTGGTGAAAGATTCTACTGGAGAAACGGAAATAAATGAATCATCGTCCTGTCGACGAACAGATCAATGACGAATCGGTCTCAGAACGGTTGCGGAATCAAATGTGATACCTACTTAATCAATTAGAGTCACAAATTGATTATTTCTAAATGTAAGGTAAAATCTACTTCCATTTCGAAATAACATCAATGACATGTCAACTACAGTTTCAGAACCACTTCTTATGCAGTTTTACTGTTCAGTATCTATAAAAAATATCTGCACATTCAAAAGTAAATGCAAGGTCATCTTCAAACCAAATTCTAATACAATTCGAAGTCACACTGCAGGTATTTTCGTTTATTTACATTGACACAATACCAATCTCCTTACATTCCTACCCGTAAAATTGTAAACCCAACTAAACTCTTTGCATAAAAAAAAATAACAAGGCCCAATCAGCCATGAACCGTGCCCGTCAACAAACAAAAAAAAAAAAAACGTCAAAAACACTTGATAATCAATTTTACCGCGAAAATTGTGCGCCGAAATATGTGACAAACTTGTATTTACCGTTGACAAACTGGGTTTTGTTGCGATAGCCTATGGATTTGGTGTTTTGACAGCTGCTTGTGTAAGTTTGTTTGGATCATACAATGGTTTCTAAGAAAACCTGCCGTGAATTTTTAAATCTGTTTCATTAGCGACAAGCGTAACTTATTAGACGTATGAATGCAGCACGAAATTGACAATGCGATCTGTATTTGACAGATAACGCCATATTTCCGTTTTTGAATTGGTCTGTTCGGCGAGCCGTGGTCAAAATGTTTGTGTGAAGCAAGTTTACGATTCAAGACTTTTCTTTTCGTTTTTTAAATGTTAAACATTTGTACAGTTATTTTTCGATAAGAAAAAAGCAATAACGTAAGTCATTTCTAAGTTTAAATAACTAGTTTACAAATTTGAAATAACTACGATAAAAACAATTTAAGTTAAGAATCACTGGAACATGGCTTATTTATTAATTTAAAATTGTTATATTAAGAAACTAAATTAGGCTTTGCCTGCGCCTCGCTCGCGTACATAAAATATAGCCTATGTCAGTCAGGAATAAAGCAGCTTTCTATCGGTGAAAAATATTTACCAATCGGACCAGTACTTTCAGAGATTACCTCCTACAAACAAAAAAGAAACAAACTTTACCTCTTTACAATATTGGTGTAGGCAAATAGGCATAATAATTTACGAATTTAGTTATGTAGTTAGGTACCTACTCGAAGTGGACTTCCTTTTTTCGTGGAATGTCATCAAATGCCGACTTTTCACCCTGTTTGAACCTAAGAAGTGTCTGACTTTTACTGACTAAAACCTAATGTTTCTTCGATTGCCATTTGCAAGGGCACAGGTAACTTTTTTTTTAAATTGATATAATCTAGTGCTTGACTGCGATCCCACCTTATGGTAAGCAGTGATGCAATCGTTGATGGTGAAGCACACTAGTTTATTAGAGCCTATTCACTTTTTCGAACAATCCCTCGATCAAAATTATCTAAGGTAACTTTGCATGTCTTGCACCT
The DNA here is from genome assembly GCA_949316375.1 of Mythimna vitellina. Taxonomy (NCBI): domain Eukaryota; kingdom Metazoa; phylum Arthropoda; class Insecta; order Lepidoptera; family Noctuidae; genus Mythimna; species Mythimna vitellina. The sequence goes on along the minus strand of OX438711.1, from coordinate 3,313,864 downwards.
CATGGTTCCTAAATCCCTCATTAGTTACAAACCGTGAACATTGCCTCACACACCGTATCAAAAGATTCCGAAAATTCACATTCAGACATTACTAGTTAAAAACTCAAAGTACAAACTCCCACAGCGTTACAAATCGCGCCAAAATATTGACGTTAAGTTTGACAGCTCTTTGAAAAACGAACACCGAATTGTCTCTGTCACCTGGCCATAGACAATGGTGTGTTTACACCGACGCGGATTTATGTTTGGAATAAACCTTCTTTGTGTGAAAATTTTTTTTACGTGTTTTGAGGTGAACGTTTTTGTTCAGTATTTTTGTGTTTATTGTTTTATTTACGTTATTGTTTGAAAGTACTACTGGACACGTTACGCGTGCCCAATTTTATTTCTAAATACTTTTGGTAATGGAGTGGTTGGAGACGTTTAGACAAAGGTATGAGGTTGAATAACAAGATTTTTTTTAAAGTCGTCTGTTCTGTAGAAACACGGAAATTGAGTTAGTAAGTTCCGTTATTTATAAAGAAAAAAATGTTTTGAATTTAGGGCTATGGATACTTCTCATGCCAAGAAGGAATGACTGGTGATCTCCCTTGGTTACTGCTAATTGGCGAATTCAAATAATTTAAAGGGGCTGATTGATACAAGCTTAAATAGGTTTTTTTTTTTCGTTGGGAAAATCTTATGACATCCCCCGCTCTTGGGCGGGCCGGGAGATAGTCTCAGACTTTTACTGACTACAAACCCACTCCTGTTCCTTCGTTGCCTCTTAAGGAGTAATTTATTTAGCTCGGATGCCAGTCTTGAATATATCTACTAGTTTAATCAGTAAATTATTTGAATTTCATTTTATCGATGATACACTCCCGCAGTCCCACTTGACCACTATTTCATCTCAATAAGCGATAATGTGGTCGGCAGTGGTGTACGCTTGCCTAGAAGTAACATATTCTCTTTACATATAGAGGATAATTCCATTCCTCAGCTATACTTTTGGGAGGTATGTTATAAGCAGAGGTCGGAATTAGGTAGAGTTATTCATGTACTTGCATCGAAATGTTGATATTAATATAGATATATGAAAAATCCCGTGTGGCCAACAATATTACAAATAAATTTGTTATAACAACATTATAAAACTTGATTCATGTGCTGCAACATTTAGAGACAATCACAACATGAACATAAAACATTTGAATTTTAAAACACCTAAGATTCGTTAATTATCATTGCGATGTCAAGGAGAAAAATTATAATTAGAATTATCATTATTAATAACACAAAAATACAGAACAAGAAATAAAAATGGGAATTGAATACATTACATTATAGAAATACATGAACGTCTAACTGAATTAAATGATTGAATTAAACTAAATGAAATTAAAATTAAATTAAAAAAAAGAATACAGTAAATTAAAATTGAATCAAATGGATTTACTTGCTTGGGATTGGTAAGTCAAGATACATTTCTTAAACTTTTGTTTTTTGTCATATAGAATGTCGATAGAGCAGACTTTAGCAATAACATTGTATTCGGCCGTAATTCTGTTCAGAAGCAAGTGTTTGCCCACATTAGTTCTACTTTGTTGCGAGCAAAACATCTTGTACTTGCTTAGCCGGGAGATCTTTGCGGGGACATCTATTAGTACTTTTGACACCAATTCTGAACAATCAGCTTCTCCTTTAACTAGTTTATACGAAAACATTTGCAACGGATGGATGAAATGGAGACAGGTCACGGGAACAACTTGTGACCCACGGATGCCCCTCAAGTTGAAGGGTAAAATCTACAAGTCCGTGATAAGGCCTGTCATACTGTATGGATCAGAATGTTGGGCTGTGAAAAAGACGGATGAAAAAAGATTGCATGTAGCGGAGATGAGAATGTTAAGATGGATGTGTGGTGTGACGAGAATGGATAAAGTGAGAAATGAGTATATTAGGGGAAGTTTGAAAGTGGCGCCAGTGACTGAAAAGTTGAAAGGGAATCGTTTGTCTTGGTATGGTCATGTGAAGAGGAGGGATGAAACGCATGTTACTAAAAGAGTTATGAGTTTACATGTGGATGGATGGAGAGGAAGAGGGAGACCAAAGAAAAGATGGATGGATTGTGTGAAGAGTGATATGAAAGAAAAGGAAGTTAGTGATAGCATGACGAGTAACAGGGCAGAGTGGAAGAAAAAAACGTGTTGCGCCGACCCCAAATAATACGGGATAAGGGCAGGAAGATGATGATGATGACGAAAACATTTGGTCAAGAAGTTGCCGCCTATCGTATAAGGAAGTCCTTAACACTTCCTTCTCCTCGTCATAAATGAAGGAAGATTTTTTTTCTGCTTATTTCTGATAGCGATATAAAACAAATCTGCTGTTTAAAATAATCTCGGAATTTAAGACATATCCACTTTCGCTGTATAAAATCAGTATAAGTACTTAAATAACACTACCTAATTCCGACCTCTGGTTATCAGTGCTGGGGTCGCTATTTTGGGTCGCTATTTGGTTGTTAAAATATTGTTGCAAAGGCTGTTCTGCTACAAATAGATTTTCTATTTTTTTAAAAATTAATATAAGCTAGTTCTTGACTGAGATTCCACCTGATGGTAAGCAGTGATGCAATCATTGATGGTGAGGCGCACTAGTTTATTAAGAGCCTATTCACTCTAGCTTTGAAGACACCCAAATTATAATCGGACTCGAAGACCGCAGCAGGCAAATAGTTCCTGTCCTTCGATGTACCGCGGTATAACTGATGAGGCGAAACGCTTAGTCCAGACCGTAGAGGCGAACTTATAAGATTGAGAATGTGCACAAAACTGTAACAATAATTGCTTGAACTATGAAAATATATTCCCCATATCAAGTTCCCACGTCCAGCCCCAGCAAATCAAAATCCAAGGAAATGCGAAATGAAAATATAACTCGATATTTTTCATTATAAAGTAAGTTGAAGCATTATTGTTGACTGGGCGCCAATATGAGCGTGAAATAAATAAACGAGCTATGCCCGGCTACCGGTGAGCGGTGACCAACGTGACCAGTGACCAGGGACCAGTGACCAGTGACCACAGATTTCAATAACAATATTATTGTGAACACTGAAAACGAAATGCTGTATCTCAAAATTTTCGATTTTTTTTTTGTATCAGAAATCTTTATGTAGGTTACTTTAGAGGAATTGGATTGCTGTCAGCAATGAGACCATTATATTTCAATCTATGGGTGAGTACCCATAGATTTAATTTTCTGTAAAATTGTGACTATTCTAGTGTACAATAATGTTTATTCTATTCTATTCTAAGGATGTTGGGAAGTGGCGCACGTGACTGAAAAGTTGAAAGACATAACAATCCTAACAAAAAAAATACAAACATTAATTTTCCTCTTTATATTAGTATAGAATAATAATAATAATAGATAGAAGAAAAATAATACATAATAATAAAAAATCACTTAGTCATTATATAAATAAAATAAAGACCTAACTTAAAATATGGCTTAACTTTGAATCTTGAATTTATCAAAAATATCCCACGCGAGCAGTGGCGGATTTACCAGCACGCTGAGGCTTGAGCCTAGGGCGGCAGATTATTGAGGCGGCAAATTAGGGGCCCGATTTTTTTTGCTACCTCATAAAAATCAAAATATTTTAGCATGACGGTTTTTGCTCACTTGTCATTGCACAATCCATTTGGATTGTGCAATGACAAGTGAGTTTATTTAAAAAAAAAAATACGCGTATACAAACGAAATTTTTGGATTGTAAAAATAATACAGGAGATGACAATTGTAGAGACAAGGGAAAACTGTATAGTCTATGCCTCAAAAATTTGTAAATCCGCCACTGTACTCGAGGAAAGCCGCGGGCAGAAGTTACAAAATATTATGTCTTTTCTGGAAACTCACTCTAATTGAGTTACCGCTTTTCGCCTTCCGTGGGCCGTATAGGTTATGAGAGATTGTTGTACATTTTACTGCGCATGCGCTGTGAAATATGAGTAAATTGTTATGTTGGTATTTCTGGGTTGGAGGGAAAACGGGTAGGTTTGAAGCTGGCGATTTTTAAACACTGTTTTTTTTTAATCTTTATGGTAGCCCGCAAAATTTAAATATTCCTTAATTCTTATCCTGTAATGTACACACAATTTTAAAAAACAATAAAAATAGGACAGTTAATATACCTAAGTTTTTTCTTACAGCAAACCATATATTATACTAGCCAGCGACTTCGCCGGCGCGAAAGTAGGTTTCTCCATACAAAATTCCAACCCTCGTTTAACCTCCTTAGGGGTGGAGTTTCGTAAAATCCGTTCTTAGCGGATGTCTACACGCTATATAAGGAACCTATCTGCCAAATATTAAGTTTGTAGGTGTTATAGTTTCTGACATTTCGTGATTAATCAATAATGAGAAATTTTGCACTAAATTTTTGTAAAAAATTGCAGTCCAGTATCGAATAGAAAAGTAAATAAATGCATTTAATAATTTATTTCATTAGCAGGACAACAAAGGTTAGTAACAATATTCTTATGCTATTACTATTATTATATAATAATAGAAAACCGGTCCCGGACCGGTCATTGTGGCGGCATTTGGGGGAGGCCTATGTCCAACAGTGGACGTCTTTCGGCTGAAATGATGATGATGATGATGATATACTTTTGCAGGCTGGCTTTTACCTCGGTCAGAGATTAAGCATTGCCATACAATGTGACAATGCCGCCAGTCTTTTGGGCTCACTTCCAGTCAACAGCGAATTTTTTCGTTTTTGTGTTGTTTTTTTCAGTCAAATTTTTTGACGCCATGTTTTAGGTAGGATTTATTGTGTACATATTATGTAATTTTAATTAGTTAATTTTTTGCAGAAATTACATGTGTACAATTAAAATTGGTGTAGTTTTTTATTACAAATGTGTATTGGACCTATGTATAATCATTGAAACAGGCGCGATCTCGGAGAAACGGAGCTGAGAATTTTATTGTAGTGTTGACTACCACAGCAAAACTTGCCGAGAAGGCTGACTCAATACCAATTTTTTAAATAACATGTATAAACTAATGACTGCAATCCCACCTCATGGTAAGCAGTGCAGCAATGAGTAATCGTTGATGGTGACGCGCACTAGTTTATTAACATTTGCTACCAAATACTACTATTCTAACGGAACTGGTTAGCCTAGTGGCTTAAATGACTTAGTATCGAAACCACAAACATAAAAAAAAAGTTGATAAAACGGTTAGGTAAGCAATCCATTTTCAAAACCCGCACTAAATTCTTAAAAACTCTTTTAAATTAACTTTCCGGTCAATTAAGTTTTATTATGCTAGTCTCATTAAATAAGCTGTTACTACACTGTCTAATTAAAATAAATTTCCTAGATCATTCTCATATTTGGGGTTCCGTACACGCGTACGGCAAACGATTTTTCGTGCCGTGAACGTGACGCCATTATATAAATATATATATATTTTTTTAATGATATAAACCAAACGGATGAACGGATGGCCGCTGGGGCCGAAAGGTTCTGGAGTGGCGACCGCGTACCGGAAGACGCAGTGTTGGAAGGCCCCCTACAAGGTGGACCGATGACCTGGTGAAGGTTGCGGGAATCCGATGGATGCAAGACGCACAGGACCGTTCTTTGTGGCGACATTTGGGGGAGGCCTATGTCCAGCAGTGGACGTCTATCGGCTGAAATGATGATGATGATGATGAATGATATAAACTAGTGCTTGAATGTATCCTACCTGATGGTAAGCAGTGATGCAATCGTTGATGGTGAGGCGCACTAGTTTATTAAGAGCCTATTCACTCTAGCCTTGAAGACACTTAAATCATAATAGGATGGGAAGGTAAGTATATTAAGCTAACACTTGTCAGTTTGTCTGTCTGTAAATCACAGGACTGTTTTTTTAGAACTGTAATAACTGGCTCCTAAGTCCCATCTTGGGAACCGTTATAGTTAACAAGTTTGAATTCGTAATTTAAATTGAACGAAATATTTATTTAGCGACACACTCACCTGATCACACAAAAGAAAAAAAAATAATGTTCTTTTTTTAAATGATTGTCATTTAAAAAAAGAACATTATTTTTTTTTCTACATTATGTACCTACGTGCTTCACGGCAGGCGCCAAAAAAGCTCATTTCAGTAAAGTTGCCAGACAGATGCTGTCTGAAGCTGGTCTTCCAATGAACTTTGAGTGACAAGTGACGGAGCTAACGGTTTCAACCATATAATACTTGTTGTATTCAATAAATAAATGTAGAAATACCTAGTTTTATTAACACCTTTAAATGAGTAAGTAGATATACCTACAAGTTCAGATAAATAAAAAATATTCGCCTATACAATATTATATATTTTTTTAAAGGGTGTAAATAAACTAGTGCTTAAGTGAGATCCTGCCTGATGGTAGCAGTGGTATCACTGTCAATCGTTGATGATGAAGCGCACTAATTTATTAAGAGCCTATTCACTCGCCTTGAAGATAGCTAAATTGTAATCGGACGGGAAGACCGCAGAAGGCAAATTTTTCCAGTCCTTCAATACGCGGTTTAAACGACGAAGCGAAACAATTAGTCCGGACTATAATGTAAGAATGGATAGGTACTCGTCGTACGTCGGGTTGTCCGATGGTAGAAGATTTTTTAAATTTGTTTATTAGCCTATATTGTGTCCCACTGCTGGGTAAGGTGAAGGAGGAGGTCCCTTCTCCTTCCAAACATGTCTGTCTTGACTAATCGCTGGCCAAGTTTACCCCGCGAACATGATCAGATCGTTATACCATCTTGGCCACGGGGAATTTCTGGAAAGGAATCCCTCTAACGGAAAGGGCAACTGAGACACAGGTGTAGTTTTAGTTAGTAAAAGTCTGACACGCCTTCTCGCTCCACCCTAAAGATTTCCTAAAACCTCAATTTTTTTCGCGGTCGACTTCAGTGAGTGACGATCTTCGCCCAAAAAACTAAAAAAAAACATCTTCAACGTGTTCTCACAAACATGTGAGACGTCAGAGAACCCTTGTTACGCAAACCCGACTCGCACTTGACCAGTTTTTCAACTAAATACCTACCTACTGCTATTTAAATGATACGCCTCATTTAAAAGTTAATCTAAGAGAATTAAGTCTTCTGGATAGCTTAGCGTCTTTTGTAATTTACTTGCAATAAAAAAAATGTAAAAAAATGTATAATGGCGTTGTTGTAAAAACTGAATCGTTATGTATATTAAGCTATTTATCTTCGTGGGTAGGTCATTATGTTTAAATTAGACTGGTCTAGCTTAAGGCGTTGTGGCTGTCATAATATTAAAATTATTGTAAGTAGCTGCCGCGGCCGTCGGGGTGCAAAATATTGTTTCAAATATAACAATAAAATATTTTTATTTATTTAAACTTCATCGTTTGTCTTGGTATGGTCATGTAAAGAGGAGAGATGAAACACATGTTACTAAAAGAGTTATGAGTATACATGTGGATGGGTGGAGAGGGAGAGGTAGGCCAAAGAAAAGATGGATGGATTGTGTGAACAGTGATATGAAAGAAAAGGAAGTTAGTGATAGTATGACGGTTGACAGGATAGAATGGAAGAAAAAACGTATTGCGCCGACTCCAAATAAGATGGGACAAGGGCAGGAAGATGATGATGATGATGATTTAAACTTCATGTACAGTGGTGGTACATAGGCAGACTTAATGCAACAAGGCATTCTCTACCAGTCAACCTTTCGGTTAAAAAGACAACACTGTGGTAGGTGTGCACTATAAATAAATAACAGATATTTTTGAAATAGAATGTAGTATCGTTAAATTAAGTGGCTTATAATAATAAAATACGTATATATGCTAATATAATAAACTACAGTGGACCCCCGTTAATCCGCCCCTGTCTAATCCGGCACCCCCTGTAATCCGACATGGTCTTTAATTTATTATTGAATATTTTTTTGATAATATTCGCTAATGCATGATTTTTTGATTATTTTAGTATGTACATTCTATAGCATTAATGACGTTAATTTTATAATAAAACGTAAGCTCTTTATTGTGTTTAATTTACTAAATCTGACATACATAATGAAGTATGATTTGTACTTCAGAGTACATATATATAATATCAAGAATCTTATCATTAGATCTGTAATTTGTCGGATTACAAGGTACTCTTTTGTAAAAAATTCCGGACTATAGGGGATCTTAGGCAGCACTCTATAATCCGACAAATTCGATAGTTCGACACTGGTCTGCAAAATGTTTGTCGGACTACCGGGAGTCCACTGTATATGCTAAAATTATAAACTAATAAATACTATGAAAAATATCAAATTATCAAGAGAACTTAATAATAATTCTGATGAAGACCAAACTAAAGTTGAGAGGACTTCAAGTAGTAGTTCCGAATTTTACGCTTAAAGGAAAACTTACTTTCAACTTTTAATAAAAATAAAATATTGTTTAAAATATAACAATAAAATAAATTTCGCTTATTATTCTTGTAAAAGTGTCGTTAAAATAAAATTATAATCATTTGTCTTGTAAAGAGGAGAGATGAAACGCATGTTACTAAAAGAGTTATGAGTATACATGTGGATGGGTGGAGAGGGAGAAGGAAGCCAAAGAAAAGATGGATGGATTGTGTGAACAGTGATGTGAAAGAAAAGGAAGTTAGTGATAAGCATGACGGGTGACAGGATAGAATGGGAGAAAAAAACGTTTTGCGCCGACCCCAAATAAGATGGGACAAGGGCAGGAAGATGATGATGATGATGATTCTTGTGAAAGTGTCAAAATAACCGGGCTAGTGCGAGTCGGACTCGCGTATTGAGGGTTCCGTACAAACTTACTTATGAAAACAATTCAATTACTTGATTCCGCCATCACCATTCTACCGTCGGACAACCCGACGTACGGTGAGTGTCCACCCTTACGTTGTCCTTCTACGGTCCGGACCAAGCGTTCCGCCTAGTTGTTTATACCGCGTAAATATCTATAGATACAGCAGTTTGATACTGGTGATTTATTTTTCAAAATCGGTTCAGTAGTTCCAGAGATTACTTTCTACAAATAAACTAAAGCCTGGAACACAGGCGTAGTGTAGCCAGCTTTTCGGTATTTTATATGATGTATTTTGGAGAGTGTGCTCAGGAATTACGTGACTTAATTCTCCCATCACCTTTCTACCATCGGACAATTCGACGTACAGTTAATGTCCACCATTACGTTGTCTGTCTACAGTCCGAACTAAGCGTTTCACCTCGTCGTTTATACCCCATAGATAATAAAACTTGATATTAGTGAAAGAATTTTCAAAATCGGTTCAGTAGTTCCAGAGACCACTTCCTACAAACATACCACCTCTTTATACTTAATATATGTAGATAAACAGTTTATAAATGCGTAAAAATTGTCGTACAGAAGCCTATAACTTGAATTTCGCCTAAATCGGTCTACTTATAGCTACAAAGTTAGAAAACATACCCTGAAGCATAGAGTACTTCACGAACATAAATCCTTAGGCGCTTCAAACCTCTTCTGTAGTCAGGCTTCACACAATCAACGTCATAGCACGTTTAAAATATATTCCCTAACCACAAAACATAATCAAAATGAATAGTTATTTTACCACGCTACTAAAACCATACATTACAAAACAAATGCGCACAAAGAACGCTTAAAAACCCTGCAACGTAAAACACTATCGGCAACTAGAGGAAAAGTTAAACATGGCGGTTCGCAAAACCGAAACAGTTTAATTACTGCAACCCGAGAGCGGACCACACACGCAGCTCATTAAAACACGAATCATAACAATAATTATTTTACCCCAGCATATAATTTCGCACGAGAGAAAAAAAAAGTTAATATTAAAACATAACCTCATTATCAATGTGTCAACAACTCAATTTATGGCGGGAAACCGGCAACGCCCTGCGCGCGGGAAATATCAGCCAATGACGCGTAGCCTGTTCTACTTTATCGCAACATTGAAAAGTATCGCCATCTCTTTCTCACTTACACAAAAGTAATGACGCCCGAATCGTTTGTCAATGATTCTATCTCTGTCTTTTCTGGGGGGATCGTTCTATTTTTAAGGCTAATGAATATTACGGGATGACGTTATTAATTTATGCCGAGGGATTTGTTTTTTTAATCAATGGCTTTGATTATATAGGCTTTGGGGAGATTTAGGGTTCGTTTGAAAATACGGTCTGTTTTTTTAAATTATTATTTTGTACCATGATGGGTGATTAGAATACATCTATGGTATTGCTTGTGTTATTAACTAGTGGTTCATTTGTGTTTGCCCATATTAATCAAGATAGTTTTAATCTTGCTTTTGTATTTTTGAGTACCTAACGTTACCCGATACTGAATAGTTTTCTCTTTTTTCATTTTATCCATCTCATAACTAAATAAAAATCAATTTTCAGAAGTAATGCCCTTTTGATTTAGAACAGCACTACCCATTTGGCAGTTATATTGAAAAATTTAATTGGACCCTTGGAGCAGTGGTGGCCGAGGGAGCAGTGGTGGCCGAGGGAGCAGTGGTGGCCGAGTGGTAACCGAGTGGTAACGGCCCCGACTTACGAGTTGTAGGTCGCGGGTTCAAACCCAGCCAGGCGTATTACTTTGTGTAATTTATTTCATCACCAAAACGCGCTCAAAACGGTGAAGGAAAACATCGTGAGGAACCGGCATGTCCTAGAACCAAGAATTCGAAGACATGTGACATCCACCAACCCGCACTGGGCCGCGTGGTGGATTACGGCTTATTCCCTCTTCTAGAGAGGAGGCCTGAGTCCCAGCAGTGGGAACATTATAAGGCCGACTATGCTATAAGCTAAATTGTACCCTTGCGAAATCAAAGTAAGTAGCTAGTCCTCCATATAAAATACGAAAAATCAACAATCAAACGTCAAAATACGTCTCCATTATTAAATAATCTAAAGCTAACATATCAAAAACTATATTAATTCAATACACCTAATTGAATTACACAAATTGACAGCTACAGGCGCGCCCCTATCTCTCCGCATGGATGACATGTGACAAACATACTTAGCGGTTATTCTTTATTCATGATAATACAGACGGAGACGGGACGAATTGAAAGCTCGCTCAATCGATGTAAATTAGTATATTGCTTATTCATCTTTTTATACGTTTTTCCTGTCCATGTAGTTACAGGAACTGAAGAAATATTGATTGATGGCTTGCATTGGATTTGTTTAACTTTTTGATGGATGTGTGGTAATTTTCAGAACTCGGGTATAAAATAATGTATATAATTGACATCATAATGAATTTATACTCACGAGTGGTTTTTTTTTTGTTTTTTCTTATTCGTACATTTTATAAAACAAAGTCCTCCACTGCGTCTGTCTGTTCGCGTTAAACTCAAAAACTATTGAACGGATTTTCATGCAGTTTTTATTAATATGCAGAATGATTGAGATGTATAAATGCACGTTTCTGCACGTTCTTCTCCATAGAAATCTACGCATTGGATTGAGCAATTAGCTACTAGCATTTTTCTGATTGATCAACTTTTATAAAATCCAATGTAATATGTAAATGGTTTATTTGAAATAAATGCTTTGATTTCATATTATATAAAAAAAGAAAAATAAAAAGATTGGGAAATTTTGCGAAGAATCGCCAAAATTAAGTGGCATGGTGACCGGTCAATGTGGCGACATTTGGGGGAGGCCTATGTCCAACAGTGGACGTCTTTCGGCTGAAATGATGATGATGATGTTATATAGTAGAAAAAAACGGAGCATTTCAAAGTTTAGTAACACCCGTGTAAAATTGAGGTGGATCGCTTGTGTTGTAATGAACTAATTTTATCTCCTTCTTTTTAGATTGGTAGATTTAAAAAGAAAACCTATGGCTTTGGCACTCAATGTGTAATGTGCCTGTAATGTGTCATCATAATTAGACTGAGATATGTCTTATTGGCTTATTTACGTGTATACTTATTATAGGAATTTGTGAATAAAGGATGAAATGGACGAAAGAATTCAGGGATGTAGTGGGAAAACTAGTAGATATCAATTTTATTTATTTATAATTATTTTTTTCAACGAATGTAATTTATTTACCATTTGACAACGAATCAGCATTGCTACCCAGCGTGGCAATGCTGCCAGCGTTCTGGGCACTTTTCCTATTGATATCGATGTGGATGAATTTTTTGATGCCCAATAATTTCTTTTTCTACCCGTTTGTAAATATTATTATTTTTAGTTTGTATATATTCCTATTACGTTGTTAATATTTATTAGTTTTTGTGTTTCTTATAATTAGTATTAGAATGTTAGAGTTATAATTGTAATTATTTTTTTTATATTAAATATTTAAAAAAAATCTATATTAATTTCTTGTTCTAACTATATTGCATGTATTACTACATTGTAAGCCCTAGAGGCAAAACATAGCGCCCTCAATGTATTAAATAAGAACTTGTAATGTACCTACCTATGTTTTACAATGAATAAATGAATCTGAATCTGAATTTATTTATCAACTCCTGTATATGAGTTAGCAATATTGAAAACAAAAAAATAAAATTTTGTGAACAGCCGTAAGAAAAATGATCACGATTGCGACTATGGACAATTATACGATCGAAGAGCAAGAGCATAATGTGTAATTATACTATAATAACAATTAATAATTACACTTCAAATCATTATTTACGACGGAACCCACATATTAATCTCAACACCCACACTAACAAAGATTTTATGTCTTACGTATAAACAGGGTTGCCAACTCATAGACTTTTATGAATTCGGCCTCATTTTGAAAATAGATTAAAGAATATTTGAATTTTTAGAACTGTGTTGATGTTTATTTTTTAATCTGCTGTCATAATATTTCTTTATGATATTTGTTTTATTTATGTTTTTCTGGCTGCAGTCTTTATTATATAAAAGATTTTATAATCACAGATATGATCGGAAACTTTTATTTTAAAAAACAGCAGTCTATAATAATATTAAGACAAAAGTTTTGTATTTTTTTTCTGAACTGATTTTAAAAATTCATTCACCAATGAGATGCTACTTTATCACTAAGTGACCTAAGCTATATATTTTTTCTACAAACGCGGGCAAAATCGCTGGCAGAAATTAGTTTCAGACCATATTGAAATATCACAACGTAATAAGCTGTGGGCCTCAACAGAAGGCTTACAGTCACCCAAAGGGCAATGAAAGGGCTATGCTCGGAGTTTCCTTGCGTGATCGCATAAAGAATGAAGATATCCGCAGGAGAACCAAGGTCGCCGACATAGCCCGAAGAATCGCCAAACTGAAGTGGCAGTGAGCAGGGCACATTGCTCGCAGAACGGACGGTCGATGGGGCCGAAAGGTTCTAGAGTGGTGACCGCGCACCGGAAAACGCAGCGTTGGAAGGCCTCTCACAAGGTGGACCGACGACCTGGTGAGAGTCGCGGGAGTGCGGTGGATGCGAGACCCACAGGATCGGTCGTTGTGGCGACGATTGGGGGAGGCCCATGTCCGACAGTGGACGTCTTTTGGCTGAAATGATGATGATGATGATGAATATGCTGCAAATAAGAGCGTCCTTTTCGATGTACATTTTCATACTCCGCTCTTACGTGATTATGATGTTATTACACATCTTTCTCTAGATATTTTGGATACACAGCTATCTTGTGGATATTATCTAGGCTTCTATGGAAATCAAAACATAAATTTGTGTAAAACTAATCTAGTAAAGTCCTCTGAAAATCTGCTATTTTACGTGAACTTTGGCCCTCCTTATTATACTCATATTTTAAAAATATACATCGATAGAAGCCTTGCACATTTAATCGCGATTCTGAATGACGACAATTTTTATAAAAAAAACTTTTAATGGTTTAAAAAAAAAAACACGTATTTCCTGGAACAAGTTTTGTGAAATATTCGAGTAAATCACGGAATTACCGAATGCCAACAGAGTTTTTAGGCGTTATATCTCTTTTTTTTTTGCATTGTCTCTTCATCAAACATCGTGTTGGATTGCGTTAGATGAAGCAACAAGCTTTTAAACAATGCTCGATGTTGATTACATTTGTTCTACGTTGTACCTAAATATAATGAATGAATTAAATCTTCATTTATAATGAGAATCTATGTTAATCATGGTTTTAATAATAATAATATATCTACAGATCAATAAAGCTGCCTAGCCTGTTTCTAGCTATGCATGTTGTGGTCGCTTTTCTTTCAGACTGGTCTGTTGGTTAGTGAACCTGCTTGCTATGCCGGAGGTCGTAGGGTTCGATTCCCACCCAACCGTGTCCTCGTGGTGGCGATCGACGGCGGCGATCTCTCGTGCCGGGCCTTGGTACAGGCCGTGGTCCGGAGCGAGGAGGAGTGGCAGGCGGTCGCTTCCTTCTGCGAAGCAGTAATGCTAGCAAAGGAGGCGGCCGATCGTGCGAGGCAACGGTCTTCAAGCCCCAATCGCCGCCGGGATTCCGATCCTCGGTGGCTCGCCGTCTAACCGTACGGTGACTGTCCAGACCGAGCCCAATTCGTGTGCCAAGCCCAAGACGGCGCGTGCTGTTCCACGCGCGCCTCAAGGAGATGTCAGCAAATCGTAGGGGCGCAGCAGGGTCGAAGCCTACTGGAGCCACGGGTAGTGTGAACGTGAAACCCGGGGCCCTGAGCCGAAGGCAAAGAAGGAACAGAAGTGGGTTTTTAGTCAGTAAAAGTCTAACACTATCTCACGCTCCGCCCAAGAGCGGAATTTGTCATAAGATGATTTTCCCACCCAAAAAAAAACCCAGGACAAATGTTTGTGTGATGAGCACGATCATTTTTTCTGTGTCTGGGTGTAATTTATCTATAATATGTATGTATTTAGAAATATATAAGTATGTTTATCAGTTGTCTAGTACTCATAACACACGCTCTGCTTAGCTTGGGACTAGACGGCGTTGTGAGATAGTTGTGGAATATTATTATTATTTCTTATGAGTCTGTGTTTCCTGATAGCCATAACTTAGAGGTTTTTTTTTAGTCAAGAGTGAATAGGTTAGGTACTTCTAGGCAAACGTGCTCCATCATCGCTTACCATCACACGATATGGTGGTTAAACGCAAGCCTATCTATAATGAAAACAAAAAAAGTTATTATCTTATCTATTCTGATTTTAAAAAGTGCTTAAAAATTTTCCATGAATTAGAGGCAGCAAAAATCCCTTTTAAAAATCAAAATCAAAACGAAACCTTCAAAAACCCTCATTCACGCCTATGTTCCACCGAACCCTACATCAGAATCAACCATACAATTATGGCGGCAACAAAAAAACACATTTCGACAGTCGCCATCTTGGAATCATTCGAAAACGCGCCAGAGTCAACTTTTAAAAACTTAATTCTTTCGGTCGTTAGTGCTGGCTTCGGTACTAAGTGGATTTCGGTACAATACCGGTTTTTAGTGTTATGTAGGACTAAAGGTTTTCACGGAAATATTGCGGTAGGAAATAATTAATGGTATTAAATGTTTCGGTTAAGTTTTTGAGGAATGGGGTCCGTTTTGAAATTATTTAAGCTTTATTTGGTGACTGTTAATTGGTGTGATTTAGTTAAATATAAATTAGGCTTGCAACGAATAATTTATTCGGTCATACGCCCTTACGTTGTTGACATCTCTAAGCGATTCGCTTCGTCGTTTATACCGCGTACATCGAATGACTGGAACAATTTGCCGGCTGAGGTCTTACCATCATCATCATCATCATTTCAGCCGAAATACGTCTACTGTTGGACATAGGCCTCCCCCAAGCGACGTCACAACGACCAATCCTATGCGTCTCTCATCTACCGCACTTCCGTGACTCTCACCAGGTCGTCGGTCCACCTTGTGGGAGGCCGCGCCAACGCTGCGTTTTCCGGTGCGTGGTCGCCACTCTAGAACCTTTCGGCCCCATCGACCATTCGTTCTACGATGTATTCCCGTCCGATTATAATTTGGGTGTCTTCAAGGCTAGAGTGAATAGACTCTTAATAAACTAGTGCGCCTCATCATCAACGATTGCATCACTGCTTACGCACCAAGCACTAATATATATCAAATAATAATAAAAAAAAAAGTAATTATAACAATAAATAAGACAAAACTCATTTTAAAACGTAGAAATTTAAAAAAGGAACAAATGAAAACTAACAGCTGCCTACCTATTCCAATTTTGAAAACAAACTTGGAAAACATATTAAAAATCTATAAAAATGGAGATTTCAATCTATCGTAAAACTAACCTTCATCTAATTAATGCCGTAGAATTTCGGAAATAGAAAAACAAAACCATCTGCCGTCTGTTCGTCGGACAGAAAAACTTAATAACGAAATTTTGGGAAATAAGGATTTTTTTAAATCGTTAGCTGGGAAGATACAGTGTGATGTTTTTCGAAAACTTCATTGAGACTGGAATTCTCTTTTTTTTCGTGAGAATTTATTAAAATCACTTTTCCTGTTCTTGAGTGGGGTGAGAGAGACTATCAAACTTTTTTATTTTTTTTTATTGATTATATCACTTATGTACAAATCACTGCTATACGTATATTAACTCTACAAAACTGTTTTACGTCCCTTTAGTCACAGCCTCAGGTTCAGTTCTAAACCAGCGTCAGGCACTAGTTGTCTAACATTCATACTGAACTGGACCTATTTTGAAACAGACACAATTGTTTTTTGTTTTTTTTTGTTTCATGTTTAAATACCTATAAATCCGTAGTCCTAGGTACTGTAATCATTTGAATTATTTATTTATTTTTATTACAGGAAGAATTGTGAAACTAAGATACAGTGGGCAGAAAGATATCTGAAAAAAAAATGAATTCTTAAAAACAGCGAAAGTAAAATAGTTTAGGAGTGGAATTCCCTGCCGGATTCTGTGTTTCCTGATAGCTACAACCAAGGGGTCTTTAATTCAAGAGTGAATAGGTTACTTCTAGACAAGCTTGCTCCTTCGTTGCACATCATTGCTTATCATCAGCTGCGATAGTAATCAAACGAGAGCCTATCAATAATAAAAAAAAACAGTATTTTTGAAACTCCACTTTTATTATTGGAATAAAATGCATTTCTATATTAAAGTTTTTATTTCAACACTTATACTGTTCATATAATAGAGCATAGAAAAACGAAATATCAATATAAAAACAAAATTATTTATGTAACTAGTTTCAAAGTTGTTGTTGCGAAACCACTTTGACTGGAAGTAAATACTGACTTAGGTATTGTATAAAGAATTGCTCAATTCGCGCATGAAAGCGATAAGAAAATGTTGTAGGTAATTTTCTGGCTAACGTACAAAGTAACGACTGAAAAGTAAATTGATTATAAACCCATTTACTGGCCTGTTGGTCTAGTGGTTAGTGGCCCTGAGTGCTATGCCGGAGGTCGTGGGTTCGATTCCCACCCAGGACAAATGTTTGTGTGATGAGCACGATCATTTGTTCTGTGTCTGGGTGTAATTTATCTATATATGTATGTATTTAGAAATATATACTCGTAAGTATGTTTATCAGTTGTCTAGTACTCATAACACAAGCTCTGCTTAGCTTGGGACTAGACGACGTTGTGTGATATTATATTATTTAATGTGCCAATTTGCTTCTACAAAAATTTAGAAAAGACAGGCATTTGAAAAGAGTGTCCGTAGAGTTTCTTGCACATTTTTCTCCATAGAGATCTACGCTTTGAAATGTGCAATTAGATTATGACTTCTTGACATTTCAAAAGTGCCTGTAAATGGTTTATCTACACTAATATTATAAAGAGGTAGTTTTTTTTTGTTTGTAGAAGGTAATCTCTGGAAGTACTGGTCGGATTGCTAAAATTTTATCACCGATAGAAACCTGCTTTATTTCTGAGTTACATAGTCTATAATAAATGTACGTGGGCGAAGCCGTGGGCAAAAGCTAGTTGATTATAAACCCATGTATTTTGCCAATCTGGTCTACAAACAAAACAAACTTGAAAAAAGTGTCAATGGAGTTTCTTGCACATTCTTTTCCATTGAGATCTACGTTTTGAAAGGTGCAATTAGCATCATTTTTCTGACTGACTTCTTGACATTTCAAAAGTGCCCGTTAATGGTTTATCTACACTAATATTATAAAGAGGTAAAGTTTTTTTTTTGTTTTTAGGAAGTAATCTCTGAAAGTACTGGTCCGATTGTTAAATTTTTTTCACCGATAGAAAGCTGCTTTATTCCTGAGTGACATAGGCTATATTTTATGTACGCGGGTGACGCCGCGGGCAAAAGCTAGTTTGAAATAAAATGCTTTGAATCTTTGAAAAATTACCGCGGCCCTGAAGCCTAAAGAGGAATTGGAGGGAAAAGGTTTAGTCAGTAAAAGTCTGATAAAACCTCTCGCACTACTCAGAGCAAGAGAACTTATTTGATAATTTCCCTTAAAAAAAAGACCCAGACAAAATTGACATTCTACCAACGATAACTATTTTCTGATTTTCAATTAAATTGACTAAACTGACAGTAGTGGACAATGCTCAGCTATCAATGAACCCGCTGTCACTAAGCCATTGTCACTTTTGTTCACCAAATTAAAAATTATGATATAGTATCATTTATGTGGTCGAAATGCGCTGCTGAAATATCACGTGGACTCAATTTCCTTACAATCCGCACTAACGGCAGCCGTCATCAGTAACAGTTTATAATTTTATTTAGATTTCTAGGAGTTCCTTCAAATACGTTAATTTGGTCCTTTTCAATTTACACATTATTCCTTTTAAAAAATCCCGCTGTATACACGGTAATCAACCTCAAATGACACTACCGACTGCGCCCATAAAAAGCAAAATGTATGTTTCAAAGCTTTAGATAATTGAAAAAAAAAACTAACCAATATGGCGTCCTTTGCTACATATTACAAAAAAAAGAACAAATCTCACGCGGCGGGAAAGAAAAAGCGGCACTAATTTCATGCACTCATGCCGCGTTCGATTTTCAAAATGACCCTAGAAAGGGATGCAATTACAAGTTAAATAGAGACAGAAATATTAATAATGTTTTAATCGGCTCATATATTTTGGTCGATATGTTGTTTATGCCCGAGTTTAAAAAGTATGTTTTTTATTATTTTTGGGAGTTGGAAATTATAATATTTTCGTTCACAATAATATATTTACGATATATTGGTGATAATCATTTTATATTTGTGCTGATTTGGTACGGGGAAAAGGCTAAAAGCTTATAAGCAATAAAAAGATTGTGTTTCGAGAAGCCCTAATGGCTCCCGTTCATTATGGCCGCCCGATATGCACAGGAGTCGAGTGCCGGTTTTCGATGCACGAAAATTATTTTTAAAGTGACTCATTTCGGTCTCCAGTGTAATTGTCAATTATCTTGAGTGTGATTTTAAGGTTTTCTGTTCGTAAAAAATGTTCGTGCATATTATTACACTGTACGGATATTGGTAAAAGTAATTATGTGTCCTTCAATCCGAAATAAGCGAAGCGTTCTTTGGCGTTAGAAACAGTTATAGTGGCAGCACTTCCCATGAGAAATTCATAAAAAAAAATCCGCTAAGGAATATAATTAAATAGGTTTTAGTTAGTGAAAGTTTGACACTCCTTCTCGCTCCACCAAGAGCAGGAGAAGTCATTTGATAACTTTTCGCTTTAGGCACTTAATAAACTATTGCGATTAATAAAATAGTGCGATTAATAAACTAGTGCGCTTAATAAACTAGTGTGATTAATAAACTAGTGCGCTTAATAAACTAGTGCGATTAATAAACTAGTGCGCTTAATAAACTAGTGCGATTAATAAACTAGTGCGATTAATATACTAGTGCGTATCACCATCAACGATTGCATCACTGCTTACCATCAGATTCCCTCGCAGTCAAGCACTAGGTTATATAATAAAAAATAAAAAAATGGCTGTAAAAGTATTTTACATTGCACTATTTCAGAGTTACCGCGTATGAATTTTGCTTAACTACTAAAACATTAATTATAACTGGAAAAATAAAATTCAACCATTTTTCAGAATCAATATTATATGTACTACGTACTCAGGACGTTCATGCCACTAAATATAATAACCATCAAAACATCGGTAGTTTTATTATGTCAAACATAAAATAGTAACTCTAAACCTATTATTGTCCGCACATCAAAAATCATGTAAACACAATGTTGCCAGCAGGAAATATAACCACAACGCAATAATGATGACCATTAAGGGCGCGCCCTGAAGCCGATGGAAGTAGATTAAGAAAAATGTTCCACAGATTAGAGAACGGAGTCCGCCATTTTGGGGTGAGGTAGGGTGACTATGATTTTTTATGTTTTAAAAAGGTATTTTTAGGAAAAACGTTATTTTTGGAGTTTTTTTTCGGTATTTTTTCAAGTGAAGTTGAGTGGCTGTTTAAATTATTCATAAATTAATTCCTAGTGGACGTTGTGATGTAAAATTGGTGTAGTTTTTTTTATCTCAAATGTCTTCTCAACTGTGGAATACGTGTGTACAGATACCGGCATGGATCTTGAGTGCTGACTTTTACAGTTCTACTTGCGCAGAAGTGAAATATCGAGGCTCTTTAGTGGTATGAAAAGAGACGCGGGGGCGGGGAGTGTATTTCTTGTACAGTGATTGGCTCGCCGATGTGTACGATGTGAAAAGCGATCCCCTCTCTTTCGCCGAGCGCTCAAGATTCGTGCCGCTATCTGTAACAATACGTGGAATTATTGAAACAGCCCACCTGTTTCAATTATTCCACGTATCTAAATAATCTCGGTAAAATGGACTTGTAAATTTTATTGTAATATTGGCTATCTCAGCGAAGTTTGCCTTGATACGTTTGCTGCCAAATACTACGAATACATTAGAATGTCTATATTCATTTATACAATTTAACTACTCGTATTTAGGAACATGTAATCTTTATTATTTCACATGTTGTCCAGTTGCGCAGACACTTGAGATACAAAAGTACATCAATTTTACACGTTAGAATATCCATAAGCATAGCATAATCACCTTTTAATGTTCCCACTGCTGGGACTCAGGCCTCCTCTCTAGGAGAGGGAATGGGCCGTATTCCACCACACGGGCCCAGTGCGGGTTGGTGGATGTCACATGTATTCGATTTTTTTTTTTGGTTCTAGGACATGCCGGTTTCCTCACGATGTTTTCCTTCACCGTTTTAAGAGCAGTGGTGATGAAATAAATTACACAAAGTAATGCGCCTGGCTGGGTTTGAACCCGCGACCTACAACTCGTAAGTCGGGGGCGTTTTATTTATTTATTAAAACTTTATGCACTAGTAAGAAACACTGGCACAAAGGCGGACTTAATGCCTTAGGCATTTTCTACCAGTCGACCTTAGGATGGTGCAGAAATATAACATGGTAGGTGCAACATAATGGTAAACTAGATTAAGAAAACAGTAATAAATATATACTTAGATACATACATAAAAATTAACAAAGTTATTATGAAAAACGAATCCAACAAATCATCGCTGTGATGATTACACCAACTTCTTACGAATGTATTCACGTGCCATCACCTTAAAAGTGAACCGGCTGGGCCGTTACCACTCGGCCACCACTGCTCTTAGAATATCCACTAGAAATCAATTTGCGAATAATTAAAATAGTCACTGAATTTCAAGCGAAGGAATCCCGCCGAAAAAAATATATCTAAGAATATTTGGAAAAATTACTTTTATGATTTTTTTACAGCAAGATCACCCCGAGATCAGACTGTGATTGTAAAAATGTAACAATCACCTTTGACCGGCCTGTTGGTCTAGTGGTTAGTAGCCCTGACTGCTATGCCGGAGGTCGTGGGTTCGATTCCCACCCAGGACATATGTTTGTGTGATGACCACGATCATTTGTTCTGTGTCTGCGTATAATTTATCTATAATATGTATATATTTAGAAATATATAAGTATGTTTATCAGTTGTCCTAGTACTCATAACATAAGCTCTGCTTAGCTTGGGACTAGACGGCGTTGTGTGATAGTTGTGGAATATTATATTAATTACCGTATTTGTCCTACTAATTATTCAAACTTCATGGTCACACTATCATGGGAGAAGCCAGGTGTGTCTACAATATCACTAATGCTACGCCCCGACCGCGCTCGCTTTGTACAACATTATTTATTGGTAGGCGAATCTTGGTTGTATTATATAAGTAGGTATTGTGTAGTATTTGAGGAAGAGTGATAGAGTAATTAATTTTAATCATTTCAGTTTGTGTATTTTTGAAGAGAACTTTGATGTTATTTTTAAAACGTTGTTTTTCTTGTGTAAGTTATAGATCTCCTTTAGTCTTTTTTAATTCATTAAAAAAACCATCATCATCATCATCATCATGGTTTATTGGTCATTGTCTTTCTATTGTGTCTCTAATTACGCTACTCAAAAGGTTAAGGTGGGAAACTGTTCAATAACTTTCTCGCTCTAGGGCGGAGCGTGAGGGTGTGTCAGACTTTTAATGTGCTTCAGTTGGCCTTTGCGGTCTGGGACCATGAGTTTCCATTTTGACTCTAGTGGGCCCCTACGGTTTTGCTGACATATCTTTGAGGCGCGCGTGGAACACTACGCGCAGTCGACGACTGGACGGCGAGCTACCCGTTGCTCGTCGTCCGCAAGCCCACGCCTACTACCTTTTCACAGTATGGTTGGCACAGTGGTAGAGGGGTTGGCTGATGTGCTACGTATCGCGTGTTCCAACTTTGACTTTTAATGCCTAAAGCCCACCCGTGATCCTTCAGTTGCCTCCTATCTTTTGAACAATCAGCAACCTAAGTCCACATAAACAATTGAATTATTCCAACGAATATTATTCAAGCCATTACTAGTAGAGTCAATATGGCCAACCTTCTGTAGCCATATTACCGAATACCATAGATAATATTATTTGATACGAATTGTTTGTAAGCTATGAACCAATCGAACTGCAGCAGAGGCGGATCCGAGCGTCCTTAATTTTATTAAGAGTTATACAACTATATATGTATATTATATATTTATAGTATAGGTATTATTAGTTTTTATATTTAACTACATTTATGTATTATTTTATAGTTTAGATTAAGATTCCACACATTCTTCTTCTCTTGCTCCCTACACACTATCGTCTACACTTCTTTTAATTTCTCCTTTCGCAGGTCTGCTAGAAGAAATCTCTTTGGAAATAAGCAGTACCTTTTTACTATTGTCTATTTTGTATTGTCTTTTTCTGTTTTTGTGTGTATATAAATAGTAAAACAAATAAATAAAACTTTAGATTCATCATCATCATCATCATTTCAGCCGAAAGAAGTCCACTGCTGGACATAGGCCTCCCCCAAGTGACGCCACAACGACCGATCCTGTGCGTCTCGCATCCACCGCACTCCCGCGACTCTCACTTTATATTACACTAAAATATTTTTTTTTATAAACTACCACTTGACTGCGATCCCACCTGATGGTAGGCAGTGATGCAATCGTTGATGGCGAGACCCACTAGTTTATTAAGAGCCTATTCACTCTAGCCTTGAAGACAATTTAATTATAATCGGACGGGAAGACCGCAGCAGGCAAATTGTTCCAGTCTTTCGATGAAAATACACTTATAAATTGTTTCTAAGAAATAAGTCCTAAAGAAAACAGAAAACCTTCGTGACATTTCCGCCCTTACAGTGTTTTGAGTAAAGAATATGTTAAACCAAAAATTTTGCACCGCCGTGTCCTCGTGGGGGCTATCGGCGGCAGTGATCTCGCGCCGGGCATTGGTACAGGCCATGGTCCAGAGTGAAGAGGAGTGGCAGGCGGTCGCCTCCTTCTGCGAAGCAGTAATGCTAGCAAAGGAGGCGGCCCATCGCGTGAAGCAACGGTCCTCACGCCCTAACCACTGCCGGGATTCTGATCTCGATTTCTGGCCACCGTAGGCGCGGGCTTGCGGATGGCGAGTAATGGGTGGCTAGCCGTCCGACCGTCCGGTAACCGTCCGGACCGAGCCCAAGTCGTCGACGGCGCGTACTGTTCCAAGCGCTCCTCAAGGAGATGTCAGCAAATTGTAGGGGCCCAGCAGGGTTGAAGCCTACTGGGGCCACGGGTAGTGTGAAAGCGAAGCCTGGGGCCCCGGGACGAAGGCAAAGAAGGAACAGGAGTGGGTTTTTAGTCAGTAAAAGTCTGACACTATCTGCAGCACCGCCCAAGAGCGCGATTTGTCATTAGATGATTTTCCCACTTAAAAAAAGAAAAAAACAAAACGTTAAGTGTCAATTTTTTTAAAGGTTTTCAGGCTAAGGTAGAGTTTATGTGATACTCAACTTCAAATGCTATAAATGTTAAAAATCGAGGGTTATTCTAAAATTTCTATGATCATTTCGAGGCTATTTATTTATTTATATATACTTTACTTTAGGGAGGCCAAAGAAAAGATGGATGGATTGTGTGAACAGTGATATGAAAGAAAAGGAAGTTAGTGGTAGTACGACTTTTGACAGGATAGATTGGAAGAAAAAAACGTGTTGCGCCGACCCCAAATAAGATGGGACAAGGGCAGGAAGATGATGATGATGATGATATATACTTTACTAGCTAACTCGGCGAACTTCGTACCGCCTAATAATGTAATAAATGAAGAACCGCTCGACCGATTTTGTGCAAACTTCACATAAACTTCTTGAGTTATAAAATTACAACGAAAAGTGGCATTGATTTTTATAATTATAGATTGTACACCAAGATAATAAATGATATATTTGAGCCTTATATTCATGAAACCTAGTTCGACCCTGTCGCCTCTAACAAGCCTGAAATAAGGTAAGGTTACAATGAAAACCTCACGCGAAAATCTTACAAGAATCTAAAAGATAGTAAAGCGCCACGTTTCACATACAAAAACTACTTTTAATCCCTGAAAATAAAGCACATTTTCTATTAAGATTTTATAGAAGTTGTGATGTTTTAGTTTCACAGTGTTTGCATTTGGAATGATATTTTAAATCGTGAGTTTTGCATTTGGGGATCTCTTCCCCATTCGTCTATCGTTTGGGGAAGAGTTCCCAAATGCAATATGCTCTGCAGCCAGCAGGGTCGAAGCCTACTGGGGCCAAGGGTCTGATTCTGAAAGGAAGACTCGGCTCTGGTACGAAAGGCAACGAAGGAACAGGAGTGGGTTTTTAGTCAGTAAAAGTCTGACACTATCTCCCGCCCCGCCCAAGAGCGGGGATGTCATAAGATGGTTTTCCAACCGAAAAAAAAACTCGTCTATCGTTAACGTGAGCATGGTTTAAAACCTTGTTAATTCATCCAACGCCATGTTTGATGAATTGAAGAGGCAACGTGAAAAAAGAGAAAAATCGCCTGAAAATTCTGTTGGCATTCGGTAATTCCGCTATTCATTCAAATTTAAAAAAAAAATAAAACACATTTTTTTTGCTTTATTACCGAGTCTTAGTTAATTCTATATTTTTTTTTTATAGATATAAACCAGTGCTTGACTGGGATCCCACCTGATGGTAAGCAGAGATGCAATCATTGATGGTGAGGCGCACTAGTTTATTAAGAGCCTATTCACTCTCCTAGAGAGGAGGCCTGAGTCCCAGCAGTGGGAACATTAAAAGGCTGATTATGCTATGCTTATGCTATTCACTCTAGCCTTGAAGACACCTAAATTATAGTTGGACGGAAAGACCGCAGCAGGCAAATTGTTCCAGTCCTTCGATGTACGCGGTATAAACGACGAAGCGAAACGCTTAGTCCGGACCATTGAAGTTTTTATGTTTGATGAATTGATGAGGCAACGCGAAAAAAGAGAAAATCGACTGAAAATTTTGTTGGCATTCGGTAATTCCGCTATTCATTCAAATGTTTCCGAACACTTGTACCAGGAAATACTATGCGTTCCAATTATGAATAGGAAAGCCAATAACTTTGATCTGTCAAATTTTGATTGAAAAGTACGGTTTGCAAGAAAACACGTTTTTTTTTGCTTGGTATTACTGAGCCTTAGTTAATTCTAGTTGAAGTAAAAACGTTATTGTTTAATCTAAATTTTCAGAAATGAGGATATCCGCAGGAGAATCAAGGTTTTGGCTGTCACTAGTGTCACTTGTAAAAAATACAACAAAAGAAAAATACAGACAAGTGACACTAGTGACAGCGGCTAAACATGATTATGCGAGCCAAAACCTTGGTTCTCTTGCGGATATCCTCATTTCTAAAAATTTAGATTAAACAATAACGTCTGTATTTTTCTTTTGTTGTATTTTTACAAGTGACACTAGTGACAGCCGCTAAACGCGATTATGCGAGCCAAACGTAAAACGCGATTAGTTTTATTGGTGAATTCCGCCCTTAGTGACATAGGCTATATATTTTCTTCTTTCACGCGAGCAAATTCGCTGGCTGGCTAGTTGGCCCTTTAGCCGATTGCGTCGGATTCGTTCGACGAGTGTTTTCATGTCTTATTTCCTATTCGCCAGGGTCATGTGTTTGCGACTGGGCACTGCATCTCGTTTAGCTCTTTAATACCCATATGTGACCGAAGAGCTGACGTGTGTGACCCTGGCAGAATAAACGCGAAGGTGTTTATAAGTTTCTAAACAAAAGATGCCATCTTCGAATATCTTTTTCATCACCTACTATTATAAAGCAATCGTAAATTCATATAACCCACCGAATAATTAACAAACAAACGCAATCCCGACTAATCGTAAACGTAAACAACCCCTAACCCATTTGCTTACAGTATTAAATATTACAAAAGATTCATTGGTTCCAAAATGGCCGCCATCACGTTAACGCGGGAAATTTGACAACTGTCATGGATGCCATGTTAAGATGAATTAAATAGTCTACTGCTTTAGGGCCTGTCCACACAGCGATATTTTATATACATATATAATACATATACATATATAAAATACCGCGGTGCACGTCTGTGTGTGTACACATTGAATCTTATGGAAGTATCCGCACAAGCGATAAAAAACACATATTTCCTGAAACAAGTTTTGTAAAATATTCAAGTAAATCACGGAATTACCGAACGCTAACAGAGTTTTCAGGCGTTATCTCTTTTTTTTCGCGTTTCCTTTTCGTCAATCATCGCGTTGGATTGCGTTAGATGAAGTAACAAGCTTTTAAACCATGCTCGAAGTTGACCATAGGCGAGTGAAAAAGGACCTTCTTGAGAAACGAAATTGTTAGGTGTTATTTGACGATTTCGCACCCTCATATATATATAAGTTATTTTTAAAATAAAAAATTCAACAGAAAACTACACAAGTACATATATTTTCTACAACCTTCGTGATCAATCCCACGCTCACAACAACATAGCAATCAAACCTATATAAAAAAAAAACCATAACACGAATACATAATAAGAACAATTATCAACAACTAAACATCACTAATAAGAAAGTGTAATTATGAGGTCAAAGGTCACAAGCCCTATCACCATTAAGGCGTACAGTCCATCTGGCCGGAGTTAAATTTATTTATTTATATATTTACAAGCACTTGTACAACGTTACGGATGATGTCCAAGGCGTTGTACAATAGAAATTGATCACACTTCCAGCCGCTATGGCGGTTCCCATTTGGCAGTTATATTATAAAATATTGAAAAATTAAATTGGACCCTTGGAGCAGTGGTGGCCGAGGGAGCAGTGGTGGCCGAGTGGTAACGGCCCCGACTTACGAGTTGTAGGTCGCGGGTTCAAAGTCAAACCCAGCCAGGCGTATTACTTTGTGTAATTTATTTCATCACCACTGCTCTCAAAACGGTGAAGGAAAACATCGTGAGGAAACCGGCATGTCCTAGAACCAAGAATTCGAAGACATGTGACATCCACCAACCCGCATTGGGCCCGCGTGGTGGATTACGGCCCGTTCCCTCTCATAGAGAGGAGGCCGGAGTCCCAACAGTGGGAACATTATAAGGCCGACTATGCTACATATACAAGCACTTGTACAACGTTACGGAGGATGTCCAAGGCGTCGTACAATAGAAATTGATCACACTTCCAGCCGCTATGGCGGTTCCTTTTCTGTAACTGTTTTTCGGGTATAATTTAAGCAAAAATATTTTTTAAATCATAATTTTGAATATTAGTCTTATTTGTTACTTGATTCACAATTCTGGCAAATCCACAAAGTTATAAAAAGATTTTTATGGCAAGTGGCACATCACTAGCAAGAGGATAAACTGGAATTTTTTTAAGGGAGTTGGAGAGTACGGTTGCTTTTGTTTATTTTTTTATAGCCATGTAAATAGCTGTAACATGAATAGCTTTAAGTCCAAAACAAAAAAAAAGAGGCTTTACGAGTAGGCTTCAGAAAGTCACTGTTTTGTGGCACTAAAAGAGAGCAAGAGCCTTAAAATTTCACCGAACTAAAAAGCAAGATAGCGCCATACAACTATCTCTTTCCTCCATCTCTTTTCAATTAGAAATGACAAGATGACATTCCGATGAGCGCGTGATAAAAATTGCTTCAACCAACAGAGAGAGACAGCGCTATACAGCTGCCATATCTCCATCTCTTTTCATTAAGAATGACAAGTTTGACAGTTCGATGAGCGCGAGAATGTTTTTTTTTTTCTAATTTGACGTTTATTCGTGTGTCAGTTAGATTTGACGGGTTATGTGTGAAGTTTAAAATGCTTGTTCACACGTCATAGTAAGTGATGATGGTTATTTTATGTGAAGAGTGTACTTATCAGGATAAGTAGGTTGTTGTAATTATTTTATTTGAAAGGGTCATTCGTGCATGCATCAGTCACGTTAGCCGCATTTTTTTTAAGGTGGGAAATCATCCAATGATTTCTCTCATTCTAGGGAGGAGTGAAGGGATGTGTTGTGAAAACTACACCTATGTTCGTTCTTTGCCTTGCGTTCCAGGACCCTAGAGTTCCCTTTTGAAAGTCAACCCATGGCCCAAGTAAGTTTCGGCGTTCTGGGTCGATATACTTTTGCTAACATCTCTTTGAGGGGCGCGTAGAATACTAAGAGCCGACCATCGACGACTCGGGCTCACGGACGGCAGGACGGAGAGCCATCCATTGCTCGTCGTCTACAGGCCCATGCATGACTGGTAATCGGGATCGCGGGATCCCGGCAGCTGGGGCGTGACGATGATTTCCTCACGCGTGTGGTCGCATCCTTCGCTAGTATTACTGTTTCAGAAAAGGAGGCGACCGTCTGCCATTCCTCCTAGATCCAGACCATGGCCTGTAAGTCACCGTGAGCGCTGGAACGCAAAGGGCAACTAATAGAACGTGAGGAACGCAAAGGGTGAGTATTAAGTAATCTGTAACGGCCTGTTCACGACTTGGGTCTTAGTGGTGAGCGGCGCGGCGAGCGGCGCGGTGAGCGGAGCGGTAGCGGTTTCGTCTGTGCGTTGATATGTCATTCATTCAGTTTCTCCTTTTATATATAAATCTATCTAGGTTTCGTGCCTGAAAAAGAAAAAAGAGATCCCTTGTAAGATCACTTTGTTGTCCGTCTGTCTGTCTATCTGTTTGTCAAGACCCTTTATCTCGGGAACGCGTGGAAGTATCTAGTTGATATATAAATCTACAAATGTATTCCATACTTTCGCTAACATAATACAAACTAATAAATTCCATACATTTATCGTATAACTGGTGGTTAAACAAAACGCGGCTATTTGCAGTAATCATTCTGTAATTGCCAGTCTCAAGAACATGGCGATGAAACATGTCATTTTGTTTGCGGTGACCAAGAATTTTGCTAGTAAGAAAAGAAAAGAAAGAAAAATAATTTATTTGGTACAGTACAAGACACAAAAATAATATTAACTAACACAACACTAAAAAAATAAAACAAAAATATATAAAAAAACAGTAGCAAAAAGATATAGTTGCGTGCCTCACGGCTGCACCAAAATAGGTTCAGTTCAGCATAAATGCCAGGCAACTAGTGCCTGACGCTGGTTTTCAACTGAACCTGTGGTTGTGACGCAATGGACGCGAAACAGCTTGTCAGCTTTTTTTCTAGACATTTTTTATAACATTTAAAACCGGAGCTTTGGTACGCAAAGGACTATTGAAGGACATAGGTGGGTTATTCCTACCGTGGGCTCGGGCTTGCGGACGGCGAGCAATGGGTAGCTCGCCGTCCAACCGTCCGGTAACCGTTCGGACCAAGCCCAAGTCGTCGACGGCGCGTATTGTTCCACGCGCGCCTCAAGGAGATGTCAACAAATCGTAGGGGCCCAGTAGGGTCGAAGCTTACTGGGCCCTGGAATAAAGGCAAAGAAGGAACAGGAGTGTCTCAGCCTAAGGGCGGGAGATGTCATTAGATAATTTCCCACCTAAAAAAAAGGTGGGTTCTACCTATTTTGTGGTTATACATGTTTGACAAATCCTGATAGCGTCACTAGCGGGTTTGTGTATGTGTGCGTAGATAACAATAGGTACCGATGCGAAGTGTATATATCATTTGTCTATAATTAGGATAACTAAATTCTTAAATTAAAAAACAAAAACCGGGCAAGTGAAAGAAAGAAAGAAAAATGATTTATTTGGTACAGCACAAGGCACAAAAATAATATTAGATAACACTAAACACTAAAAAATAAAATAAAAAAAACAAACAGTACGGCTGCACCAAAATAGGTCCAGTTCAGCATAAATGCGAGTCGGACTCGCGCACCGAGGGTTCTGTACAAACTTACCTAAGAAAACTGTTTGATTCTCGAATTGAGTTGCGAAGATTTTTCCGAAACGCAAAAAAATAATTTTTGTGACGTCATCGAGAATTTACAGTTGTCAGATTTTTTCCTATACCTGTGCTTTAAACCTAAACTTGTGCTATGAGACCTTGCTTCATGCCAAATTTCAGAATTCTAGGTCAATGGGAAGTAACCCTATGAATTTTGATTCCCTTGAGAGTGTCGAAATATACGTTATTTGCGACATAAACGGCTGTATCTTTTTTTTTCGTTAACTTAGAAATTTGATTTTTTCACAGCTTCAAAGGACCGCAGACCTAAGTATATGGTAATAATTTCAACTTGATCCCTTCAAGCGTTCCCGAGATAAAGGGTCTTGACAGACAGACGGATCAACAAAGTGATCCTATAAGGGTTCCGTTTTTTTTCCTTTTTAGGTACGGAACCGTAAAAACACAAAACTCTTGACAAAACTACCCACAATTTCGCCTTTAATCATCATCTTCCTGCCCTTGTCCCGTGTTACTTGAGGTTGGCGCAACACGTGTTTTTCTTCCATTCTATCCTGTCAACCGTCATGCTATCACTAACTTCCTTTTCTTTCATATCACTCTTCACACAATCCATCCATGTTTTCTTTGGTCTCCCTCTCCCTCTCCATCCACCCACATGTAAATTCACAACTCTTTTAGTGACATGCATCTTTAATATTTTATAAAAAACCGTTACCTCACATGAATAACTCTTGTTACTAAAATCGAACCTGCCAAACGCAGCGCAGCAGCCAGTCACACAACCACTGAGCCAATCGTGATATCAATTTTAATTTTAATCAAATAGCTTTTTCACCTTTCACCTTCCCAAAGCAAACAGAAGGGTAATCAAGAATCAGTTCCTAAATAATAAATTCGTTAAATCGTGCCCACTGGGTATAGCCACCCTACAGGGACACCCTAGTGCAGGGATGGCCAACCTTCGGAAGATGTGTCATTAAATAAAAGAAAAACAAGTGCGAGTCGGACTCGCGTCCTGAGGGTACCGTACAAACTTACTTCAAACTAAGCAGAGCTTGTGTTATGGGTACTAGACAACTGATAAACATACTTATATATTTCTAAATACATGTATAGATAAATTACACCCAGACACAGAAAAAATGATCGTGCTCATCACACAAACATTTGTCCTGAGTGGGAATCGAACCCACGACCTCCAGCATAGCAGTCAGGGCCACTAACCACTAGACCAAAAGGCCAATCAATTATTCCCGAATTGAGTTACGAAGATTTTTCCTAATCGCATAAAAAGTTTTTTTTTGTTACATAACTAAAAATTTTCAGTTTTCTGATTTTTTGCCTATACTTGTGCTATAAGACTTTGCTTTATGCCAAATTTCAGGATTCTAGGTCAACGGGAAGTACCCTATGAATTTTGATTTCCTTGAGTGTGTCAAAATATACGTTTTTTGCGACATAAACGGCTGTATCTTCTTTTTCCGTTAACTCAGAAGTTTGATTTTGTCACAGCTTCAAGGGACCGTAGACCTGAGTATATGGTTTTATTTAAACATTTTACGCTGGAAAGCCACCCACAAGTTGGACCGATGACCTGGTGAGAGTCACGAATGCGGTGGATGCGAGGCGCACAGGACCGTTCATTGTGGCGACAATTGCGGGAGCCCTATGTCCAACAATGGACATCGTTCGGCTTAAATAATGATGATGATGGAACATTTTACACTGGCGTGCTTGGAAATATTTTGCCGAGTGTCACCACTGGCACTCGTGTCATAAATGATATTTATTTTGTAAGTAGGTTTAAAAAAACACTTTTACACGTCAATTTTTTTTTCGTCATTTTAAACTAGATGAGGCCGGTGTTTCCTAGCTGACTACACTGAGAAGAAACATCGAAACAAACTCAGGGTTATTAACTCATAGGTTCGGCATCCCTGCCCTAGTGCAGCGGATACGTCAATACGACTTTATTATTCATGTCGGTTCGATGCCTGGACGTTGTCATAATATGTAAACGCGAAATATTGTTTGTTTTTGGTGTCGTAAGTTGGACATGGGTGTAGATGCGACGTGGCGTTTGAGGGAGAGATTTAATGCCTACTGTTTTTAACCGACTTCTAAAAAAAGGAGGAGGTTCTCAATTCGGATGTTTGTATTTTTTTTTATGTTTGTTCGCGCATAACTTGGTCGCTTGCCAACCGATTTGAAAAAATATTTTTTGTTAGAAAGGGTATACTTCCCAAATGGTCCCATAGTCACCAAGTCGGGATCTGATGATGAAATCTTGGCGAAACCGAGGGAACTCTTCAAATATTATAGGCAACTGCATGGTGATTTTGGTATTTTCATCGAGAACTAAAGTATTTACAGTCAAAAAGTAACATTTGATGAAGTGAAACTGATGAAGAAGATCAGAAATGGTCAACGGAACTTCATACTCGCATAGATATCACAATGAAGATAGTTAAGCGACAATGATAATACAAATAAATTAATGGTTCTGAATAGTTCCATTGAAAATGGTATCATAAAATTGATCTGATGATGATGATGGAGCCAGAAGGTAGGCACTGGAACTCCGTCATTAATCAATGTAACCTAGCCGTGTTTGGGCTTATTAGAATTGTCATGAAATGCACTTTGGCTATAAGGTACTATCGAACTGATCTGATGATGGAGCCGGAAGGTGGAAGGTAGACACAGGAACTTCATAATAAAACAATGTAACCTAGTAGTGCTTGGATTAATTGGAATTGTCATGAGAAATAGGCACTCTGTTTATAAGTGTATCCCAACTAAAAAGTGTGAAATAAAAAACTTTTTCCAAAAAAAAAGATCACTAAAAAACACTAATAGGATCAAAATAACTTTAATTTCGGAAGTCGGTGTTAAATAAGATACAAATAATACCGAGAAACACACGATTTTGTACAGACGATTTTCATTTGTTTTTCTACAGTTCCTGAAAAAGTAATATTTCTTTCTGTCCTAATGATTGGAATGAATGTGGAATTCCTTGCCGGAGTCTGTGTTTCCTGATAGCTACAACTTGGGGGTCTTTAAGTCAAGAGTGAATAGGTTACTTCTAGGCAAGCGTGCTCCATCGTCGACCACTTCATCGCTTACCATCAGGTGAGACGGTGGTCAAACGCGAGCCTATCACTAATAAAAAAATTAAATAATATAGCTTTATCGTTGTTTTCACGTCAACCTAGTACTCGTAATGATAAAAAATATTCTGCGATGGTATGTGTGAACTCAAAAAGTTGAGTTTATAACCCGTGTTATTTGGGGTCGGCGAAATTCGTTTTCTTCCACTCTGCCCTGTCACTCGTCATGCTATCACTAACTTCCTTTTCTTTCATATCACTCTTCACACAATCCATCCATCTTTTCTTTGGCCTCCCTCTCCCTCTCCATCCATCCACATGTAAACTCATAACAGCTCTTTTAGTAACATGCGTTTCATCCCTCCTCTTCACATGACCATACCAAGACAAACGATTCCCTTTCAACTTTTCATTCACTGGCGCCACTTTCAAACGTCCTCTAATATACTCATTTCTCACTTTATCCATTCTCGTCACACCACACATCCATCTCAACATTCTCATCACATCACACTCACAACATCTACATGCAATCTTTTTTCAACCATCTTTTTCACAGCCCTACATTCTGATCCATACAGTATAACAGTTAAGACAAGGTCAGTTCTTCGAGCATGATAAAAGGTATTTATCCTGCAAATCTAGGTATCAGTCTTTTAAAGTTCCCACTGCTGGGACTCAGGCCTCCTCTCTAGGAGAGGGAATGGGCTGTAATCCACCATGTGGGCCCAGGGCATGCCATAATTATGGCGGTAAGTCCCCTCTTTGTAGAGTGATAAGTTCGGGAGTTTGCTGTACCGGATTCGTGCGGAAGAAACGCCCGGGTGCCACCATTGTGTGGACCGCCCTGAGGACACGGTGGAGCATACGGTAGAGGTGTGCCACGCCTGGGCAGAGCACCGCCGCCGTGTCCTCGCGATCGGCGGCGGCGAACTCTCGCGCCGGGCCTTGGTACAGGCCATACTTTTACTGACTAAAAATCCACTTTTTAGTCAGTAAAAGTCTGACACTATCTCAGGCTCTACCCAAGAGCGGAGGATGTCATTAGATGATTTTCCCAACCGAAAAAAAACCACGCGGGCCCAGTGCGGATTGGTGTACCAGTTTCCTCACGATGTTTTCCTTCACCGTTTTGAGAGCAGTGGTGATGAAATAAATTACACAAAGTAATGCGCCTGGGTAAGTTGGGGCCATTACCACTCGGCCACCACTGCTCTAAGGTTCGTATTTTAGTTTGTAATGAATTACCTCAAAAACTACTAGACCAATTTAAAAAAATTCTTTAACCAGTAGATTTTTTTTTTAAATTTGATATTAACTAGTGCTTGACTGCGATCCCACCTGATGGTAAGCAGTGATGCAATGATTGATGGTGAGGCGCACTAGTTTATTAAGAGCCTATTCACTCGAGCCTTGAAGACACCCAAATTATAATCGGATGGGAAGACCTCAGCAGGCAAATTGAATCAAATTGAATACTACGTCTTTATCATTGAGTGACCAACGGGGTTACCATGACGTTCAAAGTAAGATTGTTTCATTCATATTTTAGTGTGGGTACGAGAGAGAGCTAAGCAAATTGTCTAGCGCTATCTCTTACCCACACTGGAAATAAGAATGAAACAATCTTACTTCAAGCGTCATGGTACAGGTCATAGACTTTTTGTGTCATTCATGAAGTTAAAGAAATGTCGCATCTACACAGTAAGTATACAGGTTTACTATTCTGCTGTCATTTCCTTGAATTTCATTGGAAAACATAATGTGTTTTGTATTGAAGAAATTGTCATAGGAAAGGTAATATCATTGTTAGTTTGTTTATATTCGTATAAGTACTTCAGTATCATCATCATCATCATCATTTCAGCCGATAGACGTCCACTGCTGGACATAGGCCTCCCCAAAATGTCGCCACAAAGAACGGTCCTGTACGTCTCGCATCCATCGGATTCCCGCAACCTTCACCAGGTCATCGGTCCACCTTGTGGGAGGCCTTCCAACGCTGCGTCTTCCGGTACGTGGTCGCCATTCCAGAACCTTTCGGCCCCAACGGCCATCTGTTCTGCGACCAATGTGCCCTGCCCATTGACACTTAAGTTTGGCGATTCTTCGTGCTATGTCGGCAACCTTGGTTCTCCTGCGGATATCTTCATTTTTGATACGATCACGCAAGGAAACTCCGAGCATAGCCCTTTCCATTGCCCTTTGGGTGACTTTGAGCCTTCTGATGAGGCCCATTGTGAGCGACCACGTTTCGGAACCATATGTCATCACTGGCAACACGCACTGGTCACAAACTTTCGTCTTAAGGCACTGTGGTATATTGGATGAGAAGATACCGCGCAGCTTCTCGGACGCTGCCCAGCCGAGTTGGATTCGACGATTGACCTCTTTCTCGAAATTAGATCTACCCAACTGGACTGTCTGTCCAAGGTAAACATAATCGTCCACAACTTCGAGTATATAGATACCTATTTAATGTTTTACCCTTTGTGGTTGAATCTCTTTTTGAATCATCTAATTACTTCTCCCGCTCTAGGATGATGCAAGAGGGCGTGCCAGACATTTGCTGACTAAAACCATACCTGTTCCTTCAGGTGCCCATTGCGTTCCAGGACCACGGTATCTTTTTTAAAAATTCCCGTGGCCCTAACGAGTGTTGGATTCATCATTTTTTATGACGTAATTAAATCATGAATATTAATTTTTCATAAATATTGTTTGTTGTATTTTATACATTGGTAACAT
This sequence comes from Mythimna vitellina, assembly GCA_949316375.1. Taxonomy (NCBI): domain Eukaryota; kingdom Metazoa; phylum Arthropoda; class Insecta; order Lepidoptera; family Noctuidae; genus Mythimna; species Mythimna vitellina. The sequence continues at coordinate 3,277,277 of OX438711.1, read as the reverse complement.
TTATGTAAATTGAATCTAATGCTGTTACTTATGTGATCTGTTCTTTCATTCCCGAGATTACTTCGTTCCATTGCTTGCTGGCAGACCCCGAATACGGACATTTGACGTTAAAAACCAGCGCCAGGCACTAGTTGACTGACATTCATGCTGAACTCCAGACCTATTTTAGTGTAACCGTGATGTACACAATTATATTTTTGCTTTTTTTTAGGGTTCTGTATCTCAAAAGGAAAACAACGGAATCCTTATAGGATCACTTTGTTGTCCGTCTGCCTGCCTGTCTAGACCCTTTATGTCAGGAACGCGAGGAGGTATCGAGTTGAAATTAAATACATATACCTACTCAGGTCTGCGGTCGATACTATTTATAATAGAAAGATACGGCCGTTTATATCGCAAAAAACGTATATTTCAGCTTTCTCAAGGGAATCAAAATTCATGGGGTACTTCCAGTTGACTTTGAAACCTGAAATTTGGCATGAAGCAAGGTCTAGCACAGGTATAGGATATAAATCTGAAAACAGTAAATTTTTGTTACGTTACAAAAAAAAAATATATTAAGCGATTCGAAAAAATCTTTGACACTAAATTTGGGAATTGAACTAAGTAAGTTTGTACGGAACCTTCAGTATGCGAGTCTGACTCGCACTTGCCCCGTTTTTGACACCGACTTTCTAAATTAAAGTTACTTTGCATTTTTTTTATTGAAGTCGGTTGTATTCTATTATTTTCTGTTAAAGTTATGGTTAAAAAATCCCATTCTACTAATGACCGCTGAACGATTTAAGTTTGATGAACGGGCAGTGCCATCTAGTGTCAGATTATGTGACTAAACTAAACTTCACGATATGATTTTTATTAGTCACTTGTACCGGTATGTTCTAGCTTTGGTTGCTTTTATAATTTTTGATAAACCTTTTAACTGCCTACAATGCGTTCCAAATAAGAATAGGATCGATTGCCATTTTGTGACGTCACGTCATACTGTCAAATCAAAGAATTATTACGGTGAGTAAAACAAGAAATTTTTAAAATTTATTTTATTTACTAACTGTGAACGAAAATAGTTTAATCAGAATCCAGTTCTTCAATTTTGGTCATCTCTGAGTTCTTTAATTTTGCCCAATTTCTTGCGATTTGACAGTATAATGTGACGTCACAACATGGCAATCAATCCTATTCTTATTTGGAACGCATTGTACGTCAGATAAATCCGACCAACACTCTCGCGTTTATTCCGCCAGGGTCGCACATCCACGACCAAATACTCCATCTCGTTACCTATGGAGATTGAAGAGCTAAACGAGATGGAGTACCCAGTCGCGAACAGACGACCCTGGCGAATACACGGACACGAAAACACTCGTCGAACCAATCGGATACAAGCTGTAAAAGGAATAAGATTTTTTTACAACGAGTCCCAAGGTTAAGCATCGCTTACTGAGACAGGTCTAAGGATGGGTGACTTTAACATACCGAGATTCCTCCGTGCTTCGAAAAGCACGTTAAGTCTTTAGTCCCGGCTGTCATTTGTAATCGTTACAGATTGTCAGGAGTCAGGAAATCTGACAACAGTGTTGCCACGTAGGGGCCCATCAGGGTCGAAGCCTACTGGGGCCACGGGAAGTGTGAAAGCGAAACCCGGGGCCCTGGGACGAAGGCAACGAAGGAACAGGGGTGGGTTTTTAGTCAGTAAAAGTCTGACACTATTTCCCGTTCCGCCCAAGAGCGGGATTTGCCATAAGATGACTTTCCCACCTAATAAAAAAAAAAACACAACAGTGTTGCCAAGACGTATCTTGTTGCCCAGTTACTGGATTGTGAGGTCAGATAAGATAGGCAGAAGATCCATGTATATATAATACTGGTAGATTCTTCTTTATTTCTTTACTACTGGTAGATTGATTTTTTATTTATAATACTGGTAGATTGACTTTTTATTTACAATACTGGTAGATTGATTTTTTATTTACAATACTGGTAGATTGACTTTTTTTTTACAATACTGGTAGATTGATTATTATAACTTTTTCATGGTTTTTGTATTTGATTTTAATTCGTCATCTAAGTTGTATTATTATTTAATATTAGATAATTGTTTGGTTTTATTTTATAATATTTATGTTATTTTTAGGACTTAAATTCTAATTAAATGACTATTGTGATTAGTAATTTTAAAAAATTTGAATTATTCAATATGTAATTAATTTTATATTCAAGTTGTGCAAATAATGTTTTATTTAAATTATTTCGTTAAATTAATGCCTTTAAATATTTAAATGTAGTATAATGAAAATGGAAGAAGTCACTGGCTCCTGAAAAACAGGCACCTAGCCTAGGAGTCAGGAGTCAGGGGTTCACTTATTTGTACACGTATTACAACAATAACCGACCTGTTGGTCTAGTGGTCAGTGGCCCTGACTGCTATGCTGGAGGTCGTGGGTTCGATTGTCTCCCAGGACAAAAGTTTGTGTGATGAGCACGATCATTTGTTCTGTATCTGGGTGTACACTATCTATAATATGTATATATTTAGAAATATATAAGTATGTTTATCAGTTGTCTAGTACTCATAACACAAGCTCTGCTTAGCTTGGGACTAGACGACGTTGTGTGATAGTTGTGGAATATTATTATTATTATAAAGAATTATTATTTATTATTTTTATATGCATTTACATATCTCAGGATCTCAGGACCTGGACCTTTAGAAGGCGTACGTGGAGTCGAAACCAACTCCCAGAGGCCCAGAACGCTTTTGATGGAACGTGGTATCAACCGGCGATTATCGGCCCTGTGGCTATAGCGGGATTGTCCTTGGATGCACTAGCACAGTCTATTGCATCCAAGGACAATCCCCGGTTGGTGAAAAACTATTGCGACATATGGAAAAATAAGATACCGTAAAACGGGGTGAATAGAAACGCAGGGGTGAGTAGAAACAAAACTTTGGTTTGGTTTTTCACTTTGATACCATATTATCAGCTTCTAACAAAGTATCGACTTATAGAATAACAATTCATTCATCATCATCAGTTGAGCCGAAAGACGTCCACTGCTGGACATAGGCCTCCCCCAAGTGCCTCCACAATGAGCGGTCCTGTGCGTCTCTCATCCATCGTACTCCCGCAACCGTTACCAGGTCATCGGTCCACCTTGTAGGAGGCCTTCCAACGCTACGTCTTCCGGTACGTGGTCGCCATTTCAGAACCTTTCGGCCCCAACGGCCATCCGTTCTGCGAGCAATGTTCCTTGCCCATTGCCACTTAAATTTGACGATTCTTCGTGCTATGTCGGTGACATATACATAGGTATACAACAATTCATTAATAAATCGATATAGTTAAATGCTGCAAAAAATATTCAAACACCGTTAAAATACCCTTTGAAGTTTTGTTTCTATTCACCCCTGAGTTTCTATTCACCCCGTTTGACTGTATATTGGCTTTATATTATTATTATTTATCTCCTTTATTAATTGTAAATACCATTTATCTAGTTCTGTTCGATCCAGCTCGTCCCTTGCTGCCCCCCCCCCCCCCCCCAGCGACGCCCTAAGCCGAGGTCCGTACCCCACAGGGGGTGCCCTTAGCGTGTAGTCGCTTAGTTTTTAAGTTAGTTTAAGTAAGCCCTGGCTGGAGGATTTGATTCTTTAATCGAGGCCGCCACAGGCAAGTCCGGTTAAGCAGCCGACAACCTCCTAGGTTGACATGCAAGAGGCCACTCACAAAACAAAAAAAAAACATTTATCTCGTCTATCAATCTCTCCTTTGGTCTTCCCTTCTTTCGAGCGTACTTATATTCTGTTTTAATTCATATTACTTAGTTATAATATTACACTAGTTTACAGTACATCTGTTGCCTAAGAAATTTTAGCTGTTGCTGACTACATATGATATGCTATTTTCAAAAATATAATTAGAAGATTTCTATCAGCTCTAGTTTCTGAGTTTCAGCTATGTAGGTATAAAATGAAAAAAACATGTATTTCCTGAGAAAAACTTTATTTAAAAAAATAATTAATCATTGAGTTCTAAAAAACTTCGTTTTAAAGCTCTTCTCTGATGTGTAGACTTTGGAAAATGACGTATCAGAGACCAACAATAGTCAGACATCATATTCGTATCCCAGAAACCCTGATTGCGCTCTTCCATGAGGCGTAAGTCCTGATGCATACGCTCTCCCTGCTCTTCGCTCATATCTCCTAAATTTTCCGGAAACCTGTCCAGGTGACTATGAAGGAAGTGGAGTTTTATGCTCATATTGCACCCCATATTTTTTAATTGTAGCAGAAGGTCTTCTACAAGTTCAATATAATTTTCAGATTTTTTGTTTTCGGGAAATTTCCGAGGAAAGCAATTTTTTTTCTTTCAGTCTTGATGCTAATAATTCTGAAGCTTGTTTAGAAAGATTTAAATCTCTTACAAGATCATCTAACTCATTTTGGGAAAAGCATTTTGGCTCATTTGACATACTTTCAAAATCAGCATCATTTTGTGATGAGCTTGGTCCTTCAATGTCTTGTTCTAAGGGTTCAGATATATTTTTAGGCACTGAAGAGTCAGGTGAACGCTGCACTGGACGTTGAACACAACTAGTACTTGGGTACTGCCATTTAGCTCGATTTTTTGTGTTTAAACCGTTTACGTTCACGCTACAAAAATAACAGCCTTCGAGATGATTTCGTGGTTCTCGCCAAATAGTCGGTGTTCCAAATTTAAAGGCACTTCTTTTACCACTTTTCCATAATCTTAAATATTCCACACACGATTTACAAACACAATTGGGAGCCCAAGACTTCTCATTTTTATCCAAGAGCATCCCAAAATACTCAAAATAGGTATTTTTCACCAACTCTGATATAACTTTTCTACAATCGTTAAACACATATTCTCCGCATATATAGCAAAAATGATCTGGATTGTTTAAACAACGTCTCCTTGAACTACTCATGATGCAAAAACTTCAGATACCAATCTGAACACAGTAAAATACGCCTGTTATCAATTAATATTTAGGCTTAAATGATAAAAATCAAAAACAAAGTAACTCGAGCTGCTCAAAAAATTTTGAGGGTAGATTAGACAAAAACAAGTCATAAGTGAACATTATCAACCATAAAATTCGCGGCAACAGACAAAAAGTTAAATTTTGTAAACTAGTGTTATCTGTGCTTTTTGACACTAGTATCATACAGGTATGAAGTATATTAAGTAAGTAATAGTGGCTGTGAACACGATACGAGCTGCTTGCGCGTGCGCGTGTGCCCGCCACCGGGTTTTAAGGCGAAGACTACACCTGATATTTTATTTATCTGAGGCAGTAATATAATATAGTACTATATAGTTTATCTTTTTTTATTTTTTTCATGTTATATTATTTCATTGTTAACTATGTATTTTGTGTGTACCAATTTTCCTTTTACTTCTACACACAGTGTCTACATCTCTATTTTCTCCAACTCTCCTTTCGCAGGTATGCTGGAAGAGATTTCTTTAGAAATAAGCTTCACCTTTGTATTATTCTTCTGTTTCCTTCTTCTTTTCTTTTATTATTGTGTGTACATAAATTGTTAAATAAATAAAACCGGCCAAGTGCGAGTCGGGCTTTTGCACGAAGGGTTCCGTACCGTTCGTAGCAAAAAAAAAACACGTTTGTTGTGTAGAAGCCCCAGTTAAATAATTATTTAATACTGTTTTTAGTATTTTTTATTATAGTGGCAATAGAACATTATCTATGAACATTTTAACTGTCTATCACGGTTCATGAGATATAGCCTAGTGACATACGGACAGACGGACGGACAGTCATCATCATCTTCCTGCCCTTGTCCCATCTTATTTGGGGTCGGCGCAACACGTTTTTTTCTTCCATTCTATCCTATCAAAAGTCATACTATCACTAATTTCCTTTTCTTTCATATCACTGTTCACACAATCCATCCATCTTTTCTTTGGCCTCCCTCTCCCTCTCCACCCATCCACATGTATACTCATAACTCTTTTAGTAACATGTGTTTCATCTCTCCTCTTTACATGACCATACCAAGACAAACGATTCCCCTTCAACTTTTCAGTCACTGGCGCCACAGACGACAGACAGTGGAGTTTTAGTAATAGGGTCCCGTTTTGTCCTTTGAGAACGGAACCCCGGAATAAATTAATAATTATTATTAGCAGTGCGTGATGATATATAGTTCCGAAACGTGGTCGCTCACAATGGGCCTCATCAGAAGGCTCAAAGTCACCCAAAGAGCAATGGAAAGGACTATGCTCGGAGTTTCCTTGCGTGATCGAATCTGAAATGAAGATATCCGCAGGAGAACCAAGGTTGCCGACATAGCACGAAGAATCGCCAAATTTAAGTGGCAATGGGCAGGGCACATTGCTCGCACAACAGATGGCCGTTGGGGCCGAAAGTTTCTGTGGTGGCGACCGCGTACCGGAAGACGCAACGTTGGAAGGCCCCCTACAAGGTGGACCGATGACCTGGTGAAAGTTGCGGGAATTCGATGGATGCGAGACGCACAGGACCGTTCATTGTGGCGACATTTGGGGGAGGCCTATGTCCAGCAGTGGACGTCTATCGGCTGAAATGATGATGAACACAGCTGCGGGATTGTTTGAAAGAGTTACTGCGGCTATGGAGTGCAAAGCGGAAATAAAGGAACACTGGTAGGTTTAAGTGAGTAGAATTCTGAGACGCCCTCTCGCTACACCCCAGAGAAAAAGAAGTCGGGGGCTCTATCCCCATTTTTTATTGTACTAATTAAAAAATAGTGGTGTATAGCTTTGTCTCTTTAACAGTTCGGTTCGGTCATAAATTGGAGTCCTTAAGAGCTCGTAGAATGGTAAATAGGCATAGTCGGCCTTATAATGTTCCCACTGTTGGGACTCAGGCCTCCTCTCTAGGAGAGGGAATAAGCCATAATCCACCACGCGGGCCCAGTGCGGGTTGGTGGATGTCACATGTCTTCGAATTTTTGGTTCTAGGACATGCCGGTTTCCTCACGATGTTTTCCTTCACCGTTTTGAGTGTAAGAACCGTAGAATGGTGCTTTACATCAATACATACAACTTGATATGTATAACATACAACTTGCCGGCAAAATGTAAAAATCTAAAGTCGTGTAGTCCCTTGAACATCTGGCCGGAGTTAAATGCACACACAGGAGCGCCGGCTTTTAGAGAACCTCATGGGTACTCATCAACGTAGTGTGAAAGCGAAACCCGGGGCCCTGGGACGAAGGCAAAGAAGGAACAGGAGTGGGTTTTTAGTCAGTAAAAGTCTAACACTATTTGTCATAAGATGATTCACAAACCCAATAAAAAAAAAATGGGTGGTCATGCTCATTTGATGGGCTCGAAAAGTGGCGAAGTGTGATAAGAGAAATGCACACTGATCAACCGACAAATAAATAAATGTCTTACTTACATACTGCGTACTTAATTACTAATTGTGTTTGACAAAAATATAAAATAAAATCATTATATAAAAATGAAAATAGTTTTTATTATCAAGAAATATTATAATTTATACGTAACCTAAAAGGCGATTACTGATCTGTTTCTTGATGTCTATTCTCAGGGGTGCTCGACACCCACTGTTTATTTCTCATGGGTGCTTGAGCCCCGAGCATCCACGCAGTCGGCACCCATGTGCACATATATTCTTCATACTGCCGCCTGCACCCGTACAGAGCCCTTCTGACCTTTAAAACTATTTTCTTTACGAAATATTGATTGATTTACATATGCTATGTACATTCTGCTGAACGCCCTGATTTCTCAAGAACCTAAATTTGACATATTTTTTTTATAGCAGTAAAGAAATGATAAATGTTTGTAAAAAAATTTTTAGTTCATAGATTGTTGGTTTGTTAGTTAGCTATACGCTTTGTTGCATACTGTAAGTATAGCAAACAATGGATAAATAAATAAATAAATAATAATAAATTCTGAAGAGTACTTAGCTTTTAGTAAGGAAAACAAGCGAAAAAATATCATGTTGTTAATTTTTTTTTTGGCAAAAGTTTTAGTCATACGAAAAAAAATCATATGTTAAGAATATTGTACATGAATCTATAATAAACATTTTTTTTTACCTGTTGACCAAGCCGTTACCGAGGCTTCAGAAAGTCATTGTTATATGGCATTTTTCGGGGGCTAGGGCCTTAAGAACAATTTACCTACCCTGGCGCTTACTCCTTAATAAAAGCAACTTAAAATTGTCTTTCTCAATTTATAAACTAGTAAATAATAATTAATCATCAACACTCTTCCCTCCACAACGTCCTTCCTGCTTCCTCCCTCTAGCCAGCTGGTAGACTTCCCCTTAACGGCGCCGGCGCACATTTAAACGCCTGCTCGGACCACACACGACGTTCACAAATAGACTGGATCGTATGCCAGAATGGGAGCGACGGGCTTTTCTCGGGCACCTATAGCAAGCTAGTTTTATGGATATATTTTTATTGATCACACACTAATCTTAGTAACGACATCTATGGCATCACAGAAGAATTAAACTACGAAATCCTGCATACGCGATTTGAATATATACAACAGTCCGAAATCGTTTATCGGGCAGTTGCCCAGATCAGGCAAAACATCCGTCTGGTCGGAGGATCCTCCCGTTTCAACGGAGGTATGTAGGAATTTATACTCTGTTCCACATTGGCGGACAGTTTCGGAGGGATCTCATGGTAGAATGGTGGCAGCGTCTGTCGCAACCCAATGCTGGGCACGCCATAATTATGGTTGTAAGTTCACTTTTTGAGGAGTGGCTGTAAGGCGTCACGGTGTCCTCACCTTTCGCATGACGCAGGTCCTCACCGGACATGATAAGTTCGCGAGGTTCCTGTACCAGATTCGTGCGGAAGAAACGCCCGTGTGTCACCGTTATGTGGACCGCCCGGAGGACACGATGGAGCATATGGTTGAGGTGTGCCCCGCTTGAGCGGAGAAACGCCGTGTGCTCGTGATGGCGATCGGTGACAACGATCTCTCGCACCGGGCCTTGGTACAGGCCATAGTACGGAGCGAGGAAGAATGGCAGGCGGTCGCCACCTTCCGTGAAGCAGTAATGCTACCGAAGGAGGCGGCCGCACGCATGACGGAACGGATTTCTTCACACCCCAGCCGCCGTCTCGACTCCGATTTCCAGCCACCGTAGGCGTAAGTTTGCGGACGACGAGCAATGGGTAGCTTGCCGTCCGGATCGAACCCGAGTTGCCGACAGCGCATATACTACCAATTTTTAATTTTTAGAGGGTTCAATAGGTTCACTCACCTATCGTTAACATCGAGCCATATAAAAGCTTGTTACTTCATCTAACGCAATTTAATGCGATGTTTGACGAAAAGGCAACACGAAAAAAGTAACGCCTGAATACTCTGTTAGCATTCGGTAATTCCTTGATTTAGTCGTTCCAGGAAATACGTGTTTTTTTTTAAACCCTTAAATGTTTTTGAAAATAATATGTCGTCACGCAGAATCTTGATTAAATTTGCAAGGCTTCTATTGTTATACTTTTTAATTTTTGAGTAAATTATGAAGTGTCAAAGTTCATGCAAAATAGCAGATTTTCAGAGGTCTTTACTGGATTAGCCTTTATTGAAGCCTAAATAATATCAACAAGATACTGTGTTTCCAAAATATTTAATGAAAAACGTGTAATAACGTCATAATCGCGTAAGAGCGGTTGTATGAAAAACAGTGAAAATGTATGTCGAGTTGGATGCTCTTATGGGCCAATCGCTTGATTGGCATATGGCAGACAGGTCCAGCGCAGTCTTTTTAAAGCTGGCCAACTCTCTGAGCCACGTCCACAATCTATGTTTTCAAACAAACGAAGACACGTGTTTTTTAATCAGTGAAAGTCTGACACTGAAGGCGTCATTGATGACGATGTCACACGAAAAAAAAAAAACTTTTATTTCGGAAAACGCCTCGGCTTCTGGTTGCAGGCCAGAGAAGCGATGAGGAAAAAAACTAGTCGATAATACAATCGATATACTACAATTTGCGTACACACACCTAAACAAATCGATAATCGTTATAATAAACAATAGCTTACGTCTACACTGTCTACACCGTCGGGTGGCCGACATTTTGACAAGCATGAAGACGGGGTTATAATGTTAGCGGGAATTATTAGAGACGGGACACAAGTTATGTTTTGTTTTGGTCGTATGTATAACTAGCTTCTGACCGCGGCTACGCCCGCGTGTAATTAGGTTTTGTTTGACTGCGATCCCACCTGATGGTAAGTGGAGATGCAATCATTGATGGTCAGGCGCACTAGTTTATTAAGAGCCTATTCACTTTAGCCTTGAAGACACCTAAATTATAGTTGGACGGGAAGACAGCAGCAGGCAAATTGTTCCAGTCCTTCGATGTACGCGGTATAAACGACGAAGCGAAACGCTTAGTCCGGACCGTTGAAGTTTCAACAACGTAAGGGTGGATACTTGCTATTCGTCGGGTTGTCCGATGGTAGAAAGGAGATGGCGGAATCAAGTCATGCAATTCCCGCGCACACTCTCCAAAATGTAACCTGTAAAATACCGATAGGCTGGCTACCCTGCGCCTGTGCTCGAGGCTTTGTAGATTGGACTTAACCAAATCTGGATCCCCAATTAGCCTCTTCGCACGCCTTTCCACTGAGTCCAAAGCTGCTAGATGTTGTTGTGATGGTTTCTCCATACAAACTCTCGACTAGACTAATAGACTCTCGTTTCAATCCTATAAAGGTTGAATTTCCAAAAACCACTTATCGTCCCTTAGCTAACAATACCGCATAAGTCATTTTTACCAACTTTACAGGAAAGGAAAAAACTATGCGGTGTTGAGAGGCCAACCGACTTGCACGCTGTCACTATTTTTCGAATTATGGGTTCTGATTGGCTGAAATCTATATCATATGACCAATGGTTAGACGCACAGTGAGCAGTTCCATCTAAAGGCATTCAAATGTGTCTAAGGGACGTTATTAGTACTCACCTACGTCATAAACACAAACAAATCTTGTGCAAATTTTCACGATCCTAGTCCCAGAAGTTTCGGCTTTGTGTTGATATGTCAGTCAGTCAGTTTCTCCTTTAATATATGCTTATGTAGATAATAGTTGGGCACGGCACATTGCTCACAGAACAGATGGTCGATGGGGAAGAAAGGTTCTGGAGTGGCGACCACGTACCGGAAGACGCAGCGTTGGAAGGCCTCCCACAAGGTGGACCGATGACCTAGTGAGGGTCGCGGGAATCCCATGGATGTGAGATGCACAGGAGCGTTCGTTATGGCGTCACTAGATCCCGAGGCCTGTGATGTCCTAACAATAGATGTCTTTCGGCTGCAATGTTGATGATGATAATGATAGCGTTGTAGTAATAATAATAGTTAAGTAATTAATTATTTAGAATATTAGCCTGTTATTAGTTTTACTACAGTGTAATGCGATAGCAATTTTATTATTTCGTTTAAATCTCCGGAAAATTACAAACGCCGTAAGATTATAAAATAGCGCGAGAAATTATAAACTATGTTTTTTAAATAAGTCACGGTTATTTTGGAGACTAATGATTTTGTATGAGATTTATCATGTACAACTATTTTACTTCTACAGATTTATTATATTATGTAAGTATATTTCGCTGGCCCCGGGCAATATAGCGGTAAACGCCGGTTACGCCCTTTTTAATGTTATTTGATTTTTAGCTTCTCTGAGTATCAGTCTATCACTCTTATTTTTTTCAATTTTTTAAAATTAATATTTCTTTAAAATAAATGACAATAACAGCTTTATTGCATGAAAAATTATGTTACGACTAAAAATGTTTTATTGCATTACTCTATGAACCATAACACAAAAACCCGGTGAACATCTTTACACTACATTTCTAAACAAAGAGTAACAGTAATAAATTTAACCGATGATACAGCTAAGCTTTGGCTATAAAATTTCCCTGAAGAAGGTGGTAATCGGCTGGTACGCTCGAGATCTAAAGCGAAAAATACGTCGTATTATATTATTATAGTCCTGAATCTCAGTGGTTGATGTATTTATAAAGTCATTAAAGATGTTGCAATTGAAACAATAGCGTCTATAATTTGTATTATACATTTTTTCAATTATTTCATTAAATATTTATACCAATACAATTATTTTGAAAAGGTTAAATAGGTAAAAAAAATAGCTTTCATTTGACGTTTTGCACGCCTGTTTTGGATCACTGTACGCTGCACTATAAACAAATTAGCTTCTTTTATTTCTCCTGTAAAAACTGATTTTTGATATTACCGCTTTATTGCCCGGGGCCAGCGATTTATCTCGCCTTGTATGACCGCAGCCTCACTTGACATTTGACAGCTATTTAGGCGGGAAGTGACAGTGCGCTCGTAATCGGCGCCATCTTGCTTTATATTTTTTTTGTTTTTGTTTACACAAAGTCTAGTCGACGGGCGCTTACAGCCTTGTGTTAATTATAATCTTACATGCTAATTTGATGAGTTAGGCGCCATTATTTGTTTTATTTATTGTTACTTTAGCACATGTTAGGAGTGAATTTTGTTGCCCTAATTTTATTATGCTGGGCAACTAAAAGGCGCACTGATTTTGACTTACTGACGATTCGAACACACTCTGTTTAGCACAGTTAGGTAAAAAGTTTTAAAACATAATATATGGGTTGTTGTTCCTTCTTTGCCTTCGTTCCAGAAGGCAAAGAAGGATTAGAAGTGGGTTTTAGTCAGTAAAAGTCTGACACGCCCTCTCGCCTTGCCCAAGGGCGGAAAATGTCAATGATTTCACCTAAAAAAAAAGATAACTATACTTTAATATATGTTAATTTACACCTACCTAAATAATTTATGAGGAAGGTGTGAGGCGTGCTTTATCGATTGTTTAACAAATACCTAACACTAGCTTTTACCGTCGGCTTCACCCGCTAAGAAAATATACAGATTGATAAATTAACATTCTTACCTATGAAAACAGTTCAATTCCCGAATTGAGTAACGAACATTTTTCCGTATCGCAAACAAAGTTGGGACGTAACTACAAATTTATAGTTTTCAGATTTTTTCCTATACTTGTGCTATGAGACCTAGTTTCATGCCAAATTTCAGGATTCTAGGTCAACGGGAAGTACCCTATGAATTTTGATTCCCTTGAGAGTGTCGAAATGTACGTTTTTTGCGACATAAACGGCCGTATCTTATTTTTCGTTAACTCAGAAGTTGGATTTTTTCACAGCTTCAAGGGACCGCAAACCAGAGTATATGATTTTAATTTCAAATCGATACCTTTATGCGTTCCCGAGATAAACGGTCTTGACAGACAGACAGACGGACAACAAAGTGATCCTATAAGGGTTCCGTTTTTCCCTTTTGAGGTAAGGAACTCTAAAAAACGCGCCTTTATTCTAGGACCTGGTCTACCCGAGCACCAAGTTTCATCGAAATCCGTTCAGCCGTTCGGGCGTGACGAAGTAACAAATGTAAACCTTTACTCTGTCGGCATACAATATATACCGGCGACTTCAAAAGTCTGCCAGTTATGCAGATTAACCGGCTTCGGTAGAGGGGTGTCTCATGTGGGTAAGGTGAGTGGGTCTCTTCGGCGCCAAATGACGACATTCATTCATTTTAGCATATCAGCCCCCCTAACCAAGTTACATCCATTTCGTTTTCATTCTCTTTTCGTTGATCGCCTCGAGTAGGCCACGCCTCCGATTCCTTTGTTGTGACGTCATCGCAACGCTCAGTCACATGGTCAGAACAAAGGAATAGGAGGCGTGGACGACTCACGGCGATCAACGAAAAGAGAATCGAAACAAAACGGCTGTAACTTGGTTAGGGGGGCAGGTCTAACTGAAGGAACAACAAAATACTTCATCAATATCATTTCAGCGGGGATGACGCTATAATACGTAAGTAGGCAGAAGTACTTTAAAATCATCAGTTGTTAAAATTTTGTTTTTGGTAAAAGTATTAGTCATACGAATAAAACTATACGTTGATTATGTTGTACATGAATCTATAATAAACATATTTTTTTTTCGAACCTTAACCTAGCCGTTACCGAGTCATCATCATCATCATCATTTCCGCCGAAAGACGTCCACTGCTGGACATGGACCTCCCCCAAGTGCCGCCACAATGAACGATCCTGTGCGTCTCGCATCCATCGGACTCCCGCAACCATTACCAGGTCATCAGTCCACCTTGTAGGAGGCCTTCCAACGCTACGTCTTCCGTTACGCGGTCGCCATTCCAGAACCTTTTGGCCCCAACGGCCATCCGTTCTGCGAGCAATGTGTCCTGCCCATTGCCACTTAAGTTTGGCGATTCTTCGTGCTATGTCAGTGACCTTGGTTCTCCTGCGGATATCCTCATTCCTGTTTCGATCACGCAAGGAAACTCCAAGCATAGCCCTTTCCATTACCCTTTGGGTGACTTTAAGTCTTCTGATGAGGCCCATTGTGAGCAACCACGTTTCAGAGCCATATGTCTTCACTGGCAACATTCTAGACGACACCGACAAGAAGGTTTCAGAAAGTCACTGTTTTATTTCACTGCTCGGAAGTTAGGGCCAAAGATACGACGCCATCAGATCTGTTTCTCCTACAACTAGCGTTGAAAAGACAATAGCGCAACATACTTCCAAATATTCATTAATTTTAAGTTTCATTCATAATATTCTGTTTAAGCGATGTTGTCGGCTCTTCAAAGACGCGACCTTTGACCTTGTCGCCAGGTTTCATTGTCTTAGCTAACACCTAGACAAACGTACAGTCAACAAAACAAATGAACTTATGGACTTTTTTTTTCCTAAAGCACCAGCTTTTGTCCGCGGCTTTGCCCGCGTACACAAAATTTAGCCTACTGTCACTCAGGAATAAAGCAGCTTTCTATCGGTGAAAAAATTTAGCAATCGGACCAGCCCTCCTAGCCAAGTTACGACGGTTTCGTTTCGATTCTTTTCTTTGATCGCCTCGAGTCGGTCGCGCCTCCTATTCCTTTGTTCTGACCACGTGACTGAACGTTAAGATGACGTCATTATAAAGGAATCGGAGGCGTGGCCTACTCGAGGCGATGGACGAAAAGTTAATCGAAATGTTACGGTTGTAACTTGGCTAGGGGGGCAGTACTTTCAGAGATTACCTCCTACAAACAAAAAACAAACTTTACCTCTTTATAATATTAGTGTAGATGAGGCTAAATTGGACTGGAACAATTTTCCCGTCCCGGTCTTCCATTCCGATTACAATTTAGGTGTCTTCAAGGCTAGAGTGAATAGGCTCTTAATAAACTAGTACGCCTCACCATCAACGATTGCATCACTGCTTACCATCAGGTAGGATTGCAGTCAAGTACTGGTTCTTATAATTAAAAAAATATATATAGAAAGGGATTAATGGATGGGTGGAGAGGGAAAGGAAGGCCAAAGAAAAGATGGATGGATTGTGTGAACAGTGATATGAAAGAAAAGGAAGCTAGTGATAGTATGACTTTTGACAGGATAGAATGGAAGAAAAAATCGTGTTGCGCCGACCCCAAATAAGATGGGACAAGGGGAGGAAGATGATGATATAGAAAGGGATTAGGAACAGGGTGTAAACCTCCACTGAAAAGGGAGGATCCTCCAGCCAGACGGGCGGTTTTTTTTAGGTGGTAAATCATCTAGCGGAGCGAGAGGGTGTGTCAGACTTTTTCTGTTCCTTCGTTGCCGTTCATGCCAGGATCGAGTTTTCAGAAACAAACACTTAGCCCCAGTAGGCTTCGATCCTGCTGGGCCCCTACGGTTTGCTGTCATTTCCTTGAGGCGCGCGTGGAACAGTACGCGCCGTCGATGATTTGGGCTCGGTCCGGACGATTACCGGACGTAGCCATATTGTTATTTTTTTTTTGCATTCTATTCTTTTTTTATCATACATAAATATAATTTAAATTGTAGTTCCTGTATAGTGTTATAGATGTCATTATAGCTACATTGCTACCAAAATATAGGAAAAAGTTTAAAATCTGTAAATTGCGATTCGGAAAAATCTTCGAAACTCAATTCGAGAGTCGAACGGTTTTCATAGGTCAGTGCTTGATCCGACTCGCACTTGCCCAGTTTTTCTCTCTTTTCTTCCTCTCTTCCTTCTTTTATTTCTTTCTTTCTTTATGTAACTTAGAAAACTGTTTAGTTGTCTGTACTCTTTATTGTATTATGTGACACTTGCACTTATGTTAAATAATAATAACATACTCTTCATATTAGAAACAGTGATCATGCATACTCATTTATAATCGACTAACTTCTTCTTGACTGGCCTGTTGGTCCTGACTGCTATGCCGGAGGTCGTGGGTTCGATTCCCACCCAGGACAAAAGTTCGAGTGATGAGCATAATCATTTGTTCTGTGTCTGGGTGTAATTTATCTATTATATTGTAGCGACATCTATGGCGTCACATAAGACCTAATTCTGTATCACGCAATTAAAGTTCTCCGCGCGATTTGATCATATAGAACAGCCCGAAATCATCTATCGGGCAGTTGCCCACCAGACATAACACCCATCTGGCCGGAGGATCCTCCCTTTTCAACGGAGGTTTGCGGGACTTTACTCTCTGTTCCTCATGACTCCAAAATATGTATGTATTTAGAAATATTTTAGCAAGTTTATCAGTTGTCTAGTACTCATAACACAAGCTCTGCTTAGCTTGAGACTAGACGGCGTTGTGTGATAGTTGTGGAATATTCTTATTCTGACAGCGGCCTTGCCTGTAGCAGAACTAAAAAATACTCCTGGAATAATTAATAGTATAGTAAAGTTGGCCTTATAATGTTCCCAATGTGGAGAGAGGAGAGGGAATGAGCCGTAATCCACCACGCGACCCCAGTGCGGGTTGATGGATGTCACATGTCTTCGAATTTTTGGTTCTAGGACATGTCGGTTTCCTCACGATGTTTTCCTTCACCGTTTTGAGAGAATAATAAATAAACTTTGTCCTATTCCAGGTTATCACTTACGTTTACTTGAGACAGATGGTCCAGTTCGGTAGATCTAATTTTGAGAATGAGGTCAACCGAACCGTCGTATCCGATTCGGCTGGGTAGCGTCCAGAATTCTACGCGGTATTTTCTCGTCCAAAATACCACACTGTATCAAGACGAAAGTCTACGCCACATGGGTTGACTTATGGCTCCGAAACATGGTCGCTCACAATGGGCCTCATCAGAAGACTTAAAATCACCCAAAGGGCAATGGAAAGGGCTATGCTCGGAGTTTCCTTGCGTGATCACATCAGAAATGAAGATATTCGCAAGAAAACCAAGGTTACCGATATAACCCGAAGAATCACCAAACTTAAGTGGCAAAGTCAAAGTCAAAGATTTATTTGCAGATAAATATGGTTATAAAAGTTCTACAATGGTTATAAGTATATATAATAGTAGCTTAACATATTTAATCATAACATAATGACATGCAAAATTTTGTTACAGGTAATTAATTAAATATTATTTCAGTTGTAGTACAAATAAACAAATTATTATTAATTAAATTTGAATTGAAGGAATTCTTTTATAATAAAAAAGGAATTCGCAATCAACCACCTGCGTAAAGCCCTTTTCAAGCGGACCATTGGAAGTTCCTTAAATCGGTCTGGAATCTTATTATAAATTTTATTGCACATTGGGTAGCAACTTCTCCTACATAGGTTCGTTTTCATTTTAGGAAAACGGACCTATATAGGAGAGGCATTGGGCAGGGCACATTGCTCGCAGAACAGATAGCTGTTGAGACCGAAAGGTTCAGGAGTTGCCACCGTGTACTGAAAGACGCAGCGTTCGAAGGCCTATCACAAGGTGGACAGATGACCTGGTGAGGGTCGCGGAATCGCGGGTTCGATGGATGCTAGACGCACAGGACTGTTAATTGTAACGACATTGACACTTCGGGAGGCCTATTTTTTTTATTGGTATAAACCAGTGTTTGACTGCGATCCCACCTGATATTAAGCAGTGATGCAATCATTGACGGTGAGGCGCACTAGTTTATTAAGAGCTTCACTCTAGCCTTGAAGACACCTAAATTATAGTTGGACGGGAAGACCGCAGCAGGCAAATTGTTCTATCCTTCGATGTACGCGGTATAAACGACGAAGCGAAACGCTTAGTCAGGACCGTTGAAGTTTCAATAGCGTAAGGGAGATGGCGGAATCAAGTCATGCAATTCCTATATCCAGTAATGGACGTCTTTCGGTTGAAATGATGATGATGATGATTTTAGCATCGAGCTCCTCGTTCTAGGTACCCGATTAGTCGTTGAAGGATCAGCTGGGGTTGTAGTCAATAAAAGCCTGATACTCCCTCTCGCTCCACCTAGTGCGAGAGAACTTATTTGATGATGATTTCCCACCCAAAAAAAAAACAGCCGTATAGAACAGCCAGTAAGTATTCTATTTTAGTAGTCTACCAACGTTCCAATCTCACCATCCGTTTACCAATAATACATACCCACCTACAGCCCTAACAATTATCTACAGAAATAAATACGATTGTTCGTTCCAATCTTCCGGTTGAATACTTTACATATTCAGGGTACAGACCAAGCGAACGAACGCTTACATCGCGTGGCGTCTCGTACGAAACTCGACAACGTGCGAACACGCGGCACGGCATTCGTACGGATTGATTGTATTAAGCGTTGCTTTTCAATGTTTATTCTTCTTTTTAGCGTATCGATGGCAAAACTAGTTAAATTCATAAAAGTTTAAGTTAATTAGCTTAAGTTTTTGTTTTTATTGTTAAGTTTTTTGCATGACTTGATTCCGCCATCTCCTTTCTACCAGCGGACAACCCGACGAACGGCGAGTATCTACCCTTACGTTGTTGAAACTTCAACGGTCCGGACTAAGCGTTTCGCTTCGTCGTTTATATCGCGTACATCGAAGGACTGGAACAATTTGTCTGCTGTGGTCTTCCCGTCCAACTATAATTTAGGTGTCTTCAAGGCTAGAGTGAATAGGCTCTTAATAAACTAGTGCGCCTCACCATCAATGATTGCATCTCCGCTTACCATCAGGTGGGATCGCAGTCCAGCACTGGTTTATAAAATTAAAAAAAAAAATCCTTGCTTGGCCCAGTATTCGGCCACGGCAGTGCCGTCCGCTGATGCTGTCATTAGGTCCCTACGTGAACAGGTAACAGAGCACGTGATTCAGGATCGAAGGTGAGATATGGTCTGCGGAGAGACGCCGCACAAACTGAAGATCAGAACCGTCCGAGAACCCCCATCTGTGGAGATTGTCTTTGCTGCGTCCAACTTGGGTGCGGTGTCTGTTTAGAGTTTTCCAGGTGGGCCATGGCAACTCGTGTCTAGGAGAGAGGCTCTCCGACGGCTCGACAAAGTCATCAGGAGGTTTAAACTTCTCCCGCCAGAGGTCGCATCTCTCCGAGGTGCTGTTACCCTGAGATGGGCTCACGCAATGTTTATTGAGGGCGGTCCATGAATCGGCGGCTATTACGTTCTGAAAATCAACCATGTCTCGAAGCAAATTAAGCCATTGGTGACGGCTGTCATTTGTAGATCTTTGACAATCGTTACGGATTGTCAGAACTCAGATCATCATCATCGGGCTTGCGGACGGCGAGCAATGGGTAATTCGCTGTTCGATCGTACGGTAACTGTCCGGACCGAGCCCAAGTCGTCGATAGCGTGTAGTGTTCCACGCACGCCTTAAGGAGATGCCGGCAAACCGTAGGGGCCCAGCAGGGTCGAAGCCTTCTGGTGCCATGGGTTCGCTTCTGAAAGGAAAACCCGGCTCTGGAATAAAAGGAAACGAAGGAACTAGGAGTGGGTTTTAGTCTGACACGCCAATTTCTCATGACTATTCTAATAAGCCAAAACGCGGCTAGGATACATTGATTAATTATGGACTTCCGGTGCCTCTCTTCCGGCTCCATCATCATCATCAGGTCACTTCGATGATACTATTTTTAACATAACTATTCAGAACCATTTCTTTATTTGTATTGTCATAGTATCTTAGCTATCTTTCTTCATTGTGATATCTATGTGAGTATGAAGTTCCGTTGGCCATTTCTGATCTTCTTCATTAGTCCCACTTCATCAAATGTTACTTTTTGACTGTAAATGCTCAAGTTGTTGATGAAAATACCGATATCACAATACGGTCCCTATAATATTTGAAGAGTTTTCTCAATTCCTCATGGATCCCATAATGAGAACTGGATTTTGAAAAAAAGGGACCAATCTGAAAGCATATCCTTTAAGGGGAAAAAAAATTGTAAATCGGTCCATAAACGATGGAGTTCTGAGGTAACAAACATAAAAAAACTGGGCAAGTGCGAGTTGGACTCGCGCACTGAGGGTTCCGTTCGTTCTGTTCAAACTTGTCTATGAAAACAGTTAAATTCCTGAATTAAGTTACGAAGATTTTCCAAATCGCAAAAAATATTTTTTTTTTGGTGTTACTGCAAATTTACAGTTTTCAGATTTTTTCCTATACTTGTACTATGAGCCCTTGCTTCATGCCAAATTTCAGGAGTCTAGGTCAACGGGAAGTACCCTATGAATTTTGATTCCCTTGAGAGTGTCGGAATATACGTTTTTTGCGACATAAACGACCGTATATTTTTCTTTTCGTTAACTTCAAAGTTTGATTTTTTCACAGATTCAAGAGACCGCAGACCTGAGTATATGGTTTTAATTCCAACTCGATACCTCCACGTGTTCCCGAGATAAAGGGTCTTGACAGACAGACAGACAGACGGACGGACAACAAAGTGATCCTATATGGGTTCCTTTTTTAAATGATACCTACTAACCTACTAGCTTGTACTTGACTGCGATCTCACATTCTCACCTGACAGTAAGCAGTGATGAAATCGTTGATAGTGAGGCGCACTAGTTTACCAAAAGCCTAGCTCTCACCTTGAAGACACCTAAATTATAAATCGGAGGGCAAGACGGCAGCAGGCAAATTGTTCCAATTGCCCGACGATAAACGGCTAGACGAAACGTTCGCTCGTTCGCTTGTACTGTCCCTGACATTACACAACCTCACTTTGTCACAATTGGTTAACTTTTAAAAGTCATGTTACGGTCAGCGTATTGAATACCAATTAAATTGTTTGGCAGAATCAAATAATACTATGACGTCATAAATAAGGATCGCTAATTAGGTAATAGGTAACCACAGATTAAATAGGATTCGCCCTTGGTAAATAGTGATTGGGCTAAATGAACAGTTCATTATTTATTCAAATACAATATAACTATATGTAGACTAGAAATACCTATCTACAATTAATAGGTAAGTATTTAAATCGAAATTGTATAGCATAGCATAGTCTACCTTATAATGTTCCCACTGTTGCGACTCAGGCCTCCTCTCTAGGAGAGGGAATGGGCCGTAATCCACCACTCGGGCCCAGTGCGCGTTGGTGAATGTCACATGTCTACGAATTTTTGGTTCTAGGACATGCCGGTTTCCTCACGATGTTTTCCTTCACCGTTTTGAGAGCAGTGGTGATGAAATAAATTACCCAAAGTAATGCGCCTGGCTGGGTAAAAAAACTGGGTAAATTGAATAATTTTCAGCAACTTTGATGTTGATTTAAATATCTTTTTCCCATTAAGATAACAATTGTGACTTAATTGAGATTATAAACTAATATAAATAATTTAGTAATATCGACACATTTTAGGAAGAAAAGGCTCTCTGATCAAACTCTCGAACTCATGAAAGAGAGGCGTGAGATGATTCTGCAGTCTTCAGTCGAGTCGCGGGAGTGCGGGAGTGCTTCAGAGATAGTCGCGGGATTGCGGTGGGTGCGAGACGCACAGGATCGATCGTTGTGGCGTCGCTAGGGGGAGGCCTATGTCCAGCAGTGGACTTCTTTCGGCTGAAATGATGACGATGATGATTTTAGGAAGAACACCGTAAGCAATATGTCATCATGCTATGACCAATAGGAGCGGAGTATTAATGAAAAATGTTGCAAAAACGGCAGAAAATTAATCGTTTTGAGAATTTTC
The DNA here is from genome assembly GCA_949316375.1 of Mythimna vitellina. Lineage (NCBI taxonomy): Eukaryota > Metazoa > Arthropoda > Insecta > Lepidoptera > Noctuidae > Mythimna > Mythimna vitellina. Next base: position 3,255,222 of record OX438711.1, on the reverse strand, counting down.
GTTGCGTGCGCCACGTAAATGGTTAGAGTTATAAAAAAATTATGTACTACAAAATTGTTCCCCTTTAAAAGATCGAAGAAAACAGTCAGCGATAGCATATGTCTATCTCTTAATCTTGACTCGCCATAACCATATTTATGGCAGTCAAATTTGTTCTTAAATAATGCATTATTCGAGCAGTGGTAGCCGAGTAGTAACGGCCCCAACTTACGATTTTGTAAGTCGTGGGTTCAAACCCAGCCAGAAGAAAAAAAAAAAGATACGGCCGTTTATGTCGCAAAAAACGTGTATTTTGACACTCTCAAGGGAATCAAAATTCATAGGGTACTTACCGTTGACATAGAATCCTGAAATTTTGCATGAAGCCAAGTCGCGGACAAGAGCTATTAATTTAAAAATTAATTAATAAAATCTATTAGAAACATTTTCGACTTCTACTCGGACGAAGTCACGGGCAAAAGCTAGTAATCATCATAATTCACACACTGCTAGGCATTTCTTATAAATTGATAATATCTAATAGCAAATTTAATGAGACTCGCAAACTAATCTTGATTATTTTTTGTCAAAACTCAATTAAAATCTTAACACTTAAATACATTCTTATAACCATACCAATTAGTGCATAGATTGTAAATCATAATTAAAAATATTATTTCTCGAATATGTTCTTAAGAGCGTCCTTCCCGGTAGGTACCTACATCTTTCTCTAAATATTTTGAAAACATATATCGCTCACCTAGTAAAATATTGGCACATCTTCAATAAATGCGAAATTGAGTTGAGTTTTAACGGCCTAAGTGTTTAAAAGTGGATAATTTATATATTTGACTATCTACTATGGTCTATATAATAGTAGCCAACATCACAATTTCTGATATAAAATATAAAATGAACTCTAAACTTCGTTTTAAATACTTGTACAATCTTTGATACTAGTTTCTGTAAAGTATGAAAAATACAGATGTGCCAATATATTGCTAGGTGAGCGATATATCGTGTGGATATTAGGTATCTAGGTTTTTATATTTCAATGAAAACCTACATAATACCTACAAATCATAAATTTGTATAAGACTAATCCAGTAAATACATCTGAAAATCTGCTGTTTTGCTTGAATTTTGAGCATTCATAACGAAAAAAAAAGTACAACTATCGAACCCTTGCATATTTAATCAAAATTCTGAATGATGAATTTTTTTTCCAAGAACTCTTAGTTTAAAAAATAAAACACGCATTTCTTGGAACTAGTTTTCTGTTTTTTTTATTTGTTATAAACCAGTGCTTGACTGCGATCCCACCTGATGGTAAGCGGAGATGCAATCATTGATGGTCAGGCGCACTAGTTTATTAAGAGCCTATTCACTCTAGCCTTGAAGACACCTAAATTATAGTAGGACGGGAAGACCGCAGCAGGCAAATTGTTCCAGTCCTTCGATGTACGCGGTATAAACGACGAAGCGAAACGCCTAGTCCGGACCGTTGAAGTTTTAACAACGTAAGGGTGGATACTCGCCGTTCGTCGGGTTGTCCGATGATAGATATTGGAGTGAATGGCGGAATTACCGAATACCAACAGAGTTTTCAGGCGTTATTTCTTTTTTTTCGCGTTGCCAATTCACTAAACATTGATAAATGATAAATGATATTTATTTTGTAAGTAGGTTTAAAAAAACACTTTTACACGTCATTTTTTTTTGTCATTTTAAACTAGATGAGGCCGGTGTTTCCTAGCTGACTACCCTGAGAAGAAACACCGAAACAAACTTAGGGGTTGCGTTAGATAAAATAACAAGCTTTAAAACCATACTCAATTTGACGATTGACGAGTAGGGAAGTGCCCTCTTAACAAAAATTGATTAAAGAAGTAATTAAGAATCACATTTGATTGACACGCTCATTTTGACATTATTAACTAGTTGTTTTTATTAATTACAGGAATACAATGATTTTGTAGTGTGAAACTAATCGCATTAAAAATATAATTAAAACCATAAAAAGATATGTGGAAAGTGGTGTAACATGTTTATAACGAGTCTGTCTTGATTGACAAGAGTTCCGTATGTTTATTTTTAATAATATCGGCTTGGCTTTGAATATTGGTTAGTGACCCTGACTGCTATGCCGAAGGTCGCGGGTTCGATTTTCACCCAAGGCAAATTTTTGTGTGATGAGCATGATATTTTTTTTTCTTTTTGAATTATTTGTTTTTAAATTATAAATTTAAATAGTAATAGGTACAAGACAGATGATGCAAATAATAAACTCATTAGAGTTTTTCCGATCATCATAATCATTGACACAAAATTTTGCCTAACTAAAACACAATAAGGGCGGAATTCACCAATAAAACTAATCGCGTTTTAACGTTTGGCTCGCATAATCGCGTTTAGCCGCTGTCACTAGTGTCACTTGTAAAAATACAACAAAAGAAAATACAGACAAGTGACACTAGTGACAGCGGCTAAACGCGATTATGCGAGCCAAATGTTAAAACGCGATTAGTTTTATTGGTGGATTCCGCCCTAAAAACATTACATTCTAAATCAAGAACATATTTATATCCCAAGAGGGTATAATAAGTAAATAAGACGCAAAATTGTCGAGAGAATGGGCGGACCATCGCAACAGAGACGAAGCTAGCCGCTTATTGTATCATTCGCTATTCACAAAGTAGTTAAGGAATGTATTTATTCCTTTGTTTTAAGGCACCTCTCATCGCATAATCGATTTATGGGCACAAATGCATAAGGATTTTTAGGGTTCCGTAGCCAAAGGGCAAAAAACGGAACCCTTATAGATTCGTCATGTCTGTCTGTCCGTCCGAATGTCACAGCCATTTTTTTCTGAAAGTATAAGAACTATATATATGTTGAAACTTGGTAAGTAGATTTATTCTGTAAACCGCGTAAGGTTTTCATACTCAAATAGAAAAAAAAACAATAAAATTTGGGGTTCCCCATACTTAGTTATTTTAACATCAATATTTACTTTATTAAGTAAATTATGTTTTCTAAATTATATATTTACTTGTATTATTGTGAACGTGAGAACAATGTTGATTGCCTTTTTTTTTTCCTTTTCAGTAATTTTAACGTATGTCTGGCAATTTGAGTATACTCTGCGGCCTACCCAAATGTCCTTTCCTTGGTATTGTTCGTCAAGTCGTTGAGCTCCTTAGTAGTCCTGGGTTGAGCTTTGCGAATACTGACAAATGCTTGCACTGACTGGACAGGTCGACTCAAATCTGTATGGTTCTTTCTTCAAAAGACCATCTCAGACAAATCTGCTCTGTTCTCATGTGATTTGACCATTACATATTAACTGTATGGACTTTAAAAGAGACTTTGACCCCTTTGTTTGTTTCGGTGTTTCTTCTCAGGGTGGTCAGCTAGGAAACACCGGCCTCATCTAGTTTAATGTGACAAAAAAAAAAAAATTGACGTGTAAAAGTGTGCCGCGACAAGTCGCAGCATGGCGGACAGAGCTCCGGCGAGTTCTCATGGAGAAATGGCGATAGCGACTGTCGCGACCCCGTGCTGGGCATGCCACAATTATGGCGGTAAGTCCCCTCTTTGAGGCGTGGTTGGAAAGACCTCACGGCGTCCTCACATTCCGCATGACGCAGGTCCTCACCGGACACGGTAAGTTCGGGAGGTTCCTGCACCGGATTTGTGCGGAAACGACGCCCGGGTGTCGCCACTGTGTGGCCCACCCGGAGGACACGGTAGAGCACACGGTGGAGGTGTGCCCAGCTTGGGCAGAGCAACGCCGTGTCCTCGTGGGGGCAATCGGCGGCGGCGATCTCTCGCGCCGGGCCTTGGTTCAGGCCATGCTCCGGAGCGAGGAGGAGTGGCAGGCGGTCGCCTCCTTCTGCGAAGCAGTAATGCTAGCTAAGGAGGCGGCCGATCGCGTGAGGCAACGGTCCTTACGCCCCAACCGCCGCCGGGATTCCGATCCCGATTTCCGGCCACCGTAGGCGCGGGCTTGCAGACGGCGAGCAATGGGTGGCTCGCCGTCTGACCGTCCGGTAACCGTCCGGACCGAGCCCAAGTCGTCGACGGCGCGTATTGTTCCACGCGCGCCTCAAGGAGATGTCAGCAAATCGTAGGGGCCCAGCAGGGTCGAAGCCTACTGGGGCCACGGGTAGTGTGAAAGCGGAACCCGGGGCCCTGGGACGAAGGCAACGAAGGAACAGGAGTGGGTTTTTAGTCAGTATGAGTCTGACACTATCTCCCGCTCCGCCCAAGAGCGGGGATGTCATTAGGATGATTTTCCCACCCAATAAAAAAAAAAACGTGTAAAAGTGTTTTTTTAAACCTACTTACAAAATAAATATCATTTATCATTTATCACTTAGAACTGAAACTCAATTTTTTTTTTCATCAAACCCATTCGTATGAGGTATTTATAGATAGGTCTTCAAAAATGATATTGAGGTTTCTAATATCATTTCTTTCTAAACTGAATAATTTGCGCGGGAGACACTTCCAAAGTGGTAAAATGTGTCCCCCCCCTGTACTTCTAAAATAAGAGAATGATAAAACTAAAAAAAGTATATGATGTACATTACCATTCAAACTTGCACTGAAAATTGATTTGAACGAGATCTAGTAAGTAATTTTTTTAATACGTCATAAATCGTAAACCGCAATTTACCTTTCAAGTTTGTACGGAAACCTCAGTGCGCGAGTCCGACTCGCATTTGCCCAGTTTTTTTTTTCTGTTTTTATTTAGTTAGGTATTCAAATGTTAGAAGTGTTGTTTTAATTTGTATTTTATGTTTTTATGTGTATTTTTATCTAATAATGTTGTCATTAAAGTGTTTTTAAGGTAGGGTATCATATATTTCAGGGGTGTACTATGTCAATATTTGTGCTACTGATATTTGTGACAAATCAATTTCGTGCTCGCGGCGCCAGTCTTACCTATATATGTGACGAATAAATGGGTTAGAATAATTTTCAATTTTAATGTCAACGTACGCAGTTAATGACAGGTGCATGTTTTTTGAAAAAAAAAAAACTCTAATTCTCTAATTCGTGGTGTTGCAAAGAAAGACATTTTTGTAAAGATATTTTTTTTTTACAAGGCTAAGTTACTCAAAAATATAAAAGAATACGTGATTATTGGCTAACTATAAACAAGAAATGTGCATAAATTCAGTAAATACTGAACCTAACCTTTATTTTGATATACCTTAAGAGGGTCCTATTTCACTCGCCTATCGTCAACATCGAGCATGGTTTAAAAGCTTGTTACTTCATTTAACGCAATCCACCGCGATGTTTGACGAGGCAATACGAAAAAAGAGAGACAACGCCTGAAAACTGTTAGCATTAGGTAATTCCGTGATTTGCTGGAATATTTTACAAAACTTGTTCCAGGAAATACGTGTTTTTTTAAAACCCTTAAAAGTTTTTGAAAAAAATTTGCAAGGCTTCTATTGTGTATATTTTTTTACTTTTTTAAATTTTTCAGTAAATTATGAAGTTTCAAAGTTCATGCAAAATAGCAGATTTACAGAGGTCTTTACTGAACTAGTTACACAAATAATTAAAAATTGATTTCAATAGAAGCCTAGATAATATCCACAAGATACTGTGTTTCCAAAATATCTGATGAAAAATGTGTAATAACGTCATAATCGAGTAAGAGCGGTTGTATGAAAAACAGTGAAAATGAATGTCGAGTTGGATGCTCTTAAGTCCTTTAACCGACGGAACCTTCACAATGTCTTTAAAATTAAGAAATTTAAAAACGAAACGTATTTATTTAATAATTTATAAACAATATCTGATATAATAAATGATGTTTCACAAAGATACACAAAAGTAAATAGTCAATTATAAATTAGGCGACCGCGCATTAAAAAATAAAATACAGAAAAATATAGGCTATCCGCAAAATTGTTCACAGAACCCTACACAGTAATAACATTCAGCAATAAAACTCCAACAATTGTAGATATTATCGCGACCATACAATTTCATATTAACTAACACAACTTAATTGCTGCAGTATTATGTTATAATTTCTTTAAAAAATCCTACTTCTTCGATGCCCGATCAATAATTCAACATGGCTCATGTCTATCAATATAATAATACTGTCAAAGTTTAATTGAAATTCTGTACAAAGCATGCCGCAGTATTATTGATACATTATGGGTGCGCGAAAGAGCCATAGAGGCAATTTACAACTGAATTACAAATCTGGACGAAGACCCACTAAATACACACTCAGGTTAAATCAATTGTCGTACGTCCATCTCTGTCTTACCCCAACAAACGCTGTAAGATAGAGAAGAATGGAAGATGTAAAAGATGTTGTCGAGCAATGAAAAGCGAACGGTTAACGCCTACAAAACGAATGGGGAAGGGTAAAAAGCTTGTTTGTTCGGGGGCGTGTCCCCCCGATGCGGCGAGGGACGCAGTATCTCGGCAGCCGCCGCCGGGACCAGTGCCCGTGTCACACGCCACTGACGTTTCAATCTGACAGCTCAGGCTGTCCATCACGCGCACTTTGCCTCAAAAAACTAGTGCGGTAGAATTAAGAAATCATGCTAATCGATTCCGATAAATATTAATGTGAAGACTGTGTCTCATTCAAATTATCTGACATTACTTTATGTGTGTTGTATAATGTACTGACTATAATAAACTTGTCGAATAATCGGTTTGGAAAACTGTGAAAGATGGCGTTTGAAGATCGTTGCAGCCCGAACCAGGCGAACAGTCCTGGGCCAGTCACTGGAAGAGTGCCTGCCCCTCATGCGGAGAACCAAGTAAACTATTGTCCACCAAGTCAGTATACCTGTACTACTATTGACTCAAGATATGAACGAACTTCCCCGAACATGACGATAGTCAAGGTACAACCAAATTCTCCTCCACCAAGCCCTGAGAACCACAACGAGATGGACAGTTTCCAGAACTACTACAGGCCTGAAACGCCTGACGTTAAACCACAAATAAATCCAGATAACCAGCGATTTGAGACCGATAAACTTAGAGCTCAAAGGCAACAGCCGTCGGTGCCTATAGCCTTCTCAATAACCAATATCCTACATCCTGAATTTGGTTTGAACGCGTTAAGGAAAACAAATAAAATCGAGGGTCCTAAACCAGCTGGGCCTAATCACAGCATTTTGTACAAGCCCTACGACTTATCAAAGCAACAGAATGACTTCCAAAAATACAGTTTTGATTACCTAAAATCTAAAGAATCCGAATTCAGCTCGTTGCCTCCTCTTGGAGGCTTAAGACAGACGGTGTCTCAAATTGGAGAGCAGGTTCCTAAAGAGAGGGAGATGCCGAAAGTGATTGAGAATCAGAAAAGGCCAGATTCCGCCAGTTCTGTGGTGTCTTCTACATCAAGTGGGGCTTTATCGACTTGTGGAAGTACTGATACAAATAGCCAGTCTGGTAATGCATCTCTATGGCCAGCTTGGGTTTACTGCACCAGATATAGTGACAGACCTAGTTCCGGTAAGTGATAGTACTTATTTTTCTTTTTATTTATTTTTTGCGGCATTCAGTTTATTTTGCGTGAGGCAGTTGTTTTTTTTTTATTTTTCTGTTGGTTTTTGTGCGGTTACGAATGGTTACGTTTTTGGAACAGCTTTAGTTTTTTTTATTTGTTCGTGTTTTTTTTTTCTTTTGATAAAGAGTTGCCCTGCACAGAAGCTTTTTTCAGATGGAAATTAATTGACGATTTAGATCTTATCATGTCTTGTTAATAAGTTAATGAGTTAAATACATACAACAAGCTACTTGTATTATTTAAACAGTAATTTTTTTTCTAGTTCAGCGTTTCATCAACTTGCAGTTACGTTTCCGTACAAAAACTTTCATAGCTTACATTGACGACATTATCAAACCATCTCGCTTTTGTAAACCCTTTTTTTACAATTTCCTATTCAAGTAAAGGAAATTAAAAACGAAACTTCGTGCCTGATCGCCATTACACAACTTTTAAACGACTAAAATATTCCGTTCGGACAAAAACATACATAAATATTTTGACAATGAGACTTGGGAGTATAGACGTATGTATTTGAATACATTATAGCGAATGATCCGTAACATATGCTGGTATATTTTGTCTGTTGACACATCGGTACAGATGTAATGACTTTCGTATTTATTTATTCAAAATGTTGTTTTCTTTTTTATTATTTCTGAATTAATTTTAGGTTGGACGCGGTGTCCTTTATGGGAGATCTAATGGATAGGACATCTTTATTTCATTTAAAATTTAAAACAGGAGTTTGTTTGTTTATCGTATTGAATTTAAAATGGCCTATGACTGTTTTTTTTATAGCTATTATTGTTAAAGTTTCTGTTATTATTGTTACTAGTAAAAATAATAACGATGTGAAATATTGTTCGAAAGGCTTGCCTAGAATGCAAAAAGACACTGAAAGAACATAATTGGGTTTTAGTCAGTAAAGTCTGATGATCTCTCTTACTCCAACCAGAGGACGGAGGAGTTATTTGATGGTTTCCTACCTTAAAAACAAAAAAATATAAGGCTCCTATGTTTAATGTTTTTGTCTACCCACATGGCAAAAAATCGTGAAAAAATACACACATATAGTGTATATTTAACTAAAGCAATATTTCCGTACTTATTTTACGGTGTAGATAGTCTCCAAGCTAAGGACAGATAAGAAGTCTAAAAAGAAGATTCCTTAATTGCTGGAGAAAATTCCTGCGTTTTATTTCCGTAGCACTTATTAATGCCATACATTCAGGAAATTTTGACGGTTTATTAGAATGTTGCACTGCCTAGATTCTCAATTGTCTATAGCCAGCTCTCAGGTGGCCCGTCGGCATGTTTGCCAACATAACAAAAAAATGAGTAAGAATTAGGGCGCGCTGTATAGGCTTATTGGAACCCCGTCGGTTTACGATCGAGAGTGGGTAATATGCTCTACTTTAATAAATAAAGAAATTTTGTATGTTTTTTTTTTTCGAAAAGTAACGGATATTTTGCTCAAATAGTGCAATGGATTTATAAATAAGTTAATGTTGTAATATTTTTGTTATGTTTCATTTGCATTTTTAGTTTTTTTTTTTATTAGGTTTTGATTTACCTTAAATTTTGTTTTAAAAGCAGTGGTGGAACGGCCCCCCCCTACTTACGATCTGTAGGTCGCGGGTTCAAACGCAACCAGGCGCATTACTTTGTGTATTTTATTTCATTACTACTATTCTCAAAACGGTGAAGGAAAACATCGTGAGGAAACCGGTATGTCCTAGAACCAAAAATTCGAATTCTACCCATCCGTGCTGGGCCCGCGTGGTTGATTATGGCCTATTCCCTTTTCTAGAGTAAAGACCTGAGTTCCAGCAGTGGGGACATTATGGGGCTGATCATACCATGCTATTATGCTATGATGATTTAGGAGAGAATCGTCATTAATAGCTAGAGAGATGACAATATTTTGTTATTATCTAAACAAAATTTTGCTGATTTTATCATTTGTAGATATTTCTCTGTATTCATTATGTCGAGCCTGGCTTCCGGTCAATCAGCAATTACTGTAATAGATTAAAATTTCCGGAAGTCTCGAATTTCTGCATAATATGGAATAATCAGCTTTAGGTATATATGTTCCCACTGCTGGGACTCAGGCCTCCTCTCTAGGAGAGGAAATTGGCCGTAATCCACCACGCGGGCCCAGTGCGGGTTGGTGGACGTCATATGTCTTTGAATTTACTCCCGAGTTTTTGGTTCTAGGACATGCCGGTTTTCTCACGATGTTTTCCTTCTCCGTTTTGAGAGCAGTGGTGATGAAACTCACGACGTAAAACTCATAAGTTGGTCGTTATCATTGGGTTATCACTGCTCTGAATATTTATGCAATGACTTCTCGCACTCAAAGGCGGAGTGTGAGGGCGTGTCAGTCTTTTACTGACTAAAACCACACCTATGTATCTTCTTTGCCCTTGCGTTCCAGGACCACGGGTTTCTCTTTCGGAAGTCCACCCATGGGCCCAATGGTCTTTGGCCCTACTGGGTTTTGCTGATATTTTTTTGAGGCGGCCGTGGATGACTACGCGCTATAGACAAGTCGGGCTTGGTCCGCACGGTTACCGGACGGTTTCAAGACGCCCGGAGGCGAGCTACCCATTGCTCGTCGTTCGCAAGCCCACACCTCACGGCGAGTGCACTCTAGTACTCAGCTTCATCCGGGTAGACTGGAAGCCGACTCCTATACGTTAGAGGAATCATAAAATAACTTCTCCCATTCTGAATAGAGGGAGGGGTAGTCTCAAACTTAGTGATTGCCCATCTATGTTCCTGCAATTTTTTTAAAAATAAAATAAAGCTAATGCTTGACTACGATCCCACCTGATGGTAAGCAGTGATGCAATCGTTGATGGTGAGGCGCACTAGTTTATTAAGAGCCTATTCACTCTAGCCTAGAAGACACCTAAATTATAATCCGACGGGAAGACCGCATCAGACGAATTGTTAGCGTTTGTGTTCACTGTAAATCTTTCGAACAATTCCACTGCCTAAAGTGGAGCATAACCTCCATAGATCGATCAAAGCACTTGTTATTAGACCTGTCATTGTGACAGCGTCATAATGACATTAGACTAAATGTCAAAATTTAAAGCCAGCTTTCACTGAGTGAAAGTGTTTTGACAAATCAGTGATAAGTTCTAGTGTCAAATGTAATAGAGTGTATGTTTTTAGTTTTTGACAGAAAAAGTTATGGATATAAATTATTTATTTTAAATGATTTTCATTGGTAGTTTTATCACGTGATCAGCGTCAGGCACTAGTTGCCTGGCATTTATGCTGAACTGGACCTATTTTGGTGCAGCCGTGAGGCACACAACAGTATTTTTTTTTTGCTACTGTTTGTTTTTTTTTATATATTTTTTATTTTTGTGTTTCGTATTACCTAATATTATGTTTGTGCCTTGTACTGTACCAAATAAATTCTTTTTTCTTTCTTCTATCATTTTTTTTACATAGTGTTGTTACATGTAACAGCCACAAGTAAATCTTAAACGAATAATGAGATTATTCTAGTGCCTAACTAATAATTATTTGTATAAAAAACATTATCAATATTTAAGGACCAACTTTAAACCTAGAATTATGAATAAGTCTTGCCCGAGCTAGGTTTATGAAACCTGTGTTTCGGGACTTTTAGCGTGGTTCATGCGTGTGTTATATTTTTTTTTAATACACACAGGGAAATAGTAATGGATGGAAAGGTGTTGTTTATTTCTATATAATTTTTTCGGTAGTCCTAAAAAATAAAAAAAAACTTTTATTATTCCTTACAACAATTTTATTTTTGGGTTATTCTGTTAGGATGGAGCAGTGGTGGCCGAGTAGTAACGGCCCCGACTTACGAGTTGTAGGTTGCGGGTTCAAACCCAGCCAGGCGCATTACTTTGTGTAATTTATTTCATCATCACTGCTCTCAAAACGGTGAAAGAAAACATCGTGAGGAAACCGGCATGTTTTAGAACCAAAAATTCGAAGACATGTGACATTCACCAACCCGCACTGGGCCCGCGTGGTGGATTATGGCCCATTCCCTCTCTTAGAGAGGAGGCCTGAGTCCCAACAGTGGGAACATTAAAAGGCTGATTATGCTATGCTATGTTAGTAATATAACAAGAGACTTTTACCTATAATTGTTAGTGTTGTGTGTTTGTATCTTCGTCTTCGTTGCTCTCGTGTAAGGACCGCCTGTGGCGATAAACGCCTCCTCCAAATGTTTCCATCGCTCTCGTAGTCTGACTGTTCTGGTCCAGAGTTTACCAGCCACTTTGACTATAGATAGATAGATATTCTTTATTGTACATCAAAAATACAATTTACATAAGGAAATTAACATTAATAGGGTGTCACAATGGGCGGTCTTATCGTTAAAAGCGATTTTTTACAGACAACCTTTGGATGGGACTATGTCATCTTTCCATCTTTTAAATGGTCTGCCTTTTTCCTTTTAACATTTTTAGGCGTCCAGTTTGTTATAATATGGTATATCTAAATTTCGGTAGACCTGCAAAAGTAAAAATCTAAAGAAATGCTGATGAAAGTGTGTAACAATAAGAAACGAAGAATATATATGTGAAGTCTTGAACTAAAGTATCAAATAAATAACAAAAATACTAATAAGTTTTTATTATGACTGGCCTGTTGGTCTAGTGGTTAGTGGACATTGACTGCTATGCCGGAGGTCGTGGGTTCGATTCCCATCCAGGACAAATGTTTGTGTGATGAGCACGATCATTTGTTCTGTGTCTGGGTGTAATTTATCTATAATATGTATGCATATAAAAATATATAAGTATGTTTATCAGTTGTCTAGTACTCATAACACAAGCTCTGCTTAGCTTGGGACTAGACGGCGTTGTGTGATAGTTGTGGAATATTATTATTATTATTTAACTTTATAGGTTTCGTAGTCACATAAGAATTCATAAAGATTTTGCTACGACAATCTGATCGGATTGCTTACAATTATTTTTTAAATTTAATTTTTATTTCTATTTGTGTTTATTTTTAATACGATTTTGTTGACTCATCATATTGAAATTGTAAATATTAAAAATTAATATACATAATTTTACATATTTTTCATATTCATATTTATTTAAAATTAAAAACCAATAAGCATTGTTTTATTAGCATTAAATAAATATTTATTTTACTTATTAATATTGAGCGTTAATAATATATTCAAACACTGATTGTATGTATGTCTGTCATCATGTTTTACACATTATTGTTTTTTCTTCTCATTGTATGGTAATTTTGTGAATTTCGATTAGGCAAGGGACGGAATTAAAATTGCAGGACTGGTACAGGAATGCATGGTACAGAATAATCAACCTTATTATTTTCCCATAGCTGGGACTCAAGTCTCCTCTCTAGGAGAGGGAATGGGTTATTATTCACCCCAGTGAGGTTTGGTAGATGTCACAGGTCTTAATAAGCTACAGAGATGACAATATTTTGTTATTATCTAAACAAAATTTTGTTGATTTTATCATTTGTAGATATTTCTCTGTATTCATTATGTCGAGCCTGGGTTCCGGTCAATCAGCAATTACTGTAATAGATTAAAATTTCCGGAAGTCTCAAATTTCTGCATAATATAGAATAATCAGATTTAGGTATATATGTTCCCACTACTGGGACTCAGGCCTCCTCTCTAGGAGAGAGAATTGGCTGTAATCCACCACGCGGGCCCATTGTGGGTTGGTGTATGTCACATGTCTTCGAATTTACTCCCAGTTTCTGGTTCTAGGACATGCCGGTTTCCTCACGATGTTTTCCTTCACCGTTTTGAGAGCAGTGGTGATGAAATAAATTACACAAAGTAATGCGCCTGGCTGGGTTTGAACCTGCGACATTCAACTCGTAAGTCGGGGCCGTTACCACTCGACCACCACTGCTGTATAGAAATGAGGCTAGAGAAAATAATAAGTTGTATGTCTGGTACTCAAGAAAGGCCAAGATGTTTTTATTTCTTCTATCAAATGTTTTTTCTCATAGGATTTTTCCTAGGTGTTCTTTTGTTTTAATTTTTAATTGATATTTAATTTTTACGAGTTTTTTTTTAAATGTGGTCCGCATTTTTGCGGTAACATAATTGATAATGGGTGACTTTTATTTTATACAAATCAATTGTAATAAATAATTTATCTGCAACAAAAAAATCAAATTAATATAGTCAAACAGATAAGGAAAAATAATTTTAATTGAAATCCGTTCACCAAAAATATCGTTCTAAAGTGTGCCCCCTAACTAAATTACGCCACTGAACACAAGATAAGGGATTTCCTAGTTGGTAGTAAATTGAACAAAGTTATCGATACTAATAGGAAACGACCTTATTGGACTCGTTCAAGAGTTCATCATCATCATTTCAGCCGAAAAACGTCCACTGCTGGACATAGGCCTCCCCCAAGTGCCGCCACAATGAACGGTCCTGTGCGTCTCGCATCCATCGTACTCCCGCAACCGTTACCAGGTCATCGGTCCACCTTGTAGGAGGCCTTCCAACGCTACGTCTTCCAGTACGTGGTCGCCATTCCAGAACCTTTTGGCCCCAACGGCCATCCGATCAAGAGTTATATTAGTTAAATAGGTACTTAGTCATAAATTTATTTTTTCACTGATAGAAAGCTGCTTTATTCCTGAGTGACATATCTAGGCTATATTTTATGTACGCGGGCAAAGCCGCGGGCAAAAGCTAGTCAGCGATAAAATAGCTTTTTACTAGTGAAAGAATTTTAGAGATCGTTTCACCAGTTCTTGAGTTTATTCTTTAAAATTAACCTTTTGGGTAGCGTAATTAGAGACACAATAGAAAGACAATGACCGAGCGAAAGCCGGCGTTCGCTCGGGGTTTAATGAGCTAAAAATACAAATCTCTTCTCGTTATCTATATATAATAATAATTTTTTTTTTCCAAAACTTCAAAATACATTACATCAATGTGGTTTCAACCCCTGAACTAGGACAACCTGTATGACAGGGGTATATATGAAAGGAGAAACTGACTGACTGACATATCATCGCACACCTGAAACTACTGGGACTAGGAGCGTGGAATTATGCGCAAGGGTTCATTTTATTACGTAGACGAGCACTAAGAGAGGATTTTTCAAAATTCACCTCCTATGGGGATGAAATGGGAGTACAAAGTTTGCATGGAGAAGCAAAATAGTTCATAATATTAGTCGAATTGTAGAAATTTTATCCCACGGTAACATAGAAACAGAAAAAACCAAACCAAAGTATCCTATGTACTATTCCAGGATATGCTACTGGTATACCAAATTTTATTGAAAATCGTTCTGTCGTTCTAGCATAAAGAAGTAAATAAAATACACTCAACACACATTCTCACAAACACACAGCCTTTATAATATTATATATTTCAATCAAAAGTAGCACTATATTGATTTATTTTTAAGTTTAGAATACTACTACATTTCGATTTTAGATGACTAAAATTATTTAAAATCAAATTGAATTCGTGCGGAAGTGACGCCCGGGTGCCACCACCGTGTAGACCACCCGGAGGACATGGTGGAGCAAACGGTAGAGGTGTGCCGTGCGTGGACAGAGCACCGCCGTGTCCTCATGGGGGAGATCGGCGGCAACAATCTCTCGCGTCAGGCCTTGGTACAGGCCATGTTCCGAAACGAGAAGGAGTGACAGGCGGTCGCCTCCTTCTGCGAAGCAGTAATGTTAGGAAATGAGGACTCCGCACGTGCACGCGTGAGGGAGCGGCTTTCACGCCCCAGCCGCCGGGATCCCGATCCCGATTTCCGGCCACCGTAGGCGTGGTATTGCGGACAAAAAAAAAATATATTTAGTTAAATTAAATAATGAAAACGAACTCTAAAACCCGTAAAACAATAAACCATGACGATATTTGCATTAAATTCAATGAAAAACATCTCTAATTCAAACTTGGAAGGCAACACAATAAATCGTTGACGTTTCATGTCAACAAGATGGCGGCCTGACAGCTGTCACATTGAATGACACGGGAAAATGACGGAAACAACTCAAATGTGAATTTTCTCGAGAAAACAATGGAAGCAATATAAAAGTGTTATTATTGTTTTAAAATCTGTTTGCTTTTGTGAATGAAATAACAGTGGATATTGATCTTACAATTTCACCTTTGACTTCTGGGCTTGGTAACTTTTTAAATATTTATTTTCGCAAGTTTTTTAGTGTTCCGTACCTAAAAGGTAAAACGGGAACCTATTACTAAGACTCCACTGTCCGTCCGCCTGTCTGTCTGTTTGTCTGTCACCGGGCTGTATCTCATGAACCGTGATAGTTAGACAGTTGACATTTTCTTAAATGACGTATTTCTGTTGCCGCTATAAAACCAAATATTGAAAAACAGAATAAAATAAATATTTAAGGGGTTCCCATACATCTTCGTGAGCGAGTCGCACTTGGCCGGTTTTTTTTAACATAAAATTATGCATTGCATACCTACAGACCCATACAATAAAAATTCACAGTAACCGAAAACCTGCAGTACCTATAACTAAATGATAAAATATTCTGTAGATCTCATTACTGGGCAAAAATACTTTTTTGCTAAGTTCACTAATTTTCAGATTCCTTACCACGAGTTCTTAATGCGATCCATTTGACGACCTAAACTGAACTGCTAAAGGGATGCAGGATACATCCCTATATCCTCCTCCATCCTCCTTTTTCGATCCCACACTTGACATTATAATACGTCATGTTAGGCCCCCTGGTGTTAACAAAAGTAAACAAGTCTGGGTATTGCCCGAATAATTTCTTATTGGAATGTTGGTACTCTTTGAAGTAGTCAGAAAATTGCGGTCTAAGGGTTTTGTCGTAATTATAATTGGCTTACACTGCGCCCGTCGGATTTGTAGCCTTATTATGTCGGATAGGGTTGTAGTTTTTGCCATTTTGTACAAAGATTAAGGACACACCACGCTTTTTAAACGCTCCGTTGTCGCGCGTTTTAGAAACGTACGTCGACGGCACGCTTTTTTTTTTATATTCTTCAACTTTCACACAATGCCATCTAGTCCCATACTAAACAGAATTTGTGCTAAGAGTACTAGACAACTGATAAACATACTTATATATCTCTAATTATATACATATTATAGATAAACTACTAACTAACCCAGACACAGAACTAATGATCGTGCTCATCACACAAACATTTTCCTGGGTGTGAATCGAGCCCACGGCCTGCGGCATAGCAGTAAGGGCCACTGACCACTAGACCAACAGGCCAGTTTTATCCTATTAAAAGGTGTACAGGCTGCGTCTGACTCGCGTGCGTATCGCGTCTGTATCGCTACAAACGCGCGTCAACGGCGCGTTTAAAAAACGTGGTGTGAACAGGCCCTAAGATGAAACTCACAGAGGATAAAAACAATGTTTAGAAATTTAGTAATGTTAAGACTGAGATTTTTATTAATATAATTTTTTAATTACACGAGTCTCCGATGAAATTAATTTGTGTCTGTCTGACACAATTCAATAAAATTTTCCGACATTTAATTTATTAACTTTCACAAATAGCCTGTACCTGTTTTTTCTTCAAAAAAAAAAAACCGTTAACATATAATTTATTTCGCTGTAGGACGAAGCGAGAGGGAGTATCAGACTTTTATTGACTAGAACCCACCCTTGTTTCTTCAGTTGCTTATTGCGTTTCAGGACTATGGATCACTCTCTCAAACAAGATCTACAGAAATAGGTTCGTGTAAAGCCAGAATTAAACTTATTGGAGCTAGATAAGCCAGAATTAAATTTTGAAAACAAAATTTTTGGAAACTATCATAACGCTCACATTTAGGTATACTACAAAGATATATTTTTTTAAACTGAGTACAAGATTGTTGAAAATTAAATTGACCAAGTGGTTAAATTAATGTAGTTTTTTTTACAATTTAAAAGAATTTATGGATAAGAAATGTTGATCCATTGCCTCCCAACATTTTGCTTGTATGTAGGTACATTTATATAACTTTCAAATTTTGCATGCTAAATTAAAAAAAATAGCTAAAAATATTTGTACTATTTCGATTCTAGTAACACCATTTTATACCATTTTGTACGCAAATAAATAAAGTCTTAAAATTATTAATGACAAGCTGACTCGGCGAACTTCGAGTTCGTACCGCCTAATAATGTGATAAATGAAGAACCGCTTGACCGATTTTGTGCAAACTTCACATAAACCATCTACTAAATAGTCCGGACAAAGCCTAAACATTTGGTTTGGATAGGTGAGTCCGTTCTTGAGTTATAAAATTACAACGAAAAGTGGCATTGATTTTTATATACATAGATAAATAATATTAAAAGAAAAATGTCCTTAGCGCAATGCTTATTGCTGCTGCTAAGCTTATTACCCTGTAATAGTCGCCATTTTGTTATTTGACACGAAAAAATCTAGTAGAATTTCATAATGACTCGTTTAAGTGTAAGGAGGAAACCGGTTCGATCTTTCATCGCGACCGCGGCTCAAAAGACCTCATTACTTTAAAAAAAATACTTTGACAACATAATTATACTCGTACCACACCAATTATTAAAAACAAAACACGTCTTTCAACAATAATTCAACTCTATTTATCAAAGTATAGAGTTTAATTTCGCAAAAGCGACGGAAAACCCTTAACACAATGACACTGCCTCTATTTTTCCATAAGCATTGACAATTTAACTATTACAGTTGGCAAAATACTTTCAAATAAATGACGTCGTTTTTTCCTTTGTAATAAGACGGTAAATCGATTGATTTTTTTCAGTGAACAGCGTGAGTATGTTTGTAGAATTAACAGGTGAAGTAATGAAACAATTTAGCTCAATTATAACGTGCAATTATTCTTTTTTCGTACGTCCGCCATTTTGCTTCAGTCGCGTTATGTTGGCAACGCCCAGTAGCATTTAAGGTGAGATTCCGTGGCGGAATATAATTATTTTTGAAATAAAATATAGCTTCGATAAATTGTTTTTTTTTTTTTTTTACTTAGGCTTAAGCAGTTAAGGTGTGAAGTGTGTAGTAATATTTATTTATTATGCATTGAACTTTTAAAGCCATTTAATATTTTCGGTTCCGATAAGAACTGTTTTAAGTGGTTTTTTATTGGGTTCTTAATTCAAAAAGTTCGCACACCCTTTTTATAAAGGTTAATCAGTGATTCAACTTTAACAATATAGGCATTTTTTTTATTTAAGATATTATATAGAGAATTTTATGGTCATGATACATTAAATCATGAACACATTTTGAACAGAATCTCTTAATTGGCATGTTACCATTTTGGTAGCGCATTTGCCGACTATTTTTGATAATCACTTATTTGCCTAGTGTTGTTTTTGATAATCTCTTATTTAGGCTATTTAGTTTTTGACATGAAATAATTGCTTTTTGTTTGTTTTTTCGCCGCTATATTTGGGCAGGCTTAAAGACTATATCGCCTCGTCATCAGTAATAAATAATTATTTTTTTTGAGCTATATTAGAATACGAGTGCAACATATTCTAATGTTTTTGTAGCATTTGGCAGCAAATGTATCGAGTCAGCCTCCTCGGTAAGCTTGGAAGAGATTATTCCTGTTTCATATTGTCTAGTTGTACAGATACTTGAGATACAAAACAAAACCAATTTTACATCACAATAAGTATCCATTAAGAATCAATTTGCCAATAATTAAAACAGCCACTGGACTTCACTTCCACACATGAAATCCTGCCCATAAAACCCATAATTTATTTGTTAGTCCGAAGGATATACAAGATCCTTGTTTGCATTATTTCAATTTTGACATTCACTTATTTATTCTACATTTGAAATTCATGAAAGCATTTTTATAAAATAGTAGAATCAACCTTTTCTAATTATAACCATAAACAACGATAACTTTTGTTAAGTTCAAGAAAAGCGCGCAAAAAAACCATAGTGCAAGTAGT
Source organism: Mythimna vitellina (assembly GCA_949316375.1). Lineage (NCBI taxonomy): Eukaryota > Metazoa > Arthropoda > Insecta > Lepidoptera > Noctuidae > Mythimna > Mythimna vitellina. The sequence goes on along the minus strand of OX438711.1, from coordinate 3,235,727 downwards.
TGTACTCTTTCTTTATTCTTTTACTTATAATACCATAAAGTATAACAAGTTTATTCGCACACACATGCTCTACAGTAGTAATTAATCAATTATCACAGTACTTTTTAACCGTAACAACGTTTCTGAGAAATAAATGAAACAAACGAGTATATCGTCAGAGTTGTCTACTTGTCTATGGTTGCAATAGAATGAGGTGTAATCGACCGTGAATTTTAGCCTATGGTTCTGTACAAAATGTTTTCTTTTTTTTGTGTTTCTTCGTCGTATTGTTTGTGTTTTATTTGGGAGATACTTAAACATGTAGACCAGTATATTTTATGTTCGCTACAAATCTCAAAAGATGTTTCTACTTTACAGTACTTACTAGGCTTTATTTCACAGATGATAGAGATATCAACAACTTTTAATTTAAGGTGCTCATAATTTCACGTAAATATAAGTAGTATTAGTTTTTGGTATTAGAACGGAATTAATAGTTGTTATCACTATTTATTCCGTTCTAATACCAAAAATTAATAACACTTGTATCTTTTTTAAATCTTATTTATTTTTCATTCCGAACGAATACCAACATCTTGAATTTGGTACAGTAAGCTCAGTCAAACCTAATCACAGTAAATTCCTAACAAATACCAGTGGTATTAGTAGTTGGTATTAAAATGGAATAAATTGTTTTCACTCATGTTGTGTTAATGAAAAACCCGTCATCCAAATATTGTCTAGGTTATGTTCCTGCAAATAGTTACTGCCAGCGGCATTGTCTTCGTGAAATTAGAAAATTGTTCCAAGGAAACATACTCTTGGGATAACTATCTATCTGTGTGTCAAATTTCATCTAAATCCGTTCAGCCGTTCGAGCGTGGAGAAGTAACAAACATGCAAACACAGAATGAAAATGAATGAAAGTTTGTGAGTATGGTATACAACATTAGTTTTAGTATATGTAAAACCTGAAACACGTGTTAGTATTTTTATGTAAAGAATCTATGTACAAAATTTCATAACTATACCATGAAAAATCACAAAGTTATAACTTTGTGATTTTTTAACCCTACAAATACATGATCACCGGGCCATCTCGGCGACTGAGGGGTGGTTTTGCTCCCGCATCCAGCTGTGCATTAGCATCTAATGCCCGCTATGACCTGCCGTGACCTGTGTTGTACTTAGTGTTGGTGGTGTCTAACTTGTAACCTTTTTTTAAATATTTTTAGGAAAAATTATAACACGGTGTAAATATTATTGGAATCGATTCAGTTACTGATCCTAAACAAACAAATTTAGTTTTCGCATATAATAAAAATAATGTTGTATATCTTTATGATATTAGTGTCATACAGATACCTTTCAAAATTAATAAAATTTACTAAAACATTTTCAAACGTGATCATTATTTTTTCCTGAATTCAATAGCTCTCTAGACATTTTGTTTGTTAAATAAAAAATATGGCATTTAGTGAATGTGTTTCCGACTACTCTAATAACAGTTTTACTTCGACAATTTTTACCACTGACCCCTAAAAATCGTTAAGCACGAGAAGCGAGTTAATTACCCGCTGAACTGTAACCGCTACTTATGCCCCAAAAAGGAAATACACACATTCCACCACAGTTACGTTAACTGGGAGTTAGACTGACTATTAGTTAACTACAGTTTATTTAACCTTTAGTTTTCTACACAATGAATGATAAACTGATGAATTCATGATACGTTTTGTTACTATGAAAGTATGATTTCAATTTTTTTGCAAAGCAGCACTTACTGCGGTCATGAAAAAGATGGGTGACCAATCCTAACAATTGTTTTTTTGTCTTTTTTTTTAATTGTTGTTAGCAGATCACACTGCCTGGAACAATTTGCCTGTTGCAGTCTTTCCGTCCAATTATAATTTAGGTGTCTTTAAGGCTAGAGTGAATAGGCTCTTAATAAACTAGTGCGATTCACCATCAGCGACTGCATCACTGCTTGCCATCAAGTGGGATCACAGTCAAACATTATTTTATATTATAAAAAAAGATACTGTGTACTGCCAAAGATGACTAGTTAACTCCAAATGCATAAAGAAGCAAAAAGTTTGACATAGGCCTTCCCCAAGTGTCTCCATAACGATCGGTGCTACAACATCAGAAGGCTTAAACTCACTCAAAGGGCTATGGAATAGAAGCAAAAAGTTTGACATAGGCCTTCTCCAAGTGTCTCCATAACGATCGGTGCTACAACATCAGAAGGCTAAAACTCGCTCAAAGGGCAATGGAATCCAGAGGGCAAAGGAAATCCGCAGGAGAACCACGGTTACCGACATAGCACGAAGAATCGCCAAACTTAAGTAGCGATGGGCAGGGCACATTGCTCGCAGAACGGATGGCCGTTGAGGCCAAAAGGTTCTGGAGTGGCGACCACGTACCGGAAGACGCAGTGTTAGAAGGCCTTCTGACCCGGTAAGGGTTGCGAGAATCCGACGAAAAAAATTTACCTCCTTAGAATTTTGGTTTAGTAAGATAGACTTCACTGCCGACCCTCTTTTACTGAAGAGTCGCAATGATACCAAGGTGTTGCACCCACTTGATCATCTACAATGTTTCAATAAAAAGCGAAACCTCAATCGCTTCGGTAAAACTACAATTTTGTCTCAGCATGACAAAAATGTCTGTACAGTGATCCACAAAAGTCATTCGTTCATTCATAAGCGTCATAGTGAAATAATGCTAAATATCGGCTAAGAGCAGTGGTAACCGAATGGTAACGGCCCCGACTTACATGTTATAGGTCGCGGGTTCAAACCCAGCCAGGCGCATTACTTTGTGTAATGTATTTCATCACTACAGCTCAAAACGGTGAAGGAAAACATCGTGAGGAAACCGGCATGCCCTAGAACTAAAAATTCGAAAACATGTGACATCTACCAACCCACACTGGGCCCGCGTGGCAGATTATGACCCATTACCTCTCCAAGAGAGGAGGCCTGAGTCCCAGCAGTGGGAACATTATAAGGCCGACAATGGTACTATGGTATCGGCTATTTATTTTATTTTATAACTAGCTTTTGGCAGCAGCCTTGCCCGCGTGAAATTATGTTTCTCCATACAAAATTTGGAATTCTGTTTCATCCATTTCGGGGCGAATTTTGGAAAATCTTTCCTTAGTGCTCGCCTACGACATAAAAGGAAGCCTTGTGCAAAATTTCACACTCCTAGTCCCAGTAGTTTCGGCTGTGCGTTGATATGTCAGTCAGTCAGTTTCCCCTTTTATATATGTACTAGCTGACCTGGCGAACTTCGTACCGCCATACAGTCAATGAATGTTGTGATACCTTTAAGCTGAACTGTCAAAAGGTAACTCCATCTACTGGCAATACGAGAACCAGCGTAATTCATTTTAAAATGACATTTTTATTACAGATGGCGTTGCATTTGATTTTTTTTTTCGTGAATTTTTCTAGAAAAAATGGCCCGCAAAACTAAAATATTTCAAGACTAAAAGTAGCCAAATCGGTTCAGCTGTTCTCGAGTTTTAGCGAGACTAACAACAACAGCTATTCATTTTTATATATATATATATATAGAGGATATAGATACGAAATCAGGATGAAAAAAATTTTTTTTTTTTCTATCCAGTTTATCAATAAATATACGAAAATAAAATACTAATTCAATAATAACAATATAAGTAATAAAATATTATCCATTTTACTACTGATTGTGATGATTACTTCTCCCGCTCTGAATGGTGCGCGAGGGCGTGTCAGACTTTTACAGACTAAAACCCACCAGTTTTCTTTCATTGCCCTTCACAAGACCGGATGATTCTTTATATCATTTCCACAGCCCAACTCTGAAACAGCTGAATTCAATTTTTTTTTTTTAATATTTTTTATAAATTATTTTCTATATATTTAGAAAAGACTTTATCTCATACCTGTACATCGTTTATAAGTACCACCCATCTCAACTAATTAGTGAGGACCTTCCCGCTACTGTGACAATTGGTATTACAGAGAAAAACAAGGATGTGCGTCAACGATCAATATATCGATAGATTTTGATTAAAAAATAGTATTGATTAATACTGCCAGTCACTTTTATTCACCTTATTAAAATTCAGTATTAAACAATAGTATATTAAAAGGAGTATGGTATAATAATGGCAAATAAAAAAAAAACTTTAAAAGTACCGTTCAAATTTCGAATAGTATTCTAAATGAATAATATGTTACAGCTCAGAATATTTTCTAATCAAAAAATCTAATCGAGTTTTTGTTTGTTTCTTTAAATAAAAATAAAGTTACATACTGCCACTTCATCAAGGTTGATATTGATTGCATTTAAGAGACTATAAAACATAAATTGCGGTCACTTTCGGACTGCATTCAAAATGAAAAGAGATGCGCAAAGACACAATAAAACATTTTAGCAATTTACTTAAAACCTACAGAGTTGGTTATAAAACTAAAATACTATAAAAGTACAACAAATCTCTTATAGAATAATCTGCCAAACAATCAGATTGATTGCATGTATATTAGTTCGGTTCTTAATCGATAAAAGTAATTTAGTTGTTGTAGTTAAAAGTAAGTCTCTAACATCTTCGTGATTTTTTCTATTGTATTGAGTTAGCTGTATTATATTTTAAATACACTATCTATATCTATTGAGCAGTGGTGACCAAGTGGTAACAGCCCCAACTTATGAGTTGTAGGTGACGGATTCAAATCCAGCCAGGCGCATTACTTCGTATAATTTATTTTCATCACCACTGCTCACAAAACGGTGAAGGAAAACATGAGGAAACCAGGCATATCCTAGAACCAAAAATTCGAAGACATGTTATATCCATCAACCTGCACTGGGCCCGCGTGGTGGATTACGGCCCATTCCCTCCCCTAGAGAGGAGGCCTGAGTTCCAGCAGTGGGAACATTATAAGGCTGATTATGTTACTCTATCTATCTAGCATTTACCCTCGCGATTAGCTTCCTTTTGAAAAAGATTACTCTATCAAATATTGTGCAGATTAAAGAATTTTCCAATACTTCAGGAAGTAAACAGTTACTAACAGCTACATAATCATTTACCAACTAAATATGCCTCTATAAAGGATCTATTGAAAATCAAATTGCTTAATAACATAATTGTCAAGAGAAACAGTGTCTTACGACAAGTTAAATACAAAATTATTGCCTATTCCATATCAAAGTGGTTATTAAAAGTAATAACTGTTTGTTTAAAGTATGTTTAAATTAAAAACTTAATAGTGTACGAGGTGGATTGTTTGTTTTCTTGAGTGAGTAATTCTTGAGGTCGTTTATAAGTTATTTTCTTAGTATTATGTTTGCATAGTGAGGAGCTAGGCTTGCAGTAAAATGCTAGGTAATTTAATAACTAAAGACTATGCTGGTGACTGTATTATAAATTATATAATATTCCACAACTATCACACAACGCCGTCTAGTCCTAAGCTAAACAGAGCTTGTGTTATGAGTACTAGACAACCGATAAACATACTTATATATTTCTAAATACATACATCTTATAGATAAATTACACCCAGATGCAGAACAAATGATCATGCTCATCACACAAACATTTGTTTTGGTTAGGAATATCTTGTTAATTTTTTTTATTAGCATAATATTAACATTTCTTTTATTACCACTACTTGTATTTGTCGCGTAAAATATAAATAAAAAGTTGGGTAAATAAAAAAAATATGAAAATAAATAAATGATCTATTCAAAAATATCGATACCAACTTATCAAAACCGATCGGTGTCCCATCCTTAGGCAACAATACATCGTTTATTTTTAATGGCAACCCTTTACGGTATTGTATAGGGCAATAACAAATGCCATCCTCAAGAATGAGTATTGAATTTTTTAGACTAGTCTATATATTACAGGTTTGTCTGGATTTTTCTGCATTATGGGTTTATCATTGTGCTCTCATTTGGATAGGCATGTCGATAAATTAAGACAACATAATAAATTGTTGATGTGTGGACGTATTGAATGATTCTGGTGGTCATTAATGCCGAAGTTCTCATGTGTTTGAGGATTGAGATATTAAAATATTATGTCGGGAAATTTATGAGTTCTTTGCACATCAAGGTTTTATTAAATACGTGGGCTTAAAGATATTGTAATCATAAAACTTTAAGCTTCTCATATTTTAATAGAGAGCAGTTATGATTTATAGACAGCTGCATCAACTGGGTACCTTTACCTGATACTTGGTATATGACAATTCTTACTTAGTTTATGACAATTTTTACTTGTTATATGGCAATTTTATTCTATTTGACAGTTTTACTTGATGTGACAAAAAATTGTTTAATTTTTTATACTCGTAAAAACGAGTATATTGTATGATAATTTTTGTTCTAGACTGTTTTACTTGCAACAATTGTATTTAAACTAGATTTCATATTTTGTGTTTTAGCTTATAAGTGTTTTGGTTCCGCAAATCTTAGCTTATAATGCATTGTCAAAATAAATTAATACTCCTCTCACATTAAAATATCTTAAAAAAGTCGATAATCAGTAGATGACGCTATCCATACGATAGCGTGAATATTTAAAAAAAATCTCTATTAACACTTTGTTACAAAGGGGGCTTACCTTAAACTATATCAAAAAATATTTCCTCATAAATGTAATTGATTTAATAAACAATAGATTTAATTGAATATAACAAAAATGTAAAAGAAAATAACACATCATTGCTACATCTACTGAAAAAGGTCGAAAAAAATATCGATATAAAAAAATATCGACATTAAAAAAACATCGACTTCCCCCATCCTTACCTACTAAGAACAGGCCACCGTGCGCAAGAGTTTTTGTTTTAAATCAAGAATGTCCTAATAACTTGATTTGGTCCGTTTATCGCAGATTGTTCTCGATAAGCGGGTAGGTAGAATTCTAAGTCGTTAGGTTGAAAATTTTTCATACTCACTTTATTGTGCGTACCTGTAGGTATTTTTATTGATGATGTGTAGTTGTGAGTATACATGTAGATGGATGGAGAGGGAGAGGGAAGCCAAAGAAAAGATGGATGGATTGTGTGAGGAGTGATATGAAAGACTAGCTTCTGCCAGCGGCTTCACCCGCGCGAATATAAGTTTCTGCATACAAACTTTGGATCCCCGTTTCATCTACTTAGGGGGTAAATTTGAAAAATCCTCTCTTACTGCTCACCTACGTAATAAAAAAATCCTTGTGCAAAATTTCACGTTTCTTGTCCCAGCAGTTTTGGCTGTGCCTTGATATGTCAGTCAGTCAGTTTCTCCTTTTATGATATATCTATGTTCTTCCCATGCTAAGAATCTGCGTTCTTCTAACAATCTTCTACTGCTTTGTCCTTCTCATACTTCTGAATTTGTTCTTCCTTTTATATACAGTCCATACTTCTGTGGAATGCGCTTGCTTTCCTCTTGACATCAGGACGGCCACCAGTCAATATGCATTTAAGCGGAAGTTGCGGCTTTATTTTCTACACAAATAGCGAAGTAGTCTCAAAAATCCTTTCATTTTTCCTTTTATAAATAATATATATTTATGTATTATATTAAATATTTATGTATGTTTATTTATTTTTTTAAATATATATAATATATACATTTGATCCCTTGTTTTCCTAGTAATATTTTCTTTTTTTTTTATGCACCTACCATGTTTTCTCTTCGCTAGCCTTGGTTGACTGGTAGAGAATGCCTAAGGCATTAAGTCCGCCTTTGTATCTTTGTGTTGCATGAAGTTTAAATAAATAAATAAATAAATATAAGAGGGAGTTAATGATAGCATGAAATATTTAAAGAGTGGTATCCGTTCAGAATAGAAAATAAAAATGAGTTCAAACAAATACCTGTGGTATTAGTTTTTGGTATTAAAATGGAATAAATCTTCGAATGGTGCGAAATGGTGTTTTACTAAACCTCCGCTGTCCGTCCGTCTGTCTGACTATCCGTCCAGGGCGATAGCACAGAATGGAAGAAAAAAACGTGTTGCAACGATCCCAAGTAATATGTGATAAGGGCAGAAAGAAGAAGAAAGGGTCGTGTGTTTTTTTTATTATTTTTTTCTTAAAAATATAATATTCCACAACTATCACACAACGCCGTCTAGTCCCAAGATAAACAGAGCTTGTGTTATGAGTACTAGACAACTGATAAACATACTTATATATTTCTAAATACATACTTAAATAGATAAATTACACCCAGACACAGAACAAATGATCGTGCTCATCGCACAAACATTTGTCCTGGGTGGGAATCAAATCCACGACCTCCGGCATAGCAGTCAGGGCCACTAACCACTAGACCAACAGGCCTGTCTAGTTTTATATCGACGACAAGTAATTGTTCCAATTCTACGGCTACGAAGCTTTTTTTTTTAATTTATATAAACCAGTGCTTGACTGCGATCCCACCTGATGGTAAGCGGAGATGCAATCATTGATGGTCAGGCGCACTAGTTTATTAAGAGCCTATTCACTCTAGCCTTGAAGACACCTATATTATAGTTGGACGGGAAGACCGCAGTAGGCAAATTGTTCCAGTCCTTCGATGTACGCGGTATAAACGACGAAGCGAAACGCTTAGTCCGGACCGTTGAAGTTTCAACAACGTAAAGGTGGATACTCGCCGGCAGAACCTAGCCATTGATAAGTTTTTTTTTTCAGTAATGGCCACAGAAACCCTTCAATAGAATCTATTACGTTTAACATTCGCAATTCCATGTTTATTTAATATTCTTTGAACAACAAAATCTTCCCCACTCGAGGGTGTTAGAAACAGAGATTTTTCTATGTAATAAGAAACCACCCTTACGGACCCTCTAAAAATCAAAGCAGGCGAAAATCTTTTCTAACATGAAAAAAATACCTCAATAAAATATCAACTGTATTTCTTTAAAAATAAGCTTGAAAATCGCTCAATAAGTTTGCGAAGGAAATTGATAAAAAAATGGTGCAACCGATTATAGGCTTTATTGCTGTAGTAATAGAGTCCATGTGTTTTGAATTAGGTAGAGTGCGCGTGTACTGAATATGTAATAGGGACATGGATGTGTGAAACGGTGTTGTGTAGAAAATGGAGGAGCTATAATAGAATAAACATTGTAAAAACCTCACCCTTTCCTTAACTTTATATAAACATTATAGGTATATGCATATTAGCGGTCCCGACAGACGTTATCCTGTCTGAAAACTGGTTTTTCGACAGATAAAAAAATTGAGCGCCCAATTGCAGCGCCACCTGTGGTCCAATTGTGTTTTCAAACCACTCAAATATGCACACAAAATTTCATCCAAATCGGTTCAAAAATATTTTAAACACACATACAGAAGAATTATATATATAAAGATATGTATGTTTATTTTAATAATATACTTTTGTACCCTTGTTTATTTTTCTTTTTTGTACATTTATCTTTTGTGAAAATATAAAGAGCAAATAAGAAATAATCCCTTTTTTTGTTAGCCGGCATTGTAATCTACTTTTCGACAAAAACTCTCCTTCCCTTTTAAACTTCTCCGTTTTAAGAGGAATAATCATAAAATAAACAATAACAAAAAACACGGATTTCAATCAAAACATTATAACTTTTCAAACTTTACATAACATTACAACTATTTACAACATTAAAATTATGAAAATATAAGTTTTACACGTTCTCAACTAGGAATTCTCATTTCAAAAATATATCAATTATAATAGAACACGAAAAATCTAGGATAAAAATGTCGCATCCATTTATAGTGCATCTATGATGAAAAAACAATCTTGCTATTGAGCAAAGTGCTGTAAAATGTTATTTCTGTGGTACTTTTTTCTTAAGGTTGGAAGTCACAAGTGACTTCTCGCGCTCTAGGGTAGAGCGAGAGGAATAATCAGACTTTTACTGGCCCTTTTTAAATCCACAAAGTTGCTTTATATTTTTATCCCGAAAAAAAAAACTGTGAAAATGTCAATTGTCTATCACGGTTCACGAGATACAGCCTGGTGACAGACGGACAGATAGACGGTCGGACGGGTCCCGTTTTACCCTATGGGTACGAAACCCCAAAAAGACTTATTTTAATTTAAAACAAGCATTTACAACCGCAGCTCGCAAACCACAACTGCCACAAAGAATGAATATTTGTACAAAACAACTCTTTACGATTATTTACCGATTTATACAGTTTACTCAATAATCATTGGCACAGTAATGTCAGTAATTACACTTATTATGGATTACCTTCACGACTTTTTTTGTTTTTAGGTGGGAAGTTATCTAATGACATCTCTCGCCCTTGGGCGGAGTGGGTTTGTGGCCCACTCGGTTGTTCCTTCTTTGCCTTGCGTTCCAGGGCCCCGAGGGTTCATTTTCACTTAATACATGGCCCTTGAGCCGCGTTTGAAACACTACGCGCCGTCGATGATTTGGGTTCGGTCCGGACGGTTACTGGACGACCGGACGGCATGCTACCAATTGCTCGCCGTCCGCAAGCCTGAAACCTTCACGACTTGCTACTTAATAATGAGTAGACAGGCAGTCAGATATCTGGCTGTAGGATTATTCGAAAGAGTGGCCCTGGAACGTAAAGGTTAAATGAAAAAACATGGGAGGGTAAAATAGGTATAGGTACAGGCTACCCATACCTATACCCATATAGATATGGGTAGCCTGTAAAAGTCTGACACTCTCTTTTACTTCACCCAGAGCGGGAGGTTTTTATGGTTCCGTACCCAAAGGCCAAAACGGGACCCTATTACAAAGGTTCCGCTGTCCGTCCGTCCGTTCGTCCGTCTGTCTGTGCGTCGGTCACCAGGCTTGACAGTTAGACATTTGTAATTTACACAGATGATTTTTTTTTCCGTTGGGAAAATTATCTTATGACATCCCTTGCTCTTGGGCGGGGCGGGAGATAGTGTCAGACTTTTAAAGTGATTAATCATAAGTTGATAATCATAATTTCATAATCATAAAGTAAAAATACCTTTGCTACGCCGTAGCAAACACTGCCAGTGCTACGAAAATGTAGATAAAATGTTTCAATTTTTAGTATAAATTGAATTAGTGAACAAATGTTTAGTGGGTCAATAAAATAATTAAAAGAAAACGGACAAGTACGAGTAGGTCTCACGCACGAAGGGTTCCGTACTGTCCGTAGCAAAAAACGGCAAAAAAATCACGTTTAGATCGTATTTGTTGTTATAGCGGCAACAGAAATACATCATCTGTGAAAAACGCGGGCCTCAGGGAGATGTCAGCAAATTGTAGGGGCCCAGCAGGGTCGTAACCTACTGAGCCACGGGTAGTGTGGAAGCGAAGCCCGGGGCCCCGGGATGAAGGCAAAGAAGGAACAGGAGTCGGTTTTTTAGTCAGTAAAAGTCTCACACTATCTCCGATGATTTTCCCACCTGAAAAAAAAAAATCCACGACACAGGAGTAATTATTTATTTTTATGTTTTTCGATGGGAAAATCATCCAATGGCATCAAGAAATCAGAAAATAAAATACAAGGATCTTTTGTATATAATTCACTACTTTTAGTACCTACTTAACTGTAATGTCAGCCAAGCTAGCCCCATTTTAAATCACTCGAAACTCCATTAAAACTTTAGAATCTATGACCTTTGCGAACTTAAGTCCAAGCTAATGAAGTTATTATCATCTATGGTAACAGTTGAATGTCGAACAGAACTGGTTTGAACCGGTTTTGACTGGTTCGCGTTAGGACTCAAGAGGCTGTGTGTACGTCTGTCACCATTTTCTTCAAGAATTGCTGGATGTATTTGCGTAAATGTATGGTTTTTGCATATATGGTAGATTGGGAAATGGATAGCATATATGTATATGTGTATATGTGTGTGTATGTATGTCTGTGGCTGTGTGTGTGTGTATCTGTGTCTCTTTTCGACTTTTTTCAGTTTTGGCAATTATTAATAATAATAATATTCCACAACGCCATCTAGTTCCAAACTAAGCAGAGCTTGTGTTATGAGTACTGAATAACTGATAAACATACTTATAATATATTTCTAAATACATATATCGCTGGCCCCGGGCAATATAGCGGTAAACGCCGGTTACGCCCTTTTTAATGTTATTTGATTTTTGGCTTCTCTGAGTATCAGTCTATCACTCTTATTTTTTTCAATTTTTTAAAATTAATATTTCTTTAAAATAAATGACAATAACAGCTTTATTGCATGAAAAATTGTCTTACGACTAAAAATGTTTTATTGCATTACTCTATGAACCATAACACAAAAAACCGGTGAACATCTTTACACTACATTTCTAAACAAAGAGTAACAGTAATAAATTTAACCGATGATACAGCTAAGCTTTGGCTATAAAATTTCCCTGAAGAAGGTGGTAATCGGCTGGTACGCTCGAGATCTAAAGCGGAAAATACGTCGTATTATATTCTTATAGTCCTGAATCTCAGTGGTTGATGTATTTATAAAGTCATTAAAGATGTTGCAATTGAAACAATAGCGTCTATAATTTGTATTATACATTTTTTCAATTATTTCATTAAATATTTATACCAATACAATTATTTTTAAAAGGTTAAATAGGTAAAAAAATAGCTTTCATTTGACGTTTTGCACGCCTGTTTTGGATCACTGTACGCTGCACTATAAACAAATTAGCTTCTTTTATTTCTCCTGTAAAAACTGATTTTTGATATTACCGCTTTATTGCCCGGGGCCAGCGATATGTTATGTATAAATTCTGTCATTTGATTTGTTCTTTTGTCTGTACACAGAAGAAATTATCTTACTCATCAACATTTGTCTTGGGTTAGAATCAAACCCACGACCTCTGGCACAGCAGTCAGGTACACTAACCACTAGACCAATAGGCCAGTCAACTGACACTAAAGTCAAATATGGAATAGGTACTAATAGTAACGACGTAATAACGTCGTTCGGCTGTGTAAAATAAAGTGACAGCTGTCAACTCGTCGTGCAAAGAGGCTAATTGGGGATCCAGATTTGGTTAAGTCCAATCTACAAAGCCTCGAGCACAGGCGCAGAGTAGCCAGCCTATCGGTATTTTACAGGTTACATTTTGGAGAGTGTGCGCGGGAACTGCATGACTTGATTCCGCCATCTCCTTTCTACCATCGGACAAGCCGACGAACAGCGAGTATCCACCCTTACGTTGTTGAAACTTCAACGGTCCGGACTAAGCGTTTCGCTTCGTCGTTTATACCGCGTACATCGAAGGACTGGAACAATCTGCCTGCTGCGGTCTTTCCGTCCAACTATAATATAGGTGTCTTCAAGGCTAGAGTGAATAGGCTCTTAATAAACTAGTGCGCCTGACCATCAATGATTGCATCTCCACTTACCATCAGGTGGGATCGCAGTCAAGCACTGGTTTATAACAATTAAAAAAAAAAAAAAAAACTGTCAACTCGGTGTGAACTGTGGTCGGCCATACTGAGCGCATTTGTTTACACATCCAACTGACGTCACGACCGCAGAGTAAATATGGCGTCCACTGCTTTCTACATTTTCGTCAAATACGCGCGAAATTTGAAAATGAAAATTTTAAATGCATTTTTAGGGTACTTGGCGTGTTTTTTTAGTTGTTTATTAGCACTATAGAATCTAATTGTGACACTTTTCAAAAATGAGTGTAAATACCCTATTCTCCCATTCCCAGGAAATAATTTTACTACGAAATTGGACTCTTTTTAACGAAGAAAACATTTTTGAGATAAAAAATCACATAAAAATATTAAGTACTTAAATAAATTTATCTCCTTAAACATGACATATAGATATATCACCTCATTTGTCCCCTTAATGTCCAGATAGGGTTGCCAGGAATTTAAATGGTCCCAACTTGGGGTAGGGGCATTCAAATTATGTCTTTTAACGGGTATATGAGCGTTAATTTGTTTTGTTTCGTACTTAGTAAGTGATCTATTGAGGTTGGAATGTATTGCAGGGAGGATCTGGAGTTATGAGGATGAAGTGTTAAGAGCTCTTACTCCTCATGTTAATAGCATAATCAGCCTTATAATCATCATCATCTTCCTGCCCTTATCCCGTGTTATTTGGGGTCGGCGCAACACGTTTTTTTCTTCCACTCTGCCCTGTTACTCGTCATGCTATCACTAACTTCCTTTTCTTTCATATCACTCTTCACACAATCCATCCATCTTTTCTTTGGTCTCCCTCTCCCTCTCCATCCATCCACATGTAAACTCATAACTCTTTTAGCCTTATAATGCTTCATGATGATAGTGCTTTACAATTTTCCCTCTCTGTACTCGGGGCTCCTTTTTTTTTATTGATGAAATGGGACGTAATCTACCACGCGGGTTCAGTGCGGGTTGGTGGATAGCATTATATGTCTTCTTCGAATTTTTTTGGTTCTAGGACATGCCGGTTTTTTTACATTGTTTTCCTTCCTTCTTCTTGTTACCACTGGGCCATCACTATTCCTCATGGTGGTTTATAAAAATGTTTCAAGTCCTTAATCGTGTTTATTCATTTTCATAAACTTAAAATTGCTCTCTCTCTCTCTTTAATTTTTTTTTTCGAAAAAGTTCACAGCTTACTTTATTCTGTTATTTACTTAAACATGATTTTAATACATTATTCATACATCACAAATTTAAAACATGCAAGAATGGTTAAAAAAATAATAATATGTGTAATTTCATTAAAATCGATTCATTAATTTCCAAGATTAAGGACTACATATTTCAATTATCGAAACATTGTGAAGCATCAACGCTTTTAAAAGCATAGTCGCGGTATTAGACTAGTCTACTTTCAATTTTATTTGGATACGTTTATTTTTGGGTCACTACAACCAAGTTTTTCGTGAAAAAAGTTAGTTTATGCTGTTCAATGATAATGTGTGAAAGAATTTTAATTATTTGAACAGTATTTTCTTATTAAAACAAAATAAATGTTACTCTAGATAGTTCCAATTATTTTCAAAGAATACCTTTCAAGAGCTCTGTATAGATACCTAATTTACATACATATTTATTTTAAACCATTTTTTGTCTTTGCTAACAAATAAACACTAACAAAACCACTGTTCTATTTTGAATTATATTACATTTACTAAACAAAATAACAATAAGCCACCATAATTACCTCAAATTAAGCTAATAGACCATCCATTTCGGCAAACAAACGATTTGCAAAATGTAATATGGGAGATAGTTTACAAAAAGTCAAATTAACGAACTATAAATATTACACACTCCATATTTCTTACTCCGAGGCGTAAATATTAGGGAGAAATAAAAAACAAAATGGCCGACGTTCTTTTTTCAAAGTGACCAGCAATTTTCTCGCGCCATTCTCGCAACAGAAAATGTCCGAAACATTTTCCAACTCTTGTTTAATTAAAAACGCGAATAAAAATTTAGCTAGCCTCCTTTATTGCTCTGATGTATGGCCTTTTAAACTGCTCCAGAAAAATAAACTGTATTTTCTGCGATATAAAACGCATTTTTCAGTGTTGGTGTTGTCGTATTCTTTTTCAGAAGTCCAGTGTTTTACGATTTCCTGTTCTATTTTAAGGGTAATAAAATACAATTTTGATTGCGGCGTTATTGTTTCGATTTGAAAGTGATTTTCCGTTTGATTCCTGGAATTTTGTTTGTAATCTTTACGCTTTATTTTCTTGTGGTGTGAGCAGAATTTCAAAAGTATTGTATAACTTAAAGGTTTTGTTGTGTTTGATCTTTCTTAAAGACTCAAAAGTTAGCATCGGGACTTATACTTTATAAAATTTATGCATTCACTTTTAGGGTTCTGTACCCAAGAGGTAAAATGGAAATCCGCCGTATTTCTGACTGCCCGTCTGTCACCAGGCTGTATCTCATGAACCGTGATAGCTAGACAGTTGAAATTTTCACACTTGATGTATTTCTGTTGCCGCTATAACAACAAATACTAAAAACAAAATAAAATCAATATTTAAGTAGTCCTATATAACAAAGGTGTTTTTTTTTTGCCGTTTTTTTTTGCTACGAACGGTACGGAACCTTTCGTGCGCGAGTCTCTACTCGCACTTGACCGGTTTTTTTTTTGAGGTACGATCACGGGTGGAGCGAAAGAACTAAAAACAGAATAAAATAAATATTTAATTGGGGCTTCCATACAGCTAACGTGATTTTTTTTCCGTCTTTTGCTATGGACGGTACGGAACCCTCTGTGCGCGAGTCTACACTCGCACTTGACCGGTTTTTTTACGATGTGTGTATCCGGCATTACGTCCATCTTTTAAAAAGTAATAAAATCATGATTAAATTATTATTAATATATTATGTCTTTGATCAAGACTGGGTGTTGCCAACATCAATAAATGTAACAGTTAAAATTTATTTATTTTAGTTCAAAAGCAAACAGTTTTTCACTATAAATTATTTCATTCATTTATATTAGTTTTTATTTGAGGTAATATGATAATCATAGTACATAAATAATAATATGATTTTTTTATAATAACCAGTATATCTGCGTCATTTGCTATGCTATCCATCCTGCACAACTACCTGCAGTTTTCAGGATCTATACGAGGCCAATAACAGAGCCGTGGAGGTTGCCAAATACTGTCAGAAAAAATTTAGTTAGAGTACATCGACACGAAAAGAAGAAGAAGAAGGAAGGAAGGAATATATGTTTATTTGTTCGTATGTATATAGTAGTATTTAGTTATTTACGTAAGGTTGTCTGTTAAAAATTATCGCTTTTAGCGATAAGACCGCCCATTGTGACACCCTATTAATTTTAAGTTCTTACTGTTATATATATATGGTATATTTTATATATGGTGTATCTTTCGCACCACTCTTGATCGCAACTCGAAAAAAATTTGGCCAAGTGCGGGTCGCACTCGCGCATGAAGGATTCCGTACCGTTCGTAGCAAAAAAAAAAAACGACAAAAAAATATCACGTTTCTTATAAAAGACTACTTAAATATTTATTTTATTTTGTTTTTATTAATTTTTTTTTGTTATAGCGGCAACAGAAATACATCATCTGTGAAAATTTCAACTGTCTAGCTATCACGGTTCATGAGATACATCCTGGTTGTCACCAGCCCTCCTAGCCAAGTTACGATCGTTTAGTTTGCGTCAAACGCCTTGAGTAGGCCACGCCTCCGATTCCTTTGTTCTGACCACGTGACTGAGCGTTGAGATGACGTCAGAACAAAGGAATCGGAGGCGTGGCCTACTCGAGGCGTTCGACGCAAACGAAACGATCGTAACTTGGCTAGGGAGGCAGGCAGTCTGTCGACTAGAACTCTAAAAAATGAACCTCACTTTAACCATTACTACGAACCCACTATCCCCCTACCCATATATCCCATCAACACTCTATTACAATTTAAAACGAATAATAAAATGGCCACAATCACAAAGATCTAGCTAACAGCTATAAATTCTCAACATTTTAACACTATCGTGAACGGTAGCCGCAAAGCCATAAACACTTCTCTGTTTTCCTGTACCTTGCTTTATTTTTTAGCAATGGAATTTAGTATACAGCCTGTAATGTGGGAATGTTGGCAGTAGTGGACAAGATGGCTGATTTAAAAGTGTTCTAGTCTTTGTATTGTCTGTGGCAGGATGATGTAAATTGTTTTGCGTGGTTGTTTGGTATCAATCTGTGTTATCTTTTGTGTTTTAGTATACGGACTATATTTTTAAATTCTTAGTAGATGGTTCATTAATTAGTTAAGATTTTTTATTAATTGATAGACTCGCGTTTGACCTCTATTTCACCTGATGGTAAGCGATGATGTGGTCGACGATGGAGCACGCTTGCCTAGAAGTAACCTATTCTCTCTTGACTTAAAACCCCCTAGGATGTAGCTATCAGGAAACACTGATTCCGGCAGGGAATTCCACTCCTTCCTTAGCTGTGCGTACAATAAATGTGTTCTCAAAACGTTTTGTACGTATGGGTGGGATGTCCACCATGTAGGTAGGTACCGATGGCGCATCGCCGTAAGGCTGGTGGTCCGATGATGGAACGGGTTTCGAGGAGGAATTAAATTGTCGTATAAAGATGTCTGCTTGGTATAGAGACTGCTTAGGGAAGTAGGTAGGCCCTGAAGGGATAGGAGATAATAAGAAAAGTGGTTCATTTACGTATTAGTCTAGGAATTTATGATTGATTTAATTCGTAAATAAATTGTTTAAAATTTAGTTGACCCGGCGAATTTCGTACCGCCTAATAGTCAATGAATGTAGTATATCTTTCGATATAGTCAACCGATTGCGATGAAACAAAGCCCAAGTAATATATCAAGTTATACACAATTTTAATGTATAAAAGTTATCTACATCGAATTTGTACATTCTACGTGTTCCGCGCACAACTAAAAACTTCTACAGATTTATTATAGGTAATCTGTGTTTCTTACATTCTAAATAAACCACCTTTTTGGCGGGATTTCTTCGAGTGAAGCTCAGTGGCAGTTTTAATTATTCGCAAATTGATTCATAATAGATATTGTCATGTGAAATTGATGTAGTTTTGTATCTCAAGTGTCTGCACAACTGGTCAATATGTGGAATCATTGAAACAGGCGCGATCTCGGTAAAATGGAGCTAGGAATTTTATTGTAGTTTTGACTACCTCAGCGAAGTTTGCCGAGAAGGCTAACTCGAGTTATTTGCAAAAGTATTAAAATGTCTTGTATATGCATGTTAATGGACAACAAAGTGACTATTTTATATTACACGAAGATAAGGCTTAAAGGACTTCGTATCCAAGCCAAATCCAAATATATAAAAAAAAATAACGAACCGCCAAAAATCCATAAAAAACATGTCACACTACACTCAAAATCCTGAAAACAGCCAATTAAACCCGCCATTTCTTTAACAATTAAGCCCTGCCACACGAATGGCACAATAAATCATAGCCTGGCATGCCATCACGCTAGTGCCAGCAAAGTATTTACAGTTAACACTTCTGAACGCGAGTGTGGATGGTAGCCATGTTGGAATTGACACATTTTTTTTAAGGAGATTTTTGTTTTTTGGTTTCTGAGTATTTAATTTTTCGTTTTTCATTTTGGAGTCTTTCGAAGTCGAGAGTCTTTAAGAAACAACACCTTAAAAGGCACTTACAGTTTTCAAAATTTCTAAAATACACCGCAGTAAATTACACAAAAATAATAATAATGAAGCATCTAAATAGATGTGCCAACAATTTCAACGCGAGATATTTGCAAACCTATCCTTAATTAAGACAAAAAAAAAAATTGTAAATCCTGCAAATATCCAATAAATTAAGCCATAATTATGGCGGTAAGTCTCCTCTTTGAGGAGTGGCTGGAAAAATAACACGGAGTCCTTACCTTCCGCATGATTCAGGTCCTTACATGGTAAGTTTGGACGCCGTCCGACCGTCCGGTAGCCGTCCGGACCGAGCCCAAGCCGTCGACGACGCGTAGTATACCACGCGCGCCTCATGGAGATCGCAGCAACCGTAGGGGCCCAGCAGGGTCGAAGCCTACTGGGGTCATGGGTGATATGAAAGAGATACCAGGGGCCCTGGAACAATGGTAAAAAAGGAACAGGAGTGAGTTTTTAGTCAGTAAAAGTCTGACATACCCTCTAGCTCCGTCCAAGGCAGGGGATGTCATTCGATGATTATCCCACCCAAAACATGCATATAGAAAAGGTCTATTTAGCGGTTTTTGAGAAATATGATCAATTTTTTTGTCAGTTTATGTACAAAGACAAGTTCAGCAATGAGTTTTTTCCCAGA
Organism: Mythimna vitellina; assembly: GCA_949316375.1. Lineage (NCBI taxonomy): Eukaryota > Metazoa > Arthropoda > Insecta > Lepidoptera > Noctuidae > Mythimna > Mythimna vitellina. The sequence continues at coordinate 3,215,965 of OX438711.1, read as the reverse complement.
AAACTTTTGTCAGCAAAAGTTTAGATTGTGTTCAATTATTTTTAATTATTGAAGGGTTTTTGTAGATATATTTTTTTTTGTATTAGTGTTTATATAATTATCGTTCATTAAGTGTTTTATAAGTATGTCATCATCATCTTCCTGCCCTTATCCCGTATTATTTGGGGTCGGCGCAACACGTTTTTTTCTTCCACTCTGCCCTGTCACTCGTCATGCTATCACTAACTTCCTTTTCTTTCATATCACTCTTCACACAATCCATCCATCTTTTCTTTGGTCTCCCTCTTCCTCTCCATCCAACCACATTATAAGTATGTAGCAATTGTTAAATAAAATACTACCGTTTAGATTTTATTTTTGAAAAATAATAAGTAACCACAGTTCTATAATTGCTTCTGTGTTATTAGAGTAAAACGAAAACAGATGCATAAAAAAATAATAGCATAGCATAGTCGGCCTTATAATGTTCCCACTGTTAGGACTCAGGCCTCCTCTCTAGGAGAGGGAATGGGCCGTAATCCACCACGCAGGCCCAGTGCGGGTTGGTGGATGTCACATGTCTTCGAATTTTTGGTTCTAGGACATGCCGGTTTCCTCACAATGTTTTCCTTCACCGTTTTGAGAGCAGTAGTGATGAAATAAATTACACAAAGTAATGCGCATCATTTGCTCCATCAATAGCAGAATCGTCTCAAAACTTCTTTCATTACATTGTATTATAAATATACGTATATGTATTATATTAAATATATATGTATGTGCATTTTAATTATATGTATACTTCTTTTTTTGAGCTCTTGTTTTCCGTGTAAAATTTTATGCACCTACCATATTGTCTCTTCACCACCCTAGGTTGACTGGTAGAGAATGCCTAAGGCATTAAGTCCGCCTTTGTACTTTATGTTGCATGAAGTTTAATAAATAAAATAAATGCGCTTGACTGGGTTTGAACCCGCGACCTACTACTTTATGTCGGGGCCGTTACCACTCGGCCACCACTGCTCTAAAAAAATAATTGCTATCTTAAAACCCTATTAAACAAACCGATTTTTTTTTAACCTTACCTAATTACTCACAAAATACTTTACTCATACCACTGATATATAACCGAAAATACTCAACCAAATAACGTTTATACGCGCAACACTATTATTAGGGTTCATTAAATTATTTATTAAGGACAATAAATGACGAAAGGGTTCCGTAGCCCCGCCTCACTTTATTGTATTTATGATTTCGTTATGGCTCGTTTGTTTGAGACAATTTTTGAGGTTATTCAATTAACTGTTCGTTTCATGTCTACAATTTCATTGATAGTATAATATGGTTAGAGGAAAATGGGAATGTTTGGTTTTAAAAAAAGTATTTTAGGGTGGGGCAAAATGGATATTATTTTTATACATGTGGATGGGTGGAGAGGGAGAGGGAGGCCAAAGAAAAGATGGATGGATTGTGTGAACAGTGACATGAAAGAAAAGGAAGTTAGTGATAGTATGACGGTTGACAGGATATAATGGAAGAAAAAAACGTGTTGCGCCGACCCCAAATAAGATGGGACAAGGGCAGGAAGATGATGATGGATGTTACACTTTTTAATAAGTACCTTTGATACTGTAGGCATCGGAGGTAATGAAAAAGTTTAAAGATATGCGAAATAGAGTGTCCTTTTCATCATCATCATCATCATTTCAGCCGATAGACGTCCACTGCTGGACATAGGCCTCCCCCAAAGGTCGCCACAAAGAACGGTCCTGTGCGTCTTGCATCCATCGGATTCGCGCAACCTTCACCAGGTCATCGGTCCACCTTGTAGGGGGCCTTCCAACACTGCGTCTTCCGGTACGCGATCGCCACTCCAGAACCTTTCGGCCCCAACGGCCATCTGTTCTGCGAGCAATGTGCCCTGCCCATTGCCACTTAAGTTTGGCGATTCTTTATGCTATGTCTGCAACCTTGGTTCTCCTGCGGATATCTTCATTTCTGATTCGATCACGCAAGGGAACTCCGAGCATAGCCCTTTCTATTGCCCTTTGAGTGACTTTGAGCCTTCTGATGAGGCCCATTGTGAGCGACCACGTTTCGCTCCTGTGTCCTTTTGCTACGTAATAAATATTAAGTTCCCCATCGACACGACTACATGCACACCGTTAAAGTTAAAATAGCGACACAGCGCTGGTAATGAGTTTCCGCGACCGAAAACCGTCGCACACGACACCCGATGCCCGTCGTGGGCGTATGCTTAACGCAGTTTCGGCCCTTAGAACTAGCTTCTGAGCTATGTACGATAATATTTGTCACAAACTAATCGTTTATTTCCTTTGCCCACAGGTCCTAGAAGTAGAAGGATGAAGAAGAAAGATGCTCCAGAAGAGAAGAGACCCAGAACTGCCTTCAGTGCTGCTCAACTCACCAGATTAAAGGTAATCCATTTATACTAAAATTAGCTGACCTCGGCTTATGGTTCTGCCATCGTCATCATCATCATCATCACGTCCAGTGTTGGACATAGGCTCCCTCAAGTGTGGCCATAACGAACAGTTCTGTGCTCTGTCTGTCTGTATTCATCGGATTCCCGCAACTCTCACCAGGTCATCGGTCCCCCTTGTTGGCCTTCCAACCTTTCGTCCCCATCGACCATATCGCATGCTTAATCATAAAAAGACCTAACTAAAAAAAGAGGTTTCTTGAATCTGAAAACATACGTTTCAAAAATAGGGTTCAATTTTCAAATAACCTCTTTTTTGACTTGCGTCTCTTTTTGACTAAGCATGCGATATGTTCTCGAGGAATGTGCCCTGCCCGCTGCCACATAAGTTTGGCGATTATTTACTTATTAACTAGCTTCTTTTAATGTAGGTTCTTCATACAAACTTTGGACTCCCGCTTCACTCCTTTAGGGAGTTAATTTTGGAAAATCCTCTCTTAATGCTCGCTTACGTCATAAAAGGAAACCTTGTACAAAACTTCACGCTCCTAATCTCAGTATTTTCGGCTGTGCGTTGATATGTCAGTCAGTCAGTTCCCCTTTTATATATATAGATTATTCGGGCTATGTCGGTAAACTTGTTTCTCCTGCGGATATCTTCTAAAACTCCGAGCTTCCCTTCCATGCCCATAAAAAAGTTCTGCGATAGGATTATCTATGTAAAATAAAATAAACTTTATTGTACACCAAAAAGGGTTATTTTAAACTAATTAAAATAAGTACTTTTACAAAGAAATACATAAAACACTTAACTACGAACGGCGAGTATCCACCCTTACGTTGTTGAAACTTCAACGGTCCGGACTAAGCGTTTCGCTTCGTCGTTTATACCGCGTACATCGAAGGACTGGAACAATTTGCCTGCTGCGGTCTTCCCGTCCAACTATAATATAGGTGTCTTCAAGGCTAGAGTGAATAGGCTCTTAATAAACTAGTGCGCCTGACCATCAATGATTACATCTCCGCTTACTATCAGGTGGGATCGCAGTCAAGCACTGATTTATTACAATAAAAAAAAAAAAATTAGAAAAAAAAAGAGTTTGATAGCAAACACTTTGACACGAGAGACATATTTTTTATAAATCAGAAAATTTTACAGTGAGGCACATCATTTCAGCCGACAGCTTATGTCCTTAATTTGATCGTGTTCAAAGCTTGAGTTTAGAGCCTCTGGACCCCAAATAGGTACATTAAAATATCCGTCGCTACTCATGGAAGCCATATAAGTAGTAGATCTAATCACAATGATTAGATTCCTAATGGCATATGTTGCTAAAGGTTTTCATATTGAAGCTAGAATCGTATTAGATTCTTAATAGTTTGTGATATCAATTACCTAGATTACGTTAAAATAAAATAAAGGCGATCGTCCATTACTGCTTTTGCAGGATTTGATCTGAACTAAAAAGTTACCGTGGTTTCGAAACGCAAAGGTGTTTCGAAAAAAAAAAATTGGTGGGTTTTAGTCGTTGACAGTCTGGCACACCCTCTCGCACCATCCAGAGTGGCAGGAATTACCTGGTTGATGATTTTTTACTCAAAAAAGAACAGATTGGCACGAAGAAGTTTTCCAAGTCACGCATCTTGTTTTGGAGTTTGAAGAATCATCAAATAACTTCTCATGCTTTGGGTGGAGCGAGAGGGAGGGTTAGACTTTAACTGACTAAAACCCGTGTTGCTTTTTGGATTTAGAGCCTTAACGAGTCACGCATGTTACTAAAAGAGTTGAGTAAACATGTGGATGGGTGGAGAGGGAGAGGGAGAACAAAGAAAAGATGGATGGATTGTGTGAACAGTGATATGAAAGAAAAGGAAGTTAGTGATAGTATGACGGTTGACAGGATAGAATGAAAGAATAAAACGTGTTGCGCCGACCCCAAATAAGATGGGACAAGGGCAGGAAGATGATGACGAGTCACGCATCCGAGGTATATGATCCCGCTTAGATTTTTCTACAAAGAGAAGCTACGCAGATATGCGTAGTTTAGCTGCAAGCCGCTGTGTAGTAGCACTGCCTTTAGTCTGTTAGACCTTTGAAACGTAACACTATAGACCGTATGTGCAGTGACCTTTGCGTTATTGTAAGAAATTGATACCTTTGAGAATAGAAGCTACTAAACGCTGTTTCTGGCAAAATCTTATGTTCAAGTGGTCAATAAAGATGTTCTGATAACCTCTTTGACCCATTTAGTGCTACTGTACTCAAATGAGTACGGCAAAGCAATTGGGGTAGTTTTAATTTTTTAAAGGCCTTATTTATCATTTACCGCTTCTACCGCCAGGGAATGCTTCTATTATTAAAAAAATAAAAACGTAAGTGTGGATAATTTTAAAATTGAAGACAATAAGGACATTTTGACGCCGTACGTCACTATATCACCTGATCCTATGCTTCTCAACCGAATCCTAGGGCCCTACTTTGTAATCTTAAAATCATAATGATTTCGATATGAGAGAAAGGGACAAAGGACAAATAGTGCTATCTCTTTCTCATGACAGAATCATGATTCAATTCCAAATTCAAAAACTAATGAGTTTCTTTGTCCGCAGCATGAGTTCGCCGAAAACCGCTACCTGACAGAGCGCAGACGTCAAAGCCTGGCCGCCGAGCTGGGGCTGGCTGAAGCCCAGATCAAGATCTGGTTCCAGAACAAGCGAGCCAAGATCAAGAAGGCGTCGGGACAGAGGAACCCCCTCGCATTACAGCTGATGGCGCAGGGGTTGTATAATCATAGCACGGTGACGGAGAGCGATGAAGAAGAGGAGATCAATGTTACGTAGGCTGATGGGAGGAGGGATTTTGTAAGAACCTAGAAGAAATCGAAATATTGTAGAGATTAATGGGGCCAAGGGTGGATCCAGGATTTCTGTCTAGGTGCACCAGGGCCAGATAAAAAAGGAGTGCCCCCTCAAATCTTGAATTGTATTTGCGTTGGGTTTGATAATACTATCAATGACATACAATAACAATTGAAAACATGGTTTCTAAAACTAACGTATGGTAGTGTATACAGTTCTGAAATCAAAGTTCTCTATGTAAATTCATGAGGCGTACAACATGGTTGCGTGTGAAATAATAGAAAGAAAACAGAACAATATTAATCTTGCGAGAGGTAAACAGTAATTATTTGGTAGGTATACCAAAATTGATTGAAAAATGATTGATAAATAAGTAAAAAATATATAAATGTCACAATATTAAGTAATGTCCACACTTAATGCATAAATCAGTCAGTATCAAAAGCGGTATAGTAGGTTTGCTATACAACCGTCTGAGGAAAACAATCCCCACCGTGCCCCTTCTGGATTCGCCCTTGAATAAGACTCAGTGACATTCTATATATTCACGAAAATGATTGTTAAAAAGTCCAACATGTATTTCTTTTTTCTTTTGGTTCTAATCAGTTCGTTGACAAAATCAGTTTTGAATTTAGAAAGTACGTAAATGTACTTAGTTTTTGATACAAAATGCAGTCACTTTGTTTTCTATTAGAACTCGAATGTAACAACCACATTGTAAAGTTTTTACAGTAATTGAGTGTAAATATATCGAGACAGTCTTTTCAGCAAGCTTCGCCGAAAAGTACAAATTGCCAGCTCCATTTTATGGAGATCGTGCTTAGTTAAATTATTTCCACATATTGTCCAATTCTGTAGATACTTGTGATAGAAAACTACTGTAATTTGACATCACAATGTCTACTAGGAATCAATTTGTGAATAATTAGATCAGTTACTTACTGAATTTCACCAGAAAAAAAATCCAATTTGGTTTGATAATGAGATATTTTGATAGCGTGTTTAAACTTTTAGACAATCAATCTCGTTAAAAGAATAAACGATTTCACAGTCTAGACCGTTTGCTTAACATTGCTTTGAAATATTAAAGGATTTGTGACGATTTTCTTTGCACTACTAATCGATTTAAAAAAAAAATGATTAAGACATTACTTCAGTTAGTGATATTTAAGTTTCGAAGGAATGAATCAGAAAGGAATATTTTTTTATTGGTTGGCTTAAACCGGTCAATGATTTTGACAGTATTTCAATTGGCTTGCAGAATCGAGAGTCTATGTTTAGCGGTGAGACTGTATAAGCTCGAAAGGCAAATGAAGAAATGCCTAATAATTGTGGAAAGAATCTAACTTACGTCATTGTAATCTAGCAATATAATTATCTAATAGACGAGGTTTTACCACATATTGTAAGTAATAAATATATCGTTATTTATAATAACTTAATAGTAAATAACTACAGTTTTCTAAAAATAGTGTTTAGACGTGATAGAATTAATGTCATTTACAATTTGCCTAAAAAAATGCGTCCAATTACTCGTGAATATGTTAAAGAAATAAAAGGCCATTTAGAGACTTCATGTTATATGACATAGTATTTATAATAAAAGATACATAGTATAATTAAAATATATGGTACTTTACAAAATAAAGAAAATGTTCCTGGTAGTGTAAATAATATACAGGGTCAAATGAAATTAGCTAGCGAAACTCCACACATAATGATAATTAAAAAAATAAAAAAAAAACAACACATTTTTTTTTTCTTTTTTTATTTAAATACATCTAACAAAAAAAAAATCGTTGATATCCCATGGCTTTGACCATCATTCCTCATATTTGATACTAATTTCTGATTGACCGACCCAAGTTGAGGAGGAGATTTTTATTGGGCGTTGTCCTTTCTCAATTTTTAATTTCAAACAACTATGGGTTCAATGATCGCTGTGTAGTTTCGCTGAATAATTTAATTTGATACTGTAGAATTTAACGTATTTATTCCTTTTGAGTAAAACGTAGATATGTTATGACTAGTATAATAGCAGTTAACATAGAAAATAGTGAATTGTTCTAAAAATAAACTATTATTATTAAAAATTACTGGTGAATTCATAAAATGCTCAGTTTCTGGAGAGTTTATTTATTCTAGTTAATAAACGTTCAGTTAAAAAAAGGTCTTGAAAGTAATCTTTAACGACATGGTGGATAATTCGAAAGTGTTACACAAATGCGTTTTAGTCTGTAAAAGTTAGAAACTCTTTCTCACTCCACCAAGAGTGAGTGGAGTCATTTGACCCGCCCCAAAAAAAAAAAACGTTTTATGGAAACACAACCCTCATTATAGGAAATACAATCAATTTTGTTGATGTATAACTAAAAATAGTGAGTTGAGAAAAAAAAAGTAATGAAACATATATTTAACATTTTAACCGCCTACGTCGAATATATCCGACAAACATCTCAGGACAGATTAGGTTATTGCTAGGCAAGCATGCTCCTTCGTCGACCACATCATCGCTTGCCATCAGTTGAGCTATTGGAACGCAAGACATCAATAAAAAAATAATTAAAAGTAATTTATTTTAACCCATTAACCACATAGTCGGATATATCCGACAAACATACTCGCATTTATTCCGCTGAGATCGCACATCCACGACCAAATACTCCATCTCGTCAGCTCTCCTGTCACCTATGGAGATTGAAAGGTTATACGAGATGGAGTACGCAGTCGAAAACCCAACCCTGGCGAATAAGACACAAAAACACTCGTCGGAGAAATCCGACGTCAGCGGTCAAAGTGTTAACATAATATAAAACATTAAATTACATATTTGAATTTGGAAACATTTTTTTTTGTGACGTTTGATGACATCAGAAACTGAGTTATAACATTTACATGTAGTTTGGCTTAATAAGTCAAAAGTCTTGACTAAGGTACATATTTCATCGGGACACCATGGCGGCGCGACCGTATACAGCTCTATAGAGAGTTACTCACCTGGTGTCCGTTTGGTTGCGCAACCAATTTGGTGGCGCGACCAACTCGGACGCGTGCATTTAAGGTCCATTTTGATACTGTCTCAGTGTGGTGTAGCGACTCTGTTGTCTGTATGGTGTCTAGTTTGGTAGCTTACGGACACAACTGGTCGCGCCGCCATGGTGTCACGGTGGAATATAAAAAAAGTCAAAAGTCTTGACTAAGGTATCTATTTCATCGGGACACCATGGCGGCGCGACCAGTTGCGCCGCCATGGTGTCAAAGTGAAATATAGCCCTAAAACACTTGAATCTCTGTAATAGCTAAAAACTAAAAAGTACTGATAAATTGATGCGATATAATAACCAAATAGTTTGTAAGTTTGTTTAGCTATAACTTATTAATATTATAATTATGTTATATAATGATTTGGTGAGGCAATGTACAAGAAAATTTATAAATAAAAATGTCATAGAAAGAATGAGAAGAATGTGGATAAAAAAGGAGGAAATATTATTTTTTAAGGAATACTGTTTGAGGATACATTATGTATAACTTGTTTACTCCTGAGGAAAATTCCTCAAAACTTCAACACTTCTTTTTTGAGGAGTATAGTCGGCCTTATAATGTTCCCACTGTTGGGACTCAGGCCTCCTCTCTTGGAGAGAGAATGGGCCGTAATGCACCACGCGGGCCCAGTGCGGGTTGGTGGATGTCACATGTCTTCGAATGTTTGGTTCTAGGACATGTCGGTTTCCTCACAATGTTTTCTTTTACCGTTTTGAGAAAAGTGGTGATGAAATAAATTACCTGCATGATGTTTTTCTTCGTAATGGAAATTCCTCAAAATAGTATGAAAATTTGATTTTTTTTTTCTCATTTAAGTAACATGATTAAGATATCATTATGGCATAATAAAATCACCTAATTGTATTATAATGTAAAAACTATAATTTTAAGTAAATATTATTAATTATTTATGTTTGCTTTGTAAATAAAAAAAAGGTTTTTCTATTTTAATTTCTAGAAAATGCTGTCCTTTTTTAGTCATTTCATTTCTTCCAATTTTTCTGTTTTTTTTTTCTTATTAATTGTAAATATTTATTAAAATATTATTATCCGGGTAGTTATTGTGACTGTGCTAGTTTTAAAATGCATAGAAAATAATAAATAAATTATATTACGTTATATAATTATTTTTGTTGTTTTTGTTAACATCCTCAATATTCCTCATTAGAAACCCATAAAAAATGGTTATAATTGCGTGTAAACAACCAAAAAAGTTTAAGTAGTAAAAAGTCATCCCTTTATTTTAAGTCTCCTCGCGAAGGTCAGTACTTCACGCAGGAACAGCTGCTCAAACTTTATCAAGCGCAAGTTAGATCGTGTATGGAGTACTGCTCTCATCTTTGGGACGGATCTGCCCGATACCAGTTTGATGCACTTGAGGCAATTGAGAGGCGTGCCAGGAGGATCATTGGCAATGATGCACTCGTTGAGTCGAGGCTTCAAAGTCTTGAGCATCGACGCCGAGTTGCTAGCCTGTCGGTTTTCTACCGAAATGCATTCGGGGAGTGTGCGTCGGAATTGAATAATCTAATTCCACCTAGCCCGTTTCAACATCGGACCACCAGGCGTACGGCAATGCGCCACCGGTACATGGTGGATATCTCACCTATACGCACAAAACGTTTTGGGAACACATTCACTGCACGACTCTCAAAGTCCAGTTTGTTTTAACGCGTACATACTCCACGATCTTCTCAGCCTTCGTGGTTTGATGTAGTCTCGACATGACACACACCACATAGACCTCCACTCTGTGCTCTACCGTGTCCTCCAGTTGGTCTGCACAATGGTAACACCTGGCCGATTCTACCCACCGAATCCGACACAGGTATCTCACCAAACAACCGTGTCAAGTTAAGAACTGTGTCAGGCGAAAAGGGAGAATGCCGTGGGGCCTCTGTAACCACTTCTCAAAGAGGAGCCTTACTGCCTCGGTAATGGTGTGCCTAGTGCTAGGTTGCAATAGTCGCTGTCTTCATACATCCATGAGATCCCGCCGAAGCTCTGTCCACCGTGCCATGGTTCGTCGCTTCATTAAAGGTTCACCCTTGAAGTATCATGAGAATTGGCGTTAATAACAAAAATAAAATAAAATAAATTTATTTCAGACTAATTTTAATGTCCATATTATGTTAGTAATTGGAACTTAAAACTACGTTAGTATAATATTCAAATTCATTAAATTAATCAATTATTTCACAAGAAGTTAAAATTAAATTAAAATAAATCATTTCTAAAACACAATAATCATAATATTGGTCAAACATAATACACAAAAAAAAAAAATAGTTTATAAAACATTCAGTTTTATAAACCTATCGTACACTGGTGACTCTGGGCTTTCAGCGATCATCTTAATAAAAAGGCTAATGTGCGTTAATATGCAGGCATTCATCATCATCATCATTATTTCAGCCGAAAGACGTCCACTGTTGGACATAGGCCTCCCCCAAATACCGCCACAATGACCGGTCCTGTGCGTCTCGCATCCATCGGATTCCCGCGACCCTCACCAGGTCATCGGTCCACCTTGTGGAAGGCCTTCCAACGCTGCGTCTTCCGGTACGCGGTCGCCATTCCAGAACCTTTCGTCCCCATCGACCATCTGTTCTGCGAGCAATGTGCCCTGCCCACTGCCACTTAAGTTTGGCTTTGGCTTTAAGTTTGGTTTATGCAGGCTTTATTCATATTATATTACTTTTTTACATCTTTTTTCAATACATATAAATATATGAACGTATATTCGATACCTATAACCAAAATGCAATTTTTGTCTGTCTGTTATTCCAGCTAGTTTACGAAACAGCTAGACCTACTTTGAACAGATGGTATCAACATCATCATCAAGTATATGTAGATATGCCTAAACCCTTCAAAGAAGTATTGATGAGGCTCTATATTAAACTGCGCTGCCGCCATTTTCAGAAATCGTCATTTTGGGAAAAGCCATGGACGCTGAACTACCAAGAAGTTAGCAGAAAAAAATAATGTTTTGCTCTAAATAACAAAATATCACGATTTAGCACACTAGTTTGTTGACATGTAGAATGTGAACTTGACCATCATTATGCCGATTGTCGTTTCTGCCAACGAACTCATGACCAGAAGCTTTGACGACCATCTGTCGAAGTTGTCGTTGAGGGGTTAGGTTAGGAGCCTAATACTAAAAGAAACAAAGAAAAATGTTTAATTGTGACTCGTACAGGACAAACAATAATAAAAAGTAAAATAGAAAAATGTTAACTAATCTATAAATAAATAAAAATAAAAAATAGGTACAACATTAAAAATAAAGAAAACCTGTGCCAAAAAGGCTCCCATTTCAACATATGCAATGATAAAAAAAGCCGCTGAAGATAATAACTCCTTGCGGATATCCCGAAAAACTCGATGAGAACTCGAATCTCCAAATGGCTTAAACATACATTCATCATCATTTCAGCCGATAGATGTCCACTGTTGGACGTAGGCCTTCCCCAAGCGTCGCTACAACGACCGATCCTGTGCACCTCGCATCCACCGCATTCTCGCAACTCTCACCGGGTCGTCGGAGGAGACCAAGATCGCCGACATAGCCCGAAGAATCACCAAACTATAGTGACAGTGGGCAGCACACTGCTCGTAGAATGGATGGTCGATGGGGCCGAAAGGTTCTAGAGTGGCGACCGCGCACCGGAAAACGCAGCGTTGGAAGGCCTCCCACACGGTGGAAACATACATTAAAACACCGAAAATGGTAAACATCAAATCATTTGGTAAAAGCACCAATATACGCATTTTTTTTTAGGCCCAGTCATTTCATCAAATGACTTCGACCGCTCTAGGGCGCATCAGACTTTTACTAGACTTAGACTAACTAAGACCCATTTGAATCCTTCAATTACTCTTTGCGGTCCAAAGCCACGGTAACTCTTTCAAAAAATCCCATGAACTATCAAACGCACATACGAGATAAATACAGAACCCAGATTTAGATGTCGGCAAAAAAAGATGATGCGTAGAACTATTTCTGAATTCACTAAGTATACCACTATTACGGCGTTGCGCCATCGGTACATGGTGGACATCCCACCCATACGTACAAAGCGTTTTGGGAACACTTTAAATGATAAATGATATTTCTTTTGCTGGTTGGTTTTTTTTTAGGTGGTGACAAACACGTTTTTGGGCGGAGCAGGAGATAGTGTCAGACTTTTACTGACTAAAAACCCTCTCCTGTAGGAAAAGGAGTGGGTTTTTAGTCAGTAAAAGTCTAGAAGAAGGATCTTTGCCTTCGTCCCAGGGCCCCGTGTTCACTTTCACACTACCCGTGGCCCCAGTAGGCTTCGACCCTGCTGGACCCTTACGATGGCTAATTGGTTTTCGTCATTTTGAACTAGATGAGGCCAGTGTTTCCTAGCTGACCCTGAGAAGAAACACCAAAACAAACTCAGGGGTCAAAGTCTCTTTTAAAGTCCATACAGTAAATATGTTATGATCACATGAGAACCATGCGGATTTGTCTGAGATGGCCTTTTGAAGAAAGAACCATACAGATTTGAGTGGACCTGTCCAGTCAGTGCAAGCATTTGTCAGTATTCGCAAAGCTCAAATCAGGACTACCAAGGAGCTCAACATTCTTTATGTGTACAGGTAAGGAGTGGAATTCCAACTATAATTTAGGTGTCTTCAAGGCTAGAGTGAATAGGCTCTTAATAAACTAGTGCGCCTCACCATCAATGATTGCATCACTGCTTATCATCAGGTGGGATCGCAGTCAAGCACTGGATTATATAAAATTTAAAAAAAAATCCCTGCCGGAGTCTGTGTTTCCTGACAGCTACAACCTAGGGGTCTTTAAGTCAAGAGTGAAAGTCAAGGTTACTTCTAGGCAAGCGAGCTCCATCGTCGGCCACATCATCGCTCAGAGGTCGTGATTATGGATCGTCTGGTAGGTGGGTTGCGGCCTTTGCGAGAATTCTCCATGTCTCTTTATTCTTGGCACTGCGTGTATATTCAATGAGGGAACACTTCGAAGATGATTTGATGAGGTCTGTTCATCTGGTAGGTGATCGACCACGAGAACGTTGGCCCTCTACTCTTCCCTGTGGCTCTAAACGTTCCAAAGAGCTTTCATTGCTGATGATATGTCCAAACATTTTGAAGATTCGCAGTTGATGTAAGTTTGTTTGATGCGATCTCTCTTTTAAAATGGAAACGTTAGTGTTGTGAGAGAAGAATCGCCAACGTAAAGTGGCAGTGGGCAGGGTACATAGCTCGTAGAACGGACAGTCGATGGGGCCGAAAGGTTCTAGAGTGGTGACCGCCCACCGGAATACGCAGCGTAGGAAGGCCTCCCACAAGGTGGACCGACAACTTGGTGAGAGACGCGGGAGTGCGGTGGATGCAAGACACACAGGATCGGTCGTTCTGGCGTCGCTTGGGGGAGGCCTATGTCCAGCAGTGGACTACTTTCGGCTGAAATGATGATGATGATGATGAGTGTTGTGAGCAGTCCATTTTATCCTCAGGAAACGCCTTCAGCTACAAGTATACTTATGGTCGACACTATATTCTACATCCCTTTATCATTACGAAAATTCAAACCATTATGATTTACAGTCACAAACAGAAGAATCTACAATAAAACGTCATAAATCAAAAACAAACTGCGTACACCGAACCGCATGATTTAACTGTACTCTACCGGGAATCGAACTACGGATGTCGCGATACTTGTTAACTACTGAGCCTTAGTCTCCTTTGAAGTTTGAGCGCGGTTTGAAATGGTGTGATGTAAGGGTTTTTGAATAGTGATGTACGTGGTTTGGTTTTTGGTATCGGTTTCGGCTTCCAGTCCAAAGCCGAAAAAAATAGGGTATTTTAGGCTTATTGGTTTTTATGATAAGGGGATTGTCATTTATGTAGGGCAGTTCAATAGTGATGTGTATAGTAGAGTAATTTGGTATCGGTTTCGGCGTTCCGCCTAGTTTATTTATGCCGAAAAAATAGATGGCCTAAGTTGATTTTTACCTTGAACAGAGGATAGTGGCAATACCACCATTCTTTTGGCCACGTTACCAGTCGACAGCGATGCGAAGGAGTTTTATGACGCCATATTTTTGTTAGGAGTAGCCGTTAATGTATATGTATAGTTTTAATTAGTTAAGTGTTTTTTTTTTTATATAATTTTGTATATATATAAATATAGGGTTCAATTGTTATAAAAAAAATAAAAATGTTTTCCTAGTCTTGCCATAACAAAAAGTTGTGTCTGTATCACAGGAAATATGGAATGATGACGATTTTTTTTTTATATATAAATTAGTGCTTGACTGCGATCTCTCCTGATGATAAGCAGTGATGCAATCGTTGATGGTGAGGCGCACTAGTTTATTAAGAGCCGATTCACTCTAGCCTTGAAGACACCCAAATTATAATCGGATGGCAAGACCTCAGCAGGCAAATTATTCCAGTCCTTCGATGTACGCGGTATAAACGACGAGGCGAAACGCTTAGTCCAGACCGAGTATTCCGAAAATTTGTTATTTTGGTACAATTTTCTCCTACAACGCAGGCGAAACCACTGTCAGCAGGTTACCAAAAAAATCTTTTTAATCTTCGTCCAATTTAAAATATTACATACAATAAAGTTTCCTCAAATGAAACCTTTCCACCATTCCGTTACTAAGTGTGCACCAAACAAACATAACTCAAGACCTATGACGTCCGATATTAGGCTCCAATTAGTTCGGTATTTGGTCATCCATCATGGCCGTTTAGTTCCCGTGAATGTGCCGTCTAATACTTTGTACAGAAATAGATGGTCCATTTATTTGTGTCTTGGATGCTAATTGGCGTTTTTGCTTGAGATTTGATGTTAGAAATTGTCTGTGACCAGAGGGACGATAGATGTAGCTTGTGACAGATGTTTTTTTTTTTAATTGATATAAACCAGTGCTTGACTGCGATCCCACCTGATGGTAAGCAGAGATGCAATCATTGATGTGAGGCGCACTAGTTTATTAAGAGCCTATTCACTGTAGCCTTGAAGACACCTAAATTATAGTTGGACGGGAAGACCGCAGGAGGCAAATTAATAATGATCTGTCTGTCTGAAGGGTTTTTTTAGGTGGGAAATCATCCAATGACTTCTTCCATTCTAGGACGAATCGGGAGGGCATGTCAGACTTTTACTGACTAAAACCACACCTGTGTTCCTTCAGTTGCCATTTGCGTTCCAGGAGCCCAAGTTTCTCTTTCGTAAGTATACTGGGGCCAACCCAGTAGGTTTTGTCAACTGACATCTCTTTCATGCTTGGGACACTACTCGCCGTCGACGAATCGGACTTGATCTAGACGCACACAGAAAACAGCATAAAAGTTGGGTATTAAATGAAGTGGCAAATAGCATTTTAAATGTTGAATTGTTGAAGAGTGGAGGAGAAGTGAGCGATGGTGGCCGAGTGGTAATGGTCCCGACTTACGAGTTGTAGGTTGCGGGTTCAAACTCGGCCAGACGCATTACTTTGTGTAATTTATTTCATCACCACTGCTCTCAAAACGGTGAAGGAAAACATCGTAAGGAAACTGGCATATCTTAGAACCAAAAATTCGAAGACATGTGACATCCACCAACCCGCACTAGGCCGCGTGGTGGATTACGGCCCATCCCCTCTCCTAGAGAGGAGGCTTGACTCCCAGCAGTGGGAACATTAAAAGGCTGATTATGCTAAGCATATTATGAGGTGAGGTGGGTAGGTACCTACATCTCGTTATTTCTAATAGCGGTGACGTCACATTTCAGCATGTACATTCTCTATCCGTCATTTGACAGTTTCTTCTTCCACTAGATTTGAAAGGTTCTATCTAACTTAATTTTGAACCAATTTGAAAAATTCTTTCTTTTTGTGATTTATGATAAAGTTTATTATTTACTTATTTAAACTTCATGTACAGTAGTGGTACATAGGCGGACTTAATGCAACAAAGCATTCTCTACCAGTCAACCTTTGGGTTAAAAATACAACACTGTGGTAGGTGTGCACAATAAACAAATAACAGATAATTCAAACAGAAAAAATAAAATAAAAAATAAGTTATTTATAATAATAAAATACACATATAAGCTAAAATTATAAACTAATAAATATTATGAAAAATATCAAATCATAAAGTTAATTAATATAATATAATAATATTTCACAACTATCACACAACGCCGTCCAGTCCCAAGCTAAGCAGAGCTTGTGTTATGGGTACTAGACAACTGATAAACATACTTATATATTTCTAAATACATACATATATAGATAAATTACACCCAGACACAGAACAAATGATCGTGCTCATCACACAAACATTTGTCCTGGGTGGGAATCGAACCCACGACCTCCGGCATAGCAGTCAGGGCCACTAACCACTAGATCAATAGGCCAATCAAAAAAATTTTTGAATGAATGATAAAAAAAAAATTTTCAAGTACCCAATTCTGAAACTTTCAACAAAGACCAAACAATATTTGAAGAGACAAATAGTATAGTTACCCCTCTTATAATACACTACAACAGTATATTTAAAAAATATATTTTAATAAAATAGTCAAAAATAAACTGCCCATTACTAAGAAGTAATAGTTCAAGAGAAAGATTCTGTCAATATCCCAACTAAAACGTCGTATTATAAATACATTCTAGCGTTACTTAAACTACTAATAATAAACTGCTGAAGTTTGTCCGTCTCAAAGTACAGATGATACTCAAAAAACCGGCCAAAATGCGAGAGGTTCCGTGCCGTCCGTAGAAAAAAGGCAAAAAAAAATAATTACGTTTTTTTTATGATTGTTTGGGAGCTCCACTTAAATATTTATTTTTATTCTGGTTTAGTATATTTAGGTGTTTGTTGTTACAGCATCAACAGAAATACATTATCTATGAAAATTTCAAAAGTCTAGCTATCACGGTTCATGAGACCTGGTGACAGACAGACGGACAGCGGAGTCATAGTAACATGGTTTTGTTTTTACCCTTTGGGTACGGAATTCTAAAAAAGAAGCATCTAGTATTAAAAAGGCGAAAGTTAGTTTGTATTGTATTTGTTTGTTACTTCTTTACGCTCAAACTACTGAACGGATTTGGACGAGATTTGGATCACGGGTAGACCACATTGTCCTAGAATAGTACATGGAGTATTTTGTTTCCCAGGAGTATAATCTGTATCTCTTGGTACCTATAATTTTCTACATGAAACCACTGGAAAAATCTAGTAACTTATAAAGCTACAAATGAGCCCTTTTTACGTATTTCAAAACAACTAAAATGACAAAAAAAACACTTATAAAAGTGTAACATATTTTCAAATAATTTAAAAAAAAACCTTATGAACTAACTAAAAGTAATCTAAAATATTGCGCCAAAAACTTCTTCGCATTTTTTTTATTTAGTCTGTATTTTTTAATGATAGTCAAGAGATTTTTTTTTAATATGTAAAAACTGCAAATATTAAAAAAAAACACGGTTGATATCCAAAATAAATATCGTCTACTAGATAATATATTTAACCAAAAAATATTTTATAATATTTTTTCCAAGCAAACCCCCGCGCCCAGACTAGTGCACAACCAATAAAACGCATCGATGATATAGCACGCAAGTAAATCTGTCATCCCAGCCCATCCGTCACGCCAGACGGTAAGTTATTAAATATGAGTCATTGCGCACGCGCATGCAGTGCAAGTGTGTACTTAGACTATGGTAAGAGGGATTTGATGATAGGTGGGAGATAAAACTTTATAGAAATTCCTCCTCCTCCTCGAGTCGTATTCCTTATTACTGAGGGTCGTGAAGTTCCCGCTGGATTAGTTTTTTTTGGTGATGGTATTTCGCCATCTGTGGCCGTTCTTAGCGTCATGAAGTGCGACGTGCAATTGGGTGTCCAGTGTGGAGCAGACCTGGGGGCCAAGTCTGCTGTTTTTATAAATCCGTCATTCCAAAACGATTCCAATGTCATTTTGCTAAACGTTCGTATTCTGCTAATTCATAATGATCGATCATTGATCGGTCAATAGAGTTGTGGTAGAATGACAATATCAAGCTTATTAAAACAATGATTGCACAATGACGTTCTAATGGTAGGTCACTGATCAAAGGAACTGTCAAAATTTTAGCAGATTACCGCATACTTCAGATATTCATTTGTCAGTATGTACGAGATTACCATTTCTTTCAATGGAGTGTCAGTGGTTGACCATTGAAAAGTCGTAATGACGCCATTATATTAGTAGATTACCAAATTTGTCAAAATCAACAATTATGAAATCTTTGATAGACCATTCTGACACTATTGTAATAGCAGACTTAAAGCCCTGATCTGCCCATCTTTTTGGGCTGCGGTCTCTTGGTCGTTTGCCATCAACCGTGTTAGTTACGATGAGCTGTCCAAGGTTACAGAAAAAAAAAAGTTTATAGAAATTAGGAGAATAATAAAGAAGAAATTAGGAGCCAGTCTTTCGATATTTTACAGGATGCATTTTGGAGAGTGTGTGCAGGAATTGCATAACCAGAATCCGCCATTTCCTTTCAACCATCGGACAACCGGACGTACGGCGAGTGTCCTTACGTTGTTAACTCCTCTACGGTCCGAACTAAGCGTTTCGCCTCGTCGTTTATACAGCGTACTATCGAAGGATTGGAACAATTTGCCTGCAATGGTGTTCCCGTCCGATTATAATTTAGATGTCTTGAAAGCTATAGTGAATAGGCTCTTAATAAACTAGTGCGTTTCACCATCAACGATTGCATCATTGCTTACCATCAGGTGGGATTGCAGTCGAGCACTATATCAATACTTTATTTCAACAAAAAAAATTATAATAGCATCGTGAGGAAACCGGGATGTCGTAGAACTAAAAATTCAAAGACATGTGACATCCACCAACTCGTACTGGGCCCGCGTGGTAGATTGCCCTTCTCTCGGGTTCGGTTGATACCTGACGGCCGGCAAGCTACCCTTTGCTCGTCGTCCAGTGAAGTTTTTAGCTAGCAGGTATTATATATAATGTACGTTCAACTAGATGATTTATAACTAGTTATCTACCAAACGCTCACCTGGAGCACATGGTAGAGGTGTGCCCCGCTTGGGCAGAGCACCGCCGTGTCCTCGTGGGGGCATTGGCGGCTGCGATCTCTCGCGCCGTGCCTTGGTAGAGGCCATTTTCCGAAGCGAAGAGGAAGAGGAGTGGCAGGTGGTTGCCTCCTTCTGCGAAGCAGTAATGCTAACAAAGGAGGAGGCAACGTTCCTCACGCCACAGCCATCGCTGGGATATCGATCCCGATTTTCGCCCACAGTAGGCGCGGGCTTGCGGATGGTAGCTCACCGTCCGATCGTCCGGTGACCCTCAGAATCGAGCCTAAGACATCTACGGCACGTACTGTTCCACGCGCGCCTCAAGGAGTTGTCTGCAAACCGTAGGGGCCCAGCAGGGTCGAAGCCTACTGGGGCCAAGGATCTGTTTCTGAAAGGAAGTCTTGGCTCCGGTACGAAAGGCAACGAAGGAACAGGAGTAGGTTTTTAGTCAGTAAAAGTCTGACACTATCAAGAGCGGAGGATATCATTGGATGATTTTCTCACCGAAAAAAAATAAAAAATGCTCACCTGCCCTTATACTCCCAAAACTTTCTAAAAATCTATCGTGAACTACATTTAATACTGCGCTCAAATATTAGTTCACGTTTTCACCTGTTTAAGAGTCATAATTATCATCACAATGCATCGTCATAACTAAACCTAATATTGACACAAAACAAACTTACTTAATGCTGCTGTGAAAATTCAAAAAACGAACACAATGTTCCAAAAAATTCAAAAACGAACGGTAAATTCAAATTGGTAACCGTCATTTTGAAATACCAAATTACTTCTACAGTTCAGACAGTTCGAAATTCAAAGAATTTGTTCGAAGCTAAACTGAATACTTAACTTTGTCGTAGTATTACATGAAAAATGTCAATATTGATGGTGTTTTTTAAGTCGATCATGATCGTCAAACATCGGACGTGCTCGGTAAACTTCGGGAGCGTTCGGCAAACATCGGCTTTAACAGCAAATAGTCGTTGATTGGTGATAATTTGAAAAGTGTAGCATCAGTGGTTGTTTTTGAGTTATTACTATTAAAAATTTAAGGAAAGGGGTTCAATGTGGTTAAAGGGAGATGGTATTGTATTATGAGTCACCATCAGCATTTCAACTGAAAGATGTCCACTGCTGGACATAGGCCACCCCAAGTGTCGCCACAACGACTAGTCCTGGAATTTCGTATAAATCTGATTCCTTCTTCTCTACGGCCTTCCAACACTGCATCTTCCGGTACGTAGTCGCCACCCAGAACCTTTAATAAATCAGTGCTTGACTGCGATCCCACCTGATGATAAGCAGTGTTGCAATCATTGATGGTGAGGTGCACTAGTTTATTAAGAGCCTATTCACTCCAGCCTTGAAGACACCTAAATTATATGCATGCGCGCTGTTCGCAATCGGCTCGCGAGCGGCGCTTTTGCAGGTCTGGAAACACCATTAAAGGTTCGATTCTCATTAAGAACTAATTTGACACCATATATATATGTATAACTGATTCAAGTTAGTCTTTATGTAAGGGAACAGAGGAATTACATCAACCCCAGCAGGGAGCGAGTCTGTGCGAAAGAATCTGCGCGGCCCTGCAATTTAAAGGGCAATTGAAGGAACATAGGTGGAGGCCGCACGCGTGAGGGAACGAACATCCTCACGCCGCAGTGGCTGACAAAGTGCACACAAAATAGCAGATTTTCAGAGATCTCAACTGGATTAGTTTTACACAAATTTACAAATTGATTTCAATAGAATCCTAAATAATATCCACAAGATTCTGTGTTTCCAAAATATGATGTAATGACCAATGTGTAATAACGTCATAATCGGGTAAGAGCGGTTTTATGAAAAACAGTGAAAATGTATGTTGAGTTGCATCCCCTTAACTCAAAATTTCATGTAATGAAAAAAAAAACAAATGTTTTTATGATCTGGTTACAGATATGATTATTCATTATATACCTGAAGAATTTGTTCGTTTGTTTGAATGTACTTATCTCAGGAACTTACTTGTTTGAATTGGAAAATTATTTTTAATATACTTAGGTACTCGAGAACCCGCTTCTATCCCTACCACTTTCAGGCACGCAATTTACTGTTCTCTGCACTAGTGTGGAAAAGTGTGCCAGCTCGCCCCCGCCACAATTTAATGTATTTATCCACCACTAGTTGCCAGGCAGCCCCCATTCATTTATTTCTTCGTAAGCGTATTGAAAAACGTTGTTTGATACACATGGAAATGTATCACTACAGCACTTGGCTTCATTGCAGCCTCACTTACGCCTCGCGCGAATTCTGCCTTTGGTAGCAATGACAAAATTTCTCCACTTGTATCAAAATGTACTTTTTTAATGTTGAATAGCCCATCTATCATCACGCTACAACCAACGTAAGCTGAGCAGTAACCAAAGACGCGAGTGAAACCGCGGGGGATCACTAGTAACTTAATATTTAACCCTAACCCCTAGAGCAGAGACCAGTCAAACACCTAAAAGTACCATTCCAACAAGATTCCCATAAGAAGTAAAAAATATTCCTAAACATAGAAGGTTTCTTTCAAAGTATAATACTGAAGTAGAGCATACTGCCAGCGTATCGGACCACACACGTTGCGGCCGCCGCGTGCGAGGGCAGGCGGTGGACTACTGTGGATGAGACATCGGACGGACTACACAGGTATATTATTTTAATAAAAGAATCTAATTGGAATTTTTAGTAAGATAGAAAGAAAATAAATTTATTTGAAACAACACAAAGCATAAAAACAATAGTTAGGTAAACATAAACCAAAAAAATCGGGTAAGTGTGAGTCAGTCGGCCTCGTGCACTGTGGGTTCCGTACAAACTTACCTATGAATACAGTTCAATTTCCGAATCGAGTCTCAAAGATTTTTTCGAAACGCAATTTTTTTTTTTTTGTAACGTAATCACAAATTTACAGTTTTCAGATTTTTTTCTTATACTTCTGCTATGAGACCTTGTTTCATGCAAAATTTCAGGATTCTAGGACAACGGGAAGTACCCTATGAATTTTGATTCCCTTGAGAGTGTCGAAATATACGTTTTTTGCAACATAAACGTCCATATCTTTTTTTTTCGTTGACTTACAAGTTTGATTTTTACACAGCTTTAAGGGACCGCAGACCTGAGTATATTGTTGTAAATTCAACAATCAGTCTCTCAATTTATGGAAATATTGTACAGGATTATGAATGAAAAATAATAGAAAAACACTACGCGTAGTATTTTCTAGTAGCAATTGTTATGAATGATTGATTCAATTATTAATTTACCAATTATGACAAATTTTCGTGGACAATTTTGGTATTTCGTTTTTTTTACTTTTAACTACACTGATATGATCAGTAACGAGTACGGATAGAGCCCCATTTTTTTGTACTAATTAAAAAACAGGGGTGTATACAATGTGAAAATTTTGATAGGTTTATCTACGAAGCAATAAAGAAGCAAAAAAAGTATTGTTTTCTTTTTGCCGATCTTTTTTAGCTTTGTAGTGTAATGCAGTAAAACCATAATAGCATAGCATAGTCGGCCTTATAATGTTCCCACTGTTGGGACTCAGGCCTCCTCTCTAGGAGAGGGAACGGGCCGTAATCCACCACGCGGGCCCAGTGCGGGTTGGTGGATGTCACATGTCTTCGAATTTTTGGTTCTAGGAAAGCCGGTTTCCTCACGATGTTTTTCTTCACCGTTTTGAGAGCAGTGGTGATGAAATAAATTACACAAAGTATGCGCCTGGCTGGGTTTGAACCCGCGACCTACAACTCGTAAGTCGGGGCCGTTACCACTCGGCCAACACTGCTCTCAAAAAACCATAATACAGTGCAGTAAAGTCATATCCACGTTAGTCCCCCGCTCCGAGAGCACAGTAATCGTCCAGAAGCAATAAACGACCAGTATTAATAACAATAATAAACTTTATATAGCGACAGAGTCGACAACCAATCGCACGCGCATACAGAGGTAAGGCGATCGTGAGAGAAGTGGCGATTAGGGACCGGTGACCAGAATGCTTAGTGATGAAGTGTCGTGAGGGACCAGAGTAAGGTACCCGCCTCTCATGCAAGGAGAGGTCGTTCAAGTAATATGTAAGCAGATTTTTTTGCTAATATAGGTTTAAAGACATTTTACGGCGAGTATCCACCCTTACGTTGTTGAAACTTCAACGGTCCGGACTATGCGTTTCGCTTCGTCGTTTATACCGCGTACATCGAAGGACTGGATCATTTGCCTGCTGCGGTCTTCCCGTCCAATTATAATTTAGGTGTCTTCGAGGCTACAGTGAATAGGGTCTTAATAAACTAGTGCGCCTGACCATCGATGATTGCATCTCTGCTTACCATCAGGTGGGACCGCAGTCAAGCACTGGTTTATATCAGTTTAAAAAAAAAAACTCAAAACAAACACAAAGTCAGTTGAGAACAATTTTTGCTAATATTAAATTAATATATGTTTAACAAGGCTTCAGTCTTCATGTAGATATTTTATAATTGTTTTTTACATATTATGCCAGTTGGTTCTTGAATGCATTGAATGAGCGTACATTTTTTTATAAATGGGGGTATTTTTTTTTTTAAACTGTTCTCCTTCAAATTTTACCATATTTTTGCCAAACTTAGTTCTTATCTTTGATAAGACCAGAAAACTAGTCCGGCGACTGCTACGTTGTGTTAATTCTTTCACTTTAGTAAAGGATAGGTTAGTCTGTATAAACTAAATATATACCCCTCCCCCCCTTCGTCAGCAAAAGTTAGCTCATCTCTCAATGCTGACGTAAACATTTGTAGGTAGTCCATACATTTTTCTCTGTGTTCTGGTTGCGTTATTCATTTATGGTGTGTATCAGAATGGCGGGTGTAATTTCCAGATTTGCCTAAATTTATTACAGTTATTTGGTACCTTGTGTGTACCTCTACGTACCTCTCTTGAAAATCTGTGTACCTACACCCGTATGATGATATTTTAAAAATTAGGTACACCCGCCATCCTGATGTCAGAACCGCGGGTGTACTGCTAACCAATATATGTAGCCAAGCGTACTGTTTATGTAAATTTGGTACCTCTTGTGTACCTGCAGATAAAAGTATTAAATAATCGAAATACTGTATATAATAAGGTTGTACACAGATTTTCAAGAGAGGTACATAAAGGTACACAGAAGGTACCAAATAACTGTAATAAATTTAGGCAAATCTGGAAATTACACCCGCCATTCTGATACACACCATTTATGAGCAATTGCTATAAGTCTACAAATAAGGAATAATAGGCTTGAAATAGAGGAACAAAACACACTTCATTTAAAATTTTGGCATATTAATTATAGTCTTACAGACTGAGGACTGAGGAAGAAACGCCCGGGTGTCACCATTGTGCGGATCGCCCAGTGGACGCGGTGGAGCGTACAGTGGAGGGAAGGGTGTTTATTTTTTTTTTTAATTTTAGATTTATGACTTTGCTCGAATTCTTGATACCACTACCAAAAATCACCATAATAGACGCTCTAACTAGATGCTCTAAGGGTGCAATATAATAATGGCTTCAGGGTACTGTTGAGGTTGCCCAGATTCTGCAGCGCGTCTAGTATGTTTGCTGTAGCACGAACGGATGACTTTTATGCCATTATGAGGAAGAAGAGCGCATCCTTGATAAGCAGAATGAGGGGTAGCAGCAACAGTATCCTGATAACCCTAGCTGAACAACATGATGCGCCAATTCTGAGACACTCTGTCCGGTTGCTTGTGCGGCAGTGATGATCTATAATTGTGTGTACTTAGGATAGTTACTAACCCTTAGTTGATAAGTATTGTACTAACCAGTGGACCAATGTTGTCAGATGAATTAAATAAATAATAATAATAGGTTAATGTTGTTGAAAAAAAAGTTTTCTCTTATAGCTAATAAGACATTGCCTGCAGTGAACTGTCTCGCACTTACCCAGTTCTTTTTTTTTTCTTTCTTCTTTCTTCACACTAGAGAGGAATGATTTCCCACTTCGAACACTTAAGTACAATCACTAAACCATAGCTCACATAACAAATAGTTAAAACTCTCGTTTATTAAGCATTTAAACGGATGTTTAAGTTCCCATTAGCGGTTACTTACCGCTCACCACATCAATCAAAGTTATCGTAACCTTTAAGTGATCAAAAAGGAACTAGAGACGAGAGATGATAATATTATGATGAGTGAAAGAAGATGCTGTGGTTTAGGCGGTTTTCTACCAATTTTTAGGGTTCCGTACCTCAAAAGGAAAAAGCGGAAGCCTTATAGGTTCACTTTGTTGTCCGTCTGCCTGTCTGTCAAGACCCTTAATCGGGAACGCGTGGAGATATCGAGTTGAAATTTAAACCATTTGCTCAAGTCTGCGGTTAACGAAAAAAAAAAGATAAGTGTGGCCGTTTATGTCGCAAAAAACGTATATTTCGATACTCTCAAGAAAATCAAAATTCATTGGGTTATTCCCGTTGAACTATAATCCTGAAATTTGGCATAGAGCAAGGTCTTGTGTGGGTTCAAACTCAGCCAGGCGCATTACTTTTTGTAATTTATTTCATCACCACTGCTCTCAAAACAGGAAAACATCGTGAGGAAACCGGCATGTCCTAGAACCAAAAATTCGAAGACATGTGACATTCACCAACCCGCACTGGGCCCGCGTGGTGGATTACGGCCCATTCCTTCTCCTAGAGAGGAGGCCTGAGTCCCAACAGTGGGAACGTTATAAGGTCGACTATGCTATGTAAGGTCTTATAGCACAGGTATAGGAATAATTCTGAAAACAGTAAATTTTTTGTTAAGTAACAAAAAACTGTGAGTTTGAAAAATCTTTGAGACCCCATTCAGGATAGAACTATGTACATAGGTAAGTTTGTACGGAACCCTCAGTGCGCGAGTCCGACACGCACTTGCCCAGTTTTTTACTTTTTACTTGACTAGACTAAAAGAAAAGTTATGTTTTTCGAGTGTATGTATGTAAGTATTAATTTAATGATTAATTAATTTAAAAGAAATTTATTTTTTTATTTGGAATTTAACTTATTTTAATGGTATCTTAATCAAGATACCATTAATTTTATGATGACATATGGCACTGAAACGTGCTTGCTTACAATGGGTCTCATCAGAAGGCTTAAAGGCAATTGAAAAGGCTGCGTGATCGCATTAGGAATGAAGATATTCGCAGGAGAACCAAGTTCGCCGACATAGGTCGAAAAATCGCCAAACTAAGTAGTACTCACTCATACATACACTCACTTACTTTTTTTTTTTTTTTTAATTTATATAAACCAGTGCTTTTTATACTTACCTATATACTTTCCATACTAACTATTTC
This sequence comes from Mythimna vitellina, assembly GCA_949316375.1. NCBI lineage: Eukaryota > Metazoa > Arthropoda > Insecta > Lepidoptera > Noctuidae > Mythimna > Mythimna vitellina. The sequence continues at coordinate 3,189,176 of OX438711.1, read as the reverse complement.
TGTAATTTTAATTTTTGCTTGTGACACCGACACTGTTTTACTTGCAATAGAATGTCTTATTTATATGTTGTACCTATTTGGTTGAACCCTATTTCTTAGAATTCTAATCTTTATGATAAATAAATAAATGAAATAAATAATAAATTAATGTAATGTATGTAATGTAGTGTGCAGGACACATTGCTCGTAGAACGGATGGTCGGTAAGGCCGAAAGGTTCTAGGGTGTCGACCGTGCACCAGTAGATGCAGCGTTGGAAGGCCACCCGCAAGGTGGACCGACGACCTGGTGAGAGTCGCGGTAATGCGATGGATGTGAGACGCATAGGACCGTCCGGTGTGGCGACACTTGGAGGAAGCCTATGTCTAACAGTGGAGGTACTTCGGCTGAAATTATGATAACATAACATATTCCACAACTATCACACAACGCCGTCTAGTCTCAAGCTAAGCAGAGCTTGTGTTATGAGTACTAGACGACTGATAAACATACTTACACATTTCTAAAAACATACATATTATATATAAATTACACCCAGACACAGAACAAATGATCATGCTCATCACACAAACATTTGTCCTGGGTGGGAATCGAACCCACGACCTCCGGTATAGCAGTCAGGACCACTAACCACTAGACCAACAGACCAGAAATGATGGTGATGATGAAGTTAAAATATGTATTTATCATTGAGACAGATGAAAACCAGATTAATTAATAACTTGTAGTCAATGTTGGCACCGAACACTAAACATAATTCTTCACAATGATAAATCCCGAATCGTCTCTCATCATTTAAATTACACGGCACGTAGTGTTCCACGCGCGCCTCAAGATGTCAGCAACCGTAGGGGCCCAGCAGGGTCGAAGCCTACTGGGGCCATGGGTGATGCGAAAGAGATCTTCGGGGCCCTGGAACAGGGGCAAAGATCCTTCTTTACCATTGTTCCAGGGCCCCGGGGATTTTAGTCAGTAAAAGTCTGACACACCCTCGCGCTCCTCCCAACAGCAGGGGATGTCATTAGATGATTTTCCCATTTAAAAACAAAATTATTAGGTATGATTCATTATTATGAACAAAAACAGATGAGTAGACGATAAGGATAGAAAATAATATTATCATTCTTAATTAGGAAGTTGATAATTAATAGTTGTTAACCAACAAACACATATGTAGGTACCTATTTATTTATTTTAAAATTTATAGATACACATTATAAGAGAAGAAAAACACAAAATAAAAAATTGTACAAAAGTACTGCTTATTTGAAAAGAAATTTCTTCCAGCAGACCTGCAAAAGGATAGTTTATTAAATCACAATTTTATTTGTTACATGTAATTTAAGTATTAATTAATTAAGAAAATTCTATTTAAAATAGACAGAACAAGAAAAATATATAGTCATATAAGTATTAATAAGTACATAAATGACTATTTATATACTTTAGACTAAAAATAAATATATAATAGTATAATTTAACGATACTAAATTCTATTTCAAATATCTGTTATTTAGTTATTGAGCACACCTACCACAGTGTTGTTTTTTTAACCCAAAGGTTGACTGGTAGAAAATGCCTTGCGGCATTAAGTCCACCTATGTACCAGCACTGTACATGAAGTTTAAATAAATAAATAAAAGACAAAACTATTTTTAGTATATACGAAACCTGAATATAGTTTGTTCAGAATCAGTAACTGAATCGATTCCAATAATTTTTACACCATGTTAGATTTTTTTCCCTTGTAATAATTATAACCCTTGCGTTCCAGGATCATGGGTTTTTCTTTCGGAAGTCAACCCATGACCCCAGCAGGCTTCGACCCTGCTCGGCCGCTACGGTTTTGCTGACATCTCCTTGTGGCGCGCGTGATGTGGAAACCAGAAGCGAGTTTTCGTTGTTGAAACCTCTACGGTCCGGACTAAGCGTTTCGCCTCGTCGTTTATACCGCGTACATCGAAAGACAACAATAATTATAAAAAGGAACAATTTGCCTGCTGAGGTCTTCCCGTCCGATGTCATCAAACCGTAGGGGCCCAGCAGGGCCGATGCCCGCTAGGACCGCAGGAAATTTCTAAAAGGAAACCCGTAGTCCTAGAACGCGAAGGGCAACTGAAGGATATAGGTGTGGTTTTAGTCAGTAAAAGTCTGACACGCCTTCTGCTCAACCCAGACAGGGATCGTGCTTTTAACACTGGGCCATCACGACACTTCAAGCGCGAATTTATATGGTATAATATATATTTTTAGAGAATTTGATAGCTAAGAAGGCGATGACATCACGCGGCAGTGATGACGCTGTCAAGTCTTAGAGGATTTGACAGCTGAGAAGACGATGACATACGGGACAGCGATGACGCTGTCAAGTAGAAGGGGCAACACACCATGAGTGGTGTGCGGACTTGCCTCTGCCTCTTTTGCTTGGGAGCTCGGATGCGACGGACGTGTTTTAGGCTTCATAATTTTGAATTACTTTGTTGTAACGGTTTTTGATTGTTTGTCATTTTAAATTATTAAAATACTTGTAGGTTGTTCTGAGTTTTCTTTTTAAAAACTTAAATACGCTTCTGATCCATAAGAATATATATAGTCGGCCTTATAATGGTCCCACTCTTAGGACTCAGGCCTCCTCTTTAGGAGAGTGAATGGGCCGTAATCCATCACGCGAGCCCAGTGCGGGTTGATGGATGTCACATATCTTCGAATTTTTGGTTCTAGGACATGCCAGTTTCCTCACGATGTTTTCCTTCACCGTTTTGAGAGCAGTGGTGATGAAATAAATTACACAAAGTAATGCGCCTGGTTGCGTTTGAATCTGCGACCTACAACTCATAAGCCGGGGTCGTTAAGGGCCTATTACACTACGCGATATTCAACACACGATATTCAGACTTATTTTATGTTTCGAGTAAGACAGTGTAATCCGTATTACACTACGCGACATGTCGAATCATAGACTAAAACTGTCTGAATATCGAACACAGCCAGGCGCATTAGCCTGGTTTGAATCTGCGACCTACAACTCGTAAGTCGGGGCAGTTACCACCACTGCTCCCAAGAGCGCTCAAGCGCGAGTTTATCAACATTAAGTATTTAGAAATACGAGTATGTGCATTTTAAAAGCATCGAGCTTCCAGCGAACAGAAGCGAAGCCGCGGTAAAAAGACTAGTTTACAAATAATTAACGAGGGCTACTTAATAGCCACAAACATTTAGCGGATGTGAACCATTAAGTGCTGATAGACCACTCATCCCACATCAATCGTTTACCAATAATAATATGTAATCGTATGCTTTGAATTAAAAGTGTACTAAGGAGGCGCTAAACAAACATTGAGCTGTGGAAATATACGGGGAGGGAGTTGGGACGGATATTTACTCGTGGTCCAAACAATACAAAACAAACAAAAACAAAACAACAACAATATAATACAAAAACAACACAACAACAATACACAACAAAAATACAATGGAACAATAAATGGTTACAATGAAAAAATTGATTCCTTACACTTATACTTCATTCGGTGGAGGTGTGCCCCACATGGGCAGAGTAACGCCGTGTCCTCGTGGGGGGCGATCGGCGGCGGTGATCTCTCACGCCGGGCCTTGGTCAGGCCATGGTCCGGGGCGAGGAGGAGTGGTAGGCGGCCGCCTCCTTCTGCGAAGCAGTAATGCTAGAAAAGGCGGCCGATCGCGTTAGGCCACGGTCTTTACGCTCCAACCGCCGCCGGGATTTCCGGCCACTGCAGGCGCGGGCTTGCGGGCGGCGAGAAATGGGTAGCCCGCAATCCGTCCGGTAAACGTCCAGACCGAGCCCAAGTCGTCGACGGCGCGTATTGTTCCACGCGCACCTCAGGGTGATGTTAGCAAATCGTAGGGGCGCAGCAGGGTCGAAGCTTACTGGGGCCATGGGTAGTGTGAAAACGAAACCCGAGGCCCTGGGACGAAAGCAATGAAGGAACAGGAGTGGATTTTTAGTCAGTAAAAGTCTGACACTATCTCGCGCTCCGCCCAAGAGCGGGTTTTGTCATTAGATGATTTTCCCACATAAAAAGAAACATTCCAATACTCCATTTGTTTAGGTAGTTAACTAAACGTAAACAATTTTGATATCTTTTTATTAAAAAAAAATCATATAAAAGATATACAAAGATTATTTAAATTTAGTTAATTACCAAACATCGGTATAGGTAAATAACAAATTGTAAACATTTTTAGATAAAATTTATAGACAACTTTTAGATAAAAGACATGTCAAGTTTGTTTTACATTTAGTTAATTACCTAAACAGATGTAGTATCCGAAAATAACCCTTAAATGATCCGCAATTTTTTTAATGGTTCGGTTACCAGATATGAATATTTTATTTTTTGGGGATGTTACCTAATATTAGGAGACATCTTAAAAAATATATAATTATAATGTTTTTCTACTTCAGCTCTCTTTACGATTTCCCCTCTCAAGCATAAAAAATGTCTTCCTAACATTGGCTGGTACAAGATTTTTTTTTTTAATGGAAAGTGAGAAATTTATATTCTTACTTGAGAGTTCCTCAAGCAAATAATTTCCAAAATTACAAAAAAAAAAAACCTTCTTTCTTTCATTAGTCTTAGTGTTTCTTATCATTATCACTAAAATCTTTTAATACAGTTTACAGATAGAAAGAAAGAAAATAGGTACATATACATTATTCATTACTTTCTTACTTATCGTCGAATGACGACGGGTTCGCACAAGCTTTCCTCCCGTGAGTTTCCACACTAAATCGTCCAGTACAAGTACAATCATTGGCTGAGATCAAAAAATGTATTGGTGCAAACCTCTAGACTATTACAACCGTGTTACTGCGACCTACGCACTTGATACTTGATATTAATTGAGTGACTAAACAAAATGATTGATTTATTTTTCTCTACTGTTTGATAATAATAATATTCCACAACTATCACACAACGCCATCTAGTCTCGAACTAAGCAGAGCTTGTGCTATGAGTACTAGATAAGTGATAAACGTATTTATATATTTCTACTATACGATACTCTTGTAAAACTTATCAAGTACTTAAGAATTAAAATTTAATTCATTTTATAGTGGTGGCTACCCTAAGGGAATAATTATCGAACTATTAAATACGTGATAATAATAAAAAAATACTTCATTTCTGCGTACTTGATCAGCCGCAATTACTAAAACAAGAGAAGAGAAAAAAATGCGAAAAAGAACTCTTATTACAAATTTACTAGCTATTCCTTACGGTTTCCCTTATATCTCTTTAACTCTCGTGAATCGTTACGTGATATTATATAACCTATCTATACTTATTAAATGGTTTATCAAACAATTAAAGAATGTTTCTATTCGAACCTATAGTTCCTGAGATTAGCCCTTTCAAACAAACAAACTCTTCAGCTCAAAAAATATAACGCCCTAAATGCTCAAAACCTACCCATATTTCATTGGGGCCATGGGTAGTGTGAAACCGAAACCCGGGTCCCTGGGACGAAGGCAACGTAGGAACAGGAGTGGATTTTTAGTCAGTAAAAGTCTGACACTATCTCCCTCTCCGCCCAAGAGCAGGATTTGCCATTAGATGATTTTCCCACAAACCAAAAAAAAACAACCCATATTTCATAAAAAGTCTTTGAACGTACACCAAGGTGTATTTCACTTCTTTACTGTCAAAATCCATTTAGTAGTGACAATTATGACTGAACGCAAAATCCTTTAGCAATTTAAAACAAAAAAAAAAGTTAAAAACATCTCAATTAACAAAAATAATGACCATCAAAAACCAACCGGAATCATACCCGGACTTGCCTAAACCAATTGTGCCTTTTGATTGCACATCAAAATTCGCTTATTAAATAAAACAGCGAAAAAAAATATAATTAAAAAAAAAAATAACTATCAAGACTATAATGCCGTTGTCGAATAGTTTCTTGGATGCCAAGCGTCGACTTGGGTGGTCTAAACGAAGAGTGCTATCTCTTTCTGTCTTACATATTCTGGAGTACTGTTGTCTCTTTTCCTCGTGAAGTTTGGTTGTCAAAGAGTAAGCGTAGATTGTTCGAGATTCGCTTAATTTCTTCTATCGTCGATCTGAAGTACTTTTCTTTGATTGCGTTTGAGTGCTGAAATGAAGTACTTTTTGAAGATTTTTAAGTACGTTTTCGTATTTTAAAAGGAGTTTTGTAAACGAATAGAGTTTGTTTTCGGAGTTTAAAGTATAGTGCTTGTTTTGTCTACAATTACTGTTTGAGTTGATCTATTAAAAGACGCTTTCAAATAACGTAAAAAATATATATAATAGTAATTTTTTTTTGGGAAAATATGACAATATATTTTTAGAATTCGAAAAATATCAAATTAATACCAGGTTAATTTCTAGGATTGGACCATTTATTTTCTTGTTAATTTAATGTTAAACAAAAATGTATTAAAACTAAGCAGTTTTTTTTTAAATACCTTACTAATTTTATATATTTATTTCAAGTTGCAAAAGACTCACTAAATAAAAAAAAATGTATCAGATATTTTTGTATTTTTTTTTTCATACAAATAAATTTATTTACAACAAAAAAATTAAACTATAAAATAATAATTCTTTTGCTTCTATTGTCTATAGGTACGTGAAACCATAGTGTCAGTAATTTCAGTCTATGGCTGCTGACCGGCGGGGTTACCATGACGTTCAAAGTAAGATTGTTTCAGTCTTACTCGTATTTCAGTGTGGGTAAGAGACAGAGCTATACAGGTTGTCTAGCGCCATCTCTTAACCACTCTGGAATATATATATAAGAATGAAACAATCTTACTTTAAACGTCATGGTAGAGGTCCGGGTCTGCTCTCGGACCGGCATTTGGGGCGTTCCTAGAGACAGTAGCGGGAAGTAGATGTTAAACTCTAGTTCGGCACGTGCCGGTATTTAGGACCGGGGGTGAGACCGGGGGTGAGACCGGGGGTGAGCCCGGGGGACCGTTGGGTTGTTGTTATTATACGGTTAATATAGAAGCCATGTTATGAATATGATTATTATTATTATTTATAATAATTGTTTAATATTAAATTTTTGTTGTTTGAATAGAGTAATGGTGGCCGAGTGGTAACGGCCCCGACTTATCTATGAGTTGTCGCAGGGTTCAAACCCAGCCAGGTGTATTACTTTGTGTAATTTATTTCATCATCACCACTGCTCTCAGAACGGTGAAGGAAAATATCGTGAGGAAACCGGCATGTCCTAGAACAAAAAAAATTGAAGACATGTGACATCCATCAAGCTGCACTGGGCCCGCGTGCAGGTGGATTACGGTCCATTCCCTCTCCTAGAGAGGAGGCCTGAGTCCCAGCAGTGGGAACATTATAAGGCCGACTATGCTATGCTACGACAGTCGCACGGTTCGATCTTTGAGGTTAAGCAACAAATACCGAGGCCGGGCCATGGATGAGTGACCGTCCATGACATATCAGGATTCCTCCGTGTTTTGGAAACCACTTTAAGATGTTGGTACAGTGGTCCAGGAACGTGACGGGCAACTGAAGAAACAGAAGTGAGTTTTAGTAAGAACAAGTCCGACACTCGCTCTGCCGTCGAAGGAGACGCCCAGGGCGCGCGCCAGGGCTTGCAGACGATGAGTAATGTGTACTTCTTCGTCAATATTAATTATTATGATTGCGTCAATACGTGTTACAGCCGCCAATCATATTATTGTTATAAACTTATACTACTTAACTGCGACCCCACCTGATGGTAAGCAGTGATGCAATCGTTGATGGTGAGGCGCACTAGTTTATTAAGAGCCTATTCACTCTAGCCTTGAAGACACCCAAATTATAAACAGATGGGAAGATTGCAGCAGGAAAATTGTTCCAGGCCTTTGACGTAACCTACGCGGTATAAAATCAAAATGCAAAAAACTTAAGAAAATTTAAAGCTAGAACTACAGTACACCGACGCCCACGTGTAACACGCCTGATTTGTACGTAGAACGACGTCGCGTGGCGTGGATCTAGTGTAGCTCTACAAGTCTAGTTACCATATAAAATGTATGGAGACCGACGCGCCCAGATCGGCGTGTGTGGCACACGTGTGCGCAGTGTAGTTCTAGCTTAAATTTCGCGGATTACGTTTTCAACTTCAACTGCTCATCATTAATGGCATTTGTGGAAAAGACACCACAATTTTGCAAATAAAAAAAAAATGGCAGGGAGTGTTACTAGACCGACACGAAACCCAAAACTGTGATTAAAAAAAATTTTGACAGTCTGTCTGTTTGTTCAGGCATTACGCAAAAACTACCAGTTTGATTACGATGAAACTTGGTATAATTATTCTTTGATATCCTGGGCACCACACTGGGTACTTTTTATCCTGGAAAAGTTTATACAATAAAAAAGAAACATAATTTTGCGGTTCGATCCCTAGAACAGATTACTGTACCAAACGCAAATCGCGCGTATACAATATCGCTCGCCATACAATTCAATGGACTATCACACACGACGAAGATAATAAATAATATTTCATATTTTCGTACCTCAAAAAACCTAATAAAACCATTTTCGGCTTCTACGCGGACGAAGTCGCGGGCAAAAGCTAGTAGTAAAAGAATTTCTTCGCAGACGCAGACCGACATTATGACACAGACCACAGACTATGACTACGTAAATACTTAGTCTAGTACATGAAAGAAACTCGTTAGAGTGAAACAGAGAAAAATCAAAAGCATTTTATTTCAAATAAACCATTTACAGGCACTTTTGAAATGTCAAGAATTTAGTCAGTCAGAAAAAAAAACGATGCTAATTGCACATTCCAAAGCGTAGATCTCTATGGAGAAGAATGTGCAAGAAACTCCATGGACACTCTTTTCAATCATGTTTTGTAATTACAAATATCTCTGTTACATGTTTCTTAACGCTATCATGTGAGAAAAATGCAAATAAAAATAAAAACTAAATATAGATATTAAAATAGCAACTGGCAGCTAAGAGATGACCAGTCTCAACTGACAGCGCTCGTTCACGAACATGACGCTAATATTAGCACCACTCAGCTCAACCATTTTGAAGGGAACCGAATGATCCAACACACGCTCCACCATCAGTGAGACATTTCAGTGAGTATGACAAATTCTCAACTGCCATGCTCATTTTTTATGTCAAACAAGTCCAATAGTAACATAAAAACCATAAAATAGCTCCATGGTACTCAAATTTTGTGAAAAAAAGGGTTACCCTGTCACTTTCACTTAAAATACCTACTGACATTACATTTTTATTTTCCCTCCAATCTAAATCACATCTGTCACCAAATAATCTATGCTTTTCATTTATCATTATCCTTTTCGCGATATCTGTCTCTTTCTTACACGTTCATCTGTATATCTCCATTTCATGCGTCCACCTATGACCTCTGCGTGTTCTTTCTCTTTCAAATCGCGAAGAAAGCTTTTGTCGTCTCGCTCGCACTAAAGTGTTCCAAGTTCGAAATGACTTTTCATTTGAAATTGGAACAGTGAGTTTTTGATGAAGGAAAAATATAATTTTATGTCATTAAAATATTATCTGATTTTCCGAAAGAGAAGGCCCTTTTGTTGAGGGCAATATTATTGCCACAAACAAGGCAATATTGGCAACAGCCCAGAATTTAGTAACCAGAATGACTTTTCAAAATGAAGACTGAATAGATTACTTCTAGGCAAGCGTACGCAATCGTCGATCACATCATCGCTTGCCATCAGGTGAGATAGTGGTCCAACGCGAACATCAATAAAAAAAATTTAAAGTAATTTTTTAGGGTTTCGTACCTCAAAAGGAAAAACGAAACCCTTATAGGATCACTTTGTTGTCGGTCCGTCTGTCGGTCAAGATCCTTTATCTCGAGAACGCGTGGAGGTATCGAGTTGAAATTAAAATCATATACACAAGTCTGCGGTCTCTTGAAGTTGTGAAAAAATTATAGAAGTTGATGAAAAAAAAAGATACTTACGGCTGTTTATGTCGCAAAAATCGTGCATTTGACACTCCTAAGGAAATCGAAATTCATTAGGGTGCTTCCTATTGACCTAGAACCCTGTAATTTGGCATGAACAAAGTCTTATAGCACAAGTATATGAATAAATCTGAAACCTGAAAATTTGTAGTTACGTCACAAAAAAAAAAAACTTTTTCTATTCGGAAAAATCTTCGAGACTCGATTCGGGAATTGAACTATTTACATAATTTAGTTTGTACAGAACCCTCTGTACCATTACTACAGTACTACCACAGTAGGCGTGGGCAAACGAACGACGAGCAATGGGTAGCTCGCCGTCCGGCCGTCCGGTAACCATCCGGACCGAGCCCGAGTCGTCAACGGCGCGTAGTGTTCCACGCGCGCCTCAAGGAGATGTCAGCAAACCAAAGGGGTCCAGCAGGGTCGAAGCCTACTGGGGCCAAGGGTCTGCTTCTGAAAAGAAGGCTCGGCCCAGGTGTGAAAGGCAACGAAGGAACAGGAGTGGGTTTTAGTCAGTAAAAGTCTGACACTATCTCCCGCCCCGCACAAGAGCGGGGGATGTCATAACACGATTTTCCCACAGGAAAAAAAAAAGGAACAGGGGTGGGTTTTAGTCAGTAAAAGTCTGACACTATCGCCGCCCAAGAGCGGTGCCATTGAATGATTTTCCCACCGACAAATAAAAAGGTATGGTTTTAGTCAGTAATAAAAGTCTGACTCTCCCTCTCCGCACAAACGGGAGAAATCATTGAATGATTTCCCGACTTAAAAAACAAATCTGTCTAGCTTGATGCTATTTCCCATTTAAAAGACCTTAAAAAAACCATAAAACCCAAAAACTTACTAACCTACTTCCATCACTCCAGCCACCCATCAAATTCCAAGCCTGTCCCGCCCGTTGCTTACCTTCATAAAGTCATAAACACACAAAACATGTAACAATAATTGCTTACATGCTAGCACGCGCTTGTCACGACACTTGTCAAAACTGTCAAAGCTGTCAGAACTGTCAGAAATGTCAAATATGGTGGTCGTCAGAGGTGTGTTATCGATCTAATTGATCTGAAGTTGAGATAAGATCTTGGGATTGTGGGTTGTGAATGCTAAGCGATGCGAGGCAGGGATGTTACATACAGTCCAAATATGGCATTTATTTATTTATTTAATACTTTATGCTCAAACGTACAGCGGCGGACTTAATGCCTTAGGCATTTTCTATCAGTCAACCTTAGGGTGATGCAGAGACAAATAGTGGTAGGTGCAATAAAAGAGAGAGAAAAGGCGAATAGGTACAAGAATAGATATACTAATAAACCATAAATATCATACAATACATATACAAATTAATAAACTATCTACATATATATCATCATCATCATTTCAGCCGATAGCCGTCCATTGCTGGACATAGGCCTCCCCCAAATGTCGCCACAAAGAACGGTCCTGTGCGTCTCGCATCCATCGGATTCCCGCAACCTTCACCAGGTCATCGGTCCACCTTGTAGGGGGCCTTCCAATACTGCGTCTTCCGGTACGCGGTCGCCACTCCAGAACCTTTCGGCCCCAACGGCCATCCGTTCTGCGAGCAATGTGTCTGCCCATTGCCACTTAAGTTTGGCGATTCTTCGTGCTATGTCGGCACCCTTGGTTCTCCTGCGGATATCTTCATTTCTGATTCGATCGCGCAAGGAAACTCCGACATATATATCTACACCAATAAAATCAAACAATTGGTTCAAATCGACAATTTGAAAACATTAACGCTGTGTTGACACTATTGCCAACTTCTTACGAATTAGCTCGCGACCTTGGTTGGTTTGGTTTGGCATTGCCTTCACAGAGTATGTTGTAGCGATTTTGTATTTATAAAAAAAAAAATACAGTACCTCTTCAAGATTGTGGTTTTTGCCAGACCTTTGTAAAAAAACTCCGAGCATAGTTCTAGCATCGTCATCAGAAAACTTAAAGTCACCAAAAGGGCAATGGAAAATTAAAAAAGGCAAGAAAGGAAAAGGCAAAAAAAGGAAGGAAAGGAGGGGAAGGGGGAAGGGGTTGAAAGGGCAAGGGGAATGGAATTTGATGGTTTGGGGAGGCGGTTGGTCATAAATGGTCAATTTTAATAAAATATTTTTTATTGATGTTTTCTTTTAAAATTGTGGATTCCCAGAGGTTACAAAGATTCAAAATTAGTGTAACTTTGCCTTAACTTTATTGATCACCATACATATTCAAGGACCATAACTATCTGGGTTTTGTGGTCTCAATATCATAGCTTTAAGTGTAGCACCTGCCGTACCAAGTCAATGGTCAGTAGATCTCATACTTGTAAGTCACGGTTAACTTATAATAGGAACCTCAAATTAACTCTTACTGTTTTCTATAACCTGCGTGTAATCAGCCAATTGAACGAGCTGGAGTTGCGGGATTGTTGACTGGCCTGTTGGTCCAGTGGTTAGTGGCCCTGACTGCTATGCTGGAAGTCGTGAGTTCGATTCCCACCCAAGACAAATGTTTGTGTGATGAGCACGATCATTTGTCCTGTGTCTGGGTGTAATTAATCTAATATAATATGTTTATCAGTTGTCTAGTACTCATAGCACAAGCTCTGGGCCTTAAGTCTGCTATTATGTTAGAATGGTCTATCATTGATTTCATAATTGTTGATTATGAAAAATTTGGTAATCTACTAATAATAATTTATAATGGTGTCATTATGACTTTCCAATGGTCAACCACTGACACTCCATTGAAAGAATGTCTCACGTATACGGTAATCTGCTAAAATTTTGACAGTTCCGTTGATCAGTGACCTACCATCAGAACGTCATTTTGCAGTCATTGCTTTTAATAAGCTCGATATTGTCATTCTACCACAACTCTATTACGAGACCATTGACCGATCAATCTCGATCATTATGAAATAGTAATCTAGTAAAGATTACGAACTTTAGCAAAATGACAATGGGATCGTGTTGGAATGATGAATTTATAAAAATAGCAGACTTGGGCCCCTACTTGCTTACTTCGGAGTAGACGGCGTTCTGTGATAGTTTTAAAATATTATTATTATTTCGATGTAAGTACATAAACAACTCTACCTAAGTCCAACCTCTGGTACTGACATTTAGGATATTTTTTATATTGATACTATATTGCCTTGGGATAATTTTCTACTATCACATGGGCAACCTTGATTCTCCTGTGGATATCTTCATTTCCCGACCGCGTACCGGAAGACGCAGTGTTGGAAGGCCCCCTACAAGGTGAACCGATGACCTGGTGAAGGTTGCGAGAATCCGATGGATGCGAGACGCACAGGACCGTTCTTTGTGGCGACTTTTGTGGGAGGCCTATGTCCAGCAGTGGACGTCTATCGGCTGAAATGATGATGATGATGATGATGGTGATCACATGGGCAAAACTGCTAGCTGAAGCTAGTAACCCAATATTTTCGCAAATAAAACCTTACATAAAACAGACTCACTGGCCAGCTAAGTTAAGTTAAACTGATTAAAAGTGAATATTGTAAATTGATATATAACGTGTGGGCCACCCAGATCGCGCACAGTTTGTTTTTATTATTTGGGTAGTGCGCGCGCCGGTCGCGGTGCGGTGATGGATCGGCGCCGGACTCGCTGATTGGTTGGGGTGTAGGGTTGGCGGGGAATTGTTTTTGATGGAAAAGTTTTTCTTGAAGGATTTGAGATTTATTGGTAGAGATGTAGCGACATCTATGGCGTCACATAGGAACTAATCCTGCATCGCGCAATCAAAGTTCTCCGCGCGATTAGAACATATAGAACAGCACGAAAATTATCTATCGGGCAATTGTCCACCAGGCATAACACCCGTCTGGTCGGAGGATCCTCCCTTTTCAACGGAGGTTTGCGGAACTTCACACTCTGTTCCACTTACCTCCAAAGGGATTTAAGTAACCTGGACTTGCATTTGCAAGTATTTATTTAAATACGTTCGTCTGCGTTCTTCTAACAATCTCCTACTGGTCTCTCCTCCTCATACTTCTGATTTTGTCCATTCTTCCTTCTATATACAACCCATCCTCCTGTGGAATGCGCTTCCTCTCGATATCAGGACGGCTGAAAGTCAGTATGTATTTAAGCGGAAGTTACGGAATTATTTTCTCTATTACTAGTAGAACCGTCTCAAAAACTTATTTCCTTACCTTATATATTATGTATATATATATATGTATGTTTATTCTAACTATACATAACATTTACTTTTTATGCGCCTACCATATTGTCTCTTCACCACCCTAGGTTGACTGGTAGAGAATGCCTAAGGCATTAAGTCCGCCTTTGTACTTTTGTGTTGCGTGAAGATTAAATCTATAACTATACTTATAATAAATCTGTAGAAGAGAAAATCTGTACATTGAAAATATCAAAAAAATAAATGGTAGGGGGTGTTATTAGACCGACACCGAACCCAAAAATGTGATTAAATTTTTTTTGGTCTATCTGTCTGTTTGTTCAGGCATCACGCAAAAAGTACCGGTTCGATTACGATGAAACTTGGTATAATTATTCTTTAATATCCTGGGCACCACACTGGGTACTTTTTATCCCGGAAAAGTATATACAATAAAAAACAAACTTAATTTTGTGGTTCGATCCCTAGACCCAATTACTGTACCAACCGCAAATAATAAGTTTGTCGTAGGTTACGTCAACCGCAGTGGAGTTCACTGAGGGGCGCTGCACACGGCTAAGATACTATTATCTTAAGATACAATATCGCTCGCCATACAATTCAATGGACTATCACACACGACGAAGATAATAAATAATATTTCATATTTTCGTATCTCAAAAACCTAATAAAACCATTTTCGACTTCCACGCGGACGAAATCGCGGGCAAAAGCTACGAAATAAATAAATAAAAAAGTCTAGATTCCTGCACGTGCCACCCCTACCAGTTGATTGGCGCTAGCGCACCGCAACTACAAAAATACCTCACATTGATACTACACCTCTAAATAAATAATTATTATTTATATTTTTTCCCACATATATTTTGCATACATTCCCATTTTATATAAATGGCGCTGCTAGTCACTGTCAAATTAGGGATAATGGCGAGCTTTATCTGTGGCATTCTAATCTAAGGTATTTTTTTTTAAGGTGGGAAATCATGCAATGATTGAGTGTTATAGAGCCGAGTGCTGCAATGACAATTTTTTTCCATTTGTATCAAAATAGTCCACGTGTATTAAACAATGCTCTTATAAAGAAATAAATAAACGGAGGTTGACGGTGACACGTGGGGTCGCTTAGCGCCCAACCTGATAAGATAAATGTAATAAATTGCGGCGGGGCGAGCCGATGCATTTTTCCACTCTAGTGCGGAAAACAGTAAATTGCGTGCCTAAGAGCGGTAGGGGTAGAAGCGGTTTTTAGAGTAGCTGCATTGAAAATTTACTTTGCTAATTAAACCGACAAGAAAAAATATTTATAACTAGCAACCTAAGCTTCGCACGGGTGTTTGAAATCTTAGAAATTCTCGGATTTTCTCTACTATAATATGCATGTATTATACACTCAACCCTTCCTCGTTAATCATTCTATCTATTGGTGAAAACTGCATCAGAATCAGTTTAGTAATTTTTGAGATAACCGCGTTCATACAGACAGATCAACGCGGTGGGAGAATTTTGTTTTATATTGATAATAGTGATCCCGAAAGACGTTGTCCTGTCTAACTTACATATTGCTAGAAAAAAAAAAGATTACCCGATTACAGTATCACCTATCGGTTCCACTTGTATTTTCAAACCATCTAGGAACCCATTCAAATATACCCACTTGGGGTGGAATTTACCAATAAAACTAATCGCGTTTTAACGTTTGGCTCGCATAATCGCGTTTAGCCGCTGTCACTAGTGTCACTTGTCTGTATTTTTCTTTTGTTGTATTTTTACAAGTGACACTAGTGACAGCGGCTAAACGCGATTATGCGAGCCAAACGTTAAAACACGATTAGTTTTATTGGTGAATTCCGCCCTAAGAATACACGTCTTAAACTTAATTTGTACGAGTATAGGACAAAACACAGACCAAAATGTACACGAACAAGAAGAAATGCAAAAGTTAACGAATTAGTCAGTAAAATGCTATGGTAATCTTCAAATATATAATATATTTGAAGAATAATAATCGCATAATCGCGTTTAGTCGTTGTCACTAGTGTCACTTACTTGTCTGTATTTTTTTTTTGTTGTATTTTTACATTGGTGAATTCCGCCCTATAAGGGTTAAACCTTTAAGCGATGCGTCGGATTAGCCCGACGAGTGTTTTCGTACCCTATTCGCCAGGGTCTGGTGTTTGCGACTGGGTACTCCATCTCGTTTAGCTCCTCAATCCCCATAGCTGACAAATGAGCTGACGAGATGCAGTATTCGGTCGAGGATGTGCGACCCTGGAGGCATAACCGCGAGAGTATTTGTCGGATATATCCGACGTAGCCGGTTTAAAGGATAAGGGGAGTTAGGTGAGAAGCACACGTACAGAAGAATTATATATATAACTAGCTTCTGCCCGCGGCTTCACTCGCGTGGAAATAGGTTTCTCCATACAAACTTTGGACCCCGTTTCATCCCTTTAGGGGGTGAATTTTGATTAATCCTGTCTCCGTGATCCCCTACGTCATAAAAGGAAACCTTGTGCAAAATTTCACTCTCGTAGTTCCAGTAGTTTCGGCTGTGCGTTGATATGTCAGTCAGTCAGTTTCTCGTTTTATACAGGCTGTCTGTAACATCGACGCACAAACGAATACCATGGATCTAGTACCCCCAGTGGTGGAATTTTTCATCGGTTTTTTTCCATTTTTTTTTTGTCTTTTCCTTTAAACTGTATATAAATCGTTATTGTAACATTTTTTGTGAAAAAAAATGAATTAATTAATTTTAAAATTTAAAATGTCATCGGGATTGATTTTATCTACCTCGATCTTTTTTTTTTCTAAAAATATCATCGCGGCTGGTTAGAATAACGATTTTATACAGTTTAAATTTAAAAAAGAACAGATTTTAAAAAAAAATAGGAAAAAGCCGACGAAAAATTCCACTACGGGGGGTTCAGAATCTTTTTTTTTTTTTTTTTTTTATTTATTATAATTAATACAAAAGAATAGAATTTTCTAGGTTAAATAGCAACCAAAAACCACTAAGGTTTAAACCCGTGCTATCATGAATCCATTCTCAACATCGAAATTATACAAACGGATTTTTTATATATGTACGTTATTGTCATATCAAGATTCTTAAATAATACTTAAGTGATATTGCTTAAGTTTGCATTTGACATTTTTGTGTGTAATATTTTTTTTTTATTTCTGAGGGTAGACTATTAATAAGTCTCGGTACAATATACCCGGTAGTTCGCTCGCCATACGTATCATGTACTGCATCCGTGGTATTTTTATTTTTATTGATATAAACCATTGCTAGACTGCGATCCCACCTGATGGTAAGCAGTGATAGAATCATCGATGGTGAGCCGCACAAGTTTATTACGAGAACTGATGTGAAAGACACCCTGTATAGTTCCATCCCTTTAACAAATCAGTTGAGGTCTTAAAATTGATCGCGTCGAGGTTGATTTGAATAACAATTTTATCTAACTGGTGGCAGGATTTTCGTCCATTGATGTGGAGCAGAGTTGCAAACTGTGTCTGTCCAATGATGATAAGCGAGGTATTGTGGAACGCAGTTGCGGACTGTGCGGAGCTAGGCTGAGTACACGCAAGTCCCCACGCAGCGCATCTCCACTCTGCTACTTCGCACCGCTTCACGCTTTTGTATGAATTTTAAACTAGTTCGCAAATCCGTGTCCACTAAAGCGCTGAGGAGTTTTTATCTAATTCTATTAGTTAATATTGACACAGCTCCGCTCCGCTCTGCTCCTCTCCGCATCGCTCTGCTCCTCTTCGCTCCGCTCAGCTCCTCTCTGCTCCGCTCAGCTCCTCTCCGCATCGCTCTGCTCCTCTCCGCTCCTCTTTGCTGCGCTCAGCTCCTCTCTGCTCCGCTCAGCTCCTCTCTGCTCCGCTCAGCTCCTCTTTGCTCCGCTCAGCTCCTCTCTGCTCCGCTCAGCTCCTCTCTGCTCCGCTTAGCTCCTCTCCGCTCCGCTCGGCCCGTCTCCGCTCCGCTTTGCTCATCTCCAGTACACCACTGCTCTAGTAAGTATTACCCACAAGTAATTTCGTTAAATCACCAATCCTGTTTTACGAATTCGTGATTTCTTAACTACCAGTTAAATTCTATCTATACAACTAAAAAAAAATAATCGCTACTTAAGAACCCCATAGACAAGGATTATGTGATGGCCGATACTTAGAGATCGAAGCTAAATGACAGTGTTATACCATGGACAATCTGTCTTAACCTATAACCAGAACTAAAAGATCTCTTTTTTCGCTCTATAAGTTCTAAAGCTCGGGTCAATTTAAACTGGTTTTAACCAGTATAAGTAGAACCGTGAAAACCTATTAGGTGCTTCAACGAAAGGTTCAGGATAAAATAGACAATAACCATCGCAATAGGCCTCATTTTATTGAATGAACGTTCTAAATGACAGCTCAACTTATGTTAGATGCTTTTCGAACGACATTCGAATTACGAACGAAACCAATAAAATGTTGCTATCTCTATCTAATGTATGAGGAAATGGAAGGAATGTTCTAAGGGGGAAAGAGACGGGGATAACCGCTGTCGCGGAGTGGTTTAGTGCCGTGCGTTCGTCGTGGGTGGTCGGTGATTTTTATACTGACGTCAAAAGGTCATTCACCCCGTCCGATTAATTTTTGACACCTGTATGGATATTTTTTTGTATAGTTTGTTATTCACGTCGTGACAGAAAGTTCTTCTTAAGTTTATACGTTGATTAATTGGTAATTAATATGTTCAAGCTTTTTGCTTTTGAAGCTAGGCAGGAGAAGTATTTTTTTTTTATGTTGCCGATTGAGCCGTGTTCGACTATTCTGCCAATGTCGCGTAAAGGAAACTATTTGGTTAGTAAATGTGGATTTATTATCAATATAGGCACGACTTACGAGTGTATAGCAAGTTTTGACGGGTTTTACAAACTTTTTTTAACCGAATTCCAAAAAAGGAGGAGCTTATCAAATCGGTTGTTTTTTTTTTATGTTTGTTACCTCAGAACACAGTCGTTTATTTGCTATTTTATTTTCCTCTTAAAGGATATGTTCCAGATTGGTCCCAGTTCAAAATCCAGTTCTGAACATGGGATCCGTGAGGAATCGAGGGAACTCTCGAACCTGGTCTGATGATGGAGCCGGAAGGTGGAAGCTGGACACGGGAACTTCATAATAAAACAATGTATCGTAGCAGTGTTTGGGTTAATTGGAATTTTTATGAGAAATAGTTACCTACTCTATTTCATATAGATAAGTATATTGCAACTAAAATGCGTGAAATAAAAAACTTTTTACAAAAAAAATAACCGACTTCAAAAAAACACTAAAACTATCTAAATAAATTTAATTTCGGAAGTCAGTGTTCAAGAAACAAACAATTCTGAGAAACACCGACTTCCGAAATTGAAGTTATTTTGATCGTTTTAGTGTTTTTTTTTTTAGTGAAGTCGGTTATTTTTTTTTTATAAAGTGTTTTTTTAAAGCTTGTACTAGTAACTTCTGGACCAAAGAAATGTTCATTGTCGTTGCAAATAAAATAATATTGTTTACTTACCGACTTCAAAAAAGAGGTTCTTTATTTGAATCGTATGAATGATTTTTAAGTTAACGATTTTCTCAAAAACTACTGATCCGATTTTAATGGAATTTTCGTTATTTTAATTTATTTTTTTAGTCTATACTAAAGATTAATTATATTTTTGTTTGTAGATACATAATAAATAAACTCAAAAAATACTCGACCGATTGATTTTAATCATTCTTTCAACAGTAGAATGATAATTTATTACTGATTGACATAGGTAGGTATATATTTTTGCTTTCATGTGGGTGGAACTGCTGGTAGAATTTAGTATGCATTAGGGTCTGATCTTCTTCATCTGACCTTAAGAGATGATGGAACTCTTCAATAAATAACACCAAATGACCCGCAATTTATGTATTGTTACACCATTTCATAACATTACAATGGTGCGCTCGTATGCAGATCATCCAATATATAAAAAATATATAGTTAGCATAGCATAGCATAACAAGCCTTTTTTAATCTTCCCACTGCTGGGGCTCCGGCTACCTCTCTCTAGAAGAAGGAATGGGCCGTAATCCACCACGCGGGCTCAGTGCGTGATGGTGGATGTCACATGTCTTCGAATTTTGGGTTCTAGGACATGCCAGTTTCCTCACGATGTTTTCCTTCACCGTTTTGAGAGCAGTGGTGATGAAATAAATTACACAAAGTAATGCGCCTGGCTCGGTTTGAACCCGCGACCTGCAATTCGTAAGTCGGGGCCGTTGACGTCAAGGGCACCACTGTTTTAAAAAAAAACATAGTTTTTATGTTATAAAATAGTATAATTAAGACATTTTTATTCAGGAAGAATCTATGAACTTCCAAAATACAAGCATTCCTTGCCTAGTTTGGAGTTCAAATCATCATCATCATTTCAGCCGAAAGACATCCACTGTTGGACATCGCCCTCCCCCAAGCGTCGACACAACGACCGATCCTGTGCGTCTCGCGTCTGCATTCCCGCGACTCTCACCAGGTCGTCGGTCCACCTTGCGGGAGGCCTTCCGAGGCTACGTTTTCTCTATTCGCTATGACGGCGACCATGGTTGTCCTGCGGATATATTCATGACATCTTTCCTCCCTCGCATTACTGCTTCTATGATTTTTAAACGTATAAATTAATTTTATTATTCTTTCCTGAATTTTGGAATCTTTTCTCTTGGAGTTTTGTTTTGGAGTTCCTCGCCTGGAGTCTCCATGAGGGAAAGTCTGCTCGTCCAAATGTTCCTCTAACTTTTTAATTTATTTAACAGCAAAGATGCAACAATATCACCTTTATATATTATTTATATCTCCTTAGTCTTTTATTTTCCTTCATGACTGAACCTAGTCATGAAGGAAAATAAAAGACAGAAGTTAAATTCATCGCTTTGGCAGATTGGAAGTCCATTCTCTCCGAATTAGAGTAAATTCGATTTTTTTTGCTTGACGTACCTGCCGCCTGAATTTTCTACCATTTTCTAATTTTTTTTTGTACATCATCGACCCCCTAACTTATATCACACACAATATTTTTTTTTGATATATTCAATTTAGTTTACGTTTGGTATATAAAGCGCTGAATCAGAAATTACCTTCGATTGTTATAAAAAGTAAATTTATTTTTAAAGGTGCTGTTTACGCCCCTCGCCCACGGCGACTTTTTGTAGCGACGACGACATCGTAGTAGCTAATTCGCGTTTGTCGTATTTGCAACGCGCTACAGAAGCAATGCCAGCGCGTTATTAACGCGCTACACCATCGCGGCTGTATCGATGCAAACGCGCCACCGTGTCGTACGACATCGAGAAGAGAACGGAGGGAGGGTGGCGCAAGTGTAAAGCATTCTACATACAATAACTTCATTTTTATGCTGTTACTGAATCGCGTTCGTATCGCGACAGAAGCGTAACAGTATCGCGTTTGTTTCACGACTGAGAATCGTGGTGTAGGCGAGGGCTAACAGCTAGCGACCGCATCGCGACTGTATCGATGCAAACGCGCGACAGCATCACTAGTGCATCGCTACATAAAGTCGCCGTGGGCGAGGGGCCTTAATTGCCAAACAAAAAAGTACCTCTGTCAATTTAAGTGTCAACTGTGAAAAAATCGCCAAAAGACAATCACATCACCCTCATAGGGGGGATGTTAAAATTAAGTCGCGACTTGTAATCAAACACAAACCGATAGGGGTGTTGTCAACCCCCTCGATAGGTTACGGACAAGAATTTCGATACCGCTACTTCAGAATGAGCGGGGTTTATATGGGTCTTTACAAATTTGGGTACATAATAAAAGCGACAAGAAATATGTAACTCATAATTATGATTTAAAATGTTAAAATGGATGTACCACACATCCATTTTAACATTTTAAATCATAATTATATCGTCATAGAAGTGACGAGAATGGACAAAGTGAGAAATGAATATATTAGGGGAAGTTTGAAAGTGGCGCCAGTGACTGAAAAGTTGAAAGGGAATTGTTTGTCTTGGTATGGTCATGTGAAGAGGAGGGATGAGACGCATGTTACTAAAAGAGTTATGAATTTACATGTGGATGGATGGAGAGGGAGAAGGAGACCAAAGAAAAGATGGATGGATTGTGAGAAGAGTGATATGAAAGAAAAGGAAGTTAGTGATAGCATGACGAGTGACAGGGCAGAGTGGAAGAAAAAACGTGTTGCGCCGACCCCAAATAACACGGGACAAGGGCAGGAAGATGATGATGAATTATGATTTAAAAGAGTAACCCTTGGAGTTTCTTGCACGTTCTTCTCCATAGATATCTACGGTTTGGAACGTGCAATTAAGGCGATTAACACGCTGCCACGCACCACGCAGCGATGCGCGTGAATGCGTGTTTTATCGTTGCTTGTAAGTATATCCTTTTGTATGGAAAACATACACAGTCCAACACACAGAAAATGCATACACGTGCGTTCATTCGAATCACGCGCCTACAAGCGCATTTTTTTTTTTCATATTTTGATTGCATTTTTTTCTCAGTTCGTGTATGTACATACATTTCTTTGGTACGCCCTAAACTCTAAACAGCATGTTGCATTTTTTTTGTTTGTGATTCGTCTTAGTTATGATAGTAATATTGGATACCTATTACTCTCATAACATCACAATTATAAGAAATTAAAATGTAAACTCACATATATACAAGACACTCAGTCCCGCAACCACTATCTTTAGTAGACCAAATAAATGTCTGTTCCCTGCGGGATTCGAACCCCCAAGTTGAAGTGCAATGCCATCTAAGGCCTGTATGTAAGCTTCACGCAGGCGTACACCAAGCGTGTAATGACAAATACGCGTCTATGAAGTTACGCGTCCATGGACAGTAGACCATAGTTTTGTATGTAAGCTTCACGCAGGCGTACACCAAGCGTATAGTGACGAATACGCTTCTATGAAGCTACACGTCCGTTTCAGAAGGCCATAGTTTTGTATGTAAGCTTCACGCAGGCGAACACCAAGCTTATAATGACGAATACGCGTCTATAAAGCTACGCGTCTGTGGACAGTAGACCATAGTTTTGTATGTAAGCTTCACGCAGGCGTACAATAAGCGTATAATGACCAATACGCGTCTATGAAGCTGCGCGTCCGTGGACATTAGGTCTAAGTTTAGTAAAGGGCGATTAATCGAACCATGATATAACATAAGTAGTTACTTTTTTCAACAAACCTGCGACTTTCCACTCCATCATACATTTATTCATAGCTCTCTCCATGTAAACGCCATCTTTACTAGAAGCGCGCGTGTTCCGGGCTTGTCTTCAAATCAACACTTCTTTTTTTAACAACAATAAACAACAGACAACAACTGTTGTTGTTGTTGCAAATTGCTTGAGATGGGAATTAGTGTGTAGAAGTAGTGGGTTAGGTTTGGAGAAAAAGTGGAATAGATTTTTTGGTTCTTTTGAAGTATTTAGTTAGTCTTGTTAGATACAAGGTAAATCCTACTTAAAGTAAATGTTTTGTCAATAATAACGCCTTAGAACTACATAGTGAAAAACTTTCATATCTCATTTATACTCTCGCGCGATCTATAGGACGAGCCGCGAGACGAATTTCGAGACGCGAATTCAAACATGCACTCGTGGTTCGTCTCGTGTCTCTTTGGGCTCGTGTCGGGAGCAGTCTTTTGGGCACTTGGGGCTCGCGGGATGATGTGAGCGCGGTTTTCACATTCGCGTTCATCATTTCAGTCGGAAGACGTCCACTGTTGGACATAGGTCTCCCTGCGCGCGTTTCCACAACGACCGATCCTGTGCGTCTCGCATCCACTGCATTCCCGCGACTCTCACCAGGTGCACGGTCCACGTTGTGGTCGCCGCGCCAACGCTGCGCGCACCGGTACGCAGTCGCCCCTCTAGAACCTTTTGGCCTCATCGACCATACGTTCTACGAGCAATGTGCCAACACGCACTGGTCTGGTGGACTTTCGTCTTGAGACACTGTGGTATATTGAACGAGAAGATACCGCGTAGTTTCCCTAACGCCGCCCAGCCGACTCGGATTCGGTTCTTTCTTGAAATTAAATCTACCCAACTAGACTGTCTGTCCAAGGTAGACGTAATCGTCCACGACTTCGAGTATAGTCTCCAATCTTGATGGGAGTGGGTGCTGCATGATTGTTTGTCACGACTTTAGTTTTGTCCGTATTCATTTTAAGACCCACTCTTTCGGAAGCTCTACTGATGTCATTGAACATTGTGCTGAGCTCTTCCATAGTCTCAGCCATGACTACTATGTCGTCAGTAAGCCGAAGATGAGTGATGTACCTACTCGCTCTCAATACAATTCGATACAGTGAACTATTCTTAGGTAGGTACAAACAATAAATGTAGGGTAATTCCAGAGCATTTTCACGCTGCGATGATCTAGTTGAGAGTGTCCGTTGTCCTGGCTGGTTTTCCTCAACTTCGTAGCCAAACGGAAATGCCTGACTCTGCCAAAAGCGTGCCAACTCTAGTTCGTCTAGTTGCCACTAAATGGCAAGCCTTGTTTTGTTGTCAACAAATCAACTTCCAGGTGCGACATACTTGTAAATAAATTTAAAAAATCTCTTTTCAGGATTCTGAACGGGAAGTACCCTAAGAATTTTGATTTCCTTCAGAGTGTAGAAATATACGATTTTTGCGACATAAACAGCCATATATTTTTTTTTGTTAACTCGGAAGTTTGATTTTTTCACAGCTTTAAGGGACCGCAGATTTGAGTATATAGTTTTAATTTCAACTCCTTCACGCGTTCCCGAGGTAAAGGGTCTTGACAGACAGATGGACAACAAAAGTGATCCTATAAGGGTTCCGTTTTTTCCTTTTGAGGTACCGAACCCTAAAAAAAACTTTATCGCCACATTTGTCTTGTATAATCAGACCAAAGTCTTGACCAATCTCAACCTTCACTAGCTCCTTTAGCCAAAGCAATAAGGTCTAAAATCCCATGTCAATTAAAATTGAGTTGTTTATCAGTAAAATACAAAACTCCCTGGTACCTGGGAGAGGCATGTCTAGCAGTGGACGCCCTCCAGGTGAAATCCACCCAGAAGGTTTTCTCCAGATGCTTTCAGGTGAAATTATGATGTTGATGAATTAGTTTTTGTTATTCACTTTTTGAGTGTCCGCAACGATCAGTCCTGTGCGACTCGTATCCATCAGATTTTCGCGATCCTCATCGGTCCACCTTGTGGGAGGCCTACTGACACTGCGTTTTCCGGTACGTGGTCGCCACTCTAGAACTTTTCGGCCCTATCGACCATTTGTTTTGTGAGCAATGTCCACTGCCACTTACCTAAGTTTGGCGATTTATTTATTTAAACTTCATGTACAGTAGTGGTATATAGGCGGACTTAATGCAACAAGGCATTAAGTGATTCCTCGGGCTGTGTCGATAATTTTGGTCTCCTGCGGATATCTTGATTTCTGATTCGATCACGCAAGTATACCTCGAGAATAGCCTTTTCCCATCGCCCTTTAGGTGACTTTCAGTCTTCTGATGGGGCCCATAGTGAGCGACCACGTTTCAAAAAACAAAAAACTAATTGAAACTTTTATTTCGCCAACCCCAAATCGACATTGAAACAAATACACATCGCCAAAAAAAAAACATTTTACACCCCCTAACAAATTTCTTAAAGTTCACCCCTTTTAATTTGGTGTCTTGCGAATGAACTGACAGCTAGGGGGTGCTAGCGGGTGCAAGGGGGTGTTAGGGGTGGTTTTATTGAAATACTTGCGGCGGCATCGCGAATCGGGAATGCGAGTTCGATTCCCGGGTGCTAAACTTTAATTTCGGGTGTTTTTTTTTATTGCATTTTTTAATGCGAAGCGAGGACGATTGACGTGGTGACACTCTACGAACAAATGTACTGAATGGAGTTTAGAGTTTGTCATGCTCACTCAAATGTCTCACTGATGGTGGCGCGTGTGTTGGATCATTCAATTCCCTTCAAAATGGTTGAGCTAAGTGGTGCTAATATTCGCGTCATGTCCGTGAACGGGCGCTGTCAGTTGAGATTGGTCATCTCTCAGCTGCCAGTTGCTATTTTAATATCTATATTTAGTTTTTACTTTATTTACATTGTTCTCACATGATAGCGACAAGAAACACGTAACAGATATATTTATAATTACAAAACATGATTGAAAAGAATGTCCATGGAGTTTCTTGCACATTCTTCTCCATAGAGATCTACGCTTTGGAATGTGCAATTAGCATCATTTTTTCTGACTCACTGACTTCTTGACATTTCAAAAGTGCCTGTAAATGGTTTATTTGAAATAAAATGCTTTGACTTGACTTTGTTTGTTATATCAGAAACTGCAGATTTCTTACACCTTCTAGACCATCATCTCTCTAGCCTTTTCATAACCAGCTTGGGATCGGTTTCCAGTCTAACCAGATGCAGCTCCAATACCTGTGTTTTACATGAGAGCAAATGTTTCAGACCTTCACAACCCAGTCACTGAACAAGACGATACTCTCTGTATAGTCTCATGATAAATGATATTTATTTTGTATGTAGGTTTAAAAAAACACACGTCAATTTTTTTTTTCGTCATTTTTAAACTAGATGAGCCCGGTGTTTCCTAGCTGACTACCCTGAGAAGAAACACCGAAACAAACTCAGGGGTCAAAGTCTCTTTTAAAGTCCACACAGTTAGTATGTAATGGTCAAATCATATGAGAACCATGCAGATTTGTCTGAGATGGTCTTTTGAAGAAAGAACCATACAGATTTTAGTGGACCTGTCTAGTCAGTGCAAGCATTTGTTAGTATTCGTAAAGCTCAACCCAAGACTACTAAGGAGCTCAATGTGAGCTCATGGTCAGACTTTCTGGTGTCTGACTGTCGAAGATCTACGAATATCAACCGGAATCAACGGGTTTACGTGCTTTCCGAGGCATGGGGTGCCAATAATGTCCTAGATGAACTTAAAAAAGTACCCATGAATTGAAAAATTCACATTGTACAGTTTCAAACCCGCAAACTCATGCATGAGAGGCGTTAGGCCTTAAGCACTGGGCCATCACGACGCCTTACACCTTTCAAATAAGCTAAAGAAAAGTTTGAACTGACTTCGCACCCAGGGCCTCAAGTCTGCTATTACAATAGTGTCAAAATGGTCTATCATTGATTTCATAATTGTTGATTTTGACAAGTTTGGTAATCTACTAATATAATGGCATCATTATGACTTTCCAATGGTCAACCACTGACACTCTATTGAAAGAAGTGGCATAGAATGGTAATCTCGTATATATTGACAAATTAATGTCTGACGTATGCTATAATTTTGACAGTTCCTTTGATCAGTGACCTACCATCAGAACTTCATTGTGCAGTCATTGCTTTTATTAAGCTTGTTATTGTCATTCTACCACAACTCTATTACGAGACCATTGACCGATCAGTGATCGATCATTATAAATTAGCAGATTACGAACTTTTAGCAAAATGACAATGGAATTGTATTGGAATGACAAATTTACAAAAATAGCAGACTTGGGCCCCAGGTTGGACGCAGAAAACACAATCTCCATCTCCACAGACGTTTCCAATCTTCAGTGTTTGTGTGGCGTCTCTCCGCAGACCATGTCCTACTTTCCATTCTGCGTCAAGTGCCTGTGTTACCTGTACACGTAGGGACCTAATGAGATCATCAGTGGGCGGCATTGCCGTGGCCGAATACTGGGCCAGGCAAGGAATTTACTTAAAAAATAATTTTGCCATTGACATGCTAAGAAGAAGAATATGGTCTACTATATTATTTGATGAGGCTGTAGACAAAGGTGCATGTCGAAATTATCAGGATTGACCAAAGACTATCTAAATGACTGTAACCAACAAATAACTCTACGGTCCGGACTAAGCGTTTAGCCTCGTCGTTTATACCGCGTACATCGAAGGACTGGAACAATTTGTACCCTGCGGTCTCCTCGTCCGATTATAATTTAGGTGTCTTCAAGGCTACAGTGAATAGGCTCTTAATAAACTAGTGCGCCTCACCATCAATGATTGCATCACTGCTTGCCATCAGGTGGGATCGCAGTTAAGCACTTTTATATCATAAAAAAAATCATTTCTCAGCTCGGCCATTAGACTCGCTGACTATATATAAAACTGGATTTTTACTTTTTTTTTACAAATAAATATCTAAATAAAACAACATAAATTAATTTAACTTCTTTTAATAAGATTTGTCTATAAATCGCTACTTTTTTCACATTTATAAATTGACAACATATTGAAAAATACAAAAAAAAAAAACCGAAACAAAAAATACAAAAAAAAAAATGGACAAAAAGTTTGTGCCACTAACATTATTTTTTTGTGCACCATTTTCAAAATGTTGTCAAAATATAACAAATGACTAATACTGCTACATTGCACAATAAATAACTTAATAATAATTTGTTAATTAAGTCTTATAATTAAGTTTTAATTATTTACACTTTTTTATTTTATACAATTCGAGTGGGAGATTCGACTATATTTTTTTACAAAAACTTTTTAGTGTTTTTTTTATTTTATTAATGGTTTTCAAACGCAGGGATTATTTTAAGGTGTTGTGTACACATTGGCTTATGCAGAATCTTATCTCATCTTTAATTTTTTTAACTGACGTGGCATACAGATAATTCCATAGACAACGAAAATGAATATGTCAAAATTTATAGTCTATGTGCATGCATGTGAATGAGGTGGGATATAAATCGTCTGAGTGGACTGAGATCAGACTTTTACTGTCTAAAACCACCTTTTTCCTTCAGATTTCCGTTGCGTTTAGGCCCAGGACAGGGAGTGCTTAAATGAATTATTAACAACCAATTCCAATACATCGGTAACTTACAACAAATCAATAATTTCGTTTCAAAAGTCGGGTATAAGTCATGAACTTCATGCAAGTTGTTTTTACGTAAAAGCAATAGAAACGATTACCATGTTTGACTTTCTGATTGTTTAAGAGCTTGGAAAGGGCCAATCGGAGTGCCGAACGTCATAAAAGCGTCGATCACGAAACATCTAAGGGCGGAATTCAGCAATAAAATAATCGCGTTTTAACGTTTGGCTCGCATAATCGCGTTTAGCCGCTGTCACTAGTGTCACTTGCCTATATTTTTCTTTTGTTGTATTTTTACAAGTGACACTAGTGACAGCGGCTAAACGCGATTATGCGAGCCAAACGTTAAAACGTGATTAGTTTTATTGGTGAATTCCGCCCTAAGAATACACGTCTTAAACTTAATTTGTACGAGTATAGGACAAAACACAGGCCAAAATGTACACGAACAAGAAGAAATGCAAATGTTAACGAATTAATCAGTAAAATGCTATGGTAATCCTCAAATATATATGACCAGAAAACAACACAGAATTATGTGTATATCGCCGCAATAACTATTAATTATTATTATTATCTGACATACATTATTACTGCCACGGAATGCTATTTGGTATAATGTACTGCAAATGACTCAGTAATTTTCGAGATATAGTGGTTATTACAGTGTGATTTCATTTGGGATTAAGTTATGTACATTTAAGTTCGTTTAAGATAAATGTATTTATTTGTATTTAAGGTCACGAAATTCAAATTTTTGATAGATTTTTTACAATTTGCAACTCGGCATCGGTTAGTAAGAAAAAAAAATATATATTTGCAGTAATGACATGTATTTAGTTACACAATGAATAAAATAGCTTTATCTAAATACAATTATTGTAGTAGGTACCATATCACAATTAAATTAAATGTCACACGTTAATAAACAACCCGCCCCTGATCGTTCCCGGTGCAAAAGTGCCCATAATACTGGCCGCATTACCTCGCTGAATAGCGATGGCCATCCTTTGCACCAAGAACGACCCGGACTGGGAGTCACCCGTTGCCTCCTCGAGCTTACGGCCCAAATTCCCCACAAAACACTTTGCCTCCGTACTCCAACTGCCCAGAGTCTCCACAGCAACAGGCACAAAATGGTAAAGCTGAACCAAGGAAGCGTACTTCAGCCTTTTTTTAAAGCAGGCGTCTTCAGTTACACAAATATACTTACTAAAACCATTAACATATCTTTCTAACTTATAGAAGAGTTAAAATGTGCCATTTTAATAAAAAATGGACGTGTTATCTTGTCTCTAAGTTAGAGAGTTATTTATGTTGATGGTTTAGTTAAATTACTTGGTGACCTTGGTTCTACTGTGGATATCAAGCAAAGAAATGCCGAGTATAAACCTCAAAAGTAACCAACAAATGTTAATCAGAGTGCCTACTGCGAGTTTGTTTGACGTCAATGCGATCGACGCGTTTAAGACGTTCGGTGCTCCGATTGGCCCGCTCCAAGCTCTTAACCAATCAGAAAGCCAAGCGCGGTAAACGTTTCGAACGCATTGACGTAAAAATAACTCGGAACTCAGTGTATTGTAAGTAAATTTAGGAAGCAGATGCTATTGCGGCGATATGTCAATGAAGATGAAACGAACATTGAAAAAAAACAACTACAAATTTAGTGTCATGATGTATGTCAATTGTATTACTTAGTGTATCTAAACTATTGACAAGTGTGTGAGGGATGCATGATTGATTCTGATCTCTTCTAACGTTAGCAGTTGATTTTTGATGGGAGAGCTGGGAGTTATGAATGGACACTCTTCTGTGGTATCATTTTCAGCGATTGTTATGAGTTTTGTCATAATCTGATTAGTTTCGTGAACGATTTTAATGTTAATGTCTACATGAAGTTCAGCCATACAAGCTTGGACCAATGTAGACTATTGTAATAACACTCCTTTTTTGGGCAGTCATGTAAAAATAAGGCGTTATAATGAAATGGCTATGTTTATAGGTTGCAACCAAGTAGACCCCTTCTTAATAAAAGCGAAAAAACCAGTATATTTTTTTTTAAAAATTTTGTATTTCATTTTGTCTCTAATTTTAACTATGTTTTGAATTTTATTTTAATTGTAAACTTTAATTTTGATTTGGATCAGATCAAGGCTATCTCCATATTAATTGTACATTAAGTACCTATTCAAGTATCTTGCCATCATGTTTTTCACACAGCTGCTCAATTATGTCTGGCATAGTCTTAGATAATGTTTTTTTTATGGTATGAGGAACTAACTTCAAGAAGTTATGAAATGCCTTCGTAGATTATTAATAAATGAGAAATTGCACATGGTTTGAAAATGACGGAAAACACTAATCAATTACAAAAAGAATTTCAAATAGTTCCATATAGTGTAATGCAATTCTTTAGCCGTTATTGTGTAATGTTTTTTCGATAATTAACACTTTGTATTTTGTATAGATATGTCTTAAGTTTTTTCTAGTTTTTGAAGAACAGTCAGGGTTAAAAATGCAGTTAAACGCTACCAATGCTACAGAGTCCAAAATTGCTTTGTAGGAAACGTTCAATGGTCCACAATTAATTTATTTAATACTTTAGATTCTATGCTACAAATTAAATTAGTCATGAACCATTGATTTTCTTCTGCAAATAAATTTTAGTGTCACAGAGCAACTGCACTTTTGATACCTGACTGCACAATAATTTTGTTGTCACTTAAACAACAATGCCTGGCTTTTATAAAAAAAAATTGTTACATCAATTGATATGTGTATATTTTTCAGATATGCATGATATGCTTTTAAAAACCAATCGCAAACTGTGAGCTTTCAAATTATTACAACAGGTCTTTATACCCAAATGTCTCAGTCACTTCGCCTAGCGAATGTCGCGCAACCTATATTTTTGTTCTCTTTTAATTTGTTTTTCTAACCGCTGTGCTGTGTCTATCCCAAATAGGAGTTTTTTATATCTAACTTTTAAACAAAAACAACTTTTATTAACCACAGAATCGTGCCTCATTCCTCCTTTACTCCACCATTAAAACCAAATGCTCCATCAAAATCTAGACTCTATTCAACTGCTGCTCTCTTTCCCTCGCTTTCATTTCTAATTCCTCCTCTTCTTTCGTCAGAGGAACTGTGCTGTGGTTATACAATCCCTGTGCCATCAGCTGCAACGCCAGGGGGTTCCTCTGTCCAGACGCCTTCTTGATCTTCGCTCGTTTGTTCTGGAACCAGATCTTGATCTGCGCTTCAGCCAGCCCCAGCTCGGCGGCCAGGCTTTGACGTCTGCGCTCTGTCAGGTAGCGGTTTTCGGCGAACTCGTGCTGGTGGAGAAAAAGGGGTTGTTAGAAGTATGATTTTAGGTACTTAAGCAGTCGAAGAAGAATGAATTTGAAGAAGTGACTGAGTGGAGCGAGGGGGAGTTTTAGAATTTTACTGACTAAGATCTGCCTGTATCCCTTCAATTGCTCTTTGCACTTCAGGGTCGCGTTAAATCTTTTGAACAATTGCGCAACCCGTGAATAAGATTTTTCAGGAAAATTCATACCATAGTTGGCGCCTCTTAGCCGAGAGGTATTCTACTTTTAAAAACGTATACATGACGTTGATGTCAATTTAACTAATGTCATTAACATAAGCGTTTTGTTAGGTGGCTGGACCTGACGACTCAGTGCTGCCACCTGGTGAACGTCATTTTAGAAAACCCTCATTAGAACTCTTTGCTTCATAATTAAACAGATTTTTTTATAAACTTGTGCTTGACTGCGATCCCACCCGATGGTAAGGAGTGGTGCAATTGTTGATGGTGAATCATCGGCATAACCTGCTTATAAGTGCTAAAATCTAAAAGTATCTCTCACCTGGCAGGGTATATAAAAATGCCTTTGAAAAAATTCTAAATACCTCCGTTTTTACATCAATTTACCACAGATGAACTATAGATAGGCATTTCTAATTGCTTCGTCATCTTACTCGATAAATCTAATTAAATTTATATTTTCTATAGCACGGTCGAGTGCTTCAACGATTGACGTCTGTGTTACTTAAGAGTGGCCAGCCCGAAGTACATTTTCATACAACCGCTCTTAAGTGATTATGTTGTTATTACACATCTTTCTCCAAATATTTTGAATACTGAATTGAATGATACTGATATTGGATATTGTGTGGATATTATCTAGGCATCTATAGAAAAGAAAATATAAATTTGTGTAAAACTAATCCAATTAACCTCTAAAAATCTGCTATTTTACCTGAACTTTGGCCCTCCATAATGTACTCACATATTAAAAATATCGAAAAAAAACCGATGACAATTTTGCTCAAAAGCTTTTACGGGTTTTAAAAACCTGAAAAAAGTTTTGTAAAATATTCGAGTGAATCACTGAATTACCGAATGCTAACTGAGTTTTCAGGCGTTATCTCTCTTTTTTTCGCGTTGCCTCTTCATCAAACATCACGTTGAATTGCGTTAGATGAAGCAACAAGCTTTTAAACTATGCATGACGTTCGTTGACGATAGGCGAGTGGGGTAGGGCCCTTTTAACGCTGTTTTTCACTCGAAACAAATATATTTCGATGCTTTCTACGCGTAAGGTGGTAAGGCAAAAAGTTTATATTTTTTCAATAGAGCCGTTTTAGTAATTTTT
Organism: Mythimna vitellina; assembly: GCA_949316375.1. NCBI lineage: Eukaryota > Metazoa > Arthropoda > Insecta > Lepidoptera > Noctuidae > Mythimna > Mythimna vitellina. Next base: position 3,155,426 of record OX438711.1, on the reverse strand, counting down.
GGAGCACTTTTTACCGATGTTTTTGTATTATGTTATCAATAATAAGGTAAAGATCGCAGCACTGTCGCACTCTGCGACAGGTTTCTTCGGGGACCGGGACTTATCTACAATGAAATGCTTTAAAAGCTTTATACCTACTTCTATTATACTTTTCTTCAAGAATTCAAAATAAGTACATCGCGCTACAATGGTTATGTCCGAACTGAAAAAACTAGACATTTCTTTGTTCTACTCAATTTTTAAACCTATTCTAGAACAACAAAATCCTTAAAAGTATATTTTACATGCCAGTTTGTTAACCTAACTCATGCGATCTCCTTTCGATATCACAGTACCTTCAAACAGGGTGAATAGGAACAAAACTTTGGTTAGGTTTTTCACATTGGTATATATTTATATAATTGATTTCTATCAAATCATCCGTTTTTATTACAATTAATGAAAAAATAGGAGCACTTAAATGCTGGGAAAAATTGTTAATTAACGCGAAAATCCCCTTCAAACTATTGTTCCTATTCACCCCTGCGTTCCTATTCACCCCGTTTGACTGTGCCTAGATGCTGGATGTAATAAGAAACAATTTCAATATTTATTTTTATTTTTATTTTACTCATAAAACATAAAACGACTTAATGCATATGAGGCATAAATTTGTAAAAATAATTTCTGAAAATTCTTTTTTGCTTAAAATGTCCCATAGCATGGTTAAAAGCTAACCTCATTCTTTTCCACACAATCCTATCTCGATCATCAGTCTTTTCTTTTAAAACAGCACAAACTAAAAATATTATATGTAAGCTTCTGCTAGAAACAACTAGAAAATTATCCCAAGGGAACGTGCTCCTGAGGTAAAACGTATCATATGTGCTATTCCAGGACTTTCTCCGCCTCTGTGCGAAGTTTCATCGAAATCCGTTCTGCCGTTCGAGCGTGAGGAAGTAACAAACATACACACAAAGTTTTGCCTTTAGAATATTCATCGTCATCCTCATCATCATTTCAGGCGAAAGACGTCTACTGTTGGACATAGGCCTCACCTAGTGTCGCCATAAAGACCGGTCCCGTACGTATCGCATCCATTGGATTCCTACGACCCTCACCAGCCCCCTAGCCAAGTTACAACCGTTTCATTTCGATTCTCTTTTCGTTGATCGCCTCGAGTCGGCCACGCCTCCTATTCCTTTGTAACTGAGCGTTGAGATGACGTCAGAATAAAGGAATCGGAGGCGTGGCCTACTCGAGGCGATCGACGAAAAGAGAAATGAAACAAAACGGTTGTAACTTGGCTAGGGGGGCAGGTCATCAGTCCATCTGGTGGGAGGCCTTCCAATGCTGCTTCTTCCGGTACATGGTTGCTACTCCAGAACCTTTATGATATTAGTGTGATTTAAAGTCTTTACCTTTAACCTTGCAAGCTGAGGTCCAGAGAAAGCAGTGCGGGGTCTCTTCTCATCAGGTACTGCGTTGTCTCCAGGTGGTTTCTTCGGCCTGCGCGTCCGGGGACCTGATCGGAAACAGACTAAAATGGAGAACGAAGTTTTAAGCTTCTAAGTCTAAACATAACATAAGTAGATATGTTTTTGGAAGAGAAGAGAATACCTAATCTGTCAGTGAACTGAGTTGAGCTGAGTTCTTGATTTGTGATATTGTTTATCTTATCTTGTCTTGTTGTGGGGCTGGCCCTGAGCTAGAGCACTTCGACCCTTCTGGATCTTTTGTGCTGATATTTTTTTGGGGAACCGAAGTTTTTTGGGGAAAAAAATGTATATAATATAACATTTGTATTGTTCTTTCTATATATATCATTTGGTAAATAAAAAACTGTATGATACGAACATGTAGCCTACCTAGCCCTTTTTTGGTTTCTAGGTATATATATATAATATAGGTCCTAGTTCATTTTATAAGGTGTCAGATTTATAATAATTTATTTAACTTTAATTTAGACTGACTGTTAGACTGGCCTGTTGGTCTAGTGGTCAGTAGCCCTGACTGCTATGTCGGAGGTCGGGGGTTCAATTCCCACCTAAGACAAATGTTTGTGTGATGAACACAATCATTTGTTCTGTGTCCGGGTGTAATTTATCTATAATATGTATGAATTTAGAAACATAGAAGTATGTTTATCAGTTGTCTAGTACTCATAACACAAGCTCTGCTTAGCTTGAGACTAGACGGCGTTGTGTGATAGTTGTGGAATATTATTATTATTATCTATTGCAAAGTTGAAGCATGACCAAGTATTCCGTTTCAAAACAATAAAAATAAAAATACAGAAGCATAAAGAAACAAACACGAACAGCATAACATGGATTATATTACAATTAACAATAAACACATTATGATTCAGCAACCAAGAGCAAAAGGTTACAGCAATGGAAAAGCACAAACACAAATTAAAAAACAATTTAGCACAAACAAACAAACACAATCAAATTAATAGTAAACACAAACACAATTAACAAAATAAAGGACCTTACGCACTACGAGGCTACGACTAATTGCTCAAAGTGCACAAAGTTTGGACCAAGTGTGCGATGCCTAATAGATTACAATACTTTCGCCGTAGTGCCCAAGTTCCTTGGAGGTTAACCCGGTCAAACTAAATAAAATGAGCACAAATAAAAATCACACGTAGCACAAATCCCTCGCTGAAGTCCCCGAGACAAGCGGACGATGCAATATCTTAACCAATTCAGTTTCAAGCTCAAACGAGCATCGAAGACCCAAGTGATAAAATTGGTCAAAATATTTCACCGACCGCCTGGCGGGCTGTGGTGATGATGAGGAAATAGCTGATGATTTGAAGGGTCTTCTTTTCTGTAATTCAGTTAAAGTATCTAGAAATGGCTGTACAACTCAGATTTAGATTGTGGTTTAAGAAAAAAAAGGTGCACAAAAAATTTGAATCTGAAATGAAAACAGATCTCGAGTCAAAGTTATTTGGGTAATTTTGATTACTTACTGACAATTTAAGAATTTCATCAAACTGTTCTTTTTAGTCTAGTGGTCAAATCTCAGGAATTTTGATTGATTTCTATTATATTTTTAAATCAATCATCACAGCAAATATCGATCAAGCTTACAGCAATCAATTTACGGTACCATGAATTGATCATGCTTATTATGACTTCAATAATAAATAATCTGAGTTGAACACAAAAAGAAAGTTACAAAAAGCTGTTAGTGACAATACAAAAATGTTGCATAAAAAAACCAAGGTGGCACAAACTGTTACATACAAGGCATAATTTTAGCACAAACTTTTTGACATGCTATAAAAATATGTAAAAGAAAAAACACTTTACAAATGAAATAATCCAAAAAAATACCTAACTTTGTGGTCATGTTTCAACTTTGCTTTTATTTATATAAGTACCTACTTGCTGACCCGACAATTGTTCAAATAAATATCCTGATTAAAAAATAGGGGAGGGAGGGTTGTCAATACTTTTGAACCTACTCTCAGATTTGTAAATATACACAAAAAACATTATAAAATCGGTCATGCCGTTTCAGAGCAGTTCGATAACCAACACTGTGTCACGAAATTTTTATATATTAAATATTAAAATTATTTGTATTTGTAACTAGCTTCTGACAATGGCTTCGGCCGCGTGAAAATAGCTTTATCAATACAAAGTTTGAACCCCCGTTTTATCCCTTTATGTTTTGTAAAATCCTCTCTTAGTGCTCGCACGTTATAAAAAGAAACCTTGTCCAAAATTTCACAATCCTATTCCCAGTAATAAAATAATAATAATAATTCATTTATTTTCTCACCATAATATCACAGCAATTACAAGAACTAAGACAATGACAATAATTGGGAGACTGGTGCCTAAGCTAGGCTTTTGGCCTGTATTACAGGTCACCAGCGGGGTTACCATGACGTTCAAAGTAAGATTGTTTCATTCTCATTTCAGTGTAGGTAAGAGACAGAGCTATACAGGTTGTCTAGCGCCATCTCTTATCCACACTGGAAATAAGAATGAAACAATCTTACTTTAAACGTCATGGTACGGGTCCAGGTCTTTCCCTCTTTTAATGGATGTGATTTATTAATTTTAGCTGTGCATTGATATGTCAGTCAGTCAGTCAGTCAGTTTCTTCTATATATAGATTTCCCACTTATTTCGTGGTTTTTAACTGGGTAATAGATACATGACTTCGGAAACCTTATAATTTTTTTTTCTCTTCTGCCCTGTAGATTACTCGATTAATATCAAATCAACCGGGCAGTATCAACAATAACTATTTTCAACTTTATCCAAAAAAGTGAATAACACCACGTATTCTCAATTTACGCGTAACCAATCAATTTAATTCATTATTTAACTGCATCACGAGTTACTTTTTGTCAATCTTTTTTTTGACAAGTTTAACCATTGTAGTGACAAAAATGGACAGGTTTTTATACGAAATCTCCATGAATTGGATTTTGTGACAATCCAATTAGAGTTTGAGATAGTTATAATCGAATTTCGGTATCTATGATTGATCATACATTGGACCAAATATTCAGGAAAATAATTTGTGCCAATATTTGATGTAATTCGATTTGAAATGCCATTAAAAAGCACTGAAAGGCCGAGTTCAATCTAATCTAGTCTATCTTTGTACCGTTTCATAGTTTAATGACTATTTTAATAAATAAATCAATTTAACATAAATTAAACTAATTATTAATAGATTGTTAATTTGTATGTATGTATCTAAGTAAATATTTATTATTGTATTTCTTTTCTATTTCTTTACCATTAAGCTGCACCTACCATGTTTTGTTTCTGCACCACCCTAAGGTCGTCGACTGGTAGAAAATGCCTAAGGCATTAAGTCCGCCTTTGTACAGTGTTTACCACTTGTGCATAAAGTTTTAATAAATAAATAAATAAACCTACATTGTAATATTGCATCGTCTCATTTGTGCACTCTGGGTGTGCACAAACAAATATGTATGTCTGATTTATATTCACAAATTAAAATTTTGCGCAAAATAAAATAATTTCTTGGTTATTGGAATTTTAGCTTGTGCCAGCGACTTCACCCGCGTGGATGTAGGCAGTAAATATATATGCCTATGTCACACAGTGATAAAATAGCATTCTACTGGTAAAAGATTTCTTTTTTAATCATTCCTTTAGTTTTGTGTTAGTTCATTTTGAACATTATAAATGCAAACATAGAAAAATAAACATACAAAAATACATACACAGAAAAGTACAAATATTTCCTCTTTATAATGAAATGAAATGATATTTTGTAAGTAGGTTTAAAAAAAACACGTGCTACCGTGCACAAAGAGGCTTAGGGGAGACCGTTGTACAGTCTCCTCAGGGATGTGCCCTAACAGGCGTTGCACTAAGGGGGTTCCGGAATGGTCTTTTAAGAGGTAACGGCGCCCCTTCTATATGTGCTGGTGGTGATCACCGGGGTGGTTTTAGTGAGGTAAAAATCCCACACTCGCCGGACTTATCCCCATAGTCCGGGCGCCTTTCGAAGGTTTCCCCTCAAGAACAAAAAAAAAAGGTTTAAAAAAAAACAGTTTTACACGTCGATTTTTTTTTTTTTGTCATTTAGATAGACAAATCAAGTACGACAGCAAAAAATGTCTGCAAAGGGTCTTTTTTTGTTTTATGTTTGCTAAAGAGTGACCCTGCCAGAGTCAGGGTTTGCTGATAGCCTAGGGTTCTTCAGTATATAGACCAGTAGAAGTCAAGAGTGAATACATTACTTCTAGGCAAGCATGCTTCATCGTCGACCACATCATCGCTTTCTGTCAAGCCCCCTAGCCAAGTTAAGTTACAATCGTTTCGTTTGCGTCGAACGCCTCGAGTAGGCCACGCCTCCGATTCCTTTGTCCTGACAACATGACTGAGCGTTGAAATGACGTCAGAACAAAGGAATCGGAGGCGTTCGACACAAACGAAACGATTGTAACTTGGCTAGGGGGGAAGATAGTGTAAGGCGGCCAACTTTTTAATAAGTCAATGCGGGACACCCACCCTTATTCACAAGAAGACTAGGGATGTGTTTGTGGTGCACTTAAATTATAAACAAACATCACTACAGCTGAATCAAGATTTATTATATAACTTTAAAAATATGGTTTTATTAATTAAACTTAAAAAATATGACTTTTTTTAAATAACAAACGTACGATTCGTATTTTTGATGAGGATCACTAATTTACGCAAGCGATACGATGGGAAACGAATTTACATCAATAAAAAAGATAGGACGATTTACGAGACTATTTTATTAAATATTGCAATGCGGTATTACAACTGTGATTACGGGATGATCCCGCAAAATGCAGGACGGTTGACCGCCTTAAGATAGTGGTCAAGCGCGAACTTATCAATGATAAAAAAAAAACTTTTACATTACGTGTTGTAGAGGTCTGATTTATTGTCATCATAGACATCTTTTTTCGGCTGTTTCTTATTAACTAGTGTCAATTTACGGAAAGTTTTAGTTGACAACCAGTTTTTTTTAGAATAAAGCTATCAATTTTATTACAAGTTTGGAATTTACTTTCAACTAATAATATATTATGTTGAGAAAAACTGCTATGATTGGAATCGATACGAACTTCTTTATTATTGGTTTTTAATGTATATTTTAGACAGTGAAAGCATTCGCTCACTGTTATAGATAATACTACACTAAGTAATAAATAATTATCCCAAAGGAACATTTTAAAATATTTTTGGAAATAGGATTTTGGGAAAAAATATTTTACCTAGGGTAAAAATTATTGGAATCGATTTATTACTGATTCTGAACAAACTATATTCAGATTTCGTATTTACTAAAAATAGTGTTGTATATCGACAAGCTTGTGTTTGAATATATTCTTAATCCTAACATTATATGGCGACCCTGCCAGAGCGGTTCGCCTCGCGAGAGTGAATTTGACTCCATGACTATCTAGGGCTAGTGATTAATAAACTTTTGTAATACAACGAATAAAATGAAGAAATCTAAGAGATAATACTGTGATCTGTCGTGTTCGTTGGCGCAATATCAACCTAGCGGTTCAAACTTCTAGCCAAGTTACAACCGTCTCGTTTCGATTCTTTTTTCATCGATCGCCTCGAGGCGGCCAAGCCTCTGATTCTTTTTTTCTGATGTCATCTCAACGCTCAGTCACGTGGTCAGAACAAAGGAATAGGAGGCGTGGCCGAATCAATGAAAAGGGAATCGAAACGAAACTGTTGTAACCTGGCTAGGGGGGCAGAAAAAGTCAAAGTTGGGGCGTCGACGTGGTTAACCCGAGTGCCAAGTTAGAGCGTGAAGAAGTAAGAAACATATACCTACACACTTTCGTCTTTATAATACTAAAGTGTGTTACAATGCATATCAAACCTATCAAATATTGGGCACGCCACAATTATGGCGGTAAGTCCCCTCTTTGAGGCGTGGTTGGAAAGACCTCACGGCGTCCTCACATTCCGCATGACGCAGGTCCTCACCGGACACGGTAAGTTCGGGAGGTTCCTGCACCGGATTCGTGCGGAAACGACGCCCGGGTGTCGCCACTGTGTGGCCCACCCGGAGGACACGGTGGAGCACACGGTGGAGGTGTGCCCCGCTTGGGCAGAGCAACGCCGTGACCTCGTGAGGGCAATCGGCGGCAGTGATCTCTCGCGCCGGGCCTTGGTTCAGGCCATGCTCCGGAGCGAGGAGGAGTGGCAGGCGGTCGCCTCTTTCTGCGAAGCAGTAATGCTAGCTAAGGAGGCGGCCGATCGCGTGAGGCAACGGTCCTTACGCTCCAACCGCCGCCGGGATTCCGATCCCGATTTCCGGCCACCGTAGGCGCGGGCTTGCAGACGGCGAGCAATGGGTGGCTCGCCGTCTGACCGTCCGGTAACCGTCCGGACCAAGCCCAAGTCGTCGACGGCGCGTTTTGTTCCACGCGCGCCTCAAGGAGATGTCAGCAAATCGTAGGGGCCCAGCAGGGTCGAAGCCTACTGGGGCCACGGGTAGTGTGAAAGCGGAACCCGGGGCCCTGGGACGAAGGCAACGAAGGAACAGGAGTGGGTTTTTAGTCAGTAAGAGTCTGACACTATCTCCCGCTCCGCCCAAGAGCGGGGATGTCATTAGGATGATTTTCCCACCCAATAAAAAAAAAAAAAAAACCTATCAAATATGCAATATTAAAATTATATTATGTTTTTTTTTATTTGGAGTTATCACATCATACTAATATTATAAATATAAAGACGAAAGTTTGTATGGGTGAATGTATGTTTGTCCTTCACGCACAAACTGTTGAACAGAATTGGATGAAATTTGGTATACGGGTAGAACATGCTCTAGACATCATGCCCTAGAACAGGACTTGGTGTTTTTATCTAATATAAATATAGTAATACGAGCTTGGATCTATACTAATATTATAAAGAGAAAACATTTGTATTTTTGTATGTTTGTGTTCTGTAATTAATAAACATAAAAATAACTAGAACGATTTTATTAAATCATTTGCCCATATAGGCTACTTTCACGCAGGTAAAATCGCTGCCATAAAAGGTTTCTTTCTTTCTTTCCTAGATTTATTGTTGACGGAACTAATGTATACAAGGGTGGATTTTTTCCCAAGGGCATAAAACAGGGTCTTGCCACAGGCTTTTTTTAGAATTTTAAAGACAAGGTAGCAATATAACCGCCTTAATTGTCAATCAATCAATTACCCGGATTGAGCCTCAGGGTTATAAAGTAATTTCCTCTATTACAGATTTTAAAAAAGATGCGAAAAAAAAAATTTAAAAAAAAATTCTTCTCCAAGTCCGGACTTAATTTAGAAATACCTGACACATTATAAAATAGTAATATGTAGGTACGTAGTAATAAAATAAATAATTATGAAAAATAAATGGAATTATCTCACGTGGTTCCCGTGAGCGCGTCCCGTACTTACTTCGTCCTGAAACAAAAGAGAACAATAACATTAATAAATTGGTACATCAGAGCGCTTTTATTTAAATTTTATAAGTACATAATTATATATTTACACTTTTAAAAACACTTAACTAACAATCATTAAGGTCGCCGATCTGGGCGCGTCTTTTTCCATACATTTTATATGGCAACTAGACTTAAAGATCCATGCTATGCAACGCCACGCAACGCGCTGCTATGGACAAATCAGCCCCCCTAGCCAAGTTACAATCGTATTGTTCGCGCTGAACGCCTCGAGTAGGCCACGCCTCCGATTCCTTTGTTCTGACGTCATCTCAACGCTCAGTCACGTGGTCAGAACAAAGGAATCTGAGGCGTGGTCTACTCGAGGTGTTCGGAACGAACGAAACGATTGTAACTTGGCTAGGGGGGCAGGCGTGATCCACGTAGTTCTCGCTTTATACAATGAAACCTGGATAACTGGGACTTCAAGGGACCTGCAAGTTTGTCTCACAGTCTCACTTATTATTCCAATTACCCAGTGTCCCAGATATCCATTTATAAATAAATATCTGTTTCATTTACAGAGTGTCCCACTAATAATGCTGAGAGTAGAGGTTATTTCGATTATAGAGGGGCGATTATTAAATAAAATAACGTATTTATGTAAACATCATACATGAGTTGTAAACATATACCTAGTGCGAATCAGAGGGGTGAAAAATTAAGGTTATCTCAGTTACAGAGATTAATGCCTATAAAAATCAAAGAAAACCATTTAGAAAAAGATTTTTTTTAAATAAAGTCCCAGTAAAAGAGGTAAAATACGCTGTCTCAATTAGAGAGGTAACTATGACGATGAAATCGAAAGAACGGATTCCAGATGTAGAAGTTTGCTTTGTCTCACTAACAGAGGTAATACAGCGCTAAAGTGTCAGGACCTCAGTATGAGTGCCAGCTATGGAAGTTTATCACTTATCCAGCCCCCTTAGCGAAGTTACAACCGTTTCGTTTCGATTCTTTTTTCGTCGATCGCCTCGAGTCCGCCACGCCTCCGATTCCTCTGTTCTGACGTCATCTCAATGCTCAGTTACGGGCCTTCGTACCCCCCCCCTTAAATCCGCCCTTGACCACAGGAAACACTACGCGATTGCTACTCTAGAATCCTAATCTACACAAATCTTAAGATTACCGGCACTTACTACTTACTAGAGTAGGTAACCATGGAGTTTCTTGCCGATTCTTCTCCATAGGAAACGACCAATTTGGAACCGTGCACTAACTTCTGACGTTTTATAAGTGCCCATGTAGGCCTATGTGATTTTTTTTTAAACTTATAACAAACCTCCTCAAGCATAAACTCGCCCTAATCAGCCAGTTTTACTATTACAATAAAACGTAATTTCGTAAAATAACCGTCGCTCATTTAGACTTTGCTCAACCCTATCAGAAAGCTGAAAAATAATGGCTTTTATACTTCAATAAATGGCAAATTAAAGTCAATAATCAAGTTTTATAATTATTATTATACAAGCTAAGCTTTAGTGCCAATCAGACAATCTTCATAATAAATTAATATGCGTCAAGGGGCAAAATACTTGTCTTTGAACCCGTCAAATGTAACTTGGGCCTCATAATGGCGCCACGGTCTTCGCGAAATGTCAAAATTTCCCTACATTTTTTGTAGTTCCAAATTTCGCCGCTACCAAGTTGTTTCGGTCGGTGTAACCTACTGATTAAACATGCAGTGACGTCAGAGACCACCCATGCTGCCTGATAATTAAGACATCCAGTATTATTGTACCATGTCTGTTTATTTTTATAAAGTTTTTTTACGTTTTTTATGTGTTTTATTAGGAAGGAAACATGGGCTTTTTGGTATCTTCACGGGTTACTCTTAAAATGTTAGGCAGGATAAGATTTAGATGGGTTTATTTCGATCTGTGATGGCTTTGAATAGACTCACGTTTGACCACTTCTCATGTCATATCCTGAGGATTAGGTTCCCCACCTTTTCGCACTCTGGGAAGGGTGAAGCGAGTATCAGACTTTTCATCATCATCATCATCATCATCATTTCAGCCGGAACACTGTTGAACATAGGCCTTCCCCAAGCGTTTCCACCACGACCGGTCCTGCGAGTCTCACGTCCACCGGATTCCTGCGACTTTGACCAGGTCATTGGTCCGCCTTGTAGGAGGCCTTCCAACGCTGCCTCTTCCGGCACGCGGTCATCACTCCAGAACCTTTCGTCCCTATTGACCATCTGTTCTGTGTGCAATGTGCCCTACCCACTTAAGTTTGGCGATTCTTCGAGCTATATCGGTAAACTTGGTTCTCCTACGGATATCTTCAATTTTGATGTGATCACGCAAGGAAACTCCGAGCATAGCCCTTTCCATTGCCTTTTGGGTGACTTTAAGTTTTCTTATGAAGCCCATTGTATGCAAACACTTTTTGAAGCCATATGTCTTCACTAGCAACACGCACTAGTCATAGACTTTCGTCTTGAGACACTGTGGGCAGACTTTTACCGAATAAAAACTACACCTGTGTCCTTCAGTTGTCCTTTGCGTTCTTAGATCACGGTTTCCCATTCAAAAGTTCCCCGTGGAACTAGCTGGCCATCAGGCTCTCTTTAAGGCACGCGTGGAACACTCTGGGTTTTGGACGACTTGGTCTCGGTCCAGATGGTTACCGGACAGCTTTTCTAGTATCTAAAGGATGGCGGCGAAGTACCCATTGCTCGTCGTCATCGGGGATCGCCCTGCTTCTTCTATCACGCCGGCTGGGGCGTTAGAATGTATATTCCTACAGAACTACGGCCATCTCCTATGCTAGCATTACTGCTTCACATAAGGAGGCGACCGTATCCCAGGCCCGAAGCGAGATAGCCACCAATCGATCCACGAGGACACAGCGCTGCTCCGCCTAAGCATGGCAAGCCTCCACCGTATCTTTCACCGTAACCTCTGGAAGGACCGAATAATGGTGACAACCAGGCGTTTCTTCCGCCTGAAAGTCTGGTGAGAACTTGAGTCATGCGGAAGGTGAGGGTGCCGTGACACCTCTCCAGCCACTCCCAAGATATATTAGGTTGCTTTATGCAAAATTTCCGGATTCTGGGTCATCGGCAAGTATCCTATGAATTTTGATTTCTTCGTGATTGTCGAAATATACGTTTTTTGAGATATATACGGCCGTATCTTCTCTTTTTCGGGAACTTAGAAATTTTATTTTTTCACAGCTTCAAGAGTCCGCAAACTTGAGTACCTATATGGTTTTAATTTCAACTCAATACCACCATGCATTCCCGAGATAAAGGGTCTTGATAGACATACAGACAGACAGACGGATGAACAACAAAGTGATCCTATAAGGGTTCCGTTTTTTCCTTTTGATGTACGGAACCCTAAAAAGAACTTTATCGCCACATTTGTCTTCTATAATCAGACCCAAAGTCTTGACCAATCTCAATCTTCACTAGCTCCTTTATCTAAAGCAATAAGGTCCAAAATCCCATGTCAATTAAAATTGAGTTGTTTATCAGTAAAATACAGTAAGCCGTCATGTATTGGTTCAAATGTCTTCATTAGGAATCGTCGTTGGTGGCGACTTATTTTAGACACAGTAGGGGTCCACAAATTGGGTTCAGTAGGGTGTTTTTTGGATTTGTTTTTGAAGAATGACCGATAATGACTGATTTGGACGTTATTGGTGAATATAATATCGACGGTGAAGAATCAATAACTCCTAAATGTCGGAAGTCAAAATTATCTGTCCAAAAATTGTTAGGTGTTTGTTTAGTTAGGTGTTTGTTTCCACAAATTAATTTGATGCAGTTGCAACTAAATATCCGCTTCGGATATTTTACGAAGCATGCGGTAACACGCATTTAAAATATAAGCACTTAAAAGTAATTTTATCGAAAAATGTCAGTTAGAAGGTATTGGCACTTCACCGTCGATATAGGTAATATCCTAATCCTAATTCCGCCTTTCAATGTTCCCATTGCTGGGACTCAGGCCTCCTCTCTAGGAGAGGGAAATGGGCCGTAATCCACCACGCGGGCCCAGTGCGGGTTGGTGGATGTCACATGTCTTCGAATTTTTGGTTCTAGGACATGCCGGTTTCCTCACGATGTTTTCCTTCACCGTTTTGAGAGCTGTGGTGATGAAATAAATTACACAAAGTAATGCGCCTGGCTGGGTTTGAACCCGCGGCTTACAACTCGTAAGTCGGAGTCGTTACCACTCGGCCACCACTGCTCTCAGGTAATATAGGTATCTATATATATAAAAATCAATGCCACTTTTATGTGTGTATTGAGTATCTACATACTCAATACTTTATTGCATTCCATATTATGTACATGGATGGTATAAAATATTGTCAAGATCAATATGGACCCTGTCGGGCACAGCAAAGTTAGGAGAGAGGATGAAGGCTAAGTAACAATTCATGGAATTAATTATTATTATAAGTAGATCTAATAGAGGTATATGTATATTGTTGTGTGGTAAATTATGTTAGATATATTTGTCGGAGAAGTCAATAGTACGGAAGCTTGAGAAAGAATGAACGAGCTAAATGAAAAGTGACATATGTCACTTTGAGAGAATCCGCGCTGACGCTTGCACGAACCGAGCAGATAAAAGTGCCGATCGCAGAGGTCCGGAGCTCTTTCCTCTGTCGCAGCCGTGCAAACAACATCGAGTCTCGGAGACTGTTTCATGGCTCGTTGTGTGAAGTGAATACCTAAAGCTTGCATTATAATAAATCAGTTGTATGATCTGGAATAGTTTGTTTATTGCTCGATACCCAGCCATCGCCCATAAAACAGAGTCCCTGGACAGAGCTTCAATGTTGATCGGCATCGTTGCGCCAACATATTAATAAAAAAAAAAAACTTGAAAAAAAATGAAATGAAAAAAATTTATATACTTATTAAAAAAATATGTCAATTTTTTTTAATGCAATCCGTAACGATTTCGATAAAATTATGGACAATTATGTCACGATAAAAAGCGATCTGCTTCCGTATCGAATCAATCGACCCAGATCTCTCTACCTTTCAATAAAAAAGGGAAAACTTCGGTAAACTGTATCATTAAAGGTTGGTGGTCAAGCCTACTGATCAAATCGATGAATATATAAGGTGTTAAAAACTTAACTTTACGAATTTTGAGGGGGCATTGTACTCCTCATTACGAACAACTTTTACTATGGGACCAAACCTTAAATAGCGAAAAAAAAAATCAGCTACTCCATACATTTTGACGAGTTATGCGAACATAAACGTAGGGATTTAAACAGCAGATTTTTTTTCGCGATTTTTTGTTTAGTCCCATAGTGAAAGTTGTTCGTAATGAGGAGTACAATGTCCCCTCGAAATTCTTAAAGTTAATTTTTTAACACCTTATATAATTAAGTCATAAGTCATTCATTTCTTAACAATATGTAACATTGTGTAGAAAACAAAGTGAAATAGAAAAACAAGTGCTAGTAAAAAAAAAACAACAATATTCTAATTATTTATCAATACTTATGAATCATTATATTATAATAAAAACAATGTAGAATAACTATACATATTCATTAGTCAAAAAAAAATATTAAATGAATTGCCATGAACCGGACACAAACCTAAATCTATTTTATTTTATTTATTAGGGACCAAAAAAAAAACAGTTACATGTTAAGGAGATACAAAATAATTATTAAATAAATAGGTAAACATATAACCCATACTATTTTATTATCCATGGATTAATCAAACATATGAAAAACGGAGACTGGTTTTAAGAACTAATTTTGTTTTTAATAAGTGCAACTACTGATCCATAGTCCAAATGAAAAACCCAACAACATTTTGCTTGACCCAAAAATCGAACCCAATACCTCATACTCAGAAGCATCACTTTCAACCACTAATCCAACGAGGCAATTCAAAATAATAGATACGTATAATAATATGATAATAATACTGTAGATATGCTAATAATTATTTTAAAATATTCCCGCTACATAATCATTAACGAAAAAATTTAAAGTATGCGACCAATGATAGTGCTTCTTCTATAATGAATGGTTATAAAATGGATAATTTTAATTAACTATACTTAATAGCCATAATATGCTGATTTTGACGAATTTCGGTTGAATTTTGAATCGGACACACGGCCGTTTAGAACGGCGAGCTACTTGAACAAACCTGCCCCCCTAGCCAAGTTACAACCGTTTCGTTTCGATTCTCTTTTCATTGATGACCTCGAGTCGGCCACGTCTCTTATTCATCATCACCATTTCAACCGAAAGACGTACACTGCTAGTCATATGCGTCTGAAAATTGTCGACACAACGACAAGTCCTGTGCGTCTCGCAACCATCGGATTCCTGCCGCAGGAGGCCGTCCAACGCTACGGCTTCCCGTACGGCACTCCAGCCCCCCTAGCCAAGTTACAATCGTTTCGTTCGCGCCGAACGCCTCGAGTAGGCCACGCCTCCGATTCCTTTGTTCTGACCACGTGACTGAGCGTTGAGATGACGCCAGATTAAAGGAATCGGAGGCGTGGCCTACTCGAGGCCATTGCATTGCCATCCAGCGTGGCAATGCTGCTAGCGTTCTGGGCACTTTTCCCATTGACATCGATGTGGACGAATTTTTTGATGCCCTATGAGTTCTTTTTCTACTCGTTTGTACATATTATTATTTTCAGTTTGTTAAACCTTTCGAAAACCGTAATTAGAGACACAAAAGAAAGACAATATTTACAAGCACTCGTACAGCGTTACGGAGGAGGTCCAAGGCGTTGTACGGTAGAAAATATCATAGTAATCGGGTCTAAAGATCGAACCGCAAAATTAAGTTTGTGTTTTATTGTATGTACTTTTACGGGATAAAAAGTACCCAGTGTGGTGCCCAGGATATTAAAGAATAATTATACCAAGTTTCATAGTAATCTAACCGGTAGTTTTTGCGTGATGCCTGAACAAACAGACAGACCAAAAAATTTTTAATCACATTTTTGGGTCTGGTGTCGGTCTAGTAACACCCTACCATAAGTATAGATAATGTAAATACATTTTTAATTGACTTTATGTTGCCAACACTACTCCAACGAATTCGCTCACCATCCTCACCGCCCGTATGCTCCCTCACCCACACATCACCAAGCTATGCAAATTTAACAACTCAGCATACACATAAATATTATTAAATGACATTAATTGCTTCATCAAGTCGAGCCAAGATAGTTTTTATGCCGATGTTACCAATTAATAATTTTATTTCGTTTCTGTACCTAGTTAATTATTTGGATTTGCGTATGGTAACATTCTTGACTTTGACGGTTTATGGAAGATGGGTTTTTAATTAAATAATTAGTGGAATATAAAGCAGTTAAGGGCCTCTTGGTGAAGTAGATGAAAGGTCCATCAGACAGGCGTAATCTATACTTATAATAAATCTGTAGAACTGTAAATGGCAATAATGCACTCGTTGAGTCGAGGCTCCAAAGTCTTGAGCATCGGCGCCGAGTTGCTAGCCTGTCGGTTTTCTACCGGTTGCATTTCGGGGAGTGTGCGTCGGAATTGCATAACCTAATTCCGCCTAGCCCGTTCCATCATCGGACCACCAGGCGTACGGCAACGCGCCACCGGTACATGGCGGACATTCCACCTATACGCACAAAACGTTTTGGGAACACATTCATTGTGCGTACAGCTAAGGAGTGGAATTCCTTGCCGGAATCTGTGTTTCCTGATAACTACAACCCGGAAATCTTTAAGTCAAGAGTGAATAGGTTACTTCTAGGTAAGCGCGTTCCATCGTCGACCGCATCGTCGTTTTCCATCAGGTGAGATGGCGGTCAAGCGCGAACCTATCAAGAATAAAAAAAAAAAAAAAATCTTCTCTAAAATACTTAAGCAATTGGTCCAAATCGACAATAGGAAAATATTAACGCTGTGTGTGTGTGTGTGTGTTAACGCTCTATCTCTCTTTCTTCGCGTTGCCTCTTTTTCAAACATTGCTTTGGATGTAACAACAAACTTCCTTGCTCGTTGCATGCAAGCATGTTGACGATAGACGGACCGGGAAGGGTCCTCTTAAAAAGGGTTGTCACATCAACATGTTGGTTAATGTAAGTAGGTGTACCGTTTTAATTAACGATAAATAAAAATAAAAAATAAAAATAAATAAAATATGAATTTGTTACGTAGCGTCTGTCTGCAGTAGCCTTAACAACCGCACGATTGCTGATCATCCATCATATTGACAGCTCGCTTCGCTATGAAAAGCGCCTTAAGCTGGTCCCCGATGTCATTTGTAGACCTTTGACAGTCATTACGGATAACCAGTAGTAGACATATAGTAGATGAGTTGTGTGGACAAGGTTACTTGCAGAACAATTGGTCGATGGGACCGAAAGGTTCTGCCCCCCTAGCCAAGTTACTATCGTATCGTTCACGCCGAACGCCTCGAGTAGGCCACGCCTCCGATTCCTTTGTTCTGACGCCATCTCAACGCTCAGTCACGTGGTCAGAACAAAGGAATTGGAGGCTTGGCCTACTCGAGGCGTTCGGCGCGAACAAAACGATTGTAACTTGGCTAAGGGGGCTGGAGTGCCGTACGGGAAGCCGCAGCGTTGGCGTCAGGACGGCAAGGGGATGCGGGAATCCGATGGATGCGAGACGCACAGGACTTGTCGTTGTGTCGACAATTTTCAGACGTCTATGACTAGCAGTGTATGTCTTTCGGCTGAAATGGTGATGATGAATTGAATGGTGTCTTTCGAGAAATAATCCTAAACACAACCAGGATCAAATACTTAAGAGCCGGTTGTAGTAACTGAGTGTTTTGTATGAACTCCGCCCAGGTTTATGTCGATTACGCGGCCCCGTAATAGTAAACAAGCTTTATTATTTTTTGTCATCATCATCATCATCATGATGATGACAAAAAATAATAAAGCTGATGATGATGATGATGAACTCCGCCCAGGTTTATGTCGATTACGCGGCCCCGTAATAGTAAACAACCTTTATTATTTTTTGTAACTTTCAAATATTTCCTAACTTGGCAAAATGGGGTTTTATAGACCCATCGGATACTCAATGTGAGTGCGGTGCTCCTGTTCAAAATATGAGCCACATGTTGGAATGCCCCAAGTGACCGTATGCCTGCACTTTGGAGGATTTGATGAGTGCTACCGATGCTGCTATTAATGTAGCCACCTATTGGGCCCAAACAGTTTGACAAGTTTAACATCGAATCGAAAAGAAGAAGAAGAATAAAATAATTTTCCATGGATTATGTTCCCTTGAGATATTTTTAACTTTATTATAATATATTATTTAAACATCTTAACTAATAAATATTATAACTAAATAAATATTTAAACAAACTGAAAATAATATTATGTACAAACTGGTAGAAAAAGAACTCATAGGGCATCAAAAAATTCATCCACATCGATGTCAATGGGAAAAGTGCCATATTTTCCATAGTGTACTCATTTATATTTGTGGATTTCCAGAGGTTTAAAAAAAATGAAAAATGAGTAGACAAAACACAAAAAAAAATTACAACCAGAACCTGAACAGACTCTTTAACGATCCAAATTCCACGTTAACATACCCTTAAGTATCAACAATTAATTTATATTCTTTTATTGAACAGAAAGGTAAGCCACCCAATTATCGTCCATACGACTCCACGTCGGTAAACATAAAGGTCTCATTTTTGTCATACCGCGGCCGATACAACATGTCAGTTAATTAAACAATTATACGAAAGCGGTATTTTATCGAGATCGCAAGAGCACCTGGATTACTTAATTTGTGTTTTTAATTTTGTACGGTCGACAACTGGTTGGTGCACCCTTAAGATATAATAAAAGATTTTTATTGCTTAATTATGTTTAAAGTATGTGAAATTGTTTTGGAAAAGTCTGTTTGAGTTATTTACTTTGTTTGTGAGAGGTTATACTTATAGCATATTTTTATTAGTGATGCAACAGACGTGAACAAACAGATGTCAAAAGCAAATCTTTGCGGATGCGGAAGCGGAGACGGAAGCTTTAATATTATGAAGAAAAATCACAATTTTATTTAAAAAAAACAACAGAAGGTTTACGTCGTACTCACAACACGAGGCGCGGTGATGCGTAGAATGAACAAAACATATATATAATAATAACGAAACCCCCCACTCCGCGCCTAGTATAATTTAAATGAATATTTTCTAAGATATTACAGACTGCGGTTGCGGTGGTATCAACATTGCACCCGCGCGAAACCGGGGCGATTTGATAGTTTAGAAATATATAAGTATGTTTATCAGTTGTCTAGTACTCATAACATAAGCTCTGCTTAGTTTGGGACTAGTTGTGGAATATTATTATTATAGGAGTAATTAATGTGGGTTCTTATTATTATATTTTTTGGATTATTCTGCGCATCACCGCGCCTCGTGACGTGATTACGACGTAAACCTTCAGTTGTTTTTAAAAACTAAAATTGACCTTTTTTTTCATAGTATTAAAACTTCCACTTCCGTTTCCACTTCCGCATCCGCTAAAATTTACTTTTGACTTCTGTTTCCGCACTACTGTAGCCCATACAAATATATGTATGTTACGTGTAGGAATCAAACCCGCAACCCGGAGCACAGCAACGAATTGCTTAACCACTACACCAACAGCGCCATCAAATCATCTAATCGATTACTGAGCTCCATAACAATTTCTTATAAGAATTGCTAGACAAAGTAAGCAGAGTAACAGATAGAATTATCTGCCTATAAATATACGTGCCAAGATAAATCCGAATAATAATAATGCCTATAATCCTGACCATCAATGATTGCATCTCCACTTACCATCAGGTGGGATCGCAGTCAAGCACTGGTTTATATCAATTAAAAAAAAAAAAAAAATAAAAAAAAAATAAAAACAAAGTATCACTATAAATCTCGATTCAAAACTGACAGGCTGAATATTAACGCCTGTCTGAATCGAAATATACATATAAATTCATCGGCAGTCTAAAATGGGGCTAAAACTATCAACCTAAACTTGTGTACCCAAGTTTAGAATCGATAAAGATTTGTGTAGGTACCTAGTAAATTCGTTTCACTCTTCACAAATCTCCAGCAACCCTAGTCATCTCAACGCTGGTCAGAGCAATGGAATCGCAGGCGTGGCCTACTCGAGGCATTCGGCGCGAACGAAACGATTGTAACTTGGCTAGGGGGGCAGGCGCGTCAACATGGCTACCAACTTATCGTTTTCTATAATTGCTGACAACGAGGCGTTACCGATTGGAGAACGGAATTCGACACGGAACGATTGTAACTTGGCTAGGGGGGCAGGACTTAATAAATAGTGAACTGACTAGAGAAAAAGTATCTAGCATCTACTGGTGAAATAATTTTTTGAATTGGTTCAGTAGTTTTTTTTAATTTCTTCACTACCTCCTAGCTTGTGGTCGCTCATAATGAGCCTCATCAGAAGACTTAAAGTCACCCAAAGGGTAATGGAAAGGGCTATGCGGAGTGTCCTTACGTGATCGCAACAGGAATGGAGATATCCGCAGGAGAACCAAGGTTAAAGACTTGAGTAACCATGGAGTTTCTTGCCGGTTCTTCTCCATAGGAAACGACCAATTTGGAACCGTGCACTAGCTTCTGACTTCTAGTTTTATAAGTGCCCATGTAGGCCTATGTGAAATAAAAAACTTTTGACTTTGACTTTGAATTTGACTTTGACTTAGACATAGCCCGAAGAATCGCTAAACTTAAGTGGCAATGGGCAGGACACATTGCTCGCAGAACAGATGGTCGATAAAGCCGAAAGGTTCTGGAGTAGTACCAAAAGACGCAGTGTTGGAAGGCCTCCCTCAAGGTGGATCGATGACATGGTGAGGGATGAAGGAATCTGATGGATGCGAGACGTTAAGGACCGTTCATTGTGACACTTGGGAGGCCAATGTTCAGTAGTGGACATCTTTCAGCTGAAAAGATGATGATGATTTTTCCGGATTGCAAAAAAGTTTTATTTTTTGTGGAAGATGATGATGAAGTAACAACAGATTTACTGTTTTCAGATTTATTCCTATACCTGTGCTATAAGACCTTACTTTATGCCAAATATCAGGATTCTGGGTCAACGGAAAGTACCCTATAAATTTTGATTCGTTTGAGATTTGTTTTTTCACAGCTTCGAGGGACCGCAGACTTTAGTATATGGTTTTAATTTCAACTCGATACCTCCTCGCGTTCCTGAGATAAAGGATCTTGACTGACAGACAGACGGACTTAAAACAAAGTGATCCTACAAGGGTTCCGTTATTTCCTTTTGAGGTACGGAACCCTAAAAATATGAAATATAATTTTCGGGATGCCATTACCTTCTTCTGAATATTAATCTGTCCAAAGGTCGAAAATTCTCTTTCAAACCAAGTCACAGGCAACAACCAGTCCTCCACAAGACTATTCTTAGCATTGGACCACACCGCATTTCAAGGAATGAGTCCGCGATGACTATTTTTGGAGCACAGCGCATATATTTAGCATGTTGATGCCTCCGTAAGGAACTACAAGCTCAAATTAATAACAATTACAAGTCTATTTTGGGAAGGCCATGAAAATACCGATGAGACCAATCAGCTGTTGGGCAGAGACAATTATATTGGTAAAACAGAGACTTAAAAAGAATCTCGTACAGAAGAGGAACGGATTGTTCACCACACTTGTTCACTTTTTTTTTGAGCTAAAATTTAGCGCCTTCGCGAAACAAGTTTTCCGACTCGGCGTGGAGTGAGAGGGGGTATCAGACTTTTTCCGAATAAAACCCACCTGTGTTCCTTCAGTTGCCCTTTGCGTTTATACACACGGCACAATTTGTGGTTAACACACACACGGCACATTTTGTGGATATACAAATAGAAATTATAATACAACAAAAAAACATACAATTGACGGCCTTATCGCACTCGGCAATTTCTTCCAGGCAACCCAGAATGGATAGAGACTGCCTGGACACAAAATTGGGTCGCACTTGGTGCAAATATAAAGGTAGACAATACTTGATACTTAAAACTAAAATAGATAGACATATACATACATAAAAAATATAAATATTTAAATAAGCAAGAGAATAAGAATAATGTCGTGCAATACAGTACGGGTGACGACCCTAATTGTAGTTTATGACACGTAAGTCAAAATACTTTGCATTTATACTTAATGAAGTCAATGATAGACCATTCTGACACTATTGTAATAGCAGACTTGAAGCCCAGTTCTGTTACCACATCACCAGACGTACGGAGATGCGGCAATGGTACATGGTGGACATCTAACCCATACGCACAAAATTTTAGGGAAACATTCATATGTGTACAGCTCAGTAGTGGAATTCCCTGCCGGAGTGTTTCCTGGGCCTCAAGTCTGCTATCACAATAGTGTCAGAATGGTCTATCATTGACACACCATTGAAAAAAATGGCATAGAACGGTAATCTCTTAAATAATGGCAAATGATTGCCTGACGTACTTATGCGGTAATCTGCAAAAATTTTGACAATTCCTTTGATCAGTGTTCTACCATTAGAACGTCATTGTGCACAACTCTATTGCGAGACCATTGACCGATCAATGATCGATCACTATGAATTAGCAGATTACGCACTTTCAGCAAAATTACAATGGGATCGTGTTGGAATGATGAATTTATAAAAATAGCAGACTTGGGCCCCTGATTGCTACAACCTAAGAGTCTAAGTCAACAGTGAATAGGTTACTTCTAGGCAAATGTAACGTGCTCCATCGTCGACCGCATCATCGTTTACCATCAGGTAAGATAGCGAGCCTATCAATAGTAAGAAAGAGATATCCAGTTTATCATCTTCCTGACCCATTATAAGACCTTGATCACAAGATTATATTCTTCTACAATTCGAATTGATATAAGCGAAGAATCCTGACTGGACAGGTCCACTCAAATCTGCGTGGTTCTTTCTTCAAAAGACCATCTCAGACACCAATCTGCAAGATTCTCATATGATTTGACCATTACATGTTGGCTGTATGGACTTTAAAAGAGACTTTGACCCCTGAGTTTTTTTTTGGTGTTTCTTCTCAGGGTCAGTCAGGTAGTCAGTTTAAATTGATGAAAATAATGACGTGTTTTTAAAAACCTAATTGAAAAATACCTATATATTTTTTTATGTATATGCTCGCGTTTAACCACTATCTCATGGTAACCGATGATGTAGCCGACGATGGAGCACGTTTACCTAGAAGTAACCTATTCACTCTTGACTTTAGCTATCAGGAAACACAGACTACGGCAGGGAATTCCACTCCTCAGCTGTACGCATAATGAATGTGTTCCCAAAACGTACGTATGGGTGGGATGTCTACCATGTACCGGTGACGCAACAGTCGTCCGATAATGGAACGGACTTGGCGGAATTAGATTGTGCAATGCCAATACAATGCCACAAGGTGGACCGTCGACCTGGTGATAGTCGCGGGAGTGCGGTGGATGCGAGACGCACAGGATCGGTCGTTGTGGCGTCGCTTGGTGGAGGCCTATGTCCAACAGTGGACTTCTTTCGGCTGAAATGATGATTGGCATCATTTATTTCATAAATTAGCATAGCATAGCATAATCAGCCTTTTTATTGTACCCACTGCTGGGACTCAGGCCTCCTCTCTCTAGTAGAGGAATGGGCCGTAAATCTTTTTTTTTTTTTTTTTTAATTGATATAAACCAGTGCTTGACTGCGATCCCACCTGATGGTAAGTGGAGATGCAATCATTGATGGTCAGGCGCACTAGTTTATTAAGAGCCTATTCACTCTAGCCTTGAAGACACCTATATTATAGTTGGACGGAAAGACCGAAATCTTAAGTTAAGTTAACATAAACCCACGAATTTCTTCAAGATTCTGTGAACACTGCTCACCCCGTTAACCAGCTAGCTTGGATATAGCCGGAATTAGGAATTGAGAATGGTATCGCCTAATTTGAGGCGTACAAACACATGGGGAAAGTACCAGGCTGGGTGGTCTGCCACCCACGAGATGGAGGCGTGGAGTCGAAACGGACTAAAGATTTTTTGAAAACAATATTTTGTTGTGTTTGCATATCTTTTATGGAGTTTTGTTTAATATATGGATTGAAATTATTGTTTTTAGTATGACTGACAGATGTGTTCCTAGAAATGTGATAAATTGACAATTAAATAACAATATTTATGAGGTAATAAAAACATTGACAACTATTTGCAACACTACTTTACAAAAAAAAAATTATGTAAGCAAAGATTTCTATTAAAAGTATTCGTCTGGTATTTCGACCTATTACACTCGTCTTAATTAAAAAAAACTACACATATTGAACTTACTTCTAAAACCACGATGATTGTAATAAGTCCCTTCAAAATAATTATGTTAACTTTAACATCCCCTGTTACATTTTTAAAAGTGTAATATTAAATACGTCACCGTTGTAAATAAACGATATGTCCTGTGTATATTCCTTTATTGTAACATACCGCTCATATCTTAACTTAACATATCGCTCACATCGCTCGTATCTTAATGTGCGATATGAGTAGATGGTTATGGAGAAATCCTGAACCCATTGTCTTGATATTTTGAAACTTATCTAGAGGCTATATAATCGTAAGCATATTTTGATAATTTAGACTTTTCTATATTACAAGGTTAAAGTTATTAATCCAAAATTCATCAAAACCAAGTCATATAAAACAGTCCAATTAAAAACATATCAACACACTCCATGTTTTTCTATAATTCGCATACCACTTCGCAAATTAAATAAAAAACAAATAAAACAAAAATAAAACACATCGACTCCACATCTTCCTCTGCGCTAGCCGTTCGCTCATGTCACCAAAACATTTCAAGCCCGACTGCCCGCGTACTTACATCATTACAAGCGAAAACACACTTTATTTCTATGTAAGTAAGTTTCGAATTTGCATAACATATCACCGTTCCTTCTTTGTCGTAATGCGTGTAAAGAGATTTGCACTTTATTTCAATTGACGTTGAACTTACTTTTAATTGCAACTAGTTCTTTAACATTTTATTCTTGGATTCAAGATGATATTACAAGACGTTTTAATTTGGACTTTAGTGTGCTAGCTTTAAAGTTGAATTTTCTCTGTTAATAAGTTATCTATTTGAGGAACAGCGAGAACTAATTGAGATGTCTTCCGCAGTCGTCTTTTTGTGTGTCTGTCTGTCTGCCCGGTTTATGTTTGGGTTGGTAACCTGCCACTATTTAACCTCAGGCCCTAGGACCATTTATAGTGACCTTTATGGCCTTATGAATCAACGGCCGATGGCCAGCGCAGGCGCAGGGTCAATGATCGCAAAAATCAAGTGAAATTGGACGGCAAGTTTGTCTATGTTTTGCACAGACTATTAAAATATTCAGTCTGCTTTATATGATAGTTAAGTTTAATGTTGTTGATACCTCTACGGTCCGGACTAAGCGATTCGCCTCGTTGCTTATGCCGCGTAGATCGAAGGACTGGAACAATTTGCCTACTGCGGTCTTACCGTCCGATTATAATTTAGGTGTCTTCAAGGCTAGAGTGAATAGACTCTTAATAAACTAGTGCGCCTCACCATTAACAATGGCATCACTGCTTATCACCAGCTCCCTATAAACTAGTGTTTGACTGCGATCCCACCTGATTTTTAGCAGTGATAAAAACCGCATTAGTTTATTAAGACCTTCACTCTAGCCTTGAAGACATCTAAATTATAACCGGACGGGAAAATGCTGCAGGCAAATTGTTCCAGTCCTTCGAAGTACGCGGTATAAAAGACGAGGCGAAGCGCTTAGCTAGACCGTAGAGATATCAACAATGTAAGGGTGGAGAGACTCGCCATACATCGGGTTGTTCGGCTGTGCTCCAGCCAAATCAGTTTTTTTCTTTCGCCCGAAACCGAATCTCGGCTGGTCTTTAGTTTTAGGCCATTCCCAGGGGCCCAAGTTTGCTATTTCTATAAATTCGTCATTCCAACACGATCCCATTGTCATTTTGCTAAAAGTTCGTAATCTGCTAATTCATAATGATCGATCATTGATCGGTCAATGGTCTCGTACTAAAGTTGTGGTAGAATGACAATATCGAGCTTATTAAAAGCAATGACTGCACAATGACGTTCTAATGGTAGGTCACTGATCAAAGGAACTGTCAAAATTTTAGCAGATTACCGCATACCTCAGACATTCATTTGTCAATATGTACGAGATTACCATTCTATGCTACTTCTTTCAATGGAGTGTCAGTGGTTGACCATTGGAAAGTCATAATGACGCCATTATATTAGTAGATTACCAAACTTGTCAAAATCAACTATTATGAAATCAATGATAGAAGATTATGACACTACTGTAATAGCAGACTTGAGGCCCTGGTAGAGATCTCTACCTTCTTAAATTAGGAAGTAGACATAAATAAATAATTTAATTATTATTCAAATGTCAAAAGGCAAAGAAGAGAAACCGTGAGTACACGAGGAAAAAGTTGTCAAAAAAACATAAGCGAAACATTTGACTCTGATTATTCAATTAAGAATCTTACAACTAATGTGGGAATAAAACAAAAAATCTTAAAAAAGTATAACTGTTGCCCGCGACTTCGTCTGTGAATATCAGCAACAGGCTGGTTTTTTCTGTTTTTAGGGTTCCGTACCTCTAAAGGAAAAAAACGGAACCCTTATAGGATCATTTTGTTGTCCGCCTATCTTGTCTGTCTGTCTGTCTGTCTGTAAAGACCCTTTATTTGGGCATGCCTGGTTGTATCTAGTTGAAATTAAAATCGTATAGGTACTCAAGTCTGCGGTCCCTTGAAGCTGTGAACAAACAAATTTCTAAAAAAAATGATACGGCTATTTATGTCGCAAAAAACCGTGTATTTATTTATTTTCAAAATTCATAGGGTATTTTACGTTGACCTAGAGTCCTGAAATTTGGCATGAAGCAAGGTCTCATAGCACAAGTAAAGGAAAATATCTGAAAACTGTAAATTTGTAGTTACGTCACAAAAAAAAACATTTTTGCGATTCGAAAAAATCTTCGTAACCGATTTCGGGAATTTGAACGGTTTTCATAGGTAAGTTTGTATGGAACCCTCAGTGCGCGAGTTAGACTCGCACTTGCCCAATTTTTTTAGGTAGGTGCCAGTCTTTTACTGACTAAAACCAGACCTGTATCCTTCTGTTGCTCTTTGTACTCCAGAACCACTACCAGGTAAAATTCCTTTAACATTTAAAAAACGAACAAATCTACAAACCGATTTTTCTCCATATAAGTAAAGACCATAATAAAATAATAGCTATATTAAAATCGCGTTTGTTAACATTGGTCAGACGGACAGACAAAAAATATTCACTAATAACAAAATCCGGTCATGCGCGAGTCGTCCATTAGACCGTAACGGCATTATGTTGTTGATGAACTTCACACTTAATTACTTTTTAGAGATATACAGAAGTTTTTTTGATATCTCAGAGGCCGTGAACATCATCAAGACTATGATGAACTATGGAGAACAATTTGCCTGCTGTGGTCTTCCCGTCCGATTATAATTTAGGTGTCTTCAAGGCTAGAGTGAATAGGCTCTTAATAAACTAGTGCGCCTCATTATCAACGATTGCATCACCGCTTACCATCACCCTCTAGCCAAGTTACGATCGTTTCGTTTCGATTATCTAGTGCTGAACGCGCTCGAGTAGGACACGCCTCCGATTCCTTTGTTCTGACGTCATCTCAACGCTCAGTCACGTGGTAAGAACAAAGGAGAGAATCGAAACGAAACGATCGTAACTTGACTAGGGGGGCAGGTAGGATCGTAGTCAATTAAAAAAAAGAACTTGGATAAGACAATCGGGTTGGTTCGGAATTATTGATAGAGTCAGTAGAACAGCTCACCGTCCGGCCGTCCAGTGAGGATCCAGCCCGAGTCATCGACGGCGCGTAGTGTTCCATGCGCGCCTCAATAAGCATAGCATAGCATAATCGGCCTTATAATGTTCCCACTGCTGGGACTCCGGCCTCCTCTCTACGAGAGGGAATGGGCTGTAATAAAAACGCGGGCTCAGTGCGGGTTGGTGAATGTCACATGTCTCGAATTTTTGGTTCTAAGACATGCCGATTTCCTCACGATGTTTTCCTTCACCGTTTTGGGAGCAGTGGTGATGAAATAAATTACACAAAGTAATGCGCCTGGCTGGGTTTGAACTCGTGACTTACGACGGCCTCAATAAAATGTCAGCAAAACTGTGGGAGCCTTCACCAGTCACAGGAAATTTCTGGAAGGGTAACCATGGAGTTTCTTGCCGGTCCTTTGCCATAGAAAACGACTAATTTGTCCTTGCACTAGCTTCTGACGTTTTGTAAGTGCCCATGTAGGCCTTTAGTATGTGAAATATTTTTGTTGTGTTTTTTTTGTGAAACGGTAACCGTGTTTCTTGATTGCAAAAGGGCAACTTAAGGACACAAGTGTGGTTTTAGTCAGTAAAAGTCTGACACGCCCTTTCGCTCCGACCTTAAGCGCGATAAGTCATTGAATAATTTCTCACCTCAAAGGTTATATTAGGGGAAGTTTGAAAGTGGTGCCAGTGTCTGAAAAGTTGAAATGGAATCGTTTGTCTTGGTATGGTCATGTGAAGAGGAGGGATGAGACGCATGTTACTTAAATAGTTAAGAGTTTACATGTGGATGGATGGAGAGAGAGAGGGAGACCAAAGAAAAGATGGATGGATTGTGTGAAGAGTGATATGAAAGAAGAGGAAGTTAGTGATAGCATGACGAGTGACAGGGCAGAGTGGAAGAAAAAAACGTGTTACGCCGACCCCAAATAACACGGGACAAGGACAGGATGATGATGATGATGATGACCTCAAAGGGTCAGCTGAACTCGTAGCTCAGTAGCTCACCGTCCGTCTTGTCATCAAAATTGACAGGGTCTGATCGAGTCAATGCCTGCCATGTGCCATCCTATCACATAGTCTATTCACAGCAAGGATTATGTATATTTCGCTTCATCTGTACTAAGCTAGAACTACACTAGACCGACGCCCACGTCTAACACGCCTGATTTGTACGTAGAACGACGTCGCGTGGCGTGGATCTAGTGTAGCTCTACAAGTCTAGTTGCCATATAAAATGTATGGAGACCGACGCGCCCAGATCGGCGTGTGTGGCACACGTGTGCGCAGTGTAGTTCTAGCTTTAGGCTTATGTATGAATAAATTATTATTATTTTGACTGGCCTGTTGGTCTAGTGGTCAGTGGCCCTGACTGCTATGCCGGGGGTCGTGGGTTCGATTCCCACCCAGGACAAATGTATTTTTTCTGTGTCTGGGTGTAATTTATCTATAATATGTATGTATTTAGAAATATATAGGTATGTTTATCAGTTGTCTAGTACTCATAACACAAGCTCTGCTTAGCTTGGGACTAGACGGCGTTGTGTGATAGTTGTGGAATATATTATATTATTATGTGTCTACGTGATGATGTGCCACAAAAAAAAATTACATTAAAAAGGTTTTCACATCCAAATTATCGCTACCGAACCCCAAATCTTTAGATTGAATCATCAAATTTTAGCTGTTAGCATAACAAATTGCAATTAGCTGACTGCCTGCCAGCCCGTTGGCATTCCTTCGGCGTTCGCAAGGTTGCCTGGGGCCATGGTCTTGGGGTACGGTACTGTGCGTCATAGGTCTTGAATCCAGTGGGAACTGGCTGGGAATGGTAATTAAAGTAATATTATAAAGGCTTTGTTACGCTCAACCATCTCAGCGGTTTTTAGAGTTCCGTACCTCAAAAGGAAAAAACGGAACCCTTATAGGATCACTTTGTTGTCCGTCTGTCTGTCTGTCAAGACCCTTTATCTCAGTAGCGCGTGCAGGTATCGAGTTCAAATTTTGTCCTAAAGTCTTCGAACATTTCAATTTATTTAAAAAATCAATCGAAAAAGGACATCTACAGATAATTATTATAAAGAGGAAAGATTTTTTATTTGGGTTGTGTTGAATAAATTCAAGAATAACAGAGCCGTTTTTTTTTTATTTTTTCGCCAGTAAATTATTACAAGCAACGCTCTACCTTACTGTTCATGAGATATAGCCCTTTGAGAAATACACAGCGGCAACATATAGTCAAGTCTGTGGTCCCTCAAAGCTGCGAAAAAATCAAACTTCTAAGTTACCGAAAAAAAAAGATACAGTCGTTTATGTTGCGAAATTCTTAAGGAAATCAGAATTCTTAAGGTACTTCCCGTTGACCTAGAGTCCTGAAATTTGGTAGGTTTGTACGGAACCCTCAGTGCGCGAGCCCGACTCGCACTTGCCCAGTTTTTTTTTTTGTTATTATTAATAATAAGCTCACAATTGGCAACTATTACATCTGATAATAAGCGATGATGTTGCCTGGTTATCCGCACAAATACATAGTCACCGGGCTATCCGGGCGACTGAGGGGTTGTTTTGCTCACGCACCCAACTGTACGCTGGCGCCTAATGCCCACTATGACCTGCCGTGACCTTTTTACATATTTTTGGGAAAAAAATATAACATGGTGTAAAAATTATTGGAATCGATTCTGAACAAACTATAAGTATTCAGGTTTCGTTTATACTAAAAATAATGTTATTAATTTATTTATATATACTTTTTGCATAACAAGATTACAAATTTACAAATAGAAATTATAATACAGCAAAAAAACACACAATTGAGATTTCTTCCAGACAACCCAGAATGGATAGAGACTGTCTGGACACAAAATGGGGTTGCACTTGTTGCAAATATAAAAGTAAACAAAACTTGATACTTAACACTAAATAGATAGACATATAATATAATAATAATATTCCACAACTATCACACAACGCCGGCTAGCCCCAAGCTAAGCAGAGCTTGTGTTATGAGTACTAGAAAACTGATAAACATACTTATATATTTCTAAATAAATACATATTATAGATAAATTACACCCAGACAGAACAAATGATCGTGCTCATCACACAAACATTTGTCCTCGGTGGGAATCGAACCCACGCCCTCCGGCATAGCAGTCAGGGCCACTAACCACTAGACCAACAGGCCAGTCAATACAATATATACATACATACAAAATATAATTATTTAAATAAGCAAGAGAATAAGAATAATGTTGTGCAATACAGTACGGGTGACGACCCTAATTGTAGTTTATGACACGTTAAGTCAAAATACTTTGCATTTATACTTTAAACCCATGGTCTCTAAAATGGCACATAACAAATTTATTGTTACTATATCCTGTTACCGGCAAAAGAATAGTGTAAAGCCGAAAATGTCGGTAAGAAACACGTTTAAGTCATAATTTCAAGTTTAAGAATAAGTTTTATTGAGGGATGAAGTATTATAGTTAGCTAAGGGGTAGAATTTTGTGGGGTGAAAATAAATTGTACTCGATTTTTAAGTAAAATAGAACACCTTCAACTTTAAGGGCCTATTACCTACTCCGGTTGTCGCCACTGTGTGGACACCGTAGGGGCCGCGCGTACAGGCTATGGTTCGGAGTGAGGAGGAGTGGCAGGCGGTCGCCTCCTACGGCAAAGCAGTAATGCTAGCAAAGCAAGCCAAAGCACGCGCGAGGGAACGGCCCTCACGCCCCAGCCGCCGGCATCCCGATCCCGATTTCCAGCCACCGTTTCCAGCCATCGCTTGCGGACGGTAAGCAATGGGTAGCTCGCTGTCCGAACGCATCTTATCCGTCCGAACCAAGCCCAAGTCGTCAACCCATGGCCAGCAGGGTCAAAGCCAACTGGGGCCATGGGTTGTGCGAAAGTGAACCCCGGGGAACTAAAACGACGGCAAAGAAGGAACATGAGAGGGTTTTAGTCAGTAAAAGTTTGACACGCCCTCTCGCTCCGCTCAAGGGTGGGAGACGTTATTGGAAGATTTCACAACTAAAAAAAACATGTGTAATATAAATTAAATGTGTAATTATATGTTTTGGTAACAAAGTGTTAAACCTAAGTCAAAGTATACAATTTCCTAATACTACAAAAAAAGCTGTGAAATTGACGTGGTCCTCAATTTTGAGTGAGCACATTTTTTTTACTGACAACCCAAAACAAAAAAAAATGGTTTGTTGACAAAAGTTTAGCTATGATGCGCTACTTTTGAAACTACTACTGTTTTTAGGGTTCCATACCCGTGCAACAGGACCCTATTGCCTACTAAGCCCTCGCTGTCCGTCAGTCAGCGGGCTGTTTCTCATAAATCGTAAGAGTTAGAGAGTTAGAGTGTGAAATTTTCACAGAATGTGTATTTCTATAGCTGCTATAATAAAACTAAAATAAAGGAAAAATTCATCATTTCAGCCGAAAGACGTCCACTGTTGGATATAGACCTCCTTCAAGTGTCGCCACAATGACCCGTCCTGTGCGTCTCGCATCCATTGGTTTCCCGCAACCCTTACCAGGTCATCGGTCCACCTTGTAGGAGACCTTAGAACGCTACGTCTTCCAGTACGTGGTCGCCATTTCAGAAACTTTCGGCCCCAACGGCCATCCGTTCTGCGAGCAATGTGCCCTGCGCATTACCCCGAAAGAAAAACTCAAAGGGATTAATATAAGAAACGTTATTTACTTTGCGTTTCTTTTTATTAAATTTAAAAATTGTAGTCACCGTTCGTGTGTGAATTCGAATCACGCTTGGTCAGTTTTTACAAAAAATTTTTAGTAGGATTTTTTTTTTCTTCTTGATAGTTTCGCGCTTGACCGCTATATCACCTGATGGAAAGCGACGATGCGGTTGAAGTAACCTATTCACTCTTGACTTAAAGATTCCCGGGTTGTAGCCATCAGGAAACACAGATTCCGGCAAGGAATTCCATTCCTTAGCTGTACGCACAATGAATGTGTTCCCAAAACGTTTTGTGCGTATAGATGGGATGTCCACCATGTACCGGTGGCGCATTGCCGTACGCCTGGTGGTCCAATGATGGAACGGGTTAGGCGGAATTAGGTTATGCAATTCCGACGCACACTCCCCGAAATGCAACCGGTAGAAAACCGACAGATTACTAATAAAAACTTATTAGTTCGATTTCTAATAGTGGAAATAAGCAGTGAACATAACGGAACAAAAATATATTTTATGGTTCAAATTTAAATGGTTATAAAAATCAATAAGTAGGTTTATATTTAAATGTCGTCGTTTACAAAACAAACTTGAAATCGTAAAAATAATGTCACATAAAGTCCATTGATAATCCATTTTATGTGGAAGTTATATGAAACTTAACTTACAGATAGGTTTGTACCTACGTTGGCAAAAGCCAATGACTCATTTATACCGAAGCTTATAGGGCATCAAAACTTATATAGCTAGCTTTTGCCAGTGGCTTTCCTTTATGTCATCATCATTTTAGCCGAAATACGTCCCCCAAGTCTCGCCACAACGAACGATCCTGTGTGTCTTGCATCCATCGGATTCCCGCGACCCTCACCAGGGGCTCAAGACTGCTATTTTTATAAATTCGACATTCAAAAACGATCCCATTGTCATTTTACTAAAAGTTCGTATTCTGCTAATTCATAATGGTCGATCATTGATCGGTCAATG
Source organism: Mythimna vitellina (assembly GCA_949316375.1). NCBI lineage: Eukaryota > Metazoa > Arthropoda > Insecta > Lepidoptera > Noctuidae > Mythimna > Mythimna vitellina. The sequence continues at coordinate 3,121,838 of OX438711.1, read as the reverse complement.
GTCTTGTGGTAGAATGACAATATAAAGCAAAAATTACGTTCTAATGGTAGGTCACTGATCAAACGAACTGTCAAAATTTTAGCAGATTACCGCATACGTCAGACATTAATTTGTCAATATGTACGAGATTACCATTCTATGCCACTTCTGTCAATGGAATATCAGTGGTTGACCATTTGAAAGTTATAATGACGCCATTATATTAGTAGATTACCAAACTTGTCAAAATCAACAATGATTAAATTAATGATAGTCCAGCATTGTAACAGCAGACCTGAGGCCCAGGTCATCGGTCCACCTTGGCCTATCAACGTTGCATCTTCCGGTACGCGGTTGCCACTCCAGAACAGCCCTATCAACCATCTGTTCTGCGAGCAATGTACCCTGCCTAAGGCCACTTAAGTTTGCCTATGTCACACAGTGAGAAATTAGCATTCTACTCATGAAAGAACTTTTAAAATCGGTCTACAACTTTTTGAGTTTACTAATTACAAACGAAAACACAAATCTTTCCTCTTTATAATAATTTAATACAACCAAAACACCACATAATTGACTCGTCATCCTAGACAAACTGTTCTCAAAAAAAAAACACAACACAACAACGAAAAAAAAAAACACTTCACACCCACCCATCCTTTTCCAAACCTTGCTAAATGACACTTAACCTAACAATATTTATCCACTTTTTCATTACCAACCCACTTGCCAGCTAAAAGTATGACACGTGGTTCCAAAAACAAAAAAAAAAAAAACTTTTAATCCGTTGTGAGTCACTATACCACCCAGAGAGTAAAATACTTCTAGCTCTGTTCTGCGAATAGCTGCGTCTCACTCGCACACCCGTTTTTTTCTCCATTGAAGAGTTTGCTGTCAAAATAAGGATTATATGGAAGAAGTTTGGATGGTGTTATGCAATACTTTTTTTATAAACAAAATCGATTATAATTTAGGTGTCTTCAAGGCCTTGAATAGGCCCTTAATAAACTAGTGCGCCTCACCATCAACGATTGCATCACTGCTTACCATCAGGTGGGATCGCAGTCGAGTACTGGTTTATATTAATAGATAAAAAAAAGTAAAGTTCGGTGTCTATTTTAATCAAATTGATTCCTAATGGATGTCGTGATGTAAAATTGGTGTAGTTTTGTATCTCAAGAGTCTGCACATTTGGACAATATGTGGGATCATTGATACAGGTGTCTTGATAAAATGTAGCTAAGATTTTTTTGGAGGATTTAGGTATTTAGAACTCATATAGATATTTAAAAAAAAGAAAAAATATATGCATACAGTTCTAAAAACAAAATAAAGTAATTAAAAAAATCAATCTCAATTATAATCATCATTCTGAATTTTGTGCGTGGATCCCAAAGTTTTTTTTTTATTCCACAACTTTCACACAACGCCATCTAGTCCCAAACTAAGCAGAGCTTGTGCTATGAGTACTAGACAACTGATAAATCTGCATATATTAAAGGAGAAACTGCATATTCAGCCTTTTAATGTTCCCACTGTTGGGACTCAGGCCTCCTCTCTAGGAGAGGGTATGGGCCGTAATCCACAACGCAGGCACAGTGCGGGTTGGTGGATGTCACATGTCTTCGAATTTTTGGTTCTAGGACATGCCGGTTTCTTCACGATGTTTTCCTTCGCCGGAATAGGTACATGCAGATATATTATTATTATAAAAAATATTTCAATAAAAATAAAAACATTTTCCCGAAATTTTTATTCTAGGGTTGGTAAGTTGTTTTTTTTTTTTAATAACTTCCTAGCCTACTATTGTTATTAAAATAACTTATAATTATTATAATAGTTAATAAGCGATTGATGATAATAAAAAAAAAAACATAAATTATCTAATCTCACATAACACCATCACGTATGGCATTTACAAAAAAAAATAAAGCCAAGAGAACGTAGTGACTGATGACTTAATTTTTAGAAGCACCGGTAACCGGACACTGTACACCCGAACGACATGTTGACACCTAACGGAATAGTAGAGGATTAGAAGGCAAAGTTTCATCAAAGTCAAAGCATTTTATTTCAAATAAACCATTTACAGGCACTTTTGAAATGTCAAGAAGTCGGTCAGTCAGAAAAAATGATGCTAATTGCACATTCCAAAGCGTAGATCACTATGGAGAAGAATGTGCAAGATACTCCATGGACATCATCATCATCAACATCAAGCAAGTCATAAGTATTGAGCAGCTCTCAAAATCTCAACCTTCGACTATCCAAAAACTGGCCTGTTGGTATAGTGGTTAGTGGCTATGCTGAAGGTCGTGGGTTTGATTTCCACCCGGGACAAATGTTTGTGTGCTGAGCATAATCATTTGTTCTGTCTGAGTGTAATTTATCTATAATAGGTATTTATTTAGAAATATATAAGTATATTTATCAGTTGTCTAATACTCATAACACAAGGGCTGCTTAGTTTGAGACTAGACGGCGTTGTGTGATAGTTGTGGAATATTATTTATTATATTATTTTATATATTATTAAAAACATTCTTCTTCATATTCCTTCTCACCGTACTGGGTTTATGGCTAATTCTTACACTGTCTCTACCATAAAACTCTGGAATGTGCTTCCCCTTGACATCAATAAAGCTGAAAGTAAATTTTCCTTCAAGCGTAAAATTCGGAACTACTACTTAAAGTCCTCTCAACCTTAGTTCGGTCTTCGTCATAATTGTTATATTTTAAGTTCTTTTAATTAAAATGATTTATCATAGTATTTACCAGTTTATTATATTAGCATATAAACGTATTTTATTATTTTGTGCAACTTATTTTAACGATACTACATTCTATTTCAAATATCTGTTATTTATTTATTGTGTACACCTACCACAGTGTTGTCTGTTTTAACCCAATGGTTGACTGGTAGAAAATGCCTTGTGGCATTAAATCCGCCTATATACTACCACTGTACATCAAGTTTAAATAAATAAACATCTTAGCAGGCGAAAGATGTCCACTGCTGGACATAGACCTCCCCCAAGAATCGTATTCATCGGATTCCTGCTACCCCCACTAGGTCATCAGTCCAAGAACGTGTTCGATGTCTGACGGTATTGTCATAAATGATTGAAAACGTACGCGTGTAGCGTACTACAGTACGTGATGCGTACCTCGTGGAGAGGGTTCAGTACGCTGTGCTGATCAAGCTGTCTTGCATATTTTGAAGCGTCTTTGAAGTTCCGGGTCCATGGACAGTTTTTTTTTCCGAGGACACGGCGTTGCCCTGCCCAAGCGCGGCACACCTCCACCGTGTGCTCTACCGTGTCCTTCGGGCGGTCCACACAGTGGCGACACCCGGGCGTCGTTTCCGCACGAATCCGGTGCAGGAACTTCCCGAACTTACCGTGTCCGGTGAGAACCTGCGTCATGCGGAAGGTGAGGACGCCGTGAGGTCTTTCCAACCACACCTCAAAGAGGGGACTTACCGCCATAATTATGGCGTGGCCATGCTTCGTCTTTGAAGTTCCGTGTCCATGGACAGTAAGCCTTAGAGTTAGCCTAAGTAGCCTAGCCTTTTTTTTTGTTCTCGAGGTGGAAACCTTCGAAAGGCGCCCGGACTTTGGGGATAAGTCCGGGGAGTGTGGGATTTTTACCTCACTAAAACCACCCCGGTGATCACCATCAGCACATATAGAAGGGGCGCCGTTACCTCTTAAAAGACCATTCCGGAATCCCCTTAGTGCAACGCCTGTTAGGGCACATCCCTGAGGAGACTGTACAGCGGTCTCCCTGAGCCTCTTTGTGCACGGTAGCACGTGATCACTGTGCCACCGTCTTCCTTGGAATCACTCGATGGGAAGTAGCCTAGCCTAGTTAGAGTTTGTCGTGGAATAAATAGGGCTACCTATGTATTCCACGACAAACTCTTTCGAACAAACTTGTGGCCAATTTTCGGGAAGCAAAGTATTCAAATAACTACTCGTGCAATAATAAAATTTTGTGTAATTTGTACCTAAAGTTTCTAGTCTGCTTATTTATTATTAAGATGGTAGTTTTTCAACATCGAGCATGGTTTAAAAGCTTGTTACTTCATCTAACGCAATCCAACACGATGTTTGACGAAAAGACAACGCGAAAAAAAAGAGATATCGCCTGAAAAATCTGTTAGCATTCGGTAGTTCCATGATTTACTCGAATATTTTACAAAACATATTCCAGGAAATACCTACGTGTTTTTTTTTTGAAACCGTGATTACCTAAAAAAAAAACTAAAAAAAAAATACTCCTTTACAATATTAATGTAGATTTAGATGCCGTTTTCAGAAAAAATATTCATGTTTAGTATTATTTGTTTTTTAGTACAAATCATTGTATAAGTAGCCAAATATATATTATTATTATTTTTTAAATTGATATTAACCAGTGCTTGACTGCGATCCCACCTGATGGTAAGCGGAGATGCAATCATTGATGGTCAGCCGCACCAGTTTATTAAGAGCCTATTCACTCTAGCCTTGAAGACACCTATATTATAGTTCACTAGAGTCGAACCACTCTTGCCTTCAGGTGTACCTATCCTGGTAACCCAACCTAGTGATATATTGTCTCTTAGCACTTGCCATAGACTTATAGTCTAGCTTTTAACTAAAAACAAAAGCAAAATGATGGATACAGCCCGACCAGTTGATGAAAATTAATAGCCTTGTTTTTTTTAGCATCAAAACTTTTTTATTAAGTCAAGCTCATTCAGTGTGGTCCTCAAAAAAATAAATGTCGTGATATTGTGTTTCAAATAGATTGACATTAGTATTTATTTTGATGGTAACATTGAATTTGCGGTGGTTTTTTTTTTGTGTTGCCAGAGGTCAGCTGGTGGGCTATTGATTTTAGGCTTTTTGATGAAATGTTATGTTCTAAGGTGTGGTTTGTTGGATGTATCGTAAATTAACTTTGCTAAAATATTGGTGTGCAATAAAACATGTGTCTAATCTACATAATACAGGTAACTTTCTCCCAGGGGTGATCATAAATATATTTTCTATCTTTTTCTTGGTCAAGGATCAACCACATCATAAAGAAAGAAAGAAAGAAAATATGTTTATTTGGCACACCATGATTAATTATCATCACTTAACATCAGGTAAGATAGTGGTTAAGCACGAGCATATCAATAATAAAAAAAAAACGGGCAAGTGTGAGTCGGACTTGCGCACTGAGGGTTTCGTACAAACTTACCTATAAAAATAGTTCAATTCCCGAATTGAATTACGAAAATTTTTATAAATTGCAACAAAGTTTTTTTTATTGTGACGAAATTACAAATTTCTATTCTTGATTCTAGGTCAACGGGAAGTACCTTATGAATTTTGATTCCCTTGAGAGTGTTGAAATATATGTTTTTTGCGACATAAAAAGCCATATCTTGTTTTTTCGTTAACTCTTAAATTTGGTTTTTTCACAGCTTCAATGGACCGCAGATCTGAGTATATGGTTTTAGTTTTAACTTGATACCTCCACGCGTTGTTCCCGAGAGAAAGGGTTCTATAAGGGTTCCTATAAAACGGGCCAGTGAAAGTCGGACTCTCGAACTAAGGGTTCTATACAAGTTCCTCGAAGTTCAATCCTGTTATTAAAACCATGAACTCAAATAAAACACCAACATTAAAAGAAATATTATACAAATGACTCACGAAATCTCTACTAAAGATATTCCTTTTATAATAATATAAAAAATAAACAAGCAGTAGCTCACACCTCTTAACCATTACGCTATCATCCTCATCCATCATAGACTAAAATGCTATTTTGACATCTGTCAAATTTTTTCAACATGGCGGCTGCTTTGATGGCGCGCATTTGGTAGCCAACAATACGAATTGTAATGGCATTAATAGGTCTTAATGGGTTTGTATTTGAAGTTGAATTTTAGAAAAGGTTCAGTCAGTCTGTCTAGGGGTTATCACAAATATGTCGGTGAGAGTCTTGGGCGGGATTTTCGAGTGAAGTTGAGTCTGTTTTAATTATTCGCAAATTGGTTTCTAGTGGATATTGTTATGTCAGATTTAAACTCAAAGCCATTTATTTGCATTAAATGAGGTTCAAGAGATGGTAACTTATAATTTATTAGCGCCAAGACACATTTTCCCAGGAGTTGGCGTGCAGACATTAAAATATGTTGTGTGGTGCTCATAGTCAGCAGAAGTCTACAAAATTTATCACAAAATTTCCTTTAAAGAAAATATTAAACTGTCAGTCAGTCAGTTTCTTTTATTTATATACTAGCTGACCCGGCGAACTTCGTACCACAGAATATTCGATATGAATGATGTGTTAGCTAAACTGTCAAAAGACAACGCCATCATGTTTTCTCACACCGTTTAAAACTTTCCTGGACTATCACAAATATTTCAAGACCAAAATAAGCCAAATCGGTCCAGCCGTTCTCGAGTTGTAGCGAGACTAACGAACAGCTATTCATTTTTATATAAATAGACTAATTGACCCCGCGAACTTCGTACCGCCTAATAGTAAGGATAATGCCATCTACTGGCATTACCAGAACAGCATAATTCATTTTTTAATTAGAGATGGCGTTGTATTCGGATTTTTTCCGTTTAAACCTTCCCTGGACTAACTCGAATATTTCAAGACCAAAATTGGCCTAGCCGTTTCTGAGTTTTAGCGAGACTAACGAACAGCAATTCATTTGATAATACATATATATATAGATTGATGATTACCATTTATAGATCAAGTATGGGATATCTCATAAACCATATAAAATTCAATTGTGCTCTATTTAGCTACATTTAAACGAGGCGCCAACCGAAATGGACGATTTTTATTTTAAGTCTTCAAAGTCTTGAATCGCTGTGTGTGGCCCACGATATTAAATTTTATTGATATAAAACATTTTTATATGTTAAGGAAATTGACCAGTCCGAGATAGGAGATATACAGGGTTATTAGCTATACTTAGATGAAAGGAAGTGAGATAAGATTTTAACTTTATTAACTGTTCTTCAAGTTGTTAAAACACTTTTTTGTATTAGCTATTTATGATTAGAAAAAAAATGATATATTGTATTGAAATATTATGATTATGATAAGACCTGTCATACAGTATGGATCAGAATGTTGGGCTGTGAAAAAGACGGATGAAAAAAGATTGCATGTTGATAAGAATGTTGAGATGGATGTGTGGTGTGACGAGAATGGATAAAGTGAGAAATGAGTATATTAGAGGAAGTTTGAAAGTGGCGCCAGTGACTGAAAAGTTGAAGGGGTATCGTTTGTCTTGGCTTGATAGAAAAGGGATGAAACACATATTACTAAAAGAGTTATGAGTATACATGTGGATGGAGAGGAAGAGAGGGGCCAAAGAAAAGTTGGATGGATTGTGTGAAGAGTGATATGAAAGAAAAAGAAGTTAGTGATAGCATGACGAGTGACAGGGCAGAATGGAAGAAAAAAACGTCTTGCGCCGACCCCAAATAACACAGGACAAGGGCAGGAAGATGATGTATTGAAATATGATAGGTGACTTTATTGGTACGATCGATAAAATGATAGATACTTATTTTGCAAATTGGTCACTGTCATGAACTTTCGGCTTTACAATATTAGTTTGATGGAATAATGCTACAATATTGTAAAGATATGCAAGGTAGTTTTAAATCTACATTTTAGGATTTCATTATAAAACTCGTAAATAATCACATATAAATAAATATATACGATAGCTGGTTAATGATCAAAAATACTTGTTATGTATTTTAGTTTTTTTTATTTTTTATTTTCAGTGTTATTTCGTACAATTTTCTTTATAAACCTATTCAAAAAATAGAATCACCCATTGCGATTTATCGCGCATCACGTCACAATTTTCGTGAGTGCGACAGCCTGTACGAGGCTCCGAGACTTAGCGATTTAGGTAAATAAGAATTAAAAAAAAAATGCCTTCTCATTTTATTATTGATTCGGGTCGAAAATCATTAACATAATTGCCTCCTAAATTTTTTTGCGGATTCAAAACACCTTGAATGTAAGTTTGTCACCATATATTATGTCAATACACTAACATTCCAACTTCATATAACTAGCATAGCTATC